>JAVKLA010000008.1:29574154-29625943 GCA_034782735.1 Sagittarius serpentarius
GTCAGTGCTAGGTTAAATGATTGGACTAGATGATCTTATAGGTCTTTTCCAATCTAAGCAGTTCTATGATTCTATGATTCTATGATTCTCACTTCATTTAGTTTACCCAGTAGTTAATGGCCTGATATTGCAAACTTGAAGTTCTACAGATTTGGTATGCTGCTAGATACAGGATCAGTTTTGTAGCAGGCTTTCATTAGTCTCCCTTTACATTTTTCATCAGTCTCAGATTAGTGTAAGATTTTAACCTAATGAAGAGGATATTCAGCACATTGATTCCTTCCACTAGGCAGGGCAGTTTCCTTCCCAGTACGGGTGTGAAAGGGTAAGAGCTCTCTTTTTGGCACCAGCTCTAAACTTCTTAAATGGACAACTAGTCTGTAGTGATCAGCTGAACAGCATTAATAGAAGAGGCCTAGCTCGTGTAAGAAAGGCACCGACACCACTTCCATTCTCCAGCTCCTATAAGAGGTTCTCCAGACAACGTGCAGCATTGGAGAAATTGGCTACCAGTGCTGTGCATGAAACCCATGGCTTCCAGTTCAATTCTTGGCTCCGGAAACAGGCAGGGAGCAAGCATGAGTCTAGGCAGCAGATGGGGACATTGCTAATTGGTCTGTTTTGATGCTGGGCCATCCGCTGACAGACACTTTGAACTTCTCTCTTAGCAGTGATTTGCCATGTCAAAGAGGTACAGATATGGGAATGATAACAAAGCCAGTGAAAACAGCAATCACTTCAGTGCAATCATTTTTCCTCAACTGTGCTAATCAAATTTGCAGCAGAATGTTGTGAGGCAGCTTGAACTTGGCAGACTCTTTGCAGACGAAAAGACAGGATTTGTCCTTCTTACAGTGTCAAGTGGCAATGATGTTATGTGAGTGCTGTCATTTCCAATGTATTTTTGCTACTTTCTTAAAAAGCCCGGTGACCATTGTAAAACAAGGAAAGCAGAATGGCCTACCATATGTGCAAAAAAACACCTCCATGACAGCAGCGGTTCATAAACAAGGGATCAGAACTCAGTAAGGGTTGTGAGTGCGACAGAAGTTTTACTGCAAAAGCAGGATTCACAACCAGAAGCAGGAATAAAAGACTGCAGTTGCAACTGGAAGAGAATGCAGGAGTGTGCTGAACCAGTGGAAAAGTTTGGGAGTTGTTCCATCAAACTGTTGCAGTCTAAAGAATGGCAGCAGATTACAATCTTTATACTGTGTTAAAACTTCAACTTTCACATTTTCTTCTTCTCCACAAATTACTGGCTACAAATCTTAGTATTTTTACAGTAACAATTGTGGCTTTGTCTTCTGTAATGTCCCTGCCATATTTTACATGCTCTGGGACAGCAAATGACTGTGATTATACTGCTTTGGGGGAGGTACGATACCAGAGATTCTGTCTGCCTTTCACTTTTGAGCAGAGTTGCTAAGTTGTCTGTGTTTTTTAAGGATTTTTTCTGTTTTTCATTAAAATGAAAGAAAATTAAACTACTACATTCATTACAGATTAGCCATTTACAATGCAGTAAAACAAACAAAATGTTTTTTGAATGGAAGAGTTATAAGATGTCTTCTAAAACCACCAGTGCCTAAAAGGAAGAAATTTTACTGACCACGTGGATCTGTTTAATTATCTCACATGGAAAAATGTCTCCCTCTAGAGGGCCAAGCTCCATTCTTTCATTGTTGATGGAGCTGTATATTTCTAAATATAGATCGTAATGGGAAATGCTGGCAGAACTATCAGTGGAGTACCTCAACACAAAACGTAATTTGAAATTTAAAAGCAACTATTTTGCCTTAACTTTTCTGAATGTCACCACCTCTATCCCAGAAAAACATAGGAAGAAAGACTGTTTGTGGCGGTATTTTCAAAAGTAAGTGATCAGAAGTTACCTAAAATAAGTGTCCAAGATAGGCTAAGTGAAAATAGCGTCCTCATTTAAACCAGACACCTACATTTTACGTGGCTAAAAGTGAGCGAGTTGCATCTATGCTGTATTTTAGCTGAAAGAGTCTGAAGTCCAGCTGAAGCTATTTGTGTTGGTTCCTTCTGTAGCACATGTAAAAAGAAACAGTCACACCCACAGGGTGTTTCATGCTACCTCTAACAGGCATCAGTTTTAGCACGCACACTGGATGTGCTTCTCAGTCCAAGAAGCCTAGATGATTAGCTTACATTAGCTAATGCTTAAATGGCTAAATATTAGACAAGACAAATTCCAACACAGCCAAATGGAACGTCTCTAGTGAAGGACATCACCGCAGGGCAATTCTGCTTTCTTAGAGCAATTAATTTCACCAAAACTCTTATTTGAGGAGATGGTGAATCACCTTCCTAAGGTACCTCTCTTTTACATAGGAAATCTAGCTTATTTGTTTACATGCTTGGTATGGCTAAGGTTAGGTAAGAAGAATCCCACACAGATTCAGCAAGCTTCGCTGCAAGTGGTCTTCTGCCTTGCTGTCCATTCCACTATGAAAAGTCTCTTTACCATGCTGGAGAGAGGGCTGATCAGCTAACACAACATCCAAGTGCAGGCTGTGGAGGGAGGTGTTTTGCAGATAAATTGCTTGGAATTCCAGCACTGAAGAACTGCACTAGTGTATTTACTAAGGAACATCACCCCCAGTTGGAGTTTATTAGGCACATCTGCAAAAGTAAGAGAATTAACAGCTGTAAAACAGATCATTCGCTTTCATGACCGCTAAATCTCCACTGAAAAGGTACTCCCGCTTGGCTATTGATTCAAACTAACTGTTAGGTTTAACAAACATGTCCTGAACTCTGCCTTAGAGACGATTGTCACATATGAATGAGGAAAAAATAAAGCAGACATGTATTTCACAGTGGTAATTTGGATGCAATAGCCAAAGTTTCCCGTTTGTTATCTCTAACAAATATGCCTCATTTTCCATTCAGGAGAGAAAAAAAACTCAACGAATGTATTTCCAATCAAACTTTTCATCAGATTTCCCTGCTTTTGTATTGCATGTTTCTAACTTCTAATTTTAGTATACTAACACATGTTTTCTATTAACAGATCTTCTCTTTCTCATTTATACTTGATCTTCTATACATCATTAATTAAAGTTGTTAGCATCACTCTATGTCAGCTCTTGTGTTCCATTGCTTCTAAAAACAATGTTGCATTGCGGGTTTTCTTATCAGCTGCTCTTTTATGACAGCTTTTGTGTTGTTTGTTTCCCAATGTACATTATATTCCACATTTATGTATTAAAAGCAAACATAATTATACTAAACGGTATCAGAAAATTAAAGCATTTGGGAAACACACTAATGAAAGTTCAACACTCCTTTGTATGAGAAAATTAGCACTCTTGAAGGTCTAATAAGCGTGGTTAAGAATGTCTCTGGTGCCAATAACCTAAAAAGTACTCAAAATCCCCTGTGCCATCAGCTACTAATACAACATAACACCAAGGAAAAAAAAAGTACTGAGAAAAAAACCCAAACCTCTCAAAGACATTCGAATGGAAAGAAAGCCATGTGCAGCTGCCTGGGCAATCTGAAGGCAAAGTGAACCAGGTTAAGTTTTCAAAGTGACAACTAAACTACCTACAGGTGTAACTGCCAGTGAATGGTTCCTTTTTCAACCCCAGACTTACTGAAGTGAGTGGAATTAGACTAAACAAAAGCTGCAGTAAAGCAGTAACTGATCTATTAGCTCCTACTTTTCAACAGAAAACCAAAAAGGCTTTGAAATTCTTAATTACTATATTTCTGAAAATGGAATAAGCATGCTCTGTAGTTTCTTCTTAGGTATAAAAGGAGTCAAAACCACCAAAACATTGTGATTGCTACTGTAAGAACTGAAGTGGTGTTACGACGATTGTAATGAGTTACTTTTGATTTCATACTTTGATCCCTTTTTGAGTAGTGAGGTGTTTCTTTGTTGTTTTGTAAGCACCAATTGCTGCAGTGCTGTGTTAAATCATTGTTATGCTGGTTTTCTTGAGCAGCAGGATGGATAATTGAATAATTACAAAGGAGAAGTTCATTAAAATGGGTATGGCTATAGAAATGAGATTTTCCAGCAATTCAGTGAGGGGTTGTGTACAGTTATGCAAACAATCTGCTGAAAAACATTATTTTCCTATATAGAAGATCAAATCTTTCATGCACACAGCTTCTCTCAGAAGCAGACCAGGAAATGACAACAACTGCACTTGGCTGACTTTCTTCTCCACATGTTACTGTGAGAATCCTTAATCCTGGTATGATTCAAAGTCCAGCCATAGAATTCCTCTGTTATTATGTTGTTATTATTATTTGGTAACTCACCAAAACTCAAACTCTGCATGTAAAAACCGATCTCAAGTGTGTTAGTGGTGTGGGAACCACTGAAGAGCCTGCAGAATAACACAGAATGTCAATGAGAAAACTCTCTCTCACCTTGGACTTTCAAGCCATTTCTTTTCTAGTGCAGAAGACAGCAAAATGTTGGGTCCCATGATGGCTGAATACACCTGAGCCATTAGGTCACACAGTGAACGAGTAGCTGTCATGTTGAGCTGCAACAGGACCTAGGTGCTACCTCTCCAGCTGCCATACTTACTGCCTTAAAAAAATTAAGCAGCTAATGCACCCTGTGAGAAAGCACTGAAGGTGCGATGAGGACCAGAAAGACGTTCCATGGGAAACCGAGCATCAAACAAATCTCATAGCTTAGGTCAAAGAATGAGTTAAAAAAAAGTAACCTTGTGAGATTCTACTGATACTCGTAGAGTCAACATCAGGATCAGTACTTCAGATCTTTTGCACAGGTCTCTGTCACAAGTTAATGGACACCGACAGTAATGTAGACTGTGATTCCCCAGCAGCTGGTGCAAGATGAGATTATCTGCTGACTGTGGAGGATATTTCAGACTTAGGAACCTCATGTTCAGCTATGGGCTCCGTAGTATAAAATGAACACAGGCTTATGTACTACTGTTCTCCTTTCCCCAGTTTCTTTTACTTCCACTCATTGCAGCCTGTGTCTGTCTTCCATTCACATTCCCCTGCTATCCTTGTCTAAGTTTATTACCTACGTTTCCAACTTCATCCTCATTTTCAACGGACGGCTTAGCATTTTTCTGGTCATTAGGTACTAATTTTAAAAGTCTAGGTTACAAAGAAGAGACTGGAAATTCTCACTGATGCAAGTATTATTGGCAACTGGTGAGCTAATTCACATGACTGGAATGCTGAAGGTGTTTAGATAAAATTTGTTTAGGGGAAGAGGTGAAAGTAGTGAACGATGTAGAAATACTACAAAGACACCGCTAGCTGGTCTGTACATCCTGATAATTCAGAAACTAATTGTCAATGTGCTAAACCACAAAAGACAAGAAGAGAATACAGCAGAGTGGGAAGGAGGAAGAGAGTCTTTATAGACCATGAAACCATACCAGAATTATTTCTTACGACTTGTCTGCAGTGAAAGGCAGACTGCAGAGGAACAATTGTCTTGCCATGGGAGAATTCAATTTCAGAAATGTAGCATGGAGGTCACACAACTTATTAGAGTTTCTAATATTATTCCTTGTGATCCTTTAACACAGAAAGTATTACTGCTCTCAATACAGGGTAACTCAATTATGGTCTCACTACGATGGATAGAGCTGTATTAATTCCTGGCCTGGAGTCAGTGAGGGGTAACTGGAGATGATAGATGGGATTTATGCCATGTAATCTTAATCTACCATGAGTTCAGAACTAGTTACCCTGGACTCCTTCTGCAGGCAACAGAGGGAAATAGGGACCGCTAGCAGGCAAGTCATGCCACCTATCTTAGAGCCCTAGGATGTTTCATCTTACCTGATGTTAGTTATCCAAAAGGTAGATTTCTTCCCATCCAGATCCCCTCCATAGTCAATGCAAAGGACAAGGCACAACCAGAATGTGAGGAACTAAATTCTAAATAGGTGTCCAAGACAGGCAAGGTGAATCCCCTGCACAGTAGCGGATGCTGCAAAACGGCTAATTTCCCATGGTTCATGAAAATTGTGAGTGAAGTTGGCTGGGAAGAAGCACATAGAAAAAGGCAAATGAAAAATGGGAGTTCTCTGACAGAAACTAAAAAGATTTGCTTAAAAAGCAAAAAGTACTCCACCAAGAAAGAGGAAATCTTTAGCTAAAAGCTCACTCTGGTTCACTGGCAAATAGAAATAAGATGTTAGAACCAGCCTCCCACTGCTGCCCAGTGTAGCATACGGAAAACATGACATTGAATGTAACATATAAATATATACATGAGAAGCTTACAGCCCAGGAAATCAATAGGAAAAGCTAGAGAAATACAAAGAAAAATATGTGGCCAGCAGTAAGACAGTGACAGGAAAAAAAAAAAAAAAAGAAATTTTGAGCATTTACTAATGATGCTTTTGTGGCTGTGGTGGCTTAAGGATATAGGGCTTGGATACCTCTTACCTAACTTTAGACATCAGAATATAGTTATTTACATCTGAGCTAGTGATCCTTCACTCCCTTTATAGTCAATTGATAGAAATAGGATTTTTTAGGGGAAAATTCCTGTTATCCTAATGTAACTATATGAAGCAGTTCCAATGAAACATCCCCTAGAGGTGTTTCTCTCCCTCTGTGACTTTAAAGGAAGAACCAACAGAGGTAACTGGAGAAAAAACTTGAGATACCCAAGTTCTCCTCTGCCAAAACGTTTGCTTGTTTTTCCAGCTGCATCAGTTAACCTATTACAAATGCATTTGCAATTAAAGAAGTCTTAGCAACAGTATGAACTCATCATTTGAGAGATGAGATGCACAAAAGGTAGTGTATTTGTACTGCACCGGAGCAGGGCATTCTAATCGTTTAGTAACTGTGACAGATATAACAAAACCTGAGTGTAAAATTTTAATCACGAGATCCAGATGACTTTTATCCAAGTTGGTTGAGAAGGCTGCTGGTCTACTGATGTAAATTTTATATGAATGTTACAAAGTCAGTATTCAAGAGGTTAGAATTCTGTGCGAATACTGGAAAAAAAGAAAGGTGATAAAAGTAGGCAAGTACATGATGGTTAGCCTGAAACTGTCCTCCCTTCCCCCTCAAAAGCCCCTGCCAATATTCATTCCTTCACTCCAGAGCACGTAGCCATAAATAAACCTTTAAATATGGGTAAAGAACAGACTGGCTGTGCTATTTCTCTGCTTATCTCACACAAAATAGGCATTTAATTGAGTCTTTTAAATTAAGGGTAGTTGCTCTAGGATTCCTTTGTAGTGACTGGAAAGAACCAGACCCTGCCATAAGGCATGCAAAAACTGAATCGGCTGCGGGATGTCTTTCTCTTGTCACGTATATTGGGAGCCTCAAGCAATGACATTCATACCTTATGTTTAAGCTTTCCAGAACACTGGCCTTGAGACAGAACTGCAGTTTCAGGCCAAAAGATTCAGCCCAGGCAAGGTTATTTAAGCCTGAAAACATGGCTTTATGTAATATTTTGTAAATTCGTTAACTACCAGCTATCGTCAGTTTTAGTCAGCTGTAAGTTTCACCTAATCTTTTTGAAATACATTTTTCAGCAAACAGCAAGAAGCATTGACCTAAGGAAAATTTCACAGAAGACTGCTTTTAGCTCACAGAAACATGAAGTCCTTCTATTTGTAGTGGACTTTGCATTATAACTCAAGATGAGAACAGAAGGTCTGAGGAAAATCAAATCCTCCAGTTGTTTTTCGCAGTGGTAAGAGTTAGAATACTCATCACCTCCTTTTCATCGGGCCTTTTTAGAAATAAAATAGCATTTAGGGGTATTCATCATGTTCTGTAGAATTATTAACTATTCTCACGGTAAGTATTGATCTTCAAATCAAAACAAGTATGAAAAGTGCCTTTACCGTGTAAAAACGCATTTCACCACTAGAGGGAACTATTAGACTTTATTGTCAGCAACTGCATTTCAAACTGTTGGTGCTAGTTACGCTCCAGAAAGGCCTTCACAGAATCATAGCATCATTTAGGTTAGAAAGGACATTCAAGATTATCGAGTCCAACCATTAACCTAGCACTGCCAAGTCCATCACTCAACCATGTCCCTAAGCACCACGTCTGCACGTCTTTTAAATACCTCCTGGGATAGTGACTCGACTGCAAGTGATATATTATGTTAATTAATATAATATGTAGATGATAGAAACACATTGAAGCTTTTATGTGGCATTTAGTCAGTAAGTATTGACTATATGCATACGATACTTGAAATAAAATGAGAGATTAAGAAGCCTGCTGCTCTTGGAAAGATTTAGAGAGAATGTTACTGAATTATGTAAAACTGGACTATGTTAAATTAAAAAGCTACTGCAAAATGTAGAAACACTCATGTAATTTCCTAACAGGAGAAATCTCTGTTCAGCACAGAGCGCTGTCCTTTGCTCATTATTGTAGCAACCATTTTCAACCAGAGTTGTATCTAGTGACCTGATAAAGCTGTCTCCTCTGTTTGCTTTCATCCAGATGGGGAATGCGCACTGGAATTATCTTTCTTTTTGGGGGTAGGGAGGGTAGAGATTTTGTTTGTTTATCTTGTCCTTTGTAGTTTGTGGTTTATTTTTTTTCTTCATTTTGTTAGGTTGCTACATGTTGCTTCCTCTTAAATACTAGAAAAAGCCAAGTGGAAGAATTGAGTGTGGTACTTCAAGCAGGCTGTGAATTGTTTTTGCTCGATCCTTATTTCTGAGGCAGTTCGTTGCAGTGCCTTAACCCTGCCCCTGAAAAAGTGTTTGCTCCTGCAAAGCAGACAATTAAAAGAAAAATATTTCAGTACTGCTTGGAATTCCTCAAGAAGTCACTGCCTCAACATGACTCAGAGCTACATGCTGCAGCCACATTTTAACAAAGGATCTAATAATTATTTTGATAACAACATATTCATACATTTCAGAAAGCTGGATAAGAGCTCTGGAAGTTTTTTTTTCACCCTCAGCAGCATAACATACCATCGGTGCATGGTGTGGCCACGATTTCTTCTTCCCCTGAAGCATCATGTACAAACCATAGCAGAACAGCATGCATTACTTACTGTCACACGCATGCACACGGCTCTCTGCAAGTGACTCTCCTGAAGGCCAAAGCAAACTCTGTACCAGAGGCAAAGCAGCATAACATTGGTGACTATCCCCAGCCCACCTTTCCTCTTCTGTTGTGTAACGCATGTAGCCTTGATGAGAGCAAAGATCTTAGCAGGTATGTCTGTATTATCTGACACATTTCCTCTGCTTAAGCCTCTAGGTTGTTGGGTCACGTGAAAGGGTTTCATGCGGAGTGTCAGCTTCCAGCATGGGAAAATCCTTCCCTTTAGCACCCATCAATACATTTGCTGCATCACACGACGTGATCCAATGGCTGAATTATTTCCCCGTCAGGTGTGGCGTTCCCCCAATATGTTCCTACTCATTTACATTATACTGTTCGAAAAAATCTAGTTTCCTGTGCTTCAGACTTTTGCTAAGCAGTGGGTAGGACTCATTGTTTGGCACGTTTTTCCACACTCTTATTTATTTACACGTCCGTCGCTGCTTGCTATCTGTTTTGCTGTTCAGAGTGGACAGTCACTCCTCTATCCCATTGCCTACAGAGTGCTGAAGCCAGAAGTTCCTCCCTTAGTCCCATGCCCATCCTCAGAAATGACTGATAGGGGTTTGGCAGCACATTTCTCTACTAGGAGCTGGGAGAGCCTTATGTAAAGAACACAGTGCATTTGCCAAGTTATCCCCTGAGAATCATAAATCATTCTCCTACTGTCTGTGCTTGCTTGATAAAAGAAGAAAATGCCTTGAGATCAACCTACTACTGTTCAGCATTATACCAAGAAAAACTTGCCTCAGCGGGTTGCCAGGATTTGCTGGAATTGGACATTTTATAAAAAGCTACATACATCTCTTTTTTCGTATGTTGTACAGAATGCCAACAGTTTAGAGAAGGCAGTAATTTATATTTCCTTGATTCATTGGAGTTTTTTCCCAGATGAAGTTTTCTCCCAATTAACTGCAATTCACTAGCAAAATGTTTATGCCTTTCTTATATTTATTATCTGTTAAATATTAAATGCCAAATTTGAAATGCTGTACATGGGAAAATATGTAAATACTGTATGATACAAAGTTCTGTTTAATCAGAAGTGTGCAAATTGTATTTGATCCTGTAAAATGTGGTGTTTAGCACACGAAACAACTGCAGATTTCAGGTGTACTCAGTAACTAAACTTCTACAAATTTGGTGGGGACTGAGGACAATCAAAGCTTCAAAGAGTAGAGATGAATCAACTCAGGTATCAAGGCAGTTCGGTTAAACACATAAACAGTATGTTTATGTGGGACGAGCGATTATAATTGTAGCATTTAACTAGGCCAGTGGTGGAGGATGACAATAACAATCAGAGTCCTTATCTAACAAATCATTTCAGAGATGAAACAGACTTTTTGCAGTATGGTGGACTCTGTACTAAACTACATTGGTATTAAAGAGTTCATGCTCTATATAGTCAGCAAAGCCTAAGTAAAATGCATTAAGGACTGGCTAACACATTTACACAGTTAATTGTTAAAGAAGCTCCAACATACAAAGGGGATATTCATAGTGGGACTCCACAGGCATTGGTATTAAGACCAATACTTGTATTTTCTTTTTATATGGAATTAAAGATAAACTTAGTTCTAGTGTAATTTTTTTAATTATATGAGAGCAGAACAGTTACACACAGCACAGACACACAGAGTGAAATTAAATAACTGAACTATAGCTACATTTTGTGGCAGGAAAGCTGAGAAGCAGAGGTATACTTTAATTTCCAAAGCTCCCACCATTCACACCGGGATACAGCCAAACTATGCAGCAGCTCCCTTCTGGCCTGCACAGCTGAGTTTCTTCTTGGGAAAACCAGGACATGAATTGGAGGGAATCACAAGTGGCCAGGGCTCTTTTGGATATAGAGTTCAGCCATTACCAGATGTACAGGAATCCTCTGTAGTTACCACAGTACTTGAGACACAACTGAGATAAGCTTAGCTTAGTCCATTTAAACACGTATACTGAAAAAGCAAGTTTTACACGGAGGAAAAAGGAGGAACACACCTTTGATAGCTGAGAACCCTTGAAGCGGTCAAGGGCCCCAGTAGACAAGACCATGAGCTCACTGGCAAAGTACAGAGCAAAAAGCAGTATTAACCAACTCAAGCCTTGGATGACAGGAAGGTGTCTGTGTAGAAGAATGCAACATTTCCTCGGCATACAGCACTAATGGGAGTATTACATACAGTTCTCCTATTCACATTTGTTAAATTATATTAAACAATTTAAATACATGTACAAAAGAACCATAAAAGTAATGTAAGATACTAAAATTTACTGAGATTTATGAAAAGGAACAGGGAAAATGTAAGTCTAAGGTATTTACTCGATATAAATCATGCTGCACGTGTGCTGATACGTAGAAACTGCCCTAATATCCAGAGAAGGAATAATGAACATCTTCATTGGTCAAAAAGAAAAATAAAGGTTAATTTTTGTTAAGTTAGAAGGTTTGGATTGTTTGCTAGAGTTGTTTTCAACTGGTAATAAAGTGCAATGTTAAACTCTGATATTATAAATTATAAGCATGGTAACAAGTGTCAAAGTCAATTTCATTGAAGTAATTTGTGTAGCTGCTAAGAAATGTATCTTGCTGCACTGACTGTTCTGGTTCAGAAATAATTAGAAACTAAATATTAAACCAAGACAATATCAGTGGTAAAAGTCTAATTTAAGGGGCGCAGTCTTAACACCCTGAGAATTTTGGATGTTGTACCACTTTTGGGGGGATACATTAAGCTAAACTTCTCAGTCAGACCTGACAGTCAATAACTTTGGAAGGCTCGATCTATTTAATTCAGCATAAGTATTTTTACGGAGAGGCTATAAAGTACACTTGATTCACTGGATGGATGACTAAATTCAAATTAGAAATGATGCAAAACAAAAGAAAAGTAGTTAAGCACTGAAACTACCAATAAGGCAGAAAATACTCCAATTTTTCAAGTCTGGATCCCTGTCTAGAAGATATACATTGATCAAATGCAAGCTGTTCTGCTGTGTGTGGGGATAAACAGTTGTAATGTTACAGTACTGTACTATATACATGATAAGACTCAGCGTTCTGTTGGTGCTTTCTGGACTCGTCAGCAATGAATGTGTGAGTCACTTCAGAACACAAAGGTAGTTAAGATTAGCGGTTAGTTTTAAGATGTCTTTCTTTGTCTTCTTTTAAAATAAATTAGGTTAGAAAAGTTTTAACCCAGCAAATCATTCGTATCACATTACTGTTACTACAGTATAGGATATTGAGGTTTTAATTTCTACATTATTGTTTTAATGAAAGTAGCCTGGTTGATAGTATTGCAAAGGAAAAAAACCAAGCCAAACAAACCTGAGAGTCTAACAACGTTGAGAGAGAGCCTTCATGAGTCGGCATATTGCTTAAAATAACTTTATATTAAGGGAAATAACATATTAAGGGAAACGTAAATATACATGAACATATGCATGTTCTAACAATTAATAACAGTATTGCATTTTAAACTCTGCTTTCCTAAGCTAACAATATATAGGCAGTTTAACAGTTTCCGCAGTGAATACTCAATTTGGTAAAATGTTCATTTTATATTCAGGAGTAAAGATAAATCTAAATTATTCAAGACAACACCTCAAATAAAAAGCTACTTTCATAGAACAGATAAATGTTACAGGTTATGTCCAGTCAGAACTACTACCTTAAGTATAAGAATAGAGAAAGTACTGTACATTCCTCAAATGCCGAGCACGTAATAAAAAGAAGGCAAAGAAAAATGTCTACTGTTCACTACTATTTTAACAAGAATTTTTAATAGGTGGTCATTCATGTAAAGAATCACCTTACCAAACTTTAAGCACTTGGATGTCAGATGGCTAGTACTAGTTAGTTAAGATCCTCTACACAGTAAGTTGCTCTATCATCAATCATCTATAATGCATTCCTATTTCTAGAGGGTGAGTTGTTCCATTTTAAAAGCTGTCCAGGTGCAGTCCTCTCTTTACTTACTCATTCCTCTTTGCTAACACATATTAGACCAGTTGAAGTCAGATTATTTGAAGCCCAGTTCTGATCGTACTTGTTCCTAAGCCTTTTGTAGACGGACAGCCTATATCCTCCTTGTTCCCCAGGCTAGGACATCCTGGCAGATACAGGGCAAACGGGCTGTAACATCATCTATATGAATTTCCCACACAGCAAAATACAGGCCATCAGAGCATTCAGAGTTCCTTAGTAGGTTGCAATAATAAGGGATGTGGATAAAAGGTCTGGAATTTTGGTATCCCAAGAATGCAAATATACACTGATACCAATTTCTCTGTAGGAAAAACAATGTAGATCTCAATCTTCAGAGATCTAATCAAATAAAAAGGAACTACTCAAATCTTATTTGATTGACTTCCAATGACTTTATAGATACAATTGGCACATATTTTGAAAACACCTAGAAATGTTAATAACTTTCTTCCTGAACAGCCTCTGGCTACAGTAAAAAAACGCAAAGTTATTCCAAAGCATTACAGATTGAGCACAGCCTAGTTCAGGCCACAGAATAAAAGGGAGAAAAACTTTAAAAAGAAAGAAATCACTGAGCCCTGGCCCAGCTATTGGGCTATTTACTATTTGTAGTATTTCCAGAAAAAAAAGCTCCTCTATCTGGAAAAGATTACCCACATTGTAGCTTTGTCAGGTTTGTTTTATATGCCACTTTGTAACTCCACTACTCCAAGACACTTTCTTAGTTCTGCTGCCTTCTTCTCCAACTGCTGAATATTCCAGTGCCATTGTCTTTTATTTGAATGGAGTTTGTTCAGTTGGCAATGCAAACGTTTTAGAATAGCATCATATCTTTTATTCTGTACCTAATAAAATAGAATAAAATTAACTTCAAAATTTCTTTCAAGTACAACTATTTACAGAGATGGGTTCAGCTCACCTAACTCTAAGTGTGGATTCTGCCATTTGACCAAGTCATTGCATGTTCACTGCTGAAGAGACACAGACATCTAGGAAGCAATTCATCTGACTTATTTCAGATTATCTGCTTTAGGACAACATGAATCACGCCTCTCTTTCCCACTAAGGGAAAGAAAAGCTCTGTTCCACTAAAAGCTTAAGTGAGGAGTTCAATGTGGGTATCTTCTCTGTAGATGTCTAAAATTTAACACAGTAAATCCCACCCAGAGAGTCAGCATCTCACAGCTGTGGCAACCTCTGTACGTGGAAGAGTTCAGGCTCCAGAGCAAGAGGTGAGAAAGGAAGAAATTTTCATTCCTTGACAAGTGTATTTAAGTATAAATTAGAATACAAATGAGGTAACCTAGATGGCTGTAGTAGCATCTTCACTGTTGCACTGCACTTAAAAAGGTATGCTTTTCTTAGAAAGGCAATCCTATGGCAATGCAGTACTGTACCAATTTTGCCCTCATTGCTACCTTATGTGAAGAATGGCTGCTGCAGATGACCCTCTGAAGATTTGCATTCTGAAGTATAAAAGCATGAAACATTCATTATAATAAAAATGGAAATAACAGGCATTCACTTAATGAAAATTAGGGCTTACTTACCCTAGTCTGACTGGCATATGAGTGGTAGTGTATAATTATTCTTGTGTCTGCTTACTGAAATGTTATTACACTGTATTTAACATACACATGATGGTGTACAGCTGCATCAGAACAACAGCATTGCCAGTGACTTACTATGAGTCTTATTGCCTAAATTTCACGTATAACTAACTCCCTCCCCGCCTAACGTTTTATAAATTACACTGCCTTCTTTTACTGGTGATGGATTGTCTTTCTTCATGTTGCCTGGCTCTCCACTGTAATCCTTCACAATTTTTTGAGGGATGCTGTCAGATTCACTCATCTGAATGAGTGCTTGCAGGATCTGAACATCACTAGGACTGTGTTGCATGACACTGAAACTTCTATGATCAATATTACCTGCTTTTTTCAGAGATGTGTCTCTACCACCACTACTGGGAACTGTCCAGCACATCTGCTGAGGCAGGGAACACTAATATGCTTACAGGACAGAGGGGAGCTAGAACATTGCTCCTTCTGCTGGGCCTTATGTACATCTAAGTTAACCATTAGAAAAAATTGCCCGGTCACTCGTGGCATCTCCACCACCGGGGTCCTTCAAGGACAGAATAGACAAGCATCTGCCAAGAATAATATAGCCGTACGCTAATGTGGAGTCAAGAGGGCAGCAAGGAAATACAGTTTTTTGAGCTTTCTTTTTCATATTATTTTTACATAACAGCCTGTTTTCTATTATTTGTGGATGTCTTGGATTAGTCTTTATGACTTAAGCCTTGTCCCTACACAGGTAACCACCCTGATTTATTGCTGACATCCCTGTCCAAGGCAGGGAACAGGCTCTGCTCTTCCAGAGATGGGTGGTGGGGCTGGTACTCAGGAAAGGGAGTGGGACAAGTCTACAAGCTGCCTTAAAAGTCCATCAGTACCCTGCCTGATGAGAAGCATCCCAGTTATGAATTAATTGTAGGGTTTATTAATTAGCAATGTCAGATCACCGACTTTCCTTGGAAAAAAGGAAGCTTAAGCACAATTTCCTTGCAGAAAGACATTTCATCAATACTTCTTAACTTTCCAAAATTCAGCTGCTTTAGAAAGGCATTCCGAATTACATTCCTGCACAATGTGCTTAGTTGAGAAAATCTTTGTGGGAAACCAGAAATAATACTGAGGCAAAGTGGGAGCATGAGGGCTGTGAGAGTCAGTCCATTCTGTTTGAGTGCCAGCTTAGCCGTTAACAAGGCTTCCACAGGAATTCTGTAAGCATTTATGTATAGGGCTGTACAGACGAGTGCTTAAAATCATTGCTGAATCAAGGCTCCAGAAGTCCTCCAGCAACAGCAAACTCATTAATCAGATGCGATGACTTGCTTGTATCTGGAGACTAGAAACCTGGGAGCTCACATACTCTGCAAATTTATGAATCATAGAATCACAGAACGGTTTGGGTTGGAAAAGCCCTTCAAAGATCATCCAGCCCAACCCCCTGCCATGGGCAGCGACATCTTTCACTAGATCAGGTTGCTCAAAGCTTCATCCAGCCTAGCCTTGAACACTTCCAATGATGACAACTTCAATGATGACAACTTCTCTGGGCAACCTGTTGAAGTGTCTCACCACCCTCATTGGAAAAAAAATCTTCCTTATGTCCAATCTAGATCTGCCCTCTCTCAACCATTTAAAACCATTGCCCCTTGCACTGCCACTACAGGCCCTGGTAAAAAGTCTTTCTCCATCTTTTTTAGAAGCCCTCTTTATGTATTCAAAGGCCGTAATAATGCCTCCCTGGTGACTTCTCTTCTCCAGGCTGAACAACCCCAACTGTCTCAGCCTTTCTTCACAGGAGAGGTGCTCCAGCCCTCTGATCATTTCTGTGGCCCTCCTCTGGACCCGCTCCAACAGGTCCGTGTCTTTCCTGTGCTGTGGACCCCAGAGCTGGATGCAGCACTGCAGGTGGGGTCTCACTAGAGCAGAGTAGAGGGGCAGAATCACCTCCCTTGACTTGCTGGCCACACAGCTTTTGATGCAGCCCAGGATACGACTGGCTTTCTGGGCTGCGAGCACACATTGCCAGCTCATGTCCAATTTTTCATCTACTAATATCCCCAAGTCCTTCTCTACAGGGCTGCTCTCAATCAATTCATCACCCAGTCTGTATTGGGATCGGGGACTGCCCCAACCCAGATGCAGGACCTTGGACTTGGCCCTGCTGAACTTCATGAGATTATAAGGAGGCCAGTTACTTTTGGCCCATGCTGTGCTAGAAGCTGAGAATCCATTAAACATGTAGAAGTCCTATGACAAATGCTGAAGCCTCGAGGTGGGGTCAAGTCTGCAGATTAAGACACCTAGCTTTAGAGGTGTATGTGTGACCTACATGTCTACATTCCTGTTTAGATCAATAGAAATCTAGCCAGTGCACACTATAAAGTCTAGAAAGATCAGATTATGCAGCTCACCCTACTGTAAACACCTACATATGGCCAAGTGAATCGATCTCTAGAATACATCAACTGCACTGACTGCACCTCCAGTGATTATAATGGGAACCCGTCTGACTCGTGTAGCCACCTGCATTCAAACAACGACATTTAGGTGTCAGCAGTCTGTAGCTGAATCCCACCACTGCAGCTCAAAGGAACTTCATCCATGTGTCTAGTATCTCACTTTATTCCCATGTTTGGCTTGAGTATTCCTTCCTGAGTTGTGCTGAGGACTACTGGGTATTAATGTCTCTGCCTGTCCGTTGTCAGTTTTTGTACAAAAATAGGATTGTTTTCCAGAGAGCTCTTAACAGAAAATACCCTGAAAGATACCATTTTTAAACCTGCTTCCTTCTGAGACAAAAAGATCATATAAGCCAAACAACTGAAGAACAGGTTAACTTTCACTATTTAATTAAATTGATTTCGATAACAGAACAGAACATCATTTTTAGGCTGCCTAATTTCACTTTGGGTTTAGAGAACTTTCTTAGGAGGATGTTGCCTTGATAATAAGGTATTTTCTCATTTGCTGAATAGCATAGACCTATTCTAAAATGGCTGTGTTTTGCTTTTCAGTTTAAAAATTCTCTGCTGTTCCCTATCACATGAAAAATGATTCTTTTTTCCTCCTACATTTTACAATGGGCAACAGAGCCAACCTTAGGTCAGTTAATCTGTATATTATCAAGCTTTGCTCATTAAATTTTGTGGCATTTATTCGAAATAACAAGATAAATGATGTGAAACTTCCAAAGTAAAAACTATCTAGACATACAAAGTATTTTAGTAAGGAACAAAATGTAAAATATAGTTCAATTATTTAAAAAGACAAGGTTTTAACTATTTATCAGAATTTTATCTTGGCAGCTAATTAGGAGCTGCTGTGTTATCCCTAATTTAATGTCAGCTCAAATAAGGGAGATTCATGGGAAGTCCATTTTCTTGCTGCAATTGATTCTCCCATTGATGAGTTATCAGGAACCATGAGACAAGTCATGAATAATCAAGTCAGTAGTGAAATTTACAGTATTTCAAAAGCATTACAGAAATAAAAAAACATGCATTTTCTTTTACAACCATTCAGTGACCTCCTTCTTTTCAGGACATCATTCCAAGAGTTCACGGCTGAACTCCTTCTTAAAAGACTTAAGGAAAAAATGTTCTTAACTTCAATTTTTCTCATTATAGCAATTAAGTTCTGAATTTTAGAAAGACTACCAGTATCAAGAATTTAAGATAGCATGGTTACTGTATATACTTGAATAATGTACAGCCAGCAACAGTATATAAAATATTTCAAACTTCATTTGCACTGTCTACATTCTGTCAGGATAACTGTACTTATATTTTATTCAAATGACTCACCTCAATTTCTTTTCTAAGCTTAGCATGCATTTTTTTCTCTTCTTCCAGCAAATCTTTTTTTTTATTGATGAACTCTTTCAATGTTGTGATTTCCCTTTTTAGAAGTGTAATTTCTTCCTGCAGATGTAAGTCAAGAGACAGAAATCCCCTCCTTAAAAAGTTGCACAGTACATCTATTAAACTTATTAAAAATGTCACATTTTAACAGTCTCATTTCATTAACAGAGATTAGATAAAGATCTACAATAAACAATTTCACATTAAAATAATTAACAATAATTTCAGAATTGTAATTAACAATAATAATTAAAATAATCTATAACATGGCTTTAGATACTTAAGAAGATATACTCTTGATCGGAAATATGCAAATAACTACAACAATACAGGAATTTGAACTCATTTTGGTGGTCTTAATTTTGTTTAAAATGTAATTTATTGCAAAATCAAAGAATATTTAATGTAATACTTGAGATGGATTTTTCTTTCTCAACGGAAATACAATGTTAATGAGTATTTATCAGTATGTAAAGATTTTCTTGTCCAACCAAATTTTCATCTATTTACATGAACAGAGTAACACCCAATGTTCAGTAACGCAAGCTGCATCACAGTTGAAATCTGTGACCCTGTTTCAACTTCACACTTGTGTTTGTTCACATATTGGTAAAGTTTTGTGGTGAAAAATTCCTACATGGTAGTTTAATAAGTATTGCAATTAGGGGTCAAGTAAAAACAACAGCGTTAGGCTAGAGTACCAAAACAAATATATTTTTCCTCTCTCCTTTCTTCAATCACCGTCTCAGTAAATCTACCTCCTGCTGGCAAACAGCTCAACTGTAGTTTGTTACCTGACAGCAAAGTCAAAATACCGTGCTCTGACACAGAAATCATAACATGGCATGGAACTCTGAAAAGTGTCCGTGAAAGTTTATCCAATAACCCAAAGAAGCCCACAAATTATTTGGCAATGATATAGTTTAATTTACAGCTTTGTAATTTTTTTCATAGCTGAGTTCATTCAATCACATAGAATGAACCTGGCTTTTACAACAATACACAGATAACAATAGCTGATGGGGTTTTTTACTGCATACCGAAGTAAAAATTTCTTCAATTAATGTAGCATTGTAAATTATCTATATTTCCCACAGTCAGTCCCTCATGAACTGTAAACACATTGGACAAAATAATTGTGTTAGCTAAACTAGGCCGAAATTATTCCACACAAAATGAAAAGAATCAAAGAGAAAATACAGTACCTGCACTTGTTTTATAACAGATCCTTCTGGATTCTGGAGATCACGCATCAACTCCTCTTTCTTTGTCTTTAATTCTTTTACAAAAGCTTTCTTCTTAGCAAGCTCAATCATAACTGGCATTTTACTTTCTATCTCCCAAAAGAGATGTTTATGAGCCTTTATTTTTTCCCGATACTTGTTATTTCTTGCAAATGTCAACTCAAACTCTTCTTGTACTGTTTCTGCATCATGCCTCAGCTTTAAATTTTCGGAATACAGCGCTCTGACTTGGGCTTCCAGATTTTCACAGTGATATTTTGTCACCGCTATGGCATCGTCTTGCAGATATATTTCCCTTTCTGTCATCTTGGTTTCTAACAGAATAGATTCCATTTCTTTTTCTAGTTCCTGAAACTTTGCCTGTAAAATATTTCAGTGTTCACTTAAAAACATTTATTGAGAGGATACTAGGTATCTAGTTAAACACTGTAATTTATATTTATTCAATGGTCGTCTTTTTCACTTGTTTAATGTGGCTTGAATGGAAGATAACTAGAGTTCCATTTCCTAAAATCTTTACCTTAGAGGCACAATGCAAGAATACTACCTTAAACTTCTCCCCTCAGATTGAGTCTAAAATATGAAATAAAGTATCCTTGAAATTACTTTAAATTCCTTATATTTACAAGATACATAGGACATGACAGGTCAAACCCAATCATAATGTTTGTTTAGAGCTGCAATCTGGTTAAGTCCTGATCAGACTAAAAATAACTAATGATGCCAAAAATCACTTACAAACCCA
Source organism: Sagittarius serpentarius (assembly GCA_034782735.1). NCBI lineage: Eukaryota > Metazoa > Chordata > Aves > Accipitriformes > Sagittariidae > Sagittarius > Sagittarius serpentarius. The sequence goes on from JAVKLA010000008.1 coordinate 29,594,668, forward strand.
CACAGACACATAGATGGGTGTTTGGGGTGATGGAGATTAACTAGCCTGTTCTACTGAAATTTTTAATGCCGCCTTCATCCAGCTATTTTTAACCCCCTAAGAAATATGCATCTAGTCCTAAAAAAGCCCCTACATCTTCTCACTGATGAGAAGTGAGCAACTCCAGGAAGCAGTACTTCAACCTATCATAAGAAATCATAGAATCATTTAGGTTGGAAAAGACCTTAAAGATCATAGAGTCCAACCATAAACACAACACTGCCAAGTTCACCACTAAACCGTTCCCTAAGCACCGTGTCTACATGTAAATCTAAGATGTGAGGGCTGAATTGCTGCCTCAGGAATGTTTCTCTCTCTTTGGTGACTACCAAAGGAGCCTAGATGACTAATACAGGCTTAACATATGACTTGTAGGTGATGTAAGCTAGCTGTGATGAATCCCACCCAAAGTAACAGCCAACAGTAGTGCATTAAGTGAGAGAATTAGCACTGTGATTTATGTCACCTATTATCTTTTCCCTAATGGAAGCATTACGAGTGCTATGAATTCTCTTACTCAATGTCCTGAACAGATTAAGACATTATTAACTGTTAAGAACAAAAAGTTTCTGCGTAACTTTTAATTTGGAAATCTTGGGCTACAGTTTTAGCAGGATTTGTATCACTGCCAGCCACATGTACTGAGGACAGGAAAGCAAAAGATCTTAAGGGCAAAGATTTTCAATTTTGGAAAGGAAATTACTGTGTTCCACATCTTCTGTGACATGCACATATGGGAATAGAAGTAAAGACGAAAAAGCAGATCTACATTCTGACTTTAAGTTCCTAATTATTTAACTTTGCTGTTCTGCTAACATCAGTGTTTGTATAGAATTACCTAGGGTTTGGGCTTTTTTGAAAGAAAAAGGAAAAGGCATGGAAGAGGAAGAAAATAAATGAGCTAACTTAATTACCTAAGGCTCTAAAGTTCTGTGCATTTTTTTGAAAACTGATACCCTTGTTTAAATTGTCTGACCACAAACCATATTATGGGATGGTATATAATTAGGAGACAGCTTCTTGCAAGGTGTGGCCAGCCAGTTGACACTCCTAAGCAATAAAAGTTTTCACTGCTCCTTCAGAGAAGTTATCTTTACAAAATTTTAAACCTCTATTATTTCAGTTGTAGGGCTATTCACACACATTATAATTGGAACTCTACTATTTCCGTTTGCATTCTCCCATGCCCAAAAATGCCTGAATGCTATTGTGTCTTTCCTCAGACTTAAATGTAAGTCTCTCAAAAGATCTCAAAATTAAATAATAATTGAAAGCTTAGTAATTTCTGTGGGAGATTAGAACATAAATTATTTCATAGTTTTCACGAATACTACTTGTATCCACTGCTCTACGAAATATTACTAAATAAAACCAGTGTTTAATGACTATTTAGGACACCTACTTCAAACACACAGAAAAAAAAGTATTTTGTGTGAAAAAGATGCTAAGCAAAAATTATAGTCTGGTGAAAATCAGCCAGAAAGGATGCTTTTAAAATCCTTTTTTTTCCATTAATTTCTCAGGAAACCACTATGAAAAATTCAAAGAGCTCTAACTTTGTATTGAGTTTTTGTGGGCTTGCTATCTCAGTGTTTCAGAGGGTTTGGTTTCGTTTTTTTCCAAATAAAAAATAAAAGCTTCTGCTATAACCTGCTCTAATGAAGTCTTACCTATGTTGCAGCCTTACAAATAACAATACACATACACAGTTTTGGCTTAGTCTAAACGCCACACACAGGAACAGAACAGCTGCCTTACACTTAAATGCAAATACCCATAAAAAATGAAGTACCACCAGCTTCTCTTGTTCATAGGAATACTTCCTCATCTAATGAAAAAAATAAATTAATTACACTACTCTTAACAATGTTTATTACCTGCAATTGGAAAATAACTGTTTTGCTTTTTTCTATCTCTGACGCTTGTGAATGCTGCTGCTCTGCAACTTGTTTTACAACTTCAGTTAGTGATGGAGAACTTTGCTTGGTCATTTTAGGCAAAAGTGCAGACCTATAAGGACATAAGAAAGAACTGAATTGGTTTATTTTCATTCTATTTAATCCCTAACTGTTAATGAAAGAGAACAATATTAAGGGCTTTCCTATGGGATTCTAGATCAGTACATTATTTCATTTGGTTCATTTTTTATTAACAAGAACAGGTTACGAACGGGTGGACACTCAAAACCGATGACTGAGAATTAGAACTCTTTCTTGCAGAATTTTATAAAATAAACTATTGCATTGTTCTTCTGGCTTCTCTGCAGGACAGATCCTCAGTTTGTGAATATAATCATAGCTCTTAAGAGCCTCTCAAATGCATGAGAGCATGCTCTCACATTTAGCCTGAATATTTAAATTACTGCAGTTACCACACTGCAACTGCCTGCTATATTAACTATTAAACTATCATTAATGTAAGATAAAATTTAAATTGAGAAAGCTGTCACAGTGACAGTCACAAACTACTATCACTGCAAAGACATGCACACCCCCCCAGTGATCAGAAAATATTTAGTGCTATTTTTGTATTCCTTTGGATAGAATAATTAAGAAAATCTGTATTGTTACATAAAGTGACACCAAACTCTCAAGAAAACGCTGTGAGTCTAGCACAAGCGCATCTTCAGGCCCAATATATTAAATGGCACTCCGACGACCCACAAACTGTGCCTGAAGGTTGGTAGTCTTGACTAGGAAACTGCATCTATCATTTCATGTTTAGGGCTGTTGCAACGGTTGTCCTGGCACCCCTCACTTCTCCCCTCTATTCCGCTCAAGCACTCCACACCCCCCAACACCAAGCAGGCCTGACCCTGCGGCACACAGTCCCAAACCCTCCAAAAGCACTGAAACGCAAACACAGCAGAGCCAGGCGCCCTAGCACGACCAGGCCACACCGCCTTTCGCTACCTACCCCGCGGCCGCTGAGCGGGGAGGGCGACCAGCCCCGGCCGCCCCCGTCCCGCAGCCACAGCCACAGCCCCTCAGGCTGAGGGGAGGCTGCAACGGCCGCCCCGCCTCCGCCCCTTCCCGCCCAAACCGCGGCGCGCGCGCGGCGCCCGCCACCAGCCAGGGAGCGTCCGCCAAGGGGCCGGCCCCGCGGTGCGGCCTTAGGGAGCGTCGGAGAACTTCAGCGAGGGAAAGCGAGCGGTGGAGGCGGCGTGACGGGGAGCGCGGCTGTTTCAGGGGCGGCCAAGGGGCGCGGAGAGCCGGGAGAGGCCCGGGGGGAGGGCTGCCCCCGGCAGGAGCCGGAGGAAAAACGGAAGGAACAACTCATCCTGTCAGAAGTGGGGTGGGTGCTTCGCGGTGGGGGGGGCCCATGGCGGTAGTACGGCCTGGCTTGCCCCGTGCCTGAGGCAATTTCGCTTACCTTTCTTTTTGCTGCCGAATTAATTGTATTAAACTGCATTTTCTGTCCTAATTTGTTAGTGTTCAATACATGCTTCAAAGAACGTAAGTTTTGCTGAGCACCGTTGCGTTACGAGGAAGAAGCGTGGCCCAGTTTCTCCTGCTCTATACCGTGCCCTGTTTTATAGCCATGGACTTGTCTCATGCCCACTCATATTCCTCTGAACTCCAGGTTAAGGAATTTTAACGCTAAATCTCACAATTTTTATAATTTAATTGCTTATCTCTGCATACAATCTGTTTATTTCATCCCTTTTTTGAAATGGCAGAAGCTGAATGTAATACTTCAGCTGGATACATATCCATTTGTCATTTTTCAATATTGTTTTGTATCCTCGATGTTTTCTGACCTTTTCCTTATCCTTTCAGTAATTATTTTTTCTTAGTCCGATTGAAGGAAAGAAAATGGTTGTGTTGGTCTCTCACCATCAAGTCCCCCTGTTAATTTTTAATGATCTAGTTGAGACACATTTGACAGGGGGGTGGGAAGCCTCAGAGGTAACCGATTTCTGCAAACTTCATGAAAATAGGTGTCTGGGTGGGGAAGGACAAGATATGCTGGAAGGAAAAGCAGGAGGGGAAGTGGTGGGGGACTCCCATGGTGTGTTCTGGACCTGGCAGAAGTGTAGGTTTCTTGGAGCTGAAGAGAAGGGAGGAACAGGGGACATAAGACAGCAATTCACATGAAATCTGATTTTATTAATTCCTCTGTTCATGAAAAAAAATACTTTTTTTTTTCTTCTTGTGCTTTAGTTGTCGTATACTTATCTGCCATGACTGATTTTAGCGCAGTTGAGAAAACATATTTATTATCATAGGATTCTTGGACAAAGCCTGATAGAAATCCCTAATTCCTCCACTTGCCTTTTGACCTTTGTGTTTTCCTGTCAAAACATTCAGACTTTTTTCCAGAGCTCTGTGAAATTTCTGACTGCGCCAAGGAGAAATTGTCATCCTCATTTCAGGCCTGTGGCCCTGAAGACTGGCCTCTCATAACCTCTCTATCTGGGTCCTCCTGAATATACTTTTTCTTGACTGACTGCCAAATTCTTCACTGGAACATGCAGTTACAGCTCAGAAAAGGAAACTCTTTCAGTCTGCACAAGTGTTCCCTAAACTTCTTTGTGTTCTTGTTCTGTTTTGCAGTGCTGTACATTTCTGAATCTGTTTGAGATTGGGCAAAGCTGGTGCATTAGAACATACGATTACAGCAGTGAGTTACATGGCAGGGTTAATGCTGCTTCCGGGTTTAATGCTACCCCGGCACTTAATCATGTTTGTACCTTTTAGTATAGTCTGTTATTTCCTGTAGATACTGACAGCAGCAAAGCAGGGTCTCATCATAAAGAAGAAATACAGGTTCCCACTCCAATCTTACATAGCATAGGAATTTCCATCTTGTACAGATCAGCTGCAAGACTGACAGTGAGAAGTGAGGTATATAAAGCTGGTAACGTCTGTTTATATCAGATGATATCTTTCGGGAGTTTAAAAGGATTGTCTACCTGTGTAAGTAAATCCTTTGTTTTAAACTTTGAGTTTGTTTATGAAAACTGTGTGCTTCAGTATTTTCATTGTAAGTGCTGATTTCTGTTTCTTCAACCTTGCCTAAATACCCCTAAGTTAAGAGAAGCAGAATGTTTTATTTTAATCCAGTTTAAGAGGTTTTTCCCCATTTTTTGTCTTTGCTGTTGTTGAAATTTTGTTAAAATTGTGCTCTTATCCCTGTTCATTTGGGCTGCTTTAATGACCTGTTTTCTTTCTCTGAGCATCTCTCTCTGGCAGATGTTAAATATTTCTTGCCTTTTTATTTTTCCCAAAACCATGTCAGTTCCCTGAGTTTCTGTAAGAAGATAAGGTGACCAGTAGGATTCAAAGGTGCAGGAAATTGCCAGCAATCTTGTCTTGACCAACAGTGACCTTTTTGAATTAGAATTCTGGGGTTTTGAAAGTTGCTTTTGGGGTCTTTTTTCTACCCTGAGCTGTCTCTTCTCTCCAGCCTGGTTTTATTTCCTTCATTGTTTCTTTTCTGTATTCACTTTGCCTTTCTCCTTTTCACTCTTGTTAACCTCCTCACTGCTCCTCTCGTTACCTGTCATTTTCTTTGATTTTCTTTTTCTTGATGTTGATGGAAGAGAATCTTTTTACCCTCCAAATGTTTGTACTGACAGAATTTCAGAGAGTGAGCGGAACAGCTGATTGGTGGCCTTGGCTTCAAGTCTGTGCAACTATTTGCCTTGCATTTTGCACTGAAATGAGCAAATCCTTAACAAATGCGCTTAATCTTTCCTGATGCAGTGAGACTTTCTGTGGAACGCTGGGACTGTAGAGCATGTTACTTAAAACCTAAGTATCCATGAATGCATTTCTCACAAGCTAAAACATTGCTGTGCTTGGCAGGCCTGTATTCTGAGAAGGGTTTTGTTTGGGGGACTTAGAAAGCAGTCAAAAAATTTTATTATGACTGTAAGCAAATTTACTTCTAACACCACTGACCTCAGTAGGACTCTGTGATGCGAAACTGGAAGGATACCAGTGTGAATCAGCCCCATTGTTTCTTTGGTACATCCCAATAAGTGTCCCTGTGGACTTTTTGCAGTAATAACAATGTAGGCAGTTACCTCTCCCTCCACAAACACTTTCCTTCTCCCCCTTCTTTGGTGGTATTTTTCTGGTGAAGTACGAGGCCAGCGATGAATGCTACTTATCTTCCACTACTGACATATCTGAAGTGGAGCAATAATCTGTTTTTCCACTACACCTTGCTGTTGTACTGTCTTTGCTGGGGCTGTTAGCTATACCTAGGTTGGGATTATGTCATATTCTTACAGGCCTCCCACAGAGAGTGTCAGAGTAGGGAAGGAAATACCCTGATTTCCCAAGTCATGGTCTTTGACACGAGTCTGTTTCGACACTGTTTTCTTAGCAAGCTGTTTTCTCTGTTATCAGCTGTGTATAAATAATACTTTGAGCAAAATCAAAAGTCATAAATTCCTTGGCAGATGCTTTTATCTGCTGTCACATTTTGATACTTTTAGTTCACATGTTTTGATAGTCACTAATTAATCTTTGTAAGTGTTCAACTCGCAGAAAGGAAAACATCATTCTCAGTCAGGATTATTTTTCTTCCAGTCTGGAGGAAAGAACAATGAAGAAAATACAGAGTGTTTTCTGTACAACCTATTCTGAATAAACAATCCGTTAAAACCAGAAAGGTCTTTGACCTCTCATTTGAGTGCAGAAACTCTGGGAATCTGTTGTCAGCCATAAAATGCCAAGGAGGGCACTAAGTCCACCAGAGTGGGAGGCCTCAAGCACACACAAAACAGTGTTTTTGCAGGATAATGAAGGGCTGTGAAGCCAGAGCATGCATGTAGTTACAGGAGAATGAGGGATTGGGGCAGGAAAATAGTGCCAGGCATTATCTGATACAGTTAGTTCTGGTAGCAGAGCATTGATTTCAAAGACTTAAAAGATTCCTACAAAGATAGTAATTTTGCTGTAAAGGAATTAATATTCATGCATGATTTGTTACTGTGCAAAAAAAGTGGTGGTGTTAAGGAATACTCTAAATGATTATGGGCCCTTACAGCTGGTGATAAAGCTGCATGTACTCCTCGTAGATCAAGCACAGTACTTAGTCATGAAATGTGAATAGCCATCTGTTCAACGTTCCCAAAGCAGAGGGATCTAGTCTTTTTTGTTCCAGACCTCTGGAGGCTTGCACTGGAAACTGAAAAATTATCAGAGACAGAGAAAAGAAAATAAGAGACTTCCTAGAGGGTACGTAAAATAGGCTCTTACAGCAACAGAGGGAGGAAGAGACATGTACAAGTTTCCACAGGTAGGCAGCCTAGCTGGGCTTGGATCAACAAAGTCCAGGAAAGGGGAAAAAAAACCAAACACTGGAGTTACAGCATGGGTCACAAGACAAGCTGTGAACTACAGAATGATTTTGGATAAGCTTAACATGTCTTGATTTCAGAGCAAAGAGTGCAGCTAGCATAGTGAAAAAGCTGACGGAGGAAGTTGTGCCCAGTACTGTATTATTTTCATTTAGTTCTGTGTACTTCTTGCATACTAGGTAAAGTTTCAGTCACCTGTGTGGGGTTCCTGTGCGTGTTGAAAAGAAGAACTACACCGATCATGTGCCCCTCCACACGAAGTCAGAAATTAGCAAGTCAATCCTTTTGGTAACGCAAAAAGGAGAAGTGCAAAAAGTCTTGTGAAGGCCTGTGGGAAAGATGTCGTTGTGCTCACAGCCCAGCACCCCTGCTGCCAGGAGGGGTAGCAGACATGAGCTCCGCCGCAGCGATAAGTGTGTAAAATGCCTCCCCCCAAAAAATTGTTACAGAATGTCCTCCAGTCCCAGCGAGCTGAGGGACCTCTATTTGGTTCCCCTCATGGGAGCTGGAGGGGGGCCCAACAGTCAGAGGTCAAGAAGGTCCATTAGGCTAAGGTGGGTTAATTGATTCAATAAATCTAATGTTACGTAGTAACCTTTTATCATCCCTGACCTGGGGAAAACCTGAGGTAGGGGGTGTGGTAGGGAAATACCTAAATACCTAAATAAATACATAATAATTCTCATTTCCGCTACTTTTCTTTTGCTGCAATTTCTTTTGAAGCAGTGAGGAAATCCTAAGACAGTAATTACTGCTGTGCCACCTTCTGTACACAGTATCACTGAATGCATTGCCTTAATAACATAACTCTGTGTTTGGACTAATGATGCCGTCTTGCCTTTTTGTGTGTTTTTCATGTTTTGTTGCTGACTACGTGGCAGTTGTAGGAATCTTTAAATATCCTGGAATATGGTGGAAGCAGTACTGGTAGATCTGTTCAGCCTACCAGACAACCTGCAGAACAACATCCGAGGATTACTCCATAACACGCTGGAAACTATTGAGAAATGCTCTTCCATCCCTGCTCCATTTGTTTATGTCATGTGTTCCCAGAGGCAGGGGTGTGAAAGGAATGGTGAACAAGAGTCCCTGCTTCCAGCTCTGAGAGGTTTTCAGAGTCTGAAGAAAAGACTGGAGCTGGTACGTGCTGCGACTACAGCTGCTGCTTTGTACACCATCAAACAAAGACTGGATGAAAAAGACCTAAGCAGCATTAAAATTATTCTCCCTACCTTAAGAAAAGACTTAATGAAAGTATATGTAGACCATCTCTTTACAGCAGTCTACCAGTTTGAATTTGAGGATTTACAGGTGACATCTGATTGTAAAAAGCTACAGATAGCTGAACCTCAGAGTGAAGGACAAACACTTCCTACGCAGGACGTGGTGCTTATCCAAAGTGAGATTCAGATGTACTTGGAAAGCCTGCCGAGCCTGAAAGGGGAGCTCACCATCCTCAGATCTTCCTTGATCCCAGGTAAATAGAATCCCAGCTGATAGCTTTTATGGAGACTGTTCCTAAGCATACTTCAAGGGAATTGCAGAATGGATGAGACCTGGAAATGTCTTCAGGCAGCAAGTAACTCTATATGATGTTGTAATAGTGTATCGTGTCTATAAGAGGGGGAAGTGTCAATAGAGATACAGCAAGAGACTGGCAAGTCTGTTCCAGGCCTGGGACATGACCAGAGGAAAGAGAGGCCCAGGTTTAGTGAGAGCATTGCTGCAGACAGTGAAATCTCCTCCCCTCTGTGTGGGAATTACACACTTTGAGAGTTACCATCATCTTCTGGAAAGGCAGGACAGGAGTTTCTCCTGCTCTGCAGCCTCAGGCATGCCTGGTTAATCAGACTGGTGTCTCGGTGTCCCTGCCATGGCATGACCCAGTTTACTACAACATGTCTCTCAAGCAGTGTTATTATGGGGTCTCATGATTCAGAGGATTCCGGGGAAAGCTGAGAGGTTTGCTACTACAAAAATTTGGAACTGTCTTTCCCCAAAACTATGTCTGAAATGATCCAGGGCCTGAAAGGAACGTGAGTTACTTAGCCACCTTTGCCTTTGTTGTGCTTCAAGTTTTTGACTGTGACTTTGAAAGGATGATACTACCTAAAAGAGATATTGAATCTCAACTCTGGTTATGTCACTAAAGTTGTCAGCTATTAGGATAGCAAAAATACCAGTTGTGGGACTATCTTTCTGAGTTCCACTTTGCCATGCAGACCCCCTCCCCGCCATCGCCCCCAAAAGCAGTGATTATATTTGGTGCATGAGGCCACAATAAATCATCTGCACTGTCAAAACGGAGGATTTTTCAATAACGCTAGAAATTCTCAGTGCTTCCAGTGTGCTTCAGAAAGATGTTTGAGATTCTGTGATGTCTTGAGGACTAGTACTTCATTTGCCAAAAAAGCATGGGAGATGGCACCTTAGAACATTAGAAATCTACTCTCATTTTCCTCAGTGAATTACCTCTTCTCTAGCGTCTGTACTACAACTCTGCAAAAAGTCAGGCTAAATCTGCCAGGACTCCTTCTTGCTCAAAGCCCTCTACCTAAGCCTCGGAGGATTATGTTTATGAACAAGAAGGAAACTCAGAATCCTTAAATTTAAATGCCACAGCTAAATATGAGGTGAAGCAATACTCAACTTGATCGGTTGATTCCAGGTCTCTTCAGTATAAAACCATCTTATATCTGGACTGGCTTTGTGCTGAAAGCAATTGTTTGTTGTCTTTTTTGCCTTGCCAGAAGATATCTTCCTGCATGGCTTCACCACAAGGACAGGTGGCATCTCCTACATACCAACTCTAAGCTCCTGCAATCTCTTCAGCAGTTCCAAGCGGAGGGACCCACAAATCGTTGTTAAAGAAAATCTCCGCCGGCTAGCTAATGCTGCAGGATTTAACCCAGAGACTTTTCACAGAGTCAAGGTATCTTATCAAACAATGGGTTTATGTAAACGAATCAGATCTTCCTTCATGTATCACTGGCTAAAACCGTAGGCATTATTCTTACCTTTCTCAGCAAGAACTTGTGAGGAGCAGGACGATTAAGACATTTATGCTGGCAGTTTATCTGTGGGAGTAGCCATCCAAACTGTTGGCCATTTGGCACTATATGAAGAAGCAGCACTGTTTCTCCCAAGAATATTCTAACATTTTAACTTACCACAGAGCAGAATAATAAGATAAGTGATGAGAGCAGTTTCTCTTAAAAGAAAAATACACCACCACTTCTATGGTGGCTTTCTACTGACACACCTGCATGGCATTTGAAAAAGGGCGTGCCTGATTTCCATGCATGAGCAGTTGGTGCAGAAGAGTGTTTCATGCCAAAGAAAAATCTTTGCATTTGTCAGAACTGGGTTTTTTGCTGCCATATCACTGTCCATGTTCTGGTTTTGTCCTGACAGATTGATCACGCTAATGCTGTGTGTATTATGGGAAAGACAGAGCCTGACAGCTATGATGGAATAGTAACGAATCAGAAAGGTGTTACGATAGCAGCTCCAGGTGCTGATTGCATACCAGTGCTGTTTGCTGATCCTGTCAGAAAAGCCTGCGGTGCTGCTCATTCTGGTAGGAATTTTAAATAACGGAGATCAAAATAACTCAGAGACCACTGGAAAGGGAGTATTGGACTAAGGATTATAAATTAGCAACCAAAGGATCACTGAGTGAGAATGAATTATTGCAGGATCACATAACAATATAGACCCTGTTTGTATCTAAGTTTGTATCCTCCCAAAACAAGGTTAGTCTTGAGAATAGTTTGTTTCCCAAGCTATGGTGGGGTTTTTATTTTATTTTATAACTGTAATAATTATTATTTTTGTATTTATACATTTATTTTTCTGATCTGGTAGCCAAAGACCAATAATTTTTTTTATGCCCTGTCTAACTTCATATGTAAAAACTGGCTATAAAGCCAATGCCCCCTAGAATCATTTTGGATCAGAAGAAATACCTGTTTGACCCAAACCAAATGAGAATAAAAGTGAAGCAGGGATGGGTAGCACAACCTGGGGTTACGTCTGACTTCAGAAGATGTCCCAACTCTTAGGCTAGAATATGTATCCTGTGGTGAGATTTTCCTGCTGGGGCTGTTTCGTTTTATAAAAAAGTCTATGAGATCAAGGAGAATGCACAGCTGAGAGTTTCTCCTCAGCTTTGATGCTAGTACAGCCCTTGATATAGTAGGAAGCTTCACCTCTGCCTAGAACTTGTGAATACTGATTCATACAATTCTTCATACACTGAATAAATGAGCCAAAATAAATTCAAATTTGTGAATCATCATAAGATGATTAAAACTTTGACTCTCCTTCAGTGAAGTTGCTGTGCCCCCCTGCCCCTCCCCGCCCCGTGCCTAGCAAGCTTAGAGAAAGTGAAAGAAAGAGAATTGTGGCATGTCTGTCTGGGAGGAGAGAGGAATGTTGTGGTTTTTAATGGGGAGAAGGGATGGAGAGAATTTTATCCACTCTTGAAAGTTTTAGGAGTTTTACATTGTAAGTGTTCAAACCTAATTATTGTAAAATATTTAACTCTGTAGTTGCTCTTTTTTCTGCTGTCTCGTCATTTATCTAGTCCCTGACACACCCCACTGTTCCTCCAAGTCACACTGCTGCCTTCTCCAAGCATACCTCCCGGCTAGAGCCTGAACTCCTGCCTTCCATCTCCCAAGTTCTGGCCTTCATTCCCACATGACAGTCCTTGCCAGGCTTCCAGTTATCTTTTCCTAAATCCTTTCCTTCCTGTCTGACCCCACCTCAGTTCATCTTTAACCTGAACACATGTTGCTATGTACACAAATAAAGACAATTAGGTATACGGTCATCTCAGTCTTTGGATGTAGAAAAGCAGAGGAAAAGTTATTAGCATATCCTATCCTTCGTTACGACGCGCTCCCTGTGCAATGCAAAGGCTTCCTGGGCCTCAGACTGAGATACAAGAACTCAAAGCTGGGCTTTCTTCTGTCTATTCCAAACAATGCCAAAATGCAAAGCTTGGCTTTTGTCTATCTATTCCAAACAATGTCTCTAGGTTGACCCTCTTTTTTTTTTTTTTCTAAAATAACACTAAGAACTTTTTCGCCATATTATAAAAATACACTTCTGACTGTAACATATTTCTGCTGTCATATTCCCATTTAAATGTTTCAAGCATAGAGGAGCTGTAAGGTAAGCTCTTGTTGCTCAAACTAGGACACTGGGAGAAAGGAATTCTGGAATCCTAACCTAAAGTCTTCTCTCTAGTTTCCATCTCTGCACAAAATGATGATATCAGCAAACTGACAGTTGTTAATGCATTGGGTTGGTTTTTTTTAAAAAACAATTACTTATTATTAGATATAATTATTTTTAGCCATAAATATATTTATTCATTTGTACCTTTAATAATAGCATATATTTTAGCTACTATAAAATTAATATTTATACAATATTTTTTCAACCTCTCATTTCTCACAGGATGGAAAGGCACATTGTTAGGAGTTTCAATGGCGACAGTAAATGCTATGGTGTCTGAATATGGCTGTAATGTGAAAGATATCCTTGTGGTGCTGGGCCCATCTGTAGGACCGTGCTGCTATAAACTTCCTCACGAATCAGCTAAAGAATTTCACAGAATTGATCCAAAGTGTGTGAGACTATTTGACTCTGCAAGTCCTTATATTGATATTAGAAGAGCAACACGGTAAGCCTACTGAGTGCATTTCTAGGACATACACTTTTTTTTGTGCCAAGTAGACTAGAGATGAAGGTGAAAGAACAAAAGATTAATTGCACATTAGTTATCAATAATTATATTGCTATTGTATTATCCAGCAGTATTATGGTGAGGATCCTCACCATCTTAAAGTACTCGCTAGTACTTTGCAAATCAACAAATGATACCTTTGAATGGTATCTGCTCACTTTTGCTGGGTTTCAACTATTATTTTACTGTTATAGTTTTAGTTTATAGATGAATGTTCAAATTAAATGTGGTTTTACTGGTTGCATAAAAGCAATTATTTTTGTCTAATATTTGAAAAAAGAAAGTAAGAAAAGCAAATACAAGTCCCAACCACAATATCGGCACAGTTTGTTCAATTGGTACTAGAGGTGCTGTCTGAATGACAGGAATTAAGGAATGCGAAGATGTGAAAAACAAAAATATGTTTTCCATTTCCTCTTTCTTTCTTTCTTTCTTTCTTTCTTTCAGGATTCTTCTGGAGAGTGGTGGGATTCTTCCTGAGAACATCCAAGATGATTCTGTCACAGACCAGAACCAAAATATCACTTTCTGTACTGCATGCCACCCTGATAAATTTTACTCTCACTTTCGTGATGGCACTAACTTTGGGACACAGATTGGCTTCATATCAATCAGAGACTGAGACAGTATCTCTTACTTCGAACGGTATTTAGACAGTAAGTCTGGTGCATTTTCTGACATCTTGTTCTCCTCATAGTTGTTCTTCCTCCTTCCTTTCACAGACTTGCAATAGGGAATTCATGGGTCTTACGATTCTCCTGCTTCTTCCCTTCCCTGCAATTCTGAGGCAAGAATAAATGTCTAGGGTGTGGGGCCAGTAATTCTTGTGTGAGACATGGTGCAAAGCAAACAAGGACAACCCACACCAGTGACAAAGCCCTTCTGCAAGACCAGATGCAAGCTCCAATTTTTTGGAGCCTTCTTGACCAATTATTTCCCAGAAACCTCACTGTCTTAAGGTGGTGAAAGCACAAAAAAACAGTTCATTAGCTTCTGGGTGAGACTTCTGAACGAAGTATGACATTACTGATACAGGAAGGGAACCCTGTATTGCACATTAACTGTTTGAGAACACCCAACTTTGGTAGTTTCAGGTGAAGGTTAGCCTTACAGAATTTGGTGCCTGGGATTGTTTTTCTCCTTTGGATTAGTTTAAAGAAGAGCTCCCAAACACTTACAGGACTTTTCCTATGGAAGATAACTTGAAAGTGAGAAGTAAGCAAGCTCCTTTGGGGCAGACATTGAAAATACATGAACGCTCACCATTCTGTATTTTTTGACTGTAGAGAAACTAGGACTAAGACTCTTAATATATGACACATGTGTTTGTGTTTCCTTAGGATTTTTTTCTTTAAACTATTGGTGCTCTGCTAATGACCATGGAGACAGTCTCAACACTGCCAAGTTATTTAATAAATATCTAAAAAGTGGAATGAATTTAGCCTCAGTTAATTTTACTGACCAATAGTTGACATACCTGTCTTACTAAGCAAATTCAAAGTGTGCACTGTTTTCTTTTGGCCATAAAAATTTTACCACTAGACGTTACAATAGACGTGATAGTTCCTGACACATAGACAGTGAGAGATTCCTAGTAGTAAAACTATGCTGACTGTAGCTTGCAGAGTTGCCAAGCACAAGCCTTGGGACAACGGTCCGTCTGCATGACGTATTTTCTATTTTGAATTCAACGATCTTTACCAGTTCCAGCCTTGTATGTCCACTAGAGGACAGTGCTCGCTCACACTGCACTTCCAGCCCTGGCTGCACTGTATATATAGGCTTTCAAACCATGCATTTTGCAAAGCGCTGTACAGCGTATGCTGCTACTTTTGCCTGTATAATCATCTGCCAAGTTATTCTAGTATCTGTGCTTGATCTATTTTCCATTTTGTTGGGCCGTGATTCAGAGCTGACCAAATTAGAACTTTCCTTGTCCTCTGGGAGAATGGACTTTAAAAAAACTTTCTTTTACCTATGAATGGTATTTTTCAGAGAAGAGCCAGGTTCCGAGTATGTTACCCTCTGACTGTAACCATCTACCAAAAAATACTTCTTCCAACTCTCCTCCTTCTTCTTTAGAAATGTTATTCCTCTTCTGCTGTGGCACTGCAGTCCTCGACAATAAAAATTCTTACATTTTCAGTTACCTTTTAAAAACTTCACTGTTGCTTTCATCATTCTCGGTTTCTTTTGTCACTTCACGGTGGTGATGTTCACAGCTGGGTTCAAACTGGAGGTTCAAGTTCCAACAGGGGCAACACTCACACTCCTCAACTTAATGCTGCCAAGCACGTTCACTGCCCACTAGCTGATGGTGTGTATGGTATGTATGTGTGTTATGTGTATTATTGACTTATTCCAAATATAGGATAATATAATTTTATGGACACTGACAGGCTTGTCTTGCTGCACTAGGTAAAAAAACCCAACAACCTCCCTTCACCTTTTAGTTCTGTCCCTTTGCCCTGGTATCTAGGTGTGAAACACTTTATGGGCACTGATTGACAGAGGAGTGAAGTGAGTAAGGTGTCTTTCCTTCTGCTCTTTCTGCAGTGGGGGCAGCAGGACCACATAGTCTTCAGTCCCTGCACCTGAAGGTCAGCCAAAACTTGTCTGTCAGTGCCCTTCGCTTAACCTTCTTCCCTCGTGGATT
Source organism: Sagittarius serpentarius (assembly GCA_034782735.1). Taxonomy (NCBI): domain Eukaryota; kingdom Metazoa; phylum Chordata; class Aves; order Accipitriformes; family Sagittariidae; genus Sagittarius; species Sagittarius serpentarius. The sequence continues at coordinate 29,610,436 of JAVKLA010000008.1, forward strand.
AAGAGCATGGCGTCAAAAGTAGCTCAGTTACTTGGTTTTGCAAGGTACTGCTTGAGAGCTGAAGCATCATAGGTGCCCACGTGCCTGCTGTTAGCCCATCTCACCTCAAAGGTGGCTTTAAACTAACGCATTTAACTTCGCAGTAAATAGAAGGACCTTGCAGCCATGCTACTTACCACATTTCAAATGCTTGACAGTTCGTTAAGTCCCAGTAACGTGATACCGATAGTAAGCACTGGCTTGTTCATACCTGCTCAAGAATGACAGCAGAGACTTTCTGTTTAGAAGAATACCATTTACAGGTCATGGTAGGTCTGTGCAAGCTGGAGAGCATGTCAGAATGAGCAGAAACACCAAAGGCTTTACATTTTAGAAGACAAATCGGTACCACGATCGTTGTTCATTATTTCTTTTACACTGAATTACCTAGACTGTCAAGACAGGAAGCAGCATTTTGCATATGGACTACTGAGGTGGAGAACTCTGCGACTGATAAGAAAATAACAATAATAACAATATTCAGTCCCCAGACAGGTTAGGCTCTGTATCATACAGAGTTTCTTTCAAAAGTCCTTGCTACAAAGGCATTTTAATTCTGGTATTTAAAAAAAAAAAAGTTTAGAGGAAGAGCATGATAAAAAGGAGACAAGGCTCTTTCGCATCTCTATTTATTTACTCTTTGTTCCTGCTGCTCACTCAAGGAGCCAAGCCGATCAGCCCTGATTCACTGCCTCTAGGGAAGCTCTTAAAACACTTCATAGATTGTTCAGCTGTACCTGCCTAATGATCAGATCGCATTTATTAACCTTGCCCATGAATTCGTAAGCTGCATTTGCCCTATTGTTATTAAATAACATTATTAATTATGACTGTGGTGCGCCCTGAGGCGAGCACAAGACAGGATCACGCTGAATATTGGTTTTGATAGCTATTACTGTGCAATTAACATTTGTTGCTATTGTTGATTCTGAATATGGGCCTCTTCATTTACATTTATATATTGGAATGGAGTGTACCGAAACACATTTGAGAAAGGCTTTATTCACGGTTCCGGTAAAACAGGGCAGCTCCAACACAGACTTGGGGTTCCAGTGCCTGGGGAAGCAGCGCGCAACTTCAGCGGCATAGATCAAAGCCTGAGATAATTAGTGAAATATTTACCCAAACTGGGATTTATTGCCACAAGTAAGGCAAAGGTGAAAAATATTAAGGGTGTTAGATTAAAAATGTCTTTAATTAATTTATAGAGGTTAGGTCCATCGGTGACTGCTAGTCTCTTTCTACCGACAATGCGAGAAGACAGGATGGGGGCCAGAGAGTTGCTTGGTCTGAGTTCAGCATTTGATGGCTGCGTTTGTGAGTGGCAGCAAAGTCGTAAGCCACGGGACTAGACCTTCAGCAGGGCACTTGGGCACATCCCGACCAACAGAAAGTGTATCATTCCTCCCAAATTCCAAGCATTCAGTTACAGGAAGGTGTCTCCTTTCCCCAACAGTAACATGGTTTGTGAAGTCATCATCTTTGCCTCCAGTCTGATTTTCCTCACGCTTCTCTCTTGTGCGTTGCTGTCTTTCTGTCCAGCACCACTCACAATTGCCCTACAAGGCTTGCAAATCCAGTCACAAGGCTTTGGAGGAAACAGACGCCATTCTGCGCAGAGGAGCGCCAGTGTTGCTTTCTTTTGTATGCACGTGCCTTTTTTTCTTTTAGCAGCAGTAGGAAACTATTTGTCCTCAGTACAGGATCTTCAACAGTATCCTCCAACCCGTTCCCATTTTACAGGTTTCCACAAGAGCTCCCAATTGCCAGCCTACACGGCAAAGAATTCAATATTCCTAGATTCCCTCATTGCTGTCCTCATTTCCACTCCATGCTCAATTTGCTGCTGGGTGATGCAAAGAGGGAGATGAGCTACACGCATTTGTCCCGAGGCTCAGAGGGGGTGTGCGTGTGCACTCGCCTTGATGTCATGTGTGCAAGGCTTTTGTTCGCTGACTACCAAAGCCCTCCCTTAATTCCAGCCTCTTGCGCAACAATATCACAGGACAGTGCACTGATGGGAGCAGTAAATCCTGTATGTGACAGAGGAAACATTGTATTGACCTGCTGAGGGATTTACATACCTCCAAAGACGGACAGCAAGCTCAGCCTGTAAGGCTGACCTGGTCTACTTCCCATTTCTAGCAGATACTATCCAGTGTTTCCAGATGAACGATTCAGAGGGAAATGTACGTGGATTTAAGAACAGTTCTAATCCAGTATATTCTTATATCCAGGGTATTACTAGTTGTTATCCAGTGTCACACCTTTTTATGAGACTAAGAGATTTTGCTGCTCTGCTTGCTTTAAATATACAGTGCCTGTGGCTGTGCTGCTAAAAAGCATGATGGTGTATTTCCCAACGGCATGCAGAGAATTAGGAAGCTAGCTTTTTAAAGTGATCCCTCTGATCTTTCATTAGTAAGCGTTTAATTTGCAGTAACATCTCACATTACAAATACTTGGCTGGCTTTCTTTGTCTGTGAGCTCTCGGGGGTCAAAGGAGGCCCACAGAGGAATTTCGGGAGCGCGGTCCCCGGAGAACAGCGGGGCTGAGGTCTCTCTCTTCCCCTTCTGCGAATGTGGCATCGTGTCTCCAGGGCAACCTGAATTCTGACAGTCATGGCAGCAAGGACACGGCATGGATTTCCATTTGATTCCTGCAACAGAAAAGAGATCTGAAACAACAATCAATATGTGACTAAAGTATGAGAGTTCATTTTCACAATTAATTTCATCTAAGGCTCTTCTGCAAATGTAATTCATAACTACTAACCACTCTGTTTGTTTGTCTGGTGTTGCCTCTTTTACACGAAGCAAAGGCCTAAACATCCGAAATAAATAGTTTGCAACATAAAAATTTGGGGTGTACCTACCATAAAACTGAACAAGCATTTTATAAGGGAGGCTGAGAGCAATGTTTGCATTTCAAAATGTATAATTTCACTTTTTCCCATGTGATGCAATATTTTTAGGCAGCAATTCATAGTTGTGGTCAGATGTTTCAGTTCAAAGTGATTTCATCAATGACAACTATAGAAAGCCCTGCCTATCCGAAATAAATACCTTAGCGTTTCTCTTTGAGGCACTGAGCGCTATCCTAAAGGAATATTCAAACTAACGTCGCTGCTAAAGAAAAGCGTTTCTGCCTGCTTTTGTTTTCTTTGTTGGAAAGCTGTGGGCTTGATTTTCCTGCACAAGACTGACTCACAAAAAACTCCGTTGTAACACCAAAGTTGGGACAGGTGGCTCAAACTCTTTTGGTTGGTTTTAATAGGTGCTTTTACTAAGTGCTTCATAAAATTAGTATTACATAAAACAGGATTATGCAGACAATTTTATTCTGACCCCCTGCTTTCTTCTTTGTATCCTCTCCACAGAAAGCTTTCAGGACATGAAAAGTGAGCAGAGCAAGAGGCTCCTTTAGGCTTGCAGATGTTCCTTGCTGTATTTGATGCTTCGATGTTCCTCAGTTCCCCCAATTACCCTGCAACTTTGATCCCCAAGTTCCCCCAGCACTGAAACATCCCGGCTCGCATAACTCCACGCTAGCAATGGTAGGAACACAGGTGTAGACTTGATAGTCATGTTTACGTTGTAGCTTTTCTTCAGCCCATCTGGTACTGGCGTAAATGACATTGTACTAAAAATATCATGCGACAGTGGTGAGATATTTTGAGAAAAAAGTCTCCTGAGCAGCCCTGCATTTACTTGAGATTTTAGGGGCTGTAAGTCAGTACCATTTTTTTGCTTTTCACAAGACTGGGAAAGTTAGAGATAACTTTGCACTCTCTGCTTATCTAGTACCTGTCTTCAGCAGAGCAACATGGTTTGGGTTTTAGAGTCTTGTCCAGTCTACAATTATATTTCTGTAATTTCCTTTAAGAATAGCTTCTTCAGAAGACACTGACTGCATATACACTGACCAGGAAGTGCAAAATTCAGCTGACTTCATTAGTTTATATTACTATTTAACATAAAAGCCTGTCAGAAAATGCAGGCACCACAAAATGGGGAAATCGGACTGCTCGAGCTAAAATGTTCTTGTAGGAGAAAAGGTAAAGGTTCCGACAAAGCTAGTGGCTAGTTTCAACATCTTCAGGATGATGCATTTCAATCCGTTTTTCGGAACAACCCCTCATTTCCTGTTTTGAATATTAAGAGGAATCTGAGATAAACCATTTAAAACCAAAGAAGTACCATTGCAAATTAAAACAAATATTGAAATCTCAATTCATGCTGAAAAGAGAGCCTGTCTTCCACAGAGCTCCTCTTACTATTTCTGTATATCTATCTGCATGAGCCAATCCTCTTATTCCTCAGTAAATATTTCCTTCATAGATTGTAGATTGTTATGTTCCCTTCAGTAAAAGTTTAGCTGAGTTTTAGATGTGATATTTAGCTCCATTAGTCTCCCCTAAGATGATCCTTCCAGCTCTTAATTGTCTAAATTCTGCCCTATTAATGTCAATTAGGTGATAATCAGTTTTTACTTACACGCTCTTTTAGAAGGAGAGCGACATTTGGACTTTGTAGAGGGACTGTTTTTTCTAGTAGGCTTGCAAAGTTGTGCTTCTCGGTACAAAAAAACTTGAAGCACCCTTAATTGAATAACCTTGGTCTCCTTCTATTCCCTCTTTTTCAGAAGAGTCATAGTCTATTGCACTTCGATTAGGATTTATTTTAGGCTTCCTAGCTATAACTTATAATCCATCACATTGTTCCAGAAGCAATCTTCATGAAGGAGACTCAACTCAGAAAGTGAAAAATAGTTGGTATTTTTGAGGCTGACACAGGATTTATGGTAGGAGAACATTTTTAACTTAAGCAAAAACTTTTTGAAAAATCTGATGTTGGAAAGCTGACACAAGGAAACTAAAATACGGAAATAATTTCACAGTTTTTGCGGGGGGGAGGGGAAAGTTTAACAATGTGTGAAACCAGATATTCTTCCCTTATATTATATTCACATCAGGACTGGATGCTTTAGTACATACTGATTTATCCCAGTAAACTGGGCTGAGGCTGGAAGAAAAGGGTGAGGTTGTTTGCCCGCTGTAATAAATGATATCAGAAAAGGATCCAGCAGCATGCCTTTTAGCAAGTGAGTTAAAGGGTGCTGGGGCTAATGGTGAACCACTTTCTACTGAGCCAGTACCTGAGACGGAAAAACAGCCAGTCATTCCTTGGCTGTGCAGCAGTCTTGGAGGCCGTTATAAACAAACAAGCAGAGAACAAAAATCTCCTTTGGGATGCAGATAGCCTGAAACAGATATCCATGGTGAGACACTGTTGGACAGAAGAGTCAGAAGACGACAGCATCGTGATGATGAAGACATTTCTATGCCTGCTCATTAAAGATGTAGTGCAAGAAGAGTTTATCCGCGTGGAATCGTGGACCCCTCCCACACTGTCCAAGCAGACAGCAGTGCTGCCAAGCATCTTCCTGCCTGTAGTTATTTGCCACAGTTGCTACAGCTACCAAGGCTTCTTTGTGCGGTCAGGATTTTTCCCCAGAACCTGGAAAGGTTGGAGTATTGAATGCTTATGGACATGTCCCAGGTCTCCTCTCCCTTCAACCCCAGTATAAACCCCGCTATAGCCATATCACGCACTCACAAGCTTCCAATCTATGCAAGCAGGGGGAGGCAGATAATGACCACTGTATATATTATCTACGTGCAGGACTCTGGGACCTCATGGGGTCCAGATTAATTGCGATGATGGGCAAATCTGCCCTTGGCCACTGCAGCTGTGTTTCTGGACTGAAAATATAGAAGAGAAGCTGCTTTTTGAAATTTCACTCAGCTTGGCTAACAGCCCAATTCTGCAGACTTGGAAGATTTTCTATCATAATATTTCTCTGAAGCTAGCTGTGAGAATAAATGGCATGAGGTATGTTTGGCTCAAGAGCTGAGAGTTTAAAATTTTTGAAGAATCTTTTCTTGTTTGTTATGGAGCAAATCCCAAACTTCTTGCTTAGAAGTCCAGGCTCCCTGCTGCTATGGGGCCCCTTCTGAACATCTTGACTAAAAGGGAGAAGTACCCTCCTGTGTGAATACTCACCATTAACATTTCTATGTGAATACATACCATTAACGTTTCTACTCTCAGCCGTACTAATTATTATGGCAGAAGTAATTTCACAGTGGGCAAGGCAGATTGACCTCCTAGGAGGGCAGAGAGGACAAGGGTGCTAAATATGGTGGAAGTACTCCTTACTTATACGGCAGCTGCCTAAGACTCTGGGCAAGGCTGCGGTGCTGAGAAGAGGCAGGTCATGAAAAGGAATGAATCAGTTAGCTTGGGTTCTGCTAGCAACACGTGGAATAGGTCAAAGCAGATTTTTTGCAGAGTATCTACTGTATATTTTGCTCCAGTCTGCCCAATGGGAAATTACTGAGCATCTTGAGCACCACTTCTTTTAGAGCAATAGAAATTTCTGGTATCCTTGATCCTGCCTAGATCTTGGGAGAGGCCCAGGTGTACTGGTACTAGTAGATCCTTCAGGATTTGGAGTGGTCAGTTGAACCTCCTGTTATCACCACACTTCTTGTAAGAAAACATTAAGGAGAAACTTCTAATCTGTGAAGTTACAGTGGTTTTATTCTTTATGGGCAAAGCCACTAGCAGAGACAGTAATGCCATCAGCTCACAAGATAAGCAACTCTGCAGACACAGCACAAAGATCTGAAGGGATCCTCTTCTAGACATGTAAGATCTACAGACCAAGAGGCCTATAGGGTTGCGCCAAACTTCCAGGCCCTGAAAGCTCCATCCCAGAATTTCAGAGCTGTGAGACACACACCAGATGCTCTCAAAGCTGAGGAAGGAGAGGGGGAGATTTCTAGGAGACACCCAAAGAATGGAAATCCCAGGGCTTTGCCTAAGATATGTTTGGGTGGTGTCTGCTGCTGAGTTTGGGTCTGTCATAGGGCACCCCAAAAGCACAGCATCTGCAGTGAAAAAACCAGCCCCTTTTCATGAGTCATGGGACACAGAGCTGGTTTGGGAGCTGTGCCACAAGAGCTTGTGCCCCTCATGCCTCTCCAAAGTCGTAACTGTCTACCCCTGGACACTGTAATGTCCTTTCATGTTTTTAGACTGGCTCCAGCAGCTGTCAGAAGGCCCACTGTGTGACGTGCACACTTTTTTGAGGGATAGGAATGTCAGGATACATTTTTGTTCTAGCAAGAAGCATGCTATAAAAAAATTTCCTCTTTTAGTAGTCAAAATTTCCAGCCATGGGTAAGGCCCTTTGTTTCAATAAAAATCAATGTTGTTGCAATAAAGTAGTAATTACAACCCGGGTTACCATTTTCACAAATCATCTGGTTTAATGAACAAAGCAAAACCAACTTTTACCATTTTGTTCTCAAATTCTGTTTGAGTACGGTGTTTCTACAGACCATATCAGGAAATTTTGGACTGTTTCCTACTTCCTGCCTTATCCACTGTGGGAAGCAGCATTTTTATTCTTATTTATTTATGAAGTGAGCAGAGGAACAATTTGAAATTTCTGTAGCATTTTTTCTCCTATTTTCAGATTGCAGTTTTTGTTGGTGTGTTTGGAGTTGGAGAGTATTTAATATTTTCAACTTTGAGGATGAAAATTTTCAGCTTTGAGGATGGATCACAAGCAAATGTTTTGTGGACACCAATGTTTGTGTTTTAAATTTACAGATCAGCTGTGATTAATCAGATTAGTCCTTTGACAGGAGGAGTGTGAATTACATTTCCCCATGTATAGCTGCTTGGGAACTGAAAGTGTGGTTATGGACATGAGTTCAAAATCCTCTTGATGGGAGAATAAGTGCCAATGAAAAATGAATAAAAGCTTATGAAAACAAGAATATAAAGAGTAAGACCATTACCAAAGAGAAAGTGTTTAAATATTGAAGGGAATAATCCCAGATAATTTGGAGTGGAAAATTCACTTTGTTTGTAGAGAGCACAAAACCACCCATAAAAACAAGAGGAGGATGGAGTATTGTTAGCCAAAAGCCTAATGGTGGCCTGAGGACCTCACAGGAGAAGGGCGGTGCTGTGCCTTGTTCCCATATGGGTTTGCAAAAAACACAAAGACCGCAGGGTGCAAAGGGCCATTTCCTTTCTCCCTCCATGCAGAGCCTCATCTTAACGCAAAAAGTGGAAGAGAGCGCTCCTAGTACACTTGATCCAAAAAGGGTTGGGGGTAAAATGTGTTCTGGTCAAACCTGGAGGGCAGCATACACTCTCTTAAGGTACTCAAGCTTGCCCGGTGCTGCCTCCCTCTACAGGTAACACAGAGACTCAGTGTGACCCCTTGGGTGGGTGGTGCAAACATGGCATTAGTTTTACTAAATGGGGAAAAGTGGAACTATATTGGACCAAAGGCCAGTAGTTCATCTGTACAGCCAAGCTTTATAAGTAACTTAACCAGGCTCTGGTCTTTCAGCTGCCATACAGGATGTGTACTCTGAAGTTCTTTGGTCCATTGGCTGAAGATTGGAGTTCATCGCTTCCCATGGGACTGATGGCCACGAGGGACTTGTAAAAGGGTGAGAGGAAGGGAAGCTGCAAAATGAAGTGTGGATTAAAAGAGGAAAGCCACCTTCTGGGTACTATCCTCCTGAGTCTGGCTGGTGACCTATGGGAGAAGCAGAGAACTTGGACACTTGCAAAATAAGATCCCTTTTAAACACTCTTTTCTGCCCTCAGGGGTTATCCAGAAGGATTCACAGACTGAGATGACTATGAGACATGAGATTTTGATGAAAGGTTACCCTGATTTAGGAGTTGTACTGTAGGATTGCTGCACTGGAACTACTTTGGAAATTGCTTCATACCGTTAATTTAATGAAAGACGCTTCCTTCGTTTCCTGTAACCTGCATTTCTAGATCAGTATTTAGCTTCCAGTTCAATGTACTTCTTTGTTTGAGAGTAAAGTACTGTGATGTTTCTTCCATTTTCGTTTTACAGTGTCCTCAGTATTCCTATCTGTTAAGACCAATTAGACCAATTAGTCCTTCAGTGTCCCTGTACACGCCTGTTTTCACATTTTGGCCTGCAGAACTGTCAGTAATAATTACAATATTTTATTCACAGTTGAGCATTGCTGGTGGTTCTGATCTTTTCTTACCAGAAACTCTAGCACATCACTCTGTTACATTTCCTTAACATTTTCAAAATGCTCTTTTTTTTTTTCCAGCAAATGATCGCAAAGAAATCTCCCATATCCTCTCTCCTGTTACTTCTTTCCTTAATGATGTGCATTGCAGTCTTCATTCTCCATTGTCTAGTGTTAATTTCTACTTTTTTTTCAGCATATCTGGTATGAACTGAGATGATACTGGTTTTCACTGGTGATGCTGATGGTAAAATTCAAGCCACTACACTGGGAACTAGACCTGGATTTTCAAGGGTGCTCAGTGAGCTGGACCTGGAAAACTTATGATTTCATCAGTCTATAGGGGGACATCTTCAAGAGGCCAAATTCTACTCCATACTGATTACCATAGTTTCTTAATACAAGAAATTAGTCCTGGATGAAAACAAGCATTAGTACTGTTGTGGAAGAATATGGTGGTAAGATCAGTACATGAAAGTCTCACATGGGAAGTATTTTGAGAGGAAGCACACAATTATTGGCAGAAAGTGTGAAACATAGCAATGAAGTTGAAGGTCTCCAGTATCTCAGAACAGGTTTTTTGTGCTTGAGAATATGCAGACGAGTTCAGGAAGAAAGGTTCTTGGGATTTAAATGAAATCATGGAACATACAGATTTCTCTGCTCTTTGAATAGAGGTGCCAACTCATTTGAATGCGTATGCTTCCATCCATATTTTTATCACTTAATTAAATGCATAGGCACACACTTTCAGCTATGCATCTGTGTTTAAAAATGCACACAAGAGCCATGTATGACTCTGAGATTGTTTTTGTTAATATATACATATCAGGCCAGCCAGACAAATAGCAATAATATTTCTTCCGCTTGCTCATTCTTGGATGTCTCATTTACATATTTATGCAGCTCCTATTTTCTTTTTAAAATAAAATCCTATTAAATGATCTACCTAGGCTTTCACAAGGACACAAATCACCAACCTTCTGAATTTCTCATTCATTCTATCCACTTCATTTTTGCAGTTCTGGACTTCCCTGAATGTGAGTCTATGCCATCATTCATTTGCCTTCAGCAAAGGCACAATGGTTCTAGAATGAACTCTTAATTATGGTCAGTATTTATATCAACACCATCCATAACAAAACAAAAATTGCTGGAATATCAGCTTTTTTATATTCATCTTGTAGAGCTAACATACTGTACTATCATACTAAGTTACCTAACAGAAACAGGAATAAAACAGAATGAGTTTTGCATTGCTTTTATTTGTTTATTAATTTTCTTTACAACAACAAGCAGATCACAAAACTGCTGGAAGAAGAAGAAAAGAAATGGAACTAATAAAAACAAGCTGTAACTTAAAACCTACGTACATTGACAGGATTCATTACACAGTCACATAGCTGTGCAGTTGTGACCTAAGTGCTCTTTCTATCTGCTTTGTACTCAGTTACGCTTTGCTTTATATAGACTGAAAGACCTACGAGGAAAGCGTTATATCCTGGATTGTGGGACAGCCTTTGTGCTATCCCTCCAACAGCAAAACACATGCTTGTACCAACATCAGATTATACCAAGAGGTGTAAATCCAGCTCAGCTATCAAAGGAAGGATGAACCCAAAATAGAAAATAAATTAGTGGCCTAGCGTAAATCTTCCCACTTCAGCACTAGTGCTGGATATAAATTTTCTGATGGAGAAAAAAGCTTTTCTGGGAAATCCCAGTATTTGAGCATGCAGTACTTAATCTGAAACATCTTGAGGTTTGTTGAGTTTGCAAGGAACACACAGATGATCGTTGCCCCATGACCAGGAAAGACAGAGCCAGACTAACCCCGAGTGAAAGGATCTCAGGCTGCACAGTGAAGCGACAAAGGGCAGCAATTAGCAGTTATATCAAGGGAAAATCTGATTGTATGTAAGGATTTTTTTTTCCTTCCCAGGGAAGGTGTTGCCCAGACAGGCAGTGATATCTCCAGCCACGGATATTTCAGAACTCAGCTGGACAAGGACCTCAGCCACCTGATCTAACTTTGAAGTTAACCCTGCTCTGAGTAGGGCTTTGGAGCTCCAGACTAGCCTAAATCATTCTGTGACTCCTTGACTTCAGACAGATGAAAAACTGATATTTCTACTTGATTTAGTCAACCAAGACCTCCTTTAGAGTCAGTAGGGAGAAGCTGGGTGCTGCTCATTTTCATCCTAAGCTATTTAGGTCTGACAAAGTGTAGCTAGAAGGGCCTGTTTCTTTCCGTTGGCTACAAAAGGCGTTAAAGCGACCTGGCTCAGGTGTGGGCACCTACACGGCAGACAACTGCATTTAGATAAGAAGAGCAGCAGTTGTTTTACCTCCTGAGAATACGTTTTGGCAACGGGGATCCTGAACTCACAGGCTGCTTGGCCTCAGAGGAACTTGGTGGGATGTGGGAACCATGGAAGCTTTCAGCAGGTGCTCATTGAAACTCATATTCTCACTTACATATTCGGAATATTCATTTTTGGTATCTATATCATGATGGATCCTGAAGGGCTCTGCAAAGGTCCTTTTATTGCATGAATTCAATTAAAACTGATATTTTAACAATTTGAGTGAGCTGGTGCATCTTCTGAGGACTTTCCAGTTTGGTTTCAGTCTCGTTCAAACAAAAAAAAAGTTTTGGAACAGAGTTCTTATGAAATTCTACTTTTTGGGAAACTCATGGTGCCCAAATGAGAGTTGCATGCTGAAAACAAGTTCTTGAATCTGTTTTATTCATACTCAATTTTGATCATCACTATGTTAGTTCTGCTACAAGGTCTGCAAGCAAGGGAAGCTGAGAATGAGAAATATTTGCATCACAGCCAATTTGTAAGCCTGACTGAGAACGTAACAGCTGACGTAGAAGGGTCACCCTGATTTGTGCATGCTTGAAAAAAGACATTATATTTAAAGAGATATGTCCAGTGTAGTGAAAAGAAGGGTAGAGTGTAAGCCCCTTTACCTAACAGATACCACGCTGAATGTGTGACCTACGTCTGTTTTACCTCTGACATGATGTCTAGAGGGACTTTCTTACCAAGCTGTTTGTGAAGGGTAAGGTTATTTTCTGCAGCCAAGGGACACTCTGCCAAGAGGGGACAGAGTCCTTTTACTGCCTTTCCTCTGAGCTCTGTCTTGACTCCGACAAACGGAGACTCGGCATTCACCAAGGCAATGACAGTAACAGGCATTTCTTGTCAGCACCTGGCAGCAAAGCCGTTCAGATCCTTTTTTTCTAGGAGGTACTGGTACGTCTCCCACAACTGTACACACAGTTTTAATTAAGATGTGATGTTTACTACCATCTTTCTGAGCCGGAACAGATGTTGTGCTCCAGCGAAAGGCTCTTCCAAGATGACTGGAGAATTCAATGACATATGGAAATTAATGGGATTTTTGTGGTCAAATTTAGCTCAGCATTGCTTGCCACGAGGAGGTCTTGATTCGTGGGTGCAGCCTTTGGGGCTCTTCCACCACATCAATCCAACAGTATTACTAAAAGTAATGATGAAACCGCTTCTTTCAAGGCGCTTAGAAATATTAGTGATTATAAATAACCCCTCTGAGTGGTGAAAAAACATCTTTATGCCAGCAAGTCAACTCTCTTTCCCTTAGGTGAAGAGAAGTTAACCTGCCCAAAGTGCTGGAACAAGCTGGTGGGAGCAGTGGGAATAGTCTCGACCAGTATTTGCGTGTGGGTGGATGCCAAACCGGGCATTTCCCACCAGTGCATGGGCTGACACCTCGGTGAGAGGCCAAGGCACCACGCTGCTCTCTATCCTTTGCTCCCTACATGGTTAGCCGGCACCAAAAACCCTACGCCTTAGCTCAGTCTGGCAGCCTCTGTGTTGGTAGGACCAGCACCAAATGTGATCTAAAAGCTGGGGACGGTGTTGGTGCGGTGCCGAGCCCCAGCCACCCCATCCCGCCTGCCAGCAGGACTCCTTGGGGTGCATCTGCCCCAGATACGTGGGTTGGGGTCTCCCAGAGCACAGGTAGCATCGGCATGCCTGCACAACATACCATGCGCCCATGTCTCAGGAAACCTGCCAAAATCAGGGAGAATTTGGCCTCTTCTCCGTGTGGACACCGCACTGAAGGAGAAAACATTTTACGGTATTAATAAGAACAGCGTTTGGTCTGTTGGTTCTGAAGCAGACAAATGTCAAACGTGTAAAACTAAAGGAGCGCTTGTTTTGCAGACAGATCAGCTGCAAAAACGAATTGGCTTTGCTTTCCAGATCCTCCTACGAGTCCCCAGAATAGTTGGTGTGGTTTGCAGTTACGCCACCCTATTTCTGAGCGCGTTTTCCTCTCTGTCGTGCTGGCCAAAAAAAAAAAGCCTTTCTCTGCCACAAGAGAAACAAGAGGCTTCCTGCATTTCACGTGGGTAAAGTCAAAAGGGGAGCGTATGCAGGTACGACTGTTTTCACAGCCACATGCATCTCCGTCGTAGGATAAAGAGGGGTTTTGTAAATAGCCTGGTGTTCCTGTATTGACGTTTTCTCTGCGGGCAGCGCTCCGGCTTTGTGCGGGTGCCTGGCTCTCGCACGCAGCTCCGCTCTGTTATGGAAAGCCAGGCATGCGTGAGCTGATTGCTGGAGACAAGCGAGGAAAAGGGGGACCACGGCGAAGATGAGTCAGTTGGGGACAGGGAACACTGCGTCTTTTGTGGAGCAGCGTTAAGAGGGAGAGGGAGGCGAGAGCGATGCTTGCACGGCATCCCCCTCGCTCCCCAAACCCGCGTTCGGCGAAAGGCAGACCTGCAGCAGGAAAATGAAAGCCTTGGGGTGAAATAGAACGCCCGAGCAATTGTGGCATACAAGTCCTGGGGAGGAAGGGAGGCGGGAGGGGGGGAATCACACCGTTGCTGCTATAGAAACCAAATCCTCCCCATCACAGGGAGGAGACGGGCCAACGTCCTGGCGGCCGCCAGACCCCCCCCCCCCGCCCCCGCTCCCCACCTCTCCGCCCTCTCCTAAGACCTTGACGGTTTCGAGGCCTTGTGTATCGAAATGAAGGGTTACAAAGCCGCGAGAGCGTTCAACCAACCTTCCTGGCAAAATACACTCATGTCTTCCTCTGAGAAACGCCAGAGGCTTTCTAGTTATTATTTGCCGTCACAGGAACGTGCAGATTTTTGTGCTCCCCCCGTGAATCAGATTGAGGGGGGAAAAAAGGGTTTAGAGGGATCACCTGCGTTTCATGTCTCCCTCCGGGGCTTTTTCCACTGCTGAGGTTGGATGAGAGATACTGGCCGGAGAATTCATTTTGGAGTGGGGCTCCTGCGTGCGAGTAATCCAGCGGAGGAAAACATGCTTCCTATCCCTGTTATTTCTGCTGCGTCCGTGCCTGAGGAAATGAGAGCTGGGTTTTACTGGCAGAGGCGAGGGGGAGCGAGGATGGAGGAAGAGAAAGGCAGAGAAAAAGGGTGATCAGGGCTGAGCAGGCCTCTCATGAACTTCTCTTGGTCTGTGCCTGCCCCAAGCTGTGGGGGTATGAAAAGCGATTGCTCTCCGCGCCCTGGATATAGAAATATCTCGCCTTTTTTTTTTTCCTTTTTAAACAGTAGCCGTGTTCATTACAGTGTGTGTGTGTTCATGGCAGTTTTGTATTCATCAGTTTTCTTACACCAGAGCCAGAGGCATGTTGCTCAGTGGGTTACTGCAGAGAGGAAAAGCTGGTAGCCATGTATTTACTGCACCATCCATATACAAACCCTGTGTTTCAGAGAAACCTCTTAAACAGGCAAATCTGCAAGTGCAAGTGAAGTAGAGCCCGTGGCATAAAATGATCATAGTTGAGCTTGAGCCCCCTGCTCGGAGGGAGTCCTGGTACCTGCTGGGATGAGGACAGGAGTATCTGCTGAATTCCTCAGGAGGTAAAAGGACATTCCCTGTACGAGGACCCAAAAAGCCAGGTACTGTGCCAGTGGCATGGGACGTTACTGGAAACTGGGAAAACACGTCAGGGAGGTATGTCTACCCTATTCTTTTATTATTCCCTTTATATCCATGATTAGCTGCTGTTGGAAAGCCTGGGTACAGCTATCCTGCTGGTCTGACACAGTTTACTCTGCGAGGAATAGTCCCACTGCACTAAATAGCGCCAGTCATGGGTATATTACTATGAATTACTGGCAAGTATTTACAGGATTTTGACTTCGCTGAGTTTTACAGGGCTTCTGCATTGGTCTAGCTCTTTGGGTACCAGCGGAGATAACCCACATACATTGTTGTGAATGCCAGTATCAACCCTGCTTGCTGCTACCGAAAGTTTCTGGGGGCACACTGGCAGGCCTGCGGTACATGTTACAAGGCTGCAGCATATTTTAACCATGG
>JAVKLA010000008.1:29627505-29660822 GCA_034782735.1 Sagittarius serpentarius
GGGGGGGGGGGGGGGGGGGGGGCAAGTTCCCCCCTCCCTTCTCCTGGGGACGTACCCAGAGGAAAAAAAGATTTAATTTTTTTTTCTTCTCCCCCCCCGCAAACTCAGCCCCAAAAGTCAAGAGGCTGCGCACAGGCGAGTGTTTGCATCACTGCTGTTTGTGATGGGGGGGGGGGCGGGGGGGGGCCAAAACGCTGCTACGCCATGCGGGGTTGCGTCCGAACGCGGCGTTTTGGAGTTTTTCGTCATTTAGAGCATTTGGACTTGCTAGGAAGTGTTTTGTTTTGTTGTTGGTTTGGTTTCGTTGTCGGTTTGTTCCCCCCCCGCCCCACCTTGTTTTTCGTTTTGAAATGACATTTGTGCCTCCAGATGTTCAAATGATTCAATATTAAAATGGTCTCAGTAACACTTTTCTTTTCTTTTTTTTTGGATAGGTAACTTAGCAGTGAAAGTTTTAAACTTTAAAATAATTCAGCGTTTGCTGTTTGTCATGCTATGAACAGCATTTCTAGCAAATGGCTTTACACAGGTCAATATCTAAATCATGTCTGTTTTCACTTTCCCCAAATTATGACTGGTTTTTTAACCTGGAAATCTGGGTATTTGATCATTAGCATTTATGGTTTTAAGCTAATTTATTAAATCTTAGGAAGGATATAAAAATAAACTGGTAAAAAAAGCGCAACATTTCAAATCCTGTCAAACAGAAACGGGATCTGCACTTCCCATTAGTTCAGTCCCTTCATTTTTTGACCGTGCATCAGCCCAATAGTCCTCCCCGTCCTGATTTGAGCATTACCGTGGCTGGTGTGGGGCTGCTTGGGGCTATGCAGGAAGACGTGCTGGGGTCCTGGCCCCCACGTCGTGCAGACTAAGGACCCACCGGTACGACACCACATCTCCTTCCCAAAGGAGACTGAGGTGATGGGAAGGACTGCAGGGGGGTGCCCCTCCATCTCACCCCAGTCACGATGTGCGAGTCCAGCTTCAGGAACTGGGAGTTTCCCAGATTTACCAGTTTCCATGTGGCCACTCTGTCTGCTTTGCCGGGCGGAGCCACTTCCCTCCTCCTCCACCTTTCCCAGCCCAGAACTGCAATTTCTGTGTGTGTTTTGGAGAAGCCAGTCGGGCATCATGTTTTGCCGTTTTGGAGAGCGAGGTTGCTCCTGCAGTCTAGCTCACCGCTGCTGCATTTTTAAACAAAGGACTGTAAGTTCTTCGAGCAAGAGGGAGGAGGCTTTGCCAGTTCTTCGGTAACAAAATGATTTTCGTTTGCATACGTTTGGAGATGATGGTTTTGTGGTTGACAGCCAGAGCTAGAAGAAGCCTGAGGAATGTGTATTTCTTGTTGCCGGATGACTTGATATTTGACACACACACCCCAATAATCAATAGCTTTCAAGTCAGGCACAGTGCTTGGAGGAGGGACTCAGAGCTACAGCATCTGGGGACACCCTCAAGCCCAGCTTCCCAAAGTTATATAGGGTACCTAAATCCCGCTGAAGTCAGTAGCCCTACAGAATCCGTGGGGACCTTGCATGAAGACCAACTGCAATGTTTTAATTGTTTTTGCTCTCTGGTTCAGCAAGTTAAAGGTGGAGTGGGTCAGGCTGACCCCGGCAATCATGAGCTGGATGGACACCCCACAGGCACGTATGGGAGTCCGAGGCTGCACATCCCTGCTGTATAATAATGTACGTAGATTTCTCCGTCTTATGTGTTTTAAGAAAAAAAAAAGAAAAAAACATCAAAACAAACCAAAAAAAAACCCAGATAGACTGTGGCCTGCTTTCCCTCTCCTCTCCAGACCAGAGTCAAATTCTTGTAGCTCTGCCCTTCTTCCCTCCAAGGCCCTTGCCCCAAGATTGGTGGCATAACAAACAAGGCTTTTCTAAAGAAATACAGGCAGCAGAGAGTCCGTTTGCCAGTCCCATTCTTTCACTGGCTTTGAATCCAGAAGGGCTGCTCCCTGACGGTCATCCCGCCAAGCCTAAATGAGCTGTGTCAGCTCGGATTTGGACGCTTTCCCTTTCGGTCCCGGGCATTTTCTTCCACAGTCGTCGTAGGGCACAGGCAAACCAGGCAGCTGCTGAGGGGAGTTGATGGCCAGACCTGCAAAATGGCCCATTGCTGCTTTGCCAAGGCTGCGAAGCCAGGCGGCCCGTTGCGGCCAAGGCC
The DNA here is from genome assembly GCA_034782735.1 of Sagittarius serpentarius. Taxonomy (NCBI): domain Eukaryota; kingdom Metazoa; phylum Chordata; class Aves; order Accipitriformes; family Sagittariidae; genus Sagittarius; species Sagittarius serpentarius. Next base: position 29,629,684 of record JAVKLA010000008.1, read on the forward strand.
AAGGCTGCGGTGACGAGGGCCGTGTTTGTACCGGGAAGGGGTGGCAGCCTTTCCCCGCACGGCCCCTCATGCCCCATGGAGCTCCCAGGAGACACCACCCCCTCCCCTCCCCTTTCTGTGGCAGAAGCAGACCCAGCAGCCATGCTCCTTGTTCCTCACTGTCAGAAAAGCCAAATGAAGCCTCGTCTAACTTTTGACCAGCCTTGAGCTTGACGTCCCAGTGGGGACACCCTCCCTGTCATGCATCACGCTGTTTCTGAAACAGCACTGCGCCTGCTGACACCCCTCTCCTGCCCTGGCTTGCTGGGTGGAGGATGAAGGCAGGGGAAGAAAGGTCAAAAAGATTGGATTAACAACACAGATCCAGCCCCACAACACTTCATTTAGGAGAACAGCTGTCTTTTTTCCTGTGTGCTCTCAGCAATATGAAAGCAAGCACCAAAGCGCTTGCGTGCCGTGGTGCTGGTATGAAAACAGCAACGGGCTGCAAAAGCTTCCCTTCCCCAGGGTTCCTAGAGCCAGAGTTGGGGAGCGACAAGCCAGCTGTATTCACCCCAAGGTTCCCGGCCCTCCTCCTGCTCCAGCTCTCCACGGGGAAGGTGTGGGCACACCTCCCGCACCCAAGCAGCTTGCTGGTAGTGACGTATTTGTCCCTTCCGCCCTTGTACCCCGCGTCTCCAGGGCTTCCTCCCAGCTGAAAATAGAGGGTGAGGGAATGACCTAGCTGTCTGTCCAAAATTAGGAGAGGAAAAGCCCTTTGTGTGTACTGCGGCTTTTTAGGATTTCGTTACGTTTGTGTTTCTACCATGACTGGAGGGCCCGTTTGAGGGCATGTTAGGGGCTGTGCCGGCACTTCATAAAGAGGTGGGTGTGTCCTGAGGACCCTCCCAGGAGGTAACGGCAAGCAATACAAATTAACAAAAGCACAGACAGCATGTCTAATAAAAGACACTAAAATGAACATCTGCGTTTTGGCAGGGGTTTTATGTAAATAAAGTAGAATTTGGCACGCTCTGATTTCTGTACAGTCATTGTTTCTTTCACATATCACAGCTGAGAAGGCAATTTAGGAGGAGAGGAAGAGCTCACTTCTAATACTGTGGCTGAAACCCAGCAGTAATAGTAGAAATGGATTTTCTGTTTTCTTAAATTTTCAAGTTAGGACTTGCTATCTTCTCCAAAGTCCAATGCAAGTCATTGGGCTCAGCTGGAATTGCACAATCATGGGATTACTTAGGTTGAAAGTGACCTCACCGGGTCATCTAGTCCAACCCACTGCTCAAAGCAGCACCAGCTACACCAGGTTGCTCAGAACTGTGTCCTGTCAAGTTCTGAGGATCTCCAAAGGTGGAGATATCACAGCTTCTCTGGGACACCTATGCCAATATTTTACCATCCTCAGAATGACTTTGTTTTCCTGACATATAGTCAGAATGTAACATGTTGCAGCGTGTCTTTTTCCTGGTTTTGTGCAGCTCTGAGAAGAAAGTCTTCTTTACGCCTTCCCCTTAGATAGCTGTAGTCGACCGTAAGAGTCATTTCCCCTCAGCAAATCTCAGCCTTTTCTCATATGCCATGTGCTCCAGCCCCCGGCCATCTTGGTTGCCCTCCTCTGGGCTCGCTCTTGTACGTCCGAAACTGGAGACAACACTCAGCAGGTTCTGAACAGAGGGTAGCGATCACTGCTGCCGACGTGCTGGCTATGCTCGTGTTGACAGAGCCCCGTAGGGGGCTGGCCCTCTTTGCAGAAAGGGCACACCGTTGGCTCACCTTCGACCTGCTCTCCAACAAATCACCCAAATCCTTCTCTGCAAAGTTGCTTTCTATCCAGTTGACACCCAGCCTATACTGGTGCATGGAGTTACTCTGTCCCAGACGCAGCACTTTGCTTTTGCCTTTGTTGAAGTTTGTGGTTCTTGTCAGCGTATTTCTCCAGCTTTCTGTTCTCCTTCTGAACAGCAGCCCTGCCCTCCAGCTTATCAACCGCTCTCCCTAATGTGGTATCAGCCGTGAATATGCTGAGAGTGGACTCTATCCTATCATTCAGGTCATTGATAAAGATATTAAACAGTGCTGTCTAGCCCAGAGGGGCACCGTTGTTGCATGACCTGGCTGCCAGCTGGACTTTGTACTGCTCTTCACAAGCCTCGGAACCCAAAGGTCCAGCCAAATTTTAGCCTACCATATTGTCCACTTACGCAGTCAATATCTGACCAGTTTGGCTGGAAGGATACTACGGGAGGCTGTGTCAAAAGTCTTCCTAAAGTCAACATCTGCTGTTCTCCCATTGTCCCCTGAGCTAATCATCTCATCACAGAGGAAAACCAGGTGAGTGAGGCATGATTGGCCCTCAGTAAATCCATGCTGGTTGTTCCAAATCACCCTCTTGCCCTTTGTGTGCCGGGAAACTTTCTCCGTAATCTTTCCAGGGACTGAAAGGTGAGACCTACGGGCTTGTAACTCCCTGGGTCCTCCTTCTTGACTTTCTTCAAGAACACATTTGTGACATTTGCCTTTTTCCAATCAACAGGAACCTCCCCTGATTACCATGACCTCTCAAAGATGATACAGAATGGACTTGCAGTGACACTGGCCAACTCTCAGCCCCATCCGATGAATCGCATCTTGTCCTGTATGCATGTCTGATTGACTTAGGTGCTCCCCTTTGCCAAAGGTCCTGCTGCCACAACTTTGCCACGTTTCTTAACCTCATAGACTAAACCCAGCAACTGCTGCCTACCCACCCCTCAGTCCTATTAGCAGGCTGTTAAAATCAATGGGATTCCTTCCTTTGCTTTCGCAATGTTTGGATAATATTCATGGCTTACAAGTTTTCTGATGTCTAATCAGGAGCAGAAGTTCAATTTTAGCCAGCAGTGGGGAGTGTTTGAATTTTTGCCTCCCAAAACTGCTCTGTGGCCCAGTCTTCAATATTTGTTAACTAATGTCTCAATTTTTTTTTTTCGTTTGTTTTCCCAAGCAAAAACCAGAAAACAGATTAAATACCTTAGAACCTTGGGATGCAAAATACATTCAACTCCTGGCTGAGTAAGGAGCCCCTGTGTCAGCTCCAGGTCTTCTATCATGTCGTTCAGATGCTCTCTGGAAGTGTCCGCAACCTTCATTGTCCTCTCACCCTGAAGATCAAATAGTTCTGATGCCAATATGCTGGATTTGAATTACCGTGTGATGATGACTGGAGACCGGGAGCAAATGTCGGCTGAAAGCAGAGATATACCTGGGAAAAGAAATTAGTTGTGGGTTGTCAGCAAACACACACGCACGAGATCACTTTGAACGTTCAAAAGAGTACATGTTACTTTGCTCAGAGTGGAAGTGAGATTGAACAGTTCTTAAATCCATACACGATAGCACTCTAACACCATATGGTCTTGGTTAAAATTATTTTATATTGTAACAAAAGCAAAACCATCCCACTGAAAGCAGACCTCGGACCAGTTATCTGAGTGCTGCTGAGGGAGTGAGAAACCTGAATTTGATTTCCTGACCCACCATAGCACGAGTTGCTTTGTCAAGATACCTTATCTGTGCACTGCAATAGCTCTGAGAATCTGGACTTCCATTTCTTCATCTGTAAAATTAGGATGTCGGCAATAACACCTCTTTGTTGTGAACTACTTGGATACTGTGCTACTGGTAATCCTATCAATATCATAATATAAATTAAATAGAAATGAAATTGCTTTACTGCAAACTGCTTTATCCTAATCTAAATGCAGCCCTTATGATCAATAGCTATTTTTTTCTCATTTTTAACATACAATTGCCTATTCTTTAGCTTGCTTGTTTTTTTTTTTTCCATCTTCCAGTAAATACTGCTGGAAGGGTCACACCTTAGAACCAGCCTCTTTAACTCTGAGCAAAACAGGACTTATCCTGCCACTCCCTGACTTTTTCCACTTTAAGAAGAACTACTCTGACTATATCCATGTAGAATAATACAGCTTTTTGATACATGCCAGCAAAATATTATATTAATTTGTATCACAGCTCAGTGTCCAAACTGTATTTTACGATCAGGAGCATAAGGCTTTGTTCTGAAAATGAATTTCCAAAATTATAGCCACGGTACTGTTGGCCGTGGTTGGCAATTAGCCATGACCATTGCTTGGCTTTTGAACAGGATGGGAACTATGCCAGGGAAGTAATTATTCCAAGTAAAGAAGAACTCGACTGTTTAGAAGAACAATTCCTATTGTAAAAGTGCATCCATTATTTCTGTGCTGCTATAATCACGTAATGCAAAAGCAATGGCATGGGATAGATGGAATAGGGGACCAGTGGTCAGAACATCTGGCTTCTGCTCCTGGGTGCGGTGTCCCTTTCTTCAGCTCTAGCATGGGCGATCACTGTTAGCTTGTCTCCTTGGAGGGATGTTTTTTGATTAGCTGTGGGTGATGTTCCTGATGATGTGCGGAATCCGTGCTGAGGTACTTGACTAAAAAAACCCAGCCATTTTTTCTCTTCCTGAAGCCTGTTTCAATCTTTGAAAACCCAAAGATCTATCTTGAAGCATGGTTTGTGACCAAAGAAAGTTCGAACATTGCTTGATTAGACAAGTTGGAGAATTATTTCTGTTACTAGAAGGGGGGTTCAGAAGCCACTCCTAAACCTGAAACCGCTCCTAATATGGGGCTCTGTGCTTCTAAGCGAAGCGCACCAAGATGAATAAGGCATTATAAAATCTATTTTTTATCCTCAGTCATTACTTCAGTGTAAACAGATTGCAGTGCTTTGCATGGGGAGGAGCGCGAGCTTCAAGAGCTGGTGAGCCATCAGAGATGATAATTGGAGTTTCTGGCTGTGGATAGAGACACACACACAAATCCCTACTGCAAACAGAGTACAGCCTGAGCTGCAAATATGAATGTCATTGCTCCATGCTAATTTTCATTTCTAGCCAGTAAAATAATTCACTATGTCAATAGTACACGGGAGGCATGGATGCTAATTTACATTCCTTTGTAAAGCGTTTCAGATGATTATACTTCCCTCATAGCCAATCCGATGCTAATGAGAACTCTCTGATTCCAAAATACTGCCAGGATTAATGTTCGTGGACTCTGCACCAGGGTAAATGACCTGTGGCGTAGCTTTAATTAAGGAAGACAGCCACATAATTAGAATAACGACGGCTTACTATCAATTTCTGCAGCAAGTCTCAGCCCCCGGGTGATAACGTCATTTGTGTGCACCGCCTGCATGTGGGTGGACTACTACATGAAAGGCCCAGAAAAGAAAGCTTTGTCATTTCTAAATGGGTATTACATAAACTGCACCCTTTGTAGAATCCCTGAAGCAGCAGTTGCAGCTTATTATTGCAAGAAGAGGAACAGAAACCAGCATTGCACAACACAGACCTGAGGAGACATTCGTATGAACTGATCCCTGCTCTTTTGGCCTGCCTTTTGGAGCAGATGTAGTACAAGATTTGGTGATGTTTCAGCCTGGGAGCTGTCAGCTCTCTGGAGAGCGGACTACACGTCAAAAGATCTGGGTGCCTGGCCTCACTCCCCTCCTCCATACTTTGTATGTCGTGTTTTGCAGTGACAGAGCCTACCCTGGGTATTTTAGGCTGAGTTTTTACTTGCCAGCTATAAAAATTCCTCCGTGAGCAGTGAGCTGGTTAGAAAAATAAGTCACTGTTATCCATTAGCCATTGTGCTTTCCAGATAAAGCTTTGTATGAGGGTGACTGGGTCTCAGCAGCCTGGTACTGAAGAAATTGGATCTGGACCCATCTCTGGCAGTGACTCGCTTCCTTTTGCGTGTTTGCATGGCACCTCAGTCAGATAAGGGCCAGCTTTTCAAACATAGCCTGTGGACTCAGGTTCCTTTACAACACAGACTCTTTAAAACTGCGTTTTAGAACCCCTCCCAAGCCCCAAATCTGGTCCTATAGTAGCTCCTGCGGGCCTTTGCTGTCACCTAAGCGATCGTGACATGTCGTGACTAGAGCCTCCTGCCAGTTCCCAGCGACCCTAGACAACTCTACTGTTGTTCTGACCCTCACCCATCATCTCAGACCATGCCTATTGCACTGCCTTGACAGCCTGCCCAGCTATCCCGTACGGTCACGAAGCAGAAGGAACCTTCAGGGGTCATCTAGTCTTAGCCCACGGCAGCATCCACGGTGATGCCAGATGTCTAACTTGCTCAGGGAAAAGGTTATCTGCAGTCTTCCTACAAAGTCTATTCCACTCCTTCACTCTCTTTGCAATTAGAAAGTTTTTTCCTCATGTTTCAATGAAATCTTCATTGCTGCAGGTTAAATCTTGTCCTATCTAACACGAGTACTGGAAGGAAGACTAATTCCTCTGTTATTTGCAGCAATCTTTAATGTGCTTGAGAACGGTTACCATGCGCCTTCTCAGATGTTTCGTCCTTTTTGTTCTCCTTGATGTCTCTACAACTGATTCGTATCTTTTCTACAGTGGACTCTATCTGCTTTTGTTGTTTTTGACCTCAGCTTCAAGTTTCCCTGGATTTTAGAATTTTGGGGTTTTGTTTTGTGTGTTTTTTTTTTTTTTCTGTCTATGTGCACAGGAGCTTGTAGACCCTACAGAAATAAAAATAAAATGTTGTTATAATTATAGCATATAACAGTAACAAGGACAAAAATAATTACAGCAGCATCTTCGCTGTATAATGACACTTCAGTGAGTAAGGTGGTACAGAGATAAATGAAAGCAGTCAGGCTTTTCATATGATATCCAGATGAGATGCCTCATTGTCAGGCCTTCGAACCTTAAAAACTAACATTTCAGAGATCTGGTTACAACATGACACAAGACTGACTGATGTTCTAATTAGTCTGGTGGACAACAGACTTGTTCCTACAGAACAGGAAGCTAATTATTTTTGCTTATAATAAACTCTTCAGATTTCACTATTAACATCTGCTCTTTAGCATTGGCACAGGCACAACACACAGACAATGAATAATTATGTTAACACCCTAATGTTACCAGAAGCGGGGTTTTATTCTAGAGCAAGACTCCATTAGTCAACACTGTAATAAAGAACAGAGAGTTAAGTGCAGTAAACTCAATTATGAGTTGTGTAACTGTGATTGCTTCATACAGAAATTCAGGGAGCCTGTAGCTGGTTTTCCTGATCCTCCGTGACTGGGGTAGTGTTTCTGCGTGAGTAGGACAGGTCTGCACTACAGAGCCAGCCCAAACTCTCGATCTTTTCTTGGCTTGTCTGTCTACCTAGCGTGTAGAAAACAAAACTTTGCTACGATATAGCGATAGAGGCTGACAAATAAGTTTTCCCCAAATGCGATATTATTGTGTATGAGCTGCCTGGTACTTGCTGCTCTGTGTCAGGCTGTTGCTGCAAGGTGGAGTCAGAAGTTTCATGATCTCGGACGGTCTTGTGTGCAGTGCTGGGTAAGAGAGAGGATCCAGAAAAGTACCACAGGTGACGGTGTGCCCACCCCCTTGCTTGTACGTCCGTAATGGAAGTTGGGATTAATTTACAGGACTAGGCATCAGTTAGAGCCAGAGCTCTGCTCTGACTTAGTTGAACTTACCTCCTTTTCAGGTCGCTTGGGTGATGACAGCCCTGTGCGGTCTCTCCTACAGAGGACAGACAACTTCTCCCACGATTGCCTGGGGAGGACTCCTAAAGGAGTGGTTTCCAAATGTTTGAACCTGCAGATCACCAGTAGCCTTCAAGCTTTCCATGCATCTGTGTCCCATCCAATAGGAAAATTAACAAAATTTACTATTTAACATCATTCAGCAGGTCAGTTACATGCTTTACAGGCCATCTGTCATCCGCTCAGTTCGTGAGCCAGCACCCCTAACCTCTCAGGACAAAAATGTGCCCCGGACACACGGGCACAAATACAAAAGCACTGAGGACAGCAAAGGCTGTTTGCCACAGCCATGCTCACCTCTGCATCAGGCTGTATCAGATGCGAGCAGCCACTCCCTTGGTTAAGTGGGAGATAAATACATGTGCGCACTGTTAATATGGGGGAAAAGGTAAATATGCCGTTCGCGGATGTTCAGTTGTTTGTGTGCTGCTCCTTACAACAGAGCAAGCTGCCCTTCCCAAAGTGAAGTTTGGGGTTTTCTTTATTGGGGTGTGCGTACCTGCACCTCTCGTCTCTTTGGGATTCCCCATCTTTCATCTCTGCTTCTTCCTTGCTTTAGGCCATCTACGCATGACGAACCTGTCCTTCCAGCTCAGATATGTTAACCACGACTCCTCCCTGAAACCATCAGCTGCAGTCCTCAGACCTGCCAAGTCGTGTGTGTTTTAGCATGAAGTTCCCACCTGGCTCCCTCCCTACCCACCTTTGCTTAATGCATTTACAACGCAGAGCCGTGGTGCCTCTCCCACCCCACGATGTGCCATGCAGGTATAGCTGGTCAGAGGATCCTCTGGTCTGCTGGCAGCTGGGGTGGGTAAGGCAGGTCCCGATTGCACCCTCTTCAAAGGAGACCTCTTAGGGCGCATGTGATCCACCAGGAGCATCCGGAGTTTCTCACCATCCTGTGACCCAGCGTGCCAGCAGAAGGAGACGGGCTGCGATGCCATCTCAGCTTTCTGAAATTCAGATATGTGACAAGTCAGACTTCGGGGTGGCAGGAGGTGGAGGGTTGATGGACAAGCACATTCAGCCGCTTTGGTAGGCAGAGTTCACTGGCCCTGCAGTGCTTCTGGGCACTGGTATCAATGCAGATGGGGATTTGGGCAGGATATCCAAGTATGGATCTCATTTATACAGCCAGAACCCTGCCAGCAGGCTCCTTTAGCACTAAGTTGTGGTGCAGGACAGGTGATGTTCAAGGGGTTATCTAAAAAGTGCCACTTAGCGAAAGAAGCTGTCTAATAAAGTAAAAATTATTTTATCTTTACTGGGATACGTTCTAGGAGATGATGGCATTTATTGGAGAGTCGCTATAGGTCTCTGAAATGTTTTACCTTGTGAGGATTACAGAACAATCACCACAGGTGGAAGACACTAAAAGTTCAATTTGTCTCAGCCTGCAGAAATCTTTTACAATAGATCCGGTGAACGACGGCTTGGAAGTGCCCCTTTCTTTCCATTGACTATAAAGGGAGCTCAGTCTGACCGGCTCACATCTGTATGCCAGAAGTTAAATAAGCCAAATCCCACACTAAAAGCACAATAACCAAACCTTACTCTAGGATACAGATGTTCCTATGTCTCCCACTGCTGAATGAAGTGATATGATCCTTGGGTTGTGGGGTATGTCTATACATACAGATCCATTTTCCAGTCCTGTTTTTAATCTGCTCTGAATTGGAGACCCATACCCCTTTACTCCTCCATCTCCAGATTCCCCGGGTTGTCACGGAGCGCCGTACCAGGGACCCGCTCTTCCTTCTCTCTGACCTCCCATGAAAGAAGAGGGTCCCCGCAGGTGACAGACACATTTCCCACGCAGGTGACTCGCTCAGCCCCAAACCGACCAGCCAGAGGACCCTTGTTTTGCTCAGTTCCTCAGGAACTCGCTGTGGACAGGCAACAGCGAAGGGAAAAGCCGTTGGGCTACTCCTCCCGTGCCACAGCGGGGAAGGCATGAAGGAAAACAAGTTCAAGGCACCCATTTTGGAGGTACCCAAACTAAATGAAAAAGCCCAAATGTCCCGAAAGTCTCGCTCGTTTGTACATTTTAGAGCCGGGACGACGTCTCTTTGAAGAGGTTTGCAGTGCGTTTGCTGTTGGCCTCTGTTCTCAGGCCCCCGTGGAGTCCGGCCACTCGTCCCAGCGCAGGCTGGTGTTAAATGTCACTGGATCGCGGGGCGGGGGGAGCATTTCTCCCCCACTTTGCCCTGGGGTGGACGACTGCTACGGGGGCGGGGAGGGGGGGCCCCGTGGGGCCCCTTGGGCTTTTGCGCTGCTCATGCAGTTGACTCTGCTTTCTGCCAGAGGAACAAAAGACGGGGCTGCGCTTATATATACAAAGTGAACTGACTGACCTCCACCACGATGAGACATCTCCATGTTTCCCAAAGCTTGGCAGGACACTGTTTACTCTGAATCAGGGAAGATTTTGATCCAAAGTAATTGCTTCACGGGAAGCAGCAAAACCAGCCGAGGAATGCACATTACCGAAGAAGGAGGATAAACTGTGCTAGTATAGATTGTCTTTGCCCTCATTTCATTGATTCACAAGATGAATTACCTACCACATCAGTAAGAAAATCACTCTCCCTTTCCCTGAATAAGTTAATCTGATACTATGCTATGTGTGTATCAGGATCTGTGCTGACATAACACGCGAGAGGAATGTTGGACTTCTTGCGATCTGTGAATTAGCATTTGGTACCTGGCGCCTTGTTTAAAACAGGCACTTTTTAGGAAACATATCTATGTCTGTACTTTCTTCTGCCCACAAATAGAAAAAAAAAGTGGGGAAAAAAAAGGATACGACAACATCATTCCTTAGAAACACCAGAAAATTAAATATAAGCAGCTAGAATTGATCCTTCTACCTATTCCCCAACTGTGACTATTCTGCCATTGCCCGAACACACTGTTTCAACTATCCAATCCAGAGAAATGTGGTGGGAAGAGTTTCAGGGGTTTTTTTCCTCCACAAGGCAGGTGAAGTGGACTCACCTGGGCAGGCAGTTTTCAGGAATAAAAGCCTCTGTGAAATGGCAACCAGCGTAAGCTGTTTTGAGGTTGTGTGCTCTTGCCCTGAGATGGAGCCGGGCAAACCCCCTTCTTCCTCAGTGGCTCCGTTTCTCTCAGCTGAACTGGCAGTGGTATGAATGATAAGGCAGGACCAAACTGGAGATAAACTGGATGAAGGTTTTTTTGTTTGTTTTTTTTAGTTTCTGTCATTGCCAAGATATGTGAACATCTTTTGCTGTGCACTTTCTCATGTAGAATAGCGCAAAGGACTCTGAAAACGGGTAGGAACTCTGTCAAACCGGAATGATGTTTTTTCCTTGCTCATCCTCTCTGAAATAAATCAGTCCACACAGAAATGGGGCAACAAAGAAGCAGTCCCACTTTCTAAAAATGTTATTTTCCCTCCTTTATCTTGCATTACAGCATTGAATGAGAAACAAGTGTGCTGCCTTTCAGGATGGTAAGAGCGCTGGTGGAATTAGCCTTCGGTCTAGCACCCTCCTGGTTTTCCCCTTTCCTTGGAACAGGGTGCAGTGCCAAAGTCATCGCTGTTTGAAGAACAAAGGACAGGATGACAAGCAATTTATGTTACGAGTACTTTTGCAATGCTTTCTCATCCCCGTTCCCCGCATCCCCACATGACTCATTCTACCTTCCTGCTGCGAGTGCTACTGGTCCTACATGTGAAATTAAACTCTGGAAAGCATTTCACAGCAAGAGGGGTTTGCTCTTTGACTTCAAGCTCTTCCTTTTGTTAGGAGGCATGCGTTTAGGTTGTGATTAAAGGCTAACTGGTTTCACTTGCTAAACCTGCTCTTGTTTATAAGCAAAGCTGCTCTTGCAAAATATGAATCATCAAAGCTCAGAGACTGAAAGGGTAGATGAGGTTACCCCCTCCACTCCTTTGCCAGGGCAAGCTCATACACAGCTGTCTATTCTGTGTCCGGTGTAGTAAACATTTGAAGCAATAGGATAACCAGCACGTCTTTGGGAGACTTTTGGCTGAAGAAGCCAATGATGACTTCTGTCACATTTCTCCTAGTTCTGCCTTTTAAGATCCTGTAGCATCCGTATACGCAAAACTTCATATCGAACTAGTGTAAATACTATAAATACTCTCCACAAAGAGGAGAAAACAAATGGCTGAGCAAGCCGGAGGCGCTGTGTTAGGTGTAATGAAATGGCCAAAAAGGCTGTTTTTTCTGGAATCTACACTAACCTCTCATCCACTTAGACCTCCCTGTCATTCTTCCATCTGCAACATTCACTGTAGTTTGTTAAAATTAAATCAGGCTTTTTGTTCCCCTGGTCTATCTATGAGGTATTTTCCTTCTTCTCTTAAATTGAATCTAACAGAGAACTCATTTTACTTGTACTCCGATAAAGTTCTCCTTTAGAAAAGACTGTCCCTTTTTCAGTACCACTAATGTGGTCTTCAATTTACTTTTGTCCTGCTCTGCTTCGGATGCATTGGATTCCCTCTCTTTCAATACAGCTGATTTACTCTCCTCCTCTTCCCTGCTTGAGGCATCTGGGAGCAATTGGAATGAATTTATACTCCTCTTTGGTTTCACACTTTTGCTTCATTTTCTGATGTTGCCTAGACAGATGGAGAGTTTTGTATTTTCTTTTCTAGAGCTCTTAGCACGGTGACAGCTTCAATTTTTCTGTGTGCTGTTGGTGTGATTTAGGAGTTTTGTATTTTTCCCCCATTAGCTGTCAGTGTTAATCTTTTCCCTGTGTTCCCTTCCTCCTATGACATTAGCTGTAATATATGTCACAGTCTGCATATTGTTTAGAACTGTGTTACAGCTTCATTCTGACTTGCTACGAAAACTCACGTTATCGCATTTTGCTTTACGACTTCATTGAGCCAAGCTTTTATGTGTAGATATAGATTTAAATACGTGGTTATATTTGGATAAAACAAATGGCCTTAAACAGATGTTTAAATATACAGGTGAGGAAGCTTTGCAGAATTGAGACTATACACTGTAGTAGCAATAAATGGTTTAAAACACAGGACCATGAGCCTCATTTCTATTTTTGCTCATCCCAAGGCCCTTTCACAAAACAGGGTCACCGCAAATTAGAATTTGCAATCCCTCATTTTAGCTTGAACATAATCAAAAGTCTTAGGACAATAAAATCAACCTCAGACATCCTGGGCAATAGAGTTGTACAAGGCGGCATTGGTGAGGCAACACCAGGTGGAGTTTATTAAACTGTGACTTCTTACTGAGCTCTCGAGCAATTAGATGCTCTTGGCAGACTGGCAGGGCTGGGTTTCTTTTTTTAGCTGATTTTTTCCTGTGCTGTTTATTAAATCATAAATCTACTGACTGGGATCATAGAAACGTGTAAAGCTTTCAACACATTCATTGCATCTTGGTTTGCAAGGGAAGGTCAGCAAAGGCTCTTACACACAGAATTGCATTGTACGGGAATATGTGTTATTAAATGTAGTCTCAGAGCGTTTTAAAGCAATTTGCATTAAGAAAAAACATGCCTACAGTAACTTAACTACAGAAATGCATATATGCAGTAAATACATGCAAGCATATATACAAGTCTCATAATGCCTTGAGAAAGCTAGTCTGTATCCTTCTGTTCTGTTGATGTATGAGAAATGTAACTCGTATTTTAAAAAGGCTGATATGTCCATTTTTGGCCATGCTGGATTTCATAGCATCCTGCAGACATAGATGGATTAGTGTTTGATCTCATTCTGTTTTCTAGGTGGCACTGGCAATCTGTGCTATAAATTCATGTGGTGCCTGGAGGGTCTCTTTCATTTTATTCATTTGAGTTTCCCACTAGCAGTTCTGCTTCAAGCTACAAACCTGCAAAACAAACCAATTTGTAACCTAGACAAATTGCAGAACTGACATCCCACAAAAGGAGCCCAGGAAGCGGTGAACATATTCTGAAGCCCTGAAATTAAAAGAAGAGCAAAGAAAGAAAACGGGCTTAAAAAAAAAAGTATAAATGTTTAATTTCTTTTAGTGCTATCTTAAAATGGAGCCATCCCATAGCTTAAACAAAACTATTAGAAACAGTTAGTTCCACAACAGGGTACACCATTTATCTGCAGCTGTTTGTTAAAGGTTAGAAACACTGCCTCTGTCTTGTAACAGACTGGGACAGAACCATGATATTCATTGGGAGATTGTGTATGTATATAAGCACATACATACATATGTACGCGTATGAGTGAAAATGGGCGTGTATGTACGCATGAGTTTGTAAGTGATTCAGGTATGTCCTGACACGTATGTTTATATACATATATGTCAAGCAAAATAAATTTGTGTGTGTATATGAAATCCAAATATATAATTGCCTATCTCCTCTTACTCTCCCTGTGGACATTTCTATGCTTATTTTCCAAAACAGAGTGTCAGTTAAAATGATGAGCGTTGGCTCCTCTTCCCTTGGAAGTAGGACCAATAGCTTGATGCTGGCTCTGACGATACCCTGTGACGAATGTGGTGGCCTATCTTCGGAGGAAGCACTCCGAATGCTGGTGTACGCAATAAAGAAGAAGCGAAGATAGCACCATCCTTAGTCGTGCGCTTACATACTAGAACTGTGTCCATTTTTGTAAAATAAAAAGTCCAGCAAACACCACCCAATCAATCCATCCAATGTAGCACCAACTGATGGCAGCTCAGAACAGACACAGCTCTCTGTCCATCCTCCACCGTGCCTGTACGGCTGGGTAAGCAAAACAAAAGCTGTGTAACGTAAATGCTGTTGTTCCCTTCAGTACTGCCACCCTGAGTAGTTGCCCAGACCAGCTTAGTCCTGCTGGGAGGACTTCCCAGCCTTCCAAAGGCACAACTGCTTCTCAAAATTGCCCTTCTCTGTGTTGTCCTCCCATTCACAGGGTGAGGAGATCCGGAAAGAGCACAGTCCTAGCCCCATCTCCATGCTCATTAGTCAAGACGTGTTTGCCACGCTCGCTCAATCGTACAGGAGGCAGCTGGCTCAGAAGCTGAGAGCAGAATTACCAGGGAGTTTCAGAACATCTGTTCAATCAAAGATTTACACCTGAGCTTGCGGGGCTTCAGGAGCTGGAGGAATTGTTCCCTATAACACCAACTAGCTTTTTGTCACGACACTTAGCTGGAAATAGAGCAACAGCACAGATGCAAGCAGGAGCTATCAAAGGATTAGCAATAGCTTACACACAGCCTCAAACTCCCTGTGCAAGCACAAGCCCTGGCTACAGGAGATAACACTAGCAATATTTTTCATTTTAAAATGGCCTTGGTGGCGCGACAGAAATCCTTACTGGTAGATACTGCTGGAGTGTGACGTACTTTCTGACATTACTGCTGGGAACTAGATGGGCAAAAGGGCCACCCGTTTTGAAGCACTGCCATTAATCTCTCAACTGAAGGTGCCCATCTAATATTTAATCTCTCAGCTGGAGTTGCTCTGTAAGGGCGAACTCACTCCTGGAATTGTTCAGCTTGGCTCATCTCCATTCAGATTCTGGACGAGCATCAGCATATTGGAAGGAGTGCCTGGTTGATATAATAATTCAACAAAAGAGGATTTTCTCCTCTGACAAACTAGGCTGCAGAACAAGCTAAATAGTGTATTTAAAAAACTAGAGCCAGAAGAAAGTAAGCCAGCCAGGTGAAAGTCTCAAACTCTTGAATGTAAATCAGGTCTCAGAAAGCGAGAAGAAATAGTGGCAGAGCCAGAATCTGTGAGGGATGATCATTACAGTAATTGTGTGGATAAGAGATGGGTGGATAGCTGCATACTGGAACAATCTCTTTCCACTAAATACCCTTTCCTAACACTGGGACAAAGTCCATTAACATCAGTGGAAAATTTCCTGTTGACACAATGAGCCTCAGAACCGGCTTATCATTACTATCCATGGACAAGAATTAAACTTGAAGCCTGCACTAATAGGAAGGGGAAAGTACAGTCGTCTACACTGATGTAAATAGGTACATGAAATCAGACGTCCTGAGAGTCCGAAGAACCATCAGTTCTTTGCAGTAGTTCTGTCTCCCATTAGAAATGAGCTTCATTTCACCAAATATCCTTTGGAGAGAGAATTCCAGGGGTCTATTTAATGAGGTGTCATGAGTTCCCAGGGATGATGAAACTACATGGAAGACAGAATAGTCTTGCAACTGGTTTCTAAGACATAACCCAGAGGATCAGCTCTGCTGAATGCTAGCAGGGCTCAGTACCGCTCCATTCTGAATTTTTTGGGCTGTGCAGCAAGCTGGTACGTTGCCACGGGACTGAGGGTGGGCAGAAGTGAGAAGAGCAGTCCCTGTTCCTTCCCAGTAAAAGTTCAGCCCAAAGAATCATAGAATCATAGAACTGCCTAGATTGGAAAAGACCTGCAAGATCATCTAGCCCGATCGTTAACCCAACACCGACAAGTCCCCCACTAAACCATGTCCCTAAGCACTACATCTACACCACTTCTACACATCTTTACTTTCAATTATTCCATCAACCTTCTTTGCCCTTTTGGTGGCCCTGTTTTTGGGAAACGAAGGCGGAAGCTGCTGTCTCTTTCGAGCCAGGCCATTGGTGGCTCTCAATAAACAGTCCCTTCTACCAGTGCCAAACATCGTAAGAAAGGGCTATTGTGAAAGAGCAAGTCAAGGTGAGATCAGACACCCTGGCTCAATTGCTGCTCCAGCTTTGCAAGGGCTCTCCTTACAGTCACAAGGCTTGTTTTTAAAGCAGGACAGTAGCTAGGAGGAAGGACTCTCCAGCTCGTTTTCAGGAAACAGATGGAGGACTGGGCTGATCCTGTAGTTCTTGATAAATCGTACAGGATACTGCTGAACGCTCGGTTCATGGACTGCATTAGCCTTGCCAGATCGCTCTTTCCAACAGATGATAACGCGGCGCCCTAGCATCCCTGCTCTGCTTTGCTAGATCACTTCCTCAGGAGGAGCTGAAACCCAGGAGAGCTGGCACCAAGGTCCCGACAGCCAAGGAGTTCCCGTGGCTGCCGTGCACACCGCTGCGCGGGTGCCCAAGGCTGCACAGCCTCCCCAGGCTGAAGCAAGCCCGAGGGCAGGCACTTCGTCTTGTCCTTGCAGCGAGGGCCAGACAGGATCAGTAGTGCACGTGTCACCCTGATCCTCAGCCGGGTGGTTTCTTCCTGTGGTTATAGAGGACGGTTATATCTCTTATCATAATAGAGGGTGGAGATACTTTTGAGATAGGCAGGAGGTTATTGTTCTTTAGGTTACTTTTGAGATAGCCAGGAGGTTATTGTTCTTTAGGTTGGATAAGAGGTCCAAATTACAGCCGGGCCCCTGCAGGTAGTATCAGTGCAAAGGGATGAAAGGATTAAATCCCTGACGATCCCCGACCGAGGCCCTGCTGTGACATACAAGAACTTTTACCTGTATTTTTGTTTTTCTTATACTTGCCTGGTTTTAGTCATTTGAGAAATAGATGTTTCAAAATGTGTAACTTTGCGGAACTTTTCTTCGTTTCAGGGACAAGACGGTACCTGCCCCAGAGAGCTTACCGCATGTGCGACGGTTAGAGGGTGGGTGGAAGAAAAGCGGGCGAGCAGAGGCACAAAGTTCGGCTGGGACCCTCATGCTCAAGGTTTCCTTTCACTGGAAACTGGGATGGGGGAGTAGAGAGAGGGAGAAGGATGTGGGGGCCTGTGCCCCATCGGGAAGCGGTGCACAGCTGGGGGCACACCTGGCCCGGGGAACCAGAAGCCCTCCGAGGCCCTCCCTCTTCTACAGAAAGAGCCAGAGGATGAGGGAGCTGCCGCAGGGGGCTGGGACCTGACCCAGCTGGCTACGGCTGCTTAGTGGTACCCAGCCCTTGTACTGGTCCTTCCAGGGGGTTCCCATCACTGCTACAGGGGTGTGCCCTTTACAGCTCATCTCCCCCCTCTTGCCAGGTACTTAAAAATGCTCAGATCCAGGCTGGCAGTAAGGTAGTATATCCTCATCCCATCGTCAGGGTATCTGAGAGTTTCAGCCCCTTGTTTGGCACTATTTGTTGTAAAAATTTAATAAAATACTACAGTAGATTTGCTTTTTTTTTTTTTTTTTTAATGCTCGTCCTGATGTAATGCTGAACGCAACTGAGAGAACCAAAACGTGAACTCAAAGGAAAAGTTCAGAGGCTAGGAGCAGCTTTTGAGCCTTAGGAAATGCTGAAATGGAAACAAAGCAGGAATTGTCAAACATGTAGGAAATAAGTTCTGCTTCAAATTCATTGAAGTTATTGGAATTACTCCAAAGAGGAGCCGGTTCATTAAGTCACATAAAAGTGGCTGCACTGAGTCAAATCAAAAGCCCATCAAGACAGTATCTTGTCTTTGGCAGTTATCAGTAGCAGTTGCTGAAAAAGAATAAAAGAACGAGGACAAGGAGAGGGGACCTACCTAACCTCTAATAAAATCTGTATGTTAGGGACTTCTGGAGCTATTCTCCACAGTGAGTCCACCTTGTCCTTTCAGGCCCAATGTTCACAGTCTCTTTTGTTGACCTGTTTGTACTTTTGGCATTCCATAAGTCTATGGCAGTGAATTTATGACAGTGAAAAATTTATGGCAGTGACTCTCCTTGCTGAATTACGGGCTGTGTGAAAGAGCATTCCCTTTAGTTTGCTTGAAATGTTTTGCCTGATCATTTAATTCGGTGTCCCCTGCTCCTCCCCTGCAGTGAGCAATTGCACACTTTCTGACCTGTTTGGTAAGCTGCATGATTTTAGATTTCGCCTCGTTCTCTTTTCCAGGTGGAAGAATCCCAGCTTATTTATTTTCTCCGTAAATATGAGCTGATCGCCTTTTTGTCTCTATCTATGCCTTTCCTATAGTTTGACTGCAAGGCCCTCAACAACATACGAGAGTCCTGCCTCATCTACATAAAGCACCTTGCACACGAGTGTTGCCTTCTTCTGACCCGGCTGACATTACAGAGAGCCAGGAGGAAAGCGCAAGATGCAGAATTTCTGTAGGTAGAATTTATGCAAATGGGTACAGTTTCTGCATTGCGGACTGGAAAAAAAGATAATTTTGCCATCCCTGCCACTCTGCCAGTGATGTCATCTGTTTCTAGTTACCACAGGCAATGCAGCAGCCCAGTGACATTGCATTGTTCAAGGTTGGACAGGGGAGAACTAATAGCAGGAGATACTTCAATGCAAACCGAGCACCAGGAAAGGAGTGATGCGTTTGGATTTGCTTTATAGCCTAAGATGCAAAGCAGGTAGGAAAACCCTGGACTGATTCCAGCTGTATTGCACAGCAGCGTCCAAAGTTATCAGGGCTACAGAGCCCTTTTATTTTACGAGCCATGCCTCGGTAGTCAGGAGAACTTGTTCCGTGGGCCCGAAGCCAAAAGGCCCAACCGTCTGACTTTCCGAAGCTGCTGTTTACTGTCCCTTGTATCACAAAGCTGCTGCCTGGAGAGCAGCTGGCCGGAGGTGTCTGGAACAATCCCAGCCACCGTTTCATAAGAAACTCTTTCTACGTCTCTGCTTTCCCACAAAGGCTCATATTTTATGATTGCTGGTGGGCAGGAGGCTGATGAAATGCATAGCTGATCTGCAAACATAAAAAGGCAAGAGGCAAGATTTAAAAATTATACCAGTCATGGTTAGGCCTGTGAAATAAATAACACACATAGTCATTGTGCAAGGAGGAACAACAAACTCACTGCCCCCTCCACCGGCTGGTTTCCTGTCGGTGGTGTAATGGGTGGGAGTCTGGGTGGTAAATTTACACCTCGCTAAAAGCCAGATTATAAATTCATTGTCCTCTCCCTTCCTCCCCCTCTTCCACGTCCTCTCCAGCATTAAGAGCTGGATTGTACCAGAATCATTTTAACTACGCACTTATTTTTAAAAAGCCTCAAACTTTACTTTCTTGTGCCTGAGAACTAAGGTTTTCTGAAACGGAATCCCCCTCTGAATCAGGAATGGGGTGAAATGCAGTGAAATGCAGCAGTGTCAGTTCTGACACCCTGGAAACTGTGAGCTCTGCCTCTCTCCTGGTGGTCCCCTTCAGTTCGGGTGGAGGAGCCCGGGAGTGAAACCAAATGCGGGATTTGGAGCTCCCATCCTCTCAGCCTGGCAGACAAACACTCTCCCAAAACCAAACTGAGGCTCAATGAAAGCTGGTGAGTCAGTAATTACTCATCCCCATCAACACTAGCCACATGGGTGCTGCCCGCTCCGTGCCACCTCCTTTGCTCCTAGGTCACCGGTCGGGGAAACCTCCTGGGGGATTACAGACCTGCTGTGCGGCCCTTTCACCTCCGCTGATGGTAGCCACCATCGTATGCGCTCTGTAGCCCACCTGCATGGATCTGCCTGGGCACAAATGCTGCGGCTGCCCCTTCCGTCCACACCATGGTGGTAGCATCGCCTGGGGGTCACTAGTGCTCGGGGGTACCCTGAGGCTGAGCTGAAGGAAAGCAGATTACAAAGGTGATTTCAGACGCTGTGTTGTGAGTGAAAGGCCAGCACCTTTCCCTCTGACTCTCCTCTGATGCTCACAGACCATGCCAGCAAAAAACAAAAAGTCTTGCTTAGTCTCTGAGTCCCAGGTGTACAAAGGCCAGTTTATCCCCGTCAGTTTGTTGAGGATGCCTCACCTTCTGTATGATCTGAACACCAAAAACGTCCGAACGCTCAAGAGCCACGGATCTCCTAATACATTTCTTGGAGAGCCAACGAAGGGCTGGTAGCGGTCCCGTTTGCTTTTTGACACGTTGGGGTTGTGCAGGCAAGAGACAAAGACGTCGGATTTTCTGGCTCACTTTCTTTACCTCCAGAGAAGACCCAGCAGCCCCGTGCCATCACAGGGTGGAGGTATTTCTGTGGAGCACGCTCAGCTTGGGAGGTAGGTCTGAGCTGCTCATGAGCCACCCTCACCTGCTGACCGCCTTCTAGCAGGTCAGAAATGGACTTTAGCATAAAGAAGACCAGCGTCCCATTTTGCTAGAAGGATTTCCTCAAAAGTTCCCAAATATGAGGAAAAAGGCCAAATGAGGAAAACATTTTGAAGAGCTCCAACCTCCCGGGGCTACCTCAGCTACCTGAATATTGCCGTGCGTCGCGGTGGCGAGACAGTTGTCAACAGGGTTGCTCTTCAGAGACAAACGGAGGCAAGAAGGTTTATTTCGGTGGTTGCGGGAGCAGTCTGCGTATACGATTCATGACAGATATGCTTATCTATTTGGAACTTCTTTGAGTAGCTAAAAATTCGTTCCAGTTGATATGTTCACTGGTGATAAGTGTAAAGGGAAACCAAGTGGACTGTTTTTATTCCCATCTGAGTACTTGTGTGTTCCTCATGAAGCGACGTGAAGGTGCTGCTTTGCAACCTTCTCTCTTCCCGGGGACAGAAGGAGAGTACAGTCGCTTTTGATCGAGTAAAGTGTTGCCAGTGCACAATCCAGAAGCCTCCAGCTACCCTGGCGAGCGGCCAGACAGACAAGCTTGCTCCATTTTGAGCCTCGAATGTCACTGAAGTGTGACATATTAGCAAGAATAGCCTTGGATAGAAAATGTACCTCGACCTGTGACTCAGCAAGCTGGGGAGCAGAAGTCTCTCCCTCTGTCTTCTCATTTTTACAGTCTGGGAGAATCTCTGTTTCTGATAGCACGGACCTTGTCTTAGGAGTGAAACTGCTCTCTGAGCAACCTTCCTAATTACACCGCATATGGCCCCTGGCTCCCTTTCACTGATAATCGCCCGAGCACCTTGCGGCTAACAAAGCAGATGCAGCTTTTGCTTCTGTGGGAAGTGCCGTTAGAGAAGTATGAGCATACTTTGGCTTTCTGTAATATAATGAGGGGTTTTATTATTCTTTGTATAAAGTTGACCATGGATGTCTGCTTTTATTTTGTATTTCGTTCCAGCCCATCCATCTGTTCTCCTTCTCTGCAGTGGAAATAAAGGAGGTAGGTTGGCGTCTGATAAGCCAGCGCTTCACAGACCAGCACTGGCTCATCTCCAGTTTTAGTGTTCTTGTTCCTGTACGCAGCCTTCACATGTGTTCAGTGCTACGCCATGCTACATTACATTACATTACATTACATTACAGTATTCTATTCCTTTCTATTCTATTCTATTCTATTCTATTCTATTCTATTCTATTCTATTCTATTCATTTCCATTCTATTCCATTCCATTCCATTCCAATTTTCTTGCCCTTGTCTGGATGTCAGATCAGACGTCGTGTACTTCAGACACTGTAAATCAGATAAATCAGATGTCTCTTAATCAGATATTCCATAAACTTGTTCACCACGGCACAAAGCCTCCCCTTCTTTCCCACCTCCTGACAAAGGCCTCATCTGGAGCGCTGGGTGCTGCCGTGGGGATGCAGGCAGAGTCCCTTCCAGCTGGTGTGCTGCTGATTCAGTGGTACTGACAGGAGCAGCACCACACATTGCCAACTGTTCTGCGTACTAGATACGCAGGAATTGCCGTGCCAGAACAGGCCGCTGGTCCATCTAGTGGCTAACGTAAGATTTTTTAGAGAAAGACATAAAAGGCTTATAATGAATCCAATTAGTCAATATTATACAAGCGGGGGATATTTCTCCCTGACCTCAGCTGGTTATCAGATTATGTACCCTGAAGCATGAGGATTGATAGCCCTTGTCATTTCAGTGTATCTGGAGTAGCTGCAGATGCTCTATTTATTCCCATTTATGTTTAGGAACAAATTCAACTCATAGACAAGAGCACGCAACTCCTCTAGTTTCAGTGGTGACAAACTAGCAGTGAATCAGATAAATCTATTGATTAAAGACATGTCTTTGAACATGGAAGAATAATGTCAAGCTTTGATTATTTTTTCTCCACACTAGAAAATGGGTCTGCTCCTAGAGAAGAGCATTGCTTACACTGCAATATTCTTAAGCAGATTTTTTCAACACAGGCACAGCAATTTAAAAAAAAACCAACAAAACCAAACAGCTGGCGTTTACTGAGGCAGACTTTACACAGGAGTGAGATCAATCTTGGGAAAGTAAACCTCCAGTGCCTACTATAATATTGATACGTACCTCAGACTTCAGTGGTTTTTAATGCATTTTTAATGAAGAAACGCTTTTTGGAAACACAGTGTGCCCCTTCAAAATATTGCTATGATATTTTCTGCTGAATTCACCTGGCTGTAAAAAGTAACACGACAGCAATGAAGGTACGTATAAATTGCCCCCCAAATCCCAATATTTATTACGAATGTGACTTCCGTTTGTGAGAAGGGAGCGTATATGCAAGCGTGTGTGTGTTTGTGCATTTATAGGTCTGGCATCAACCTGGTCTGTTGTTTACTGTGAGAGGTTGCTGAGAGCTGTGCACAGGGACCAGTTTCTCTGATTAATTTAACCAGTTCTTTTTGTGGTGTTTAGAGTGACTCACTGGCTGGTGTGTGGCAACAGAATGAATCCTGCAGATTTCTACTAGCTTTTGCTGTGATTGTTACTTTGAGTATTCACTGATTTACAAATCAAGTCCTGTACTGGTCACCTAAACCACATGGTTTTATGTCTGCTCCCTGGTGGGGATTCACCCAAGTCATCTAGGAGCTTTCAGGAGAAGCGCATGTACGATACGTGCTGCTGTTTTGGAAGAATATCCATTTGTAAAAGTTGTGCGTAGTATGTTCTTTGCATTACTGACACATTCATTTTTTAAAAGGTAGAGAGGCAACAGGAGAGGTGCTGTATGAATCGGAAGATGAAGTGCTTGCTATAGAAACTACCTCTCATGCAATTAATAGTGAAACATTTGTTAATATCTGGTGAACACCTGCATATACTCTTCCTAAGAATAACATTCGATTCCAGTTTCTCCAGGAGAAACATTACAGAACCATGTCTCTTTCCTATGATGTGCTGCATTTGAAAATAAAACAAGAGCCCGGTTCCTGGAAGAGTTCCTAAAGCTTTCCCAATCCGTCATTTGTCCTTCTTTAATGTCTCCGAGTTCATTCCCCGATACGTCATTGTGTTGCAATGCTTTTCTGCAGCTGTCCCCCCCGCCTTCACGCAGGGTTCAAGTGACACATTTCTTCTAAGGCCCCTTGCGGGGTTTCACGTGGTCGTTTACGCTTGTGCCGAGGGGATGCGCGGGGTGGACATTTGCATCACCTGCCGTTAGCACACAGGAGCACAGTGTCCTCGGAATCCCTCTCCCTGACGGAGGAGGAGGAGGAGAGGCTATTCCAGAGACCAGCCCCGCGGCCAGACCTGTCCGCGGCTGCACGGGACGGCACATCCCGAGGAGATCCACCCGCCGCCCTCGCTGGGGGCCCGTTCACAGTAGACCATTGCTACCACCTGGTTTGGGTTGCCTCTCCGTGGAAAGCCGGGCGGCGGAAAAGCTCAGAGTTTGGTGAGCACCTGGACGAGGGCATGTCTGGAGTGTGCCGCCAGATGAGGAACTTGGAAGTGTGCCCAGGCACCCTAATACAGATACAACTGTAGAGTATCTACGTTAAGCTCCTCTTCTGAACTACCATCTGGAGGAAAGTCTCTCCTTCTGCGCTGCAAATTAAGCCTAAAAGCTGGAGACAAACAATAACAACCCACTATACCCTAGCCGTGAGGAGAAGGAGGGCGTTTTGGCTTGCTGGAGTTTTGGACACACTTTCCATTGGTGTCGTGCTGGGATAATAATCAATGTCTGGTGTACCCTTCCAGCCTATGACTCAACTGTGCTGAATCCTCCTACTGTAAAAACTGGATGAACAACCAAAATGTGGACTGAAAATCAAAGATGATGCAGGATGGTGCCTGTCTCCTTCTCACAAGCATTCATCTTCATATGCTTGCTGAGTATTTCAGTGTTTTGGCATGTATTACCCTGAAATGTTTGTTTCAGTTAGTGAAAACTCATCAAATGCAGTATTATACTGACACATAGGTGCATGCTATCTCTATTAGTAGTTCTCTTCTATTCATTTTCATGAACACAAAAGTTGAGAGTTGAGCCTTGGTTTCTGATTTACGTACTGCCTGTTCCTAGCACAAGGATTTCTGCAGAGGACGAACTGCAGCAAATGAATCCGGAGCAGAGTGCCAGCGAAGCTACTGGAGTGGCCCCAGACACAAATTTGTCCCCCTGTATCTATTTTGACTTTTTGCCTATTTACAAAGGGTTTGGCTGAAAAAGCCTTTGGCTTGAGTATGTCTAAAGTTCAGTTTATTTTTACTGACTGGGGTCCTGCAGGACTCCTATGGATTGCAGGCACCAGACAGCTCTGTTTAGCCTTGTCTGTTACAGTAACGTCAAGGAAACCTATCATAACTGGCAAGCCTTCTAAAAACATGAGTGCTCATGGATTACAAAAGGAGAAAACAGTCAGATTAAAATAAACTGTTACCAGACAAAACGACACCCACCCTTTTCCCCTACAACTTCTTAAAAAACAGGGAATTTGCTTTGATCAGACTTTAAGGTGAGACCAGATCTCCTGGAAGTTATCTTCAAGCTAACAAAATAGTGATAAGCAAGGGAGGAAATGGAGCCAAGATAAGGTATGTTTGTTAAAAGACAAAAATCTGGCTGTTGTGACAATCTCTTCCAAGATCTCCCAGCAAGGACATTACAGAAAGAGCCTAGCTCAGCCCTGAACAGGATTTCCATCCTTGCACAGCTGGTCTGTTTGCGTGGCTCTGGGATTACAGGGAAATATTCTTTGGAGGAGATAGAGAGACTTGAAAATTCAGCCACCTCTAGTTGGCTTTCCACTTGCTGGAAGAGAGTCAAAGTATAGAGTCCAAATGAAAAAAAAAGATCAAAAAACCCCAAACCAACCAAATAAAAAAACCACCTAACAAAAAACCACCCCAACCCCTCCCCTGCTATTGGTCTCTGTCGAGTAGCTGAGCCACTGGGGGATTTCAAAGTCAACACATGCTCATGCCAAAACTTCTTGGGACACCAGAAGAGTGAGCTTCCCAAGGGAAGACTGTGGAAACAAGGCAATGAAAAACAAAAAAGTTGTGGAGAATTTGGCCCACTCAGTCAATGTTACACTAGTGTGAATCGCTTTACCGGGTCAGGCTGGACAGTCTGTTCAGCTGGAGCCAGGCTGCTGTAAACCCAGCTTCACCAGCCAGTTGACAGAGGATTTGTGTTAAGCATCTGGAAGACCCCCACGAAAATGAGCCTTTAATTGTCATGGAGCGGTTCCAGGTTTAAAGTGGAGTGAGTGAGACGAGAATTTGCAGCAAAAGAGTGTGGCTCCATCAGCCTGCAGCCAGCAAGAGAGGTGGAAAGTCTCCCTGCCACGGGACGAGCAGCCGGGTCTGTCATCAAAGGGGGAGGCACCTCCAAGAGCGAGTAACCCCATCCTTAAAAAGGAGTCCGCCTCGGAGAGGTGGGATGAATGACCCTGGCGGGATCCCTCCCTCTTTCCATTGACTGCAAGAGAAGCACAAGCAATGTTTTGACTGTCTGCTCAGCTTTTATACCCAGTAAAATCTGAGTCTGCTGGAACAACTCAAGGAAAATGGCTTATTGCCCCTGCAGGTGCCAAGGCCGTGGTGCAGATAAGCAGAGGACTCCACTGTGTTATCGGTCAGGGCTCCTCCACCCAGATATATTTAGAGCGAAGAAGCCCAACAGCACAAACAGGATTTGCGCGTGCGATTATCTTGTTTGTCTGGATTCTGAGTAGCAGCAAACTGCTCGACAGGACATTCAGAGGAAGGTGAAAACAAACAGCCTTCCATCTGGAGTTTCTCTGATAGTACAGATTTTTTAACCTGAGAACCCGGCGTAACCTAGAGTCACATGGAGAAAAGGTCAGAAGTGGTCATGGCTCTGAAAGAAATCGGACGCTTGTAAGCTGCTCATCAGCAAGGACTTCTGCTTAGCACGATTTCCACAGTGCAGTTTTGTCCTAGCTGTGTTAGATATAATGCTTAGATAAGAACTACAAAATGTAGACGGTGAAAGGACTTTCTAGTTGAACTTGTGGTGGATACACTAAGGATAACTCAGTTCTTACTTGGTGTATTCAGAGTAAGGGAGAGAGTAAATGCCAGTAAAAAGGAGTGTGCCTCGCATACCAGCTCAGAACATTTTAATTTTATGTGCTGCTGGCCAGTGCCTAACAACACTGTCCTGAAACCATCTAAAAGACAGAGAGACATTCCTGCTGGTAGTTTGCCTCATGTCCTGAGCCCAGGATCCCTTTGGATGCTGTTGGTGTTCAGGAGATGACCTGGCCCTTTCCAGGCTTGCTGTTTATTGGATCTGATGCCTATCTGTAGTTGTGAATTAATACACTGACTATTAGTCACTCCCATTCTTGCTTAAAAGGTGCTTTTCTCAAATTCCACACAGTGTCTTGCAGCTCCTGGATCTTGGGATAAGGTAAAGAAGGGAATTTTAATGGTGCCATTTATGTACTCCTTCAATGTTATGTCACTCTTTGGCTTTGTTTCCCCTGACTTGGCAGCAGGACTGTTTTGCTTTGTCCCTAATTTCTCCCAAGCCCTTACCAGGTGCTGTCGAGGAAGGCAGGAGAGGGAAGTCACTGAGAGTTGTCATAGTCCTTGGCATCGTGCACCATAGCTGCATCACCGCTTCAGGGCAGGGGCAGGGGCAGGGGCAGGAGCAAAAAGGCAGCACGGGCACTGGAGGAAGCAGTGAAACGGGGCCCTTTGTCCGGCTGAGCACCACAGCTAAGTTAGGAAACCAGGGCAGTCCTCACTTCCCTGTACTATCTGATGGCCTGCACAGACATCTTGCAGCTCTTCCTATGGTTTTCCAGTTGTATGTTCCTCCTCACGCTGCTGCTTCCTTGCCCTTCAGACCTTCTTCCATCCCATTCCCATTCCCATTCCCATCCCATCCCATCCCATCCCATCCCTGCCAGCTGGCCCCAGGCAACTCAAATGACAGGCTCGGGGAGGATCGCCTCTCCCCGTCCAGGTGCAAAGCGGCTGCTGTTCCCTCACCTTTGCTAGCCAGCCATCACGCCCACGTCCGACTGCCGCTAAGCAAAGCAGCACGAAGCCAGTGGATTTGCATACATCTGTGCAAGTTTTCTGTGAGGTCTGAGTGGCTGAGTTTCACTTTGGGTTTCGGGCTTATGCGGAGCCAGACAGTGGTGGATATCGGCACGCGCGTGGAAGTGATGTGCTTAGTCACTTCTGCTTGCCAGGTTGGGTATTCCGCTGTTGGGTAATTCACTGGCTGCTTATATAGGTATTCAAAGGTTCCCTTTAGTGGGACTAAAATTATTGTCAAGACTTTGCTGCTTTTGGCACTGATACCTGCGAGGGAAGTCGCTGGGATTGTTTAGTCTATGGAAGAAATGACCACGGCGGTGGTGAGGGTAGCGGTGGTGGGGATATAGTATTGCTTTTCAAACAGAATAAATATTACTAGCTAGGAGAAGGGCATGCTCTCCATGCCCTTGGAGGACAAGACAAAATGCAAGGGGCTTGAATTATCAAAAGAAAGATTTTGCTTAGGTACTAGGGAAAGCTTTCTCATGGTAAAGGTGATAGTGCAGCCATGGAACAGGTTATCAGGGGAAACCGCATAGGCCCCATCATGGTGCCGGAGCAGGAGATGGCAGAGGTCCAGCAGAGATTAGATCAGTATCTGACTCTGTTGGTCGACAGTGGAACAGGCAGATGGACCAGGTGACCTCTCAAGGTCTCTTCTAGCCCTGTTTTCCCTGACTCCTTTACAATAGGTAGCACCAAGAAGCTGCTATCAGTGCAGTTTTGGAGGCTGTATGAAGATAGGTAAGAGAGGACCTCTACCCAGGAGAACCAAGAGTCAGCAGAGATGGGACAAAATGTGGCTGGGGGGAGAGGGGGACACAGAGAGGGGAGCCAGGTTTCCCGAAGCTGCCCAGTGGCAAGGTGGTGGGGAGGAATCTGTGCTTCTGGAGCCAACATCTGGTGGCTGGCTGACCAGAGGCTGGCCAGAAACATTACGTTTCTGTATTGCCAGTGGGTCTGAAGTTTGGTGAGCTTTATATTGCTTTCAGATGCTTTGAATATTTTTGCAGCCCCTATCAGAAGGCTACAGAACTTCCCATTCTCCCTCTCCGAGGCCGAGGTAATGCCCTAAAGTACTTCAAAACCCTTACCAAACCCGTAGCACACAAAGTTTTGCTCAGGTAGCCCCAATGCCGGATTTCTAGGTGATGCTTTTCTGCAGAGGAGCCCAAGAGCTGAGGCAGACATCAATCTGATTTGATGAAACCACAAAGTTCTCTCTACGTCCTTCTTCCCTTTTCACTACGGGAGAGCAACTGGCTGGTCATCTGTGAGCTGAAATCCCAAACGATGTAGGATACTGGTCTCACTGTGAAGGGGCTGCTGAAGAGCAAGGCTGCAGCAGCAGCATCTGCAAAATAACTGAGGCTGCTCCTTCAGCTTCATTCGGGGAGAGCTGGGAGCATTTAATACATGAGGGAAAATAATATTTACATTAATCATTTGATCTTGATCTTTTTGTGCTCTAAGTCACAGTTACGACCAGAGGGAATTCCACAGGCTCAGCTGGAGCTGTCGCGTTTGACGCTTGAGTTTGGAGCACAAAAAGCCAACACAGATGCACGGGCACGTGCACGGAGGCAAGCGCGCCTGTCCCTGGTCATCCCCTGTCAGCGGGAGCAGCAGCCCCCAGAGTGACGTTATCTCCTGGAGCTGGGGAGGATGGAGAGGGGGGCTGCTAGGAAGCGTGAAGCGGGGAACCTGCCGCCGGTCTTTTTACCTCCCCGTTCACAAGACAAGCAGTGTCCAGCCCCGTGCTTACCGGAGGGGAGTCAGAGGTAAGGCATGCTTCAGAGGGTGCTGGAGAGCCTCAGCAGCGTGGGCAGCGGGAGGAGGGTGCTGGCAGGTAGCAGGGCACCGCTGACACGGCCCGCCGAGCCCCCGCAGCCTGGCAGGTGGACGGGCTCTGCCAGATTGCCGGCAGACAAATCAAGCAGAGTCGATGGCGTCTCCAGGCAGCTCAGCTCCCGCAAGGGTTGGTTTTGTTTCCAGCATCAGGGGAGCAATGCTGAGGCTCTGCAGAGAGACAGGGGAGAGGGCAGCTTGCCTTTGTTCGCTCCAGTTTCTTGTAGAGACGTCAGAACAGCCTTCCCCAGCGCTGGCTTAATTGCCTTCTGCGTGAAGAAAGCAAAAGCTGCCTAATTAAGGAGTCACGTCAATAGATTTTTACCCTTTTTCTCTTTCTAGGAATTAATCTGGCTCACGAAACACGCTGAACAGTCATGCGTTCCTTACAGACCAGCTCGTTGCTGTTTACCCATCGCAGTGCACAGCCCTGCACTCTCTTCTGGCTGTGAAACCACAGCACCGAGCTGGTCCTTCGTGACTTCCCAGTAGCTCCACCAGCTGTCCCGGAGCTTCCTCGCAGGGCCACGCTCCCTCCACAGCAGGCTTACTATTAGGAGCCCACTGCTCTCAGTCCAGCTGCTCTGCATTTACGTGGGGAAGCCCAGGACGGCTGGAATAACTCTTTTTGGCAATGACTGATATTTCTGCCTTAGCGGGCAGTGGTGGCATTCTCTGGGGGATCTCACAGTCTGGGGAGGGCAGAGTATCCTCCAGTCTAGCTGCTGTTTCCCATTTGGTATTTATTAGTGGCAATGAATAACTAAGTCCATCCCCTCCCCTGGGAGCCATTGGTGTTATTTGAAATAGCAGAACAACCAAACCAAACTCAGGAGCAGGCTCTTAGGGATATCATCCCTCTCAAAAACAGCACCACAAGCCTTGCAAATAACCTTCAGCATCGTACATCAGCCTGTTTCAATAAACAGCCACCCTTGCAGAATGCCCCAAAGAGCAATAATCTCTGGTTACTTCCAGCAGTAAAATTGTTTGCTAAAAGTGCCCTCTACACTAAGGAGAGCTGGCAGATACAGTATCTTCGGGCTGGAAATTAATCTAGTTGGGAAGCCTTTGACCCACAACAAGGTGGTGGACAAATTGGCTTCTGAGGAGATGACAACGGGTTCTGTCCCAGAAGCTCCCACAAGAACCTTCGTGCAAATGAATCATCCCACAAGCCCATGTGGACTGGAAATGGGAGTTGGTATTGGTATATGTCGTGGTTTAACCCCGGCCAGCAAGTCAGCACCACGCAGCCGCTCACTCACTTCCCCCGCAACCCAGTGGGGTGGGGGAGAGAATCGGAAAAAAAGGTAAAGCTCGTGGGTTGAGATAAGAACAGTTTAATAGAACGGAAAGGGAGAAACTAGCAATGACACTAATAACAACAAGAAAGTGACAATAATAACAAAAGGACTGGAATACACAAGACAAGCGATGCACAGTGCAATTGCTCACCACTCGCTGACTGATGCCCAGTTAGATCCCGAGCAGCAATCCTCCCCGCCCAGGCCAACTCCCCTCAGTTTCTATACTGGGCATGACGTCCCAGGGTACGGAATACCCCTCTGGCCAGTTTGGGTCAGCTGTCCCGGCTGTCTCCCCTCCCAACTTCCCTGTGCCCCTCCAGCCTT
>JAVKLA010000008.1:29660922-29722311 GCA_034782735.1 Sagittarius serpentarius
GGAGAAGCTGAAAAGTCCTTGACTTGGTCTAAACACGACTGAGCAACAACTGAAAACATCAGGGTGTTATCAACATTTTTCTCATACTAACTCAAAACACAGCGCTGTACCAGCTACTAGGAAGACAATTAAGTCTCTCCCAGCTGAAACCAGGACAGTATAACAAAAACTACACGGTATGTGTAAATTTCCCACCTCTGCTGCTCTGCTAACTGAGGTTTTCATGTCATCAAGAACAAGGGAAGGCCCTATCAAGGGCAGTTTGGTGATGTGAGTGCGATGGCTCTAGCAGAACACCACTGACAGTTCATAGGAAAGACACAAGACTTGACCTGAAGTCTCTTATGGAAGAGGAGCAATAACATCTGTCTGATTTTCCCTAACTAGTGAATACAAACCTTGCATAAGCCCCAGAGACGGTCGGATGCAGTCAGTCATGACTACAGATTAAGCACTGAGTGCTTTGGATGGTTCCCACCTCAGCGCTGAGCGAAACGCATGCAGCAGCCTGTGGGGTGAGGCTGTGCCCCGTTGCAGTTCTCAACAAAGAAGCTATCAGCGTGTAATCGCTTCAGACGTGACCTGCACGGTGGCAGGCCTGTGCAGGGCAGCAGGGTACCTGCTGATCACCAGCGATGGATGAATGTCCATGTGCAGCACCATCTGGCATAGCTGGAGCTGACCCTAGCCATTTGTTACTCTGAAGGAAACCCCGGGAAAATGTGGAGCCCTCGGTGTTTCACTGATCCGTCAGGAAAGATGAATTGACAAGCTGAGGGCATCTTGGCTAAAGATACAACAAAATAGCCTCTGGGTCAACGGCTTGACTGCTAAGGCCATTACCCTTGGACATAACTTAAGAAAGGTGGGGTTTTTATTTTAAAGTGACTGAGGTGACAAAGGATTTTATTGTCTTTGTTACTGCCTTGCTGCGTGAACCTGAGAAGTCATCTAAGCTCTAGCAGCATCAGTTTCCAGATCCAGGCATTAATGATAACTATGATACAATGATAAGAAGATCGAAGTTGTTGAGATGTGGTCCAATTTCAGGCCTCCGTGTAGGGCACAATCCACATTACTTGAGTCTAACTGAAGATATTTACTTGGCTACAGATGAAAAGGAAAGGATAAGATGATAGTATTGACACAGATAACTTCAAGAAGAAGTAGGGGGTAGGAATAGTTTAAGCTGGCGCTCACTGGGGAGAAAAATCTGTTAAATGTCAGCCTAAGTATTTGGCAGTGTTGAGGCAGTTGCTGCAGTGGTAACATCTTTCTGAGGGGTGTTAATAAAAGTTATTAAAAGATAAAGTAAATATTTACAAATGATATTTTCATAAACAGGCACAATGGATGTACATGCAAAAACTTGTTTGGGTGAAAACAAACAGTAGTTGCAGACACAGAGCAGCTGCTGGTACGCATGAGTAGCTGCTGGAATTTACCTTGAACACAAAAATGTTCATTTGCATGGTTAAACGTTGGCTTCAAGCAAGCACCTGGATTTGGTGCAATTAATGGATCTGGTCGGTGCTATTCCAGTCACCCAAATACTCATGAGACAGACTCACGAAGCAACTGAAAAGCCTTAGTAAAGGGTTTTCTTCAGTGTAAGTTTTATGGTTTTATTTACCATCTCATTTTAGAGCTTTTCTGGCTTATTTGGCCATGTCTCTAGCTCTTCAATAAACCCACAGAAGTTCTGAATTCTTCTCTTTTTTGCTAATTAGAATTTGCAATTCCATAGTAATCATTTATTCAGAGGAACTAGGGTTTCAGGAGTGCTTGGTTCAGGGTCTAATGAGGATGAAGAGGGTCAGGAACCCCCATATCATTACTCCTTTGGGAAACATTGGGGTTAAAGCGAGGCAGGACAGTCCCTTCTTCCACTCCCGCGCTGGCAGGAGACCTGACCAGCCATCTCTATGTGTCAGCTTGGGAAGCCAGTATCTGACCAGGGATTGTGCTTCATCCTGGCTCTTCAGGATGTCAGGTTATGCCGCTCTGTTAGATGTTTCATCTTAAAAGCACAAGAAATAAAATAGTAATATTAACTACCTGCCTTGCACTGCTGATTTCCACACACTCCACACACAGAGTTGCAATTAATGGTTGTAAAGAGACAAAGTGAAATTCTGAAAAATAAACTCTTTTCCTCAGGTCTAACTTGCCTGGCAGAGATTGTATTTGTTACCTTCCAGAGAGGTGATTGCCAGCCACTGAAACAAGTTACCACACATCTTTCCCCTCTCCACACCCCTCTGCAGGCATTAATCACAGTGGCTTGATGCTAAGGCTCTAAGGAGCTTGATGACGAAGATTTATTTGGGCTGAGCAATGGCTGCCATATCACTAGCACGCTCAGGCAGTGTACGTAGAACGCTCTGTGGAAAATGCCACTGGAAACCTGGAAACATCAGTCTGAACCGGGAAAAGTCTACCATGTTCAAGAGATCTGAGGAAATCTGCCCGCACAGTCTCTCCTTTATTTCTGTCCAGGACAAATTGTCATAGAGAGACACAACAGAAGGTGTCGATGAATCATCTTCTGCTCTTGCTGTTGTCCCAAGCACGGAGATAGTCTGCAATAAACAAAGGTTTCCTTTTGGCGATTTAAAGTGATGACTGTATGTTTAAGCTTCAGCAACAGCCATGTAAGGAAAAATTTCCATGTCCTGGAAATGGGAGGCTCCTGTCTGGGTAATACTTGAAGGTGTTGCTAATTCTCACCTCAAACACAGAAATCCCACCTCAACTGCACTTCTCAAGCCTGAAGAAATCCCAACAGCTGAAGACAGAGCAAAATTAAAGTCTCCCAAGACTCTGCTCCCTTTTACTAATGAGTCCGGGACTCAAATGCTGCCCAGCTGCAGGTACTGTTAGTGGAAAGAAGCTGAATTCTGTATCCCAGACATGGAGGTGACAGCAGACCCGGGCAGCACACACACGAGGCTTTCTGGGGAAGAACCTGGTACTTCCTAGTACTCAGAGGCTCTGGAAGGTGTTATTTGACTTCAGCTTCCAATAAGCATTTTGTAGCACCGGATTCCCCCTTGCACCATGTGTAAACCTTACTGCAAGTTGGTCTTTTAGGGTGTGATATTCTGCAACAGCACACACGTGGCTGGAAAGCTCTTCAGGGGTCGCTTTGACTGCAGGGCCCATTGCCGTGGGTGACCCGCACTGGGGTGAAGCGTTGCAGGCGCGTGTCAAATACAAAATAAATTGCTACAGCTGCACAATCGCTGTCCGAGGCAGTCATGCTCGCATCACCTGTGTGGCCATATACCACAAGTAGTGGACGAATGGTCAAATCTCCTTTTGGAGTGGACAAGTGGCATCTACACAGCACAGTGCCAGGAGCACACCATAAACTCAAGGTATATCTTGCTGGTTTGCCTCCACCACCTACTCTGAGCAGATCCATCCCGGGCAGATGATGAACACAACGTTCGAGGAGCCCAGTGTCCCAGGAGGACCCTGAGAAGTAGGTAGAACACGTCCCAGCTCTCTGTCCTGTTGCCTTGCCACTACGGCGGTGTCCTGAGCCTGGCGTGCACGAGGAATTCAGTAGCGCCTGTCTGGTCCCTTCGTGGCTCAGACAGGGGCTCTCAGGCTCCACTTTGTGTGTGAGGAGAACAGACTTCAGCACAGAGACAAAAATAACCGGGAAACGTTGGCATGTCTATGCAGCTGCCTTTGAGTTCCAGCTTCTGTCCCGAATCTGTAGATGTCTGGTCCTTGGCACTTCATAGACTCACACGACGGTTGAATAATTCGGGCTGGAGGTTCAGAGCAGGCCGGCAGGCCTTGTCCCCCCAGCTTCACGGCTCGCTGCTGAATCCCCTCCAGCTCTGTCTCCTTGGATTGCTGCCGGGGCAGGGGGGGTCTCCTGGTAGCAGCAGCCAGGTGTGTTGGCCGTATCCAAACAAACAAATATCAACAAGATCTTGGTTTTCTTAGTGCCTGTTTCAAGGCTAGATAACATTTTAACCCTTCACACTCATGTTTAAGTGACATACATGCATATGCAGGGGCTTGGCATGAGGTTTTGGGAGACCCTGGAGCCTCCAGAGCAGCGATGGAGGGTGATGAGAGAGTGAAGGAGCTTCTTGGGGCACTGCTCGTGTCTGCTCTGTAGCATCCACATCACGGTGTGGACAGTCTACTAGCCCGCGTCCAATTCACCCCAGTGTAATTTTTAGTTCACTTGAGAAAGTAGGTTGTGTGCAAAATAACATGCATAGGGGCTGAAAGCCTGGCAAGTAGCAGGGGAGCTCATTAATTTGACAATATAGAGACATCTTGTCAATGCCAGTTATTTTTTATGCCTTTGAAGCTGTGTGCCCAGCCTTAAAGAAAAATAAACTGCCCAATTTTAAAAATCAGAGACCTGATTTTAAAGGTGACCCTGAGCAGTTCCAATATAAAGTTGGGGTTTCTGAAAGTCTCGTGAGCCCCAAATGACTGT
This sequence comes from Sagittarius serpentarius, assembly GCA_034782735.1. Lineage (NCBI taxonomy): Eukaryota > Metazoa > Chordata > Aves > Accipitriformes > Sagittariidae > Sagittarius > Sagittarius serpentarius. Next base: position 29,665,394 of record JAVKLA010000008.1, read on the forward strand.
GTTCTGAGAGGTCTTTTTGCAATAAGGGAAAATGATAACAGAGAGAAGATGCTAAGAAGTATGTTGCAGTTAGGGGTTACTAAAGATGCCCTTAAAACTTTTTTTGAGGCTCTAAAGATTAAACAGAAGTGTCTCCCTCTGCAGAATTATGAGCTTGGAAGTGAAACCCTCAGTGCTACTTGCTTGAGAACTACGAACTGCTAGTTAGAAAATGAAATTAATTACTCTACCATCCAAGGATTTTCAGGTAAACCATTTGTACTTCCAATCTAAAAAGAAATCCGTCAGTCATGGGTTTCCCTGGAAAAGGGGGACATTTTATAAGTGAAACCAATGACTATGCTTAGCCTGGTGTTGGGGGAAATCTTTTAAAATCACAGATATGAACAAATACTATTCAGTGAACCCAGCAGCAAACTAAGTCCCTATTTATTCCTCAAAACCAAGTTGCCATTGCAGGAGTTTTGGATTCCTGGCAGGATCGCCTGAATCTGTATGCACAGGGCCTATGACAGTAAACACGTTCAGATCCGCCAAATCTACCGGCTTTCCCAACAGAGCTCTGGTTTTGATCCTGTCTGTGAGGATATTGGACCAACTTAGTGCTTTTCCAAGGGGATCTCCAGGTTCATGTGGGTACTTCACAAAAGCAATATGCTTTTTGTATGTGTGAGAGATGACTACCAAAAGAAAAACTATAATTTTCTGTTCTTGCTTGCACTTTAAGGTGTTTGAAGATAAGCCAAAACTGGGTGGTTTGGGGGTTTTTTTGAGAAAGGGAATATTTACTTTGCTGTATATTAAATATTTCCAAAATAATCTGTTCTTTTCAATGGGGATATTAAGAGCTGGGAAGATGCTTTTCCACCTACCTGGCTCCTGCCCTTCACAGCCTCTGCATACAGACCATTTTTTATCCGGTTCCCCTTAGATGGTTGGCCCAAATCAGTGTGAGCCCTCCTTTTCTCCAGTCCTCTCACCTCAGCACCTTCCAAGAAAGAAGTGGTTCATCTCTAGCCTTTGTATTTCTGCCTGTGCCACTGAAGACGTAACACTGGCGTTACCTTTTCACACCACTGCCCTTGCTGTGTTTAAGGGCAGAGACTTCCCTCTGCCCAGCTATAGCAAAGGAGCCGTCCGTCACGCTACACGTTTAAAAAGCGATGGCTCAACACTGTAAGCGTGAGGACTAGAAACTGGGAGAGGCATCCCAGAAAAGTCAAGGAGGTGGTTAGGAGCTACTGTTGTGGTCAGGGGCAAAAGCAAAGTTCAACAGCAACTATGCCCTTCCTCAAAGCCAGTGGGGTTTGGGCTGTGATGGAGTTTCATCTCCAGGATAAGCATGGCTTTCTGTTTTCTTCATCTCTCTTATGATCCAGGAGATCCAAATCCAATTTTCTCTCAAAAGAAATACAATTAACTGTTTGTTTTCTTTGCTCAATTATCTTCAGTGCTCGTCGTGCTCAGGGTTCCCATTTTGCTCCAGTAAAGAAGTAAACAGTTTGTGAAATGTCTTAGAAGCAGCACTGGGCTTTAATAGGTTGGTCCCTGGGACTGTGTACAAAAGGTTTTGAAGAGGGGAAACTAGTAGTAGTGGTAGTAAAAGATGAAAAATAATAACAATAAAAACCTGAGAGTCTCACAAACTGTTTTTAAAATGGTTAAATAAGGGGAGCTTCTGGGACACAAGGGAGCCAAGAGCTGAAAATGGATTGACATCTCTGCATTTCTTTTCTGACACTGCTAGGGTTGATTAAGTGATAATTGGGCTAGAGAGTATGCCAACAGTCACTGCTTCATACTATTCCTTTACCCCCTCAGGACTTGTCACCACTGAATAAAGGGTAGAAATGATATTTAAAATGCCTGCAGTTTTGAGACTTGTGTAAATTAAGAAGCTTGTGCTTTTTAATGCTTTATGGCTGATTCGAGGCAAATCAAATTTCCAGACTGACGGTTCCCCGCCCTGCCCCCCCCCGAAATGAAAGGAGATTGGGTTACATGCTCTTAACTAGTAGGATCTGGAGTCCACAGAACTGCTGCATGGACCTTAGCTCTGTCTGCATTTCTGTAGACTTAATAGTGGAGGTACACAGGTGTTCTCCACACACAGACTGCAAAACAAGGACATATGTCAGCGTATATATAATACTGGCTCTCCCAGAGGACAGGCAGTGAATAATACAATACTAACAATCACACGGAGTATTTTTCAGTGTATCTTCTGCTGCACAGCTGGGATACCCAATCCGAGGCGGGGGTGTCATATTTTAACTTTATTGTCATGATTCAGAAAAACACATATTTTTTTGTAAAACTCTCACAAAAAGAAAATTCCGTTAAAGACGTCCACCACTGGTTGGAGAAGTATATAGTTTAGGAAAATTTTGAATATCCATTTAAAATTTCCCTGATCAATTAACTTGATTTCCAAGTGAATTTCATTTTATTTTAACGTTTGTTACTTAATTTTACATTCCTTCATGAGGTTTTTAACTTATACTTCTAATTTTGTGCCATTTTATATGCAAAACTAATACTTACTTAGAAAGCCATTTATTCTACAGTAGTCAAAATATTATAAAATATTCAGAGTGTAAATAACTGAATAAACCCCCTTACATTCTAGAAGTTAGCGTCTCCTGTTGATTTGCAAAGAAATAATTTGTTGCATTGCTCAGGGAAAGATGAGCTCTAAGCACAACACCTACAGGGGTTTTAACCTCTTATTTAATTAAAATATGAGTTAGGTGCATGAATACGAATTATGTGAGTGTATCTGGTAGCAGCTTTTTCCAGTTTCCTAGCATTCGCTTGCTACCATTACCCATGTAGCTTAGATAATGTCATAAGCTCCTAGGCCATTTTTATCCTGGCTTTATCAGCTAAACTCTATGAAAAACTTAAAAACTGATAATCCCTCCATAGCTTCTGGGGCCGAAGAGCGTGGGAATGGCAAACAGAACAGAGTATGAGTGTGGCCTAACTAAAGGCATGGTAACATTGGAGCAAATATTTGACGGAAGTGGCTAGCGTACTTACCTGACTATTTATGCTCCATCCCTGGGACCATTCAAGGCCAGGTTGGATGGGTCTTTGAGCAACCTGATCTAGTTGAAGATGTCCGTGCTCACTGCAGCAGGGTCAGACTAGATGACCTTCCAATCCAAACCATTCCACGATTCATTCTATTAGAAAACATGGTAAATTCACCACTCATTAAATTGATTTTTAAAATTTTTTTTATATTTGTGACAGATTATCAACCCTGTAGCACCTTCTACTCTTACACACAAAAATTAAGGTCATTTCCCATCTCCCTTCTGAAATGACCACAGCCTAAACTGAAGCCTTCCCTCTGTCGTGGATTGCACATGCAGTCGTCCTCAGGAGGAAACAGAGTTATTATAAATCATATTTAAAAACTTTAGCCACAAAGATACAGGTTATGTTCACATGATACAAGTTCAGAAACGCTTTTGTAAGACCAAGCCAAAAGTACCAGGAGCCTGACTCCTCTTTATCCCTGGCTTCCCATTGATTTTGAATCATCAGTTTTCAATGGCCAACTTCAAGCTGACCTTTGCTTATATGTCACATTGCCCACGAAGACCTGGAGTGGGACTCACCTCACCTGATTTCTGGTGTCTACAGTACAGGATTTTATCTCCAAGGCCACCAGTGAGGTTTCTTAAAGTTGATAGAGAAGAACAGGTACCTCTGCAGCGCACCTCAGCTCATCCTCTCCTGCCTGCCTGTACATTCCCGGGCTCTTAATGCGTTTTGTTCCCTGAATAACAAATGTAAAACGTATGGCCCCCAGCTACAGAGCCTTGGCTGCTACCTCCAACTGTATTCTTTGGGGTCTTTTTGTCCGCGAGGCTGTCTGATTCGATCTCTCATGCATCAGGCGGGACAACAGCCCACAAGCACCCTGAGCGCGGTGCTTGCTGCTGGGTGCTGCCCCACCAGGGGAGCAGAGCTTCTGCGAGGCGAGGGGAGACACGAAGCTTTAGGAGCCTCCTAAAAGTGCCTCTGGCTACCAAAGGGTATGCACAGCACCTGAGGCCGCTGCTTTCTTTACTTAACCGTGGTAAGGACGGGGCTTGTAACTCAACAGACCATCAGGAGGCATTTTCATTTAATTCCCCAACTCTCTTTCAATTCTGAATTTCAGTGTTAAGCTATTACCATGCTGAAATGTGAAAAGTATGGCCAAGAGGCACCTTTAGCTATTGTAGCTGTTGGCTCACTCCTGGGAGAGGCAGGACTGCATCATTTATCTGATGCTTCTCCTGAGCAAGGAGAACATATTTTCAAAATCAGAACTCAAGATAGGTTTGTGGTAACAGTGTTGAGATTCCTGAGATAATTCTGTGCTAGTGCCCTGGCCGTCTGTCTGATAAACCCCACTCATGTTGCTCTTGGCACCCTCTGGCTGCCCGGCAAGTGGGTATATTCCTCTCCACGGAGCGTTTTTCCAGTATCAGAGCTGAGCTGGAAAATGAACCTGGGGGCACAAATCAGCGGCCGAGCCTGTGGAATGCAAAAGGAATCCAGACATCTAATTCCCTGGTAGCTCTCTGGAAAATCCCTTCCTCGCTGCTCTCAGTAGCTTCAGCACGTAACCCTGAGCAGCCGGCATCGCCAGTGAGCACCAGAACAGCTGGGAGACTGCATGCTCATGGGGCATTTCTCTTTGCAAATGCTTTGTCACGCAGCAGAGATGCTGTTGCAGGGACCTGTTATTTTCCTGGCAAACCTGTGGTGAATGCCACTGATCTTAGAACTTACAAAACAATAATAATAATAATAATAATAATAATAATAATAATAATAATAATAATAATAATAATATGGTGATGATGATGATGATGATGATGATGATGATGATGATGATGATGATGATGGAGAGATATGGTTGATTAAATCCTCTGTAAAAAAATCCTGGCCCTTTTAGCAGGCATGGCATGTTGGGTTGTGATTCCTCCTGTTGGTACCAGGCAAAGAGGGCAAAAGGCAAACGCCTCTGGGAGTATTTCTCTCTCTAACCTTGTCAGTGAGATCCCCTCTACAACCCACAGGGATCCCCCAAAGGGCAGTTCACCCCACCTTGGCGTAGTACCTAGGAGTAGCCCACTGAATCACTCTCTGCAGGGCCCTGTCTTAGACGCCGACATGGAAGGAGCCAACACCTGATTTTAAATGACCACATTTAGGTGAGATGAACCCACCCTCCCATATATATAAACATTTAGCTCACATGGCTGAAGCATACGGACTGTTGTGTTTATAACTTCAGTACTCACCGAACACCAAAGAAGGCAAGGCTAGTTAAAATACAGAGCATAAAAGGGATCTTTCCCCTCATGTCACAACCCCTCTCCAGCACCGCTGCAAACATCATCACAGACATCACTACATACAAGTGCCTCAAGTGGCCCCAGGATGTCGCAGATTTACTCTCACCTCCAGCTACAGGGTATTAAATCAGCAGCCGTGCCTCTGAAGCAAAGGTTAGCCATCACTCAGCAGGCTCCTGACGGGTTGCCTGTGGCTTCTAAACAAACAGTTTCCATAAAGAAAAAGAAATTCTTTTAGGAACAAGCAGCTCCCATGTCAGCTGGTGCTCAGCCAGCACACAGACAGGTGTTAATGACTTTCAGCAGGGAGAAGGGTCAAACTCAAAAATCCCCTAAATTTCCTGACCTAGTCTCATCATGGATGAGAATGCTATCGCCATTAACACCCCAAAATAACGATTCTTGTCATGTCTAGGACTGGAAATGAGACGTATCTGTTGAAGCTGTTTAAATTTTTTGGTATAAAGTATGATTGTCAGCGTGTGTGTCGTAGGAAACGCCTTATTAATTAAATGAACAGATTGCAATATGAGATCAGAGTATGATTCCACCAGGTAGGAAATCATTTTACCCTAACGAAGGTTAATGACTTGCTGACAGTTCAGCCAAGTCATTACCAGCGGTATCTGCTTGCTACCAGCATGGGAGAGGACGGCCCCTGCCCACCAAAAAAGCCATCAGCATCCCTAGAGAGCTGAAGGCAGACACTAGCCTTGGGGCAGGAGTGTGGAAAATACTTCCCGAATAAATTAATACTGATAATCCCGGGAGTGAAGAGTGACGTGAAGTTGGAGAGAAGCCCAGGGGACCCCAAGGAAGGGGAAGCAAAGGAACTCAGGTTTTCTGTCAGGAGAGAGTATTAAAGACATGGGCTTAGGTAAAAAGTGGGTCCTTAGGTATGGCTCATTAGGTGAGAGTGAAAGAAGTCTTCTTGGAGCTGATCTTAAACGAATAACTGCTTGTGCTTTTGTCTTCTTCCCCTATCTCTATGTCCTTTCAGGGTTTTGTTTGCATTTAGGCTCTGTAAATAAGCACAAGTGTCTGCTATGTGTTAGACTGGTGTTAAGGGTGATGAGAATATGTCTGAGGCACCTGGCAAACAGCAAGCTATTCCCTGTTGCATGGCTGTTGCAATCCTTAACCTTAAACTCTGGTGCCTCAGATGTGTGCTGAAATTCATTTCTGTGGGCATTTAGATTGAAAAAGAGGGCTTCCCCACATAAGCGGGGAGGCTGCACGTTTAGGCGTGAGAAGGAGGAGGATCTGTTTGGAAGAAAAGCTTTCCAAGGACTCGTATTAGCCAGGAAAGTGCATAGCTCTCCAGCAAAACACTAAGAGAGTGCCCAGACCCCCAGGGTTTTAGTAACAGACACATGCTAGCAAATAACATTACATTTCAAGTAACAAGACTCCAATGAAATGAGTAATCATGTAAAAGTGGAAGATTGGCTGTTTTCCTTTCTCTACAGCACTTTTACAGACAACAATTCTGCATGATGCCATGGTTTAGCTCATCAAGTGTATGACAACATCTTTCTAAGTCTGTAAGGATGTCTTTAAATAAAAGTATTCTCATTTGCAGACATGAGGAGTACCTACAGCTCACATGGAAATGCCTCTGAGCGTACATCTCCTTTAGTTTTGCTTTGCTTCTGCTCACAACCTTTGCTTTTTTTCATTTAGACTACCTTTATCTTGACCCATGAGTTTTTCACATCTTATTTTCTGCCCCTGTCCTGCTGAGGAGGGCGAGTGAGAGAGCGGCTGGGTGGGCGTCTGGCAGCCAACCAAGGTCAACCCACCACACCAGCTATGGTACATCTGGTCCTGAATGAATGAGCGCGGTATTCGTCATGCTCCCAGACGAGTGACTGGGAACAGTCCTTTGTCAGAAAGCCAGCTTACAGTTCTTTGAAAATTAAAGCAAAATGCATGGGAGAGAGAGAACTTCCATCCTGCCTTCGGTGGAGCAAGACTGTCTATATAGGATTGTATCAAAGTGACACTTGACTATGACCCACTGATTTCTTCTCCTCAGGGCAACAGTACGAGCAGCTACTTGTGCTAAGAGGGCAGCTAGAGGAACGATGTGAGAGGGAGCCATCCCCTCCTGCAGACCTTTTCTTGTCACCCCGTAGGAATTCTCGAGCACCCACCTATGCCCGTGTGTATTTGCCCTGACCAAAAATATGAAGAACACAGTGGGATCCATTTTTAGCTCAGTGCAACTGAAGCTATGTAAATCTAATACTGTTAGTGGCAGTATTAGTACAGTAACCTGAAAACCTAATCCAAATCTGTCATTTTGTTATGGGTTGTTTTGAATTTTTTTTTGCTTTTTATAATGCAGCTTCTTTAACCCAGATGAATTGTTATGTGATTAAGGGACCTGCTCGGAGGCAGGAGATGAGAAATTTGCCAACCCCATAGATAGGTGATGTGCAATTAACTGAGTAGTTTTAGCATCGTAGTGCCTCAGGTCCTTTGTTTATTCAGAAATGGTATTTTCCCCTTCCTTTCTCAGAGGGGGGTGCGTAGAATGCAGGGAACACCTGCAACGGCCTTTGATGATTTCAGCTGCTATAAAACTCAAAGTATTAATGGACCCTCAAAATTTTGGCTCAATGGAATGAATGACTTAGAAAAAATAACATTAGGAAGTGCATGTTCCAGGCTCTAAGCTGTACTTAAGGTCTGTATTAAAGACTCTGTTAAGGTCCTATTGGTCTTACTGGTGATTTTTCTTTTCAGTGGGATTGACTCCATATGCCTTGTCCTCTTTTAGCTATTATCCCAGGCTGGAGGAGCTGCTGCTCTTTCCTCTTTGCCATAAATGTGTAGCTGTAGCCTACTTGTGAGGTCCTTGGCTGCCTGACAGGCCTTCAAAATGAGGAGGGCAAACTGGAGGAGTGTAGTTTCTTCCTTGCTCTTCTTGCGTAGCCTTGCCTGTTTGGATTCCCACAGCAGAACCACTGATGGTTACTGAGTTTTTCTCTAGAACAGTGGTCCTCACAAACACTGAAGGATGTCAGCTGCCTGCCTGCGTGTCTGCGGTGGCGAAACTCACCCCTAAACTTTTGGGTGCTTCCCCAGCTCGCTAGATCTTTCATGATTCATGGATGCTCATGGAGAGTAAAACCCTAAACACAACAACGCTTTGGAGACCAGGTTTCAAATCCACATCTGCAAAAAGTAACTGTCCTTGTCTTCTTAAAAGGCAGCAGAAACACCAAGGAAATTCAGCTCCGATCTCAGTCCTCACGTCTCAGGCTCGCTGCGGTGCACTAAGTCGTTTGAACACGTACAGCCTTGGAGTAACTAAGTGGTGTGGGAGTGTCTGCGGCTCTTGGGCACCTGTTGGTTTCAATGTCAGAACCAGAAAAGGCTTATTAAAAGACATGACGTAGTCCATTTATTTTGGTCGAGAGTTTTCAGCTGTGAAATTTGATTTGCCTGTGGGTGACAGGTTGTACTGGACAGTTCTCCGTTCAGCCTCAGTCTTCTAATGTAGATCACAACCTTATCTTGTTTGTTTGTTCCACAGCCCTCCTCCCAGTTCACCCTCCTGCACCAGCATGCAGTTGCTTTATTTTTAGATAATTAACCTTTTCTTTTGCCAGCAGTAGATGAAGTGCAGGGCTTCATAATTGATGTGCTGTTGTCTCTGACTTCTCTACACTCCCATGGGGGCTTTCAATCATTGTTAGGGCTGGAATCTCGGTCTGAACCCACGACACAGAGTTGCCTTATTATTTACCCTGAGCAGGAATGCAGCAGAAATCGATGAAATGAATTATTATTATTACCCAGAACTGACTGGAATTCAGATGCTGAATGATGCGCCTAAATGAATTTTTAAAAAGACAGAGGTTCACGGCGGCTGCGTAACGCCAAGTTACACTTGAAGGCACAGCTCTCGTTAGGAGGTGAATGTCTGACCATAACTGGATTTTCACTGTCTAGTTAGCGGGAAAATGCGAGAGGTTTTATTGAGTACAAAATTTCTGGGGAGGCATGTTTGTTAAAGCACCACCTAAACATTGAAATAAAAGGCAGTGCCCAAGTCTCCAAGTAGAGCCAAGGAGATAAGCCATGTCCTAGGGAGGTCCTGCCCTGCAAGCCTAATTTTAACAAGCAGGCCTTAGAAATCAGTTTGAAGTACAGTACTGCCCATGTGGATATTGGCTGAATACAACCTTTATCCTCGGGCACAGGGGCTTTTAATCTTCAGATCATTGAAGGGTTGGGTTTTTATGAGAGCTGTAAGTGGGATGTGATTCATGAATGCACACCGTCACTGCTCAGCACTCCTGAACACTTGGAAAGTCAGCATGACCTGGGATTGCATCTGATTTTTCTAGGAAACGGGGCTCTGTACTATAACTATCTCAGAATCTGGCATTGCAAGTGTAACGTAGCACGATTTGCATCTACCGTAAGATTTGCTGCTGATTGTGTTCCCTTAATTTGAGTCAAGCTACACTTTGCTTAGAAGTAAACAAACAATATTGGAGTAGAGAGTGAGGGAAGTCCTTTCCTTTCTTCAGCCATGGACAGAGGATTTCACAGGCTGAGCCCAGATTCCTTTTCAAACCCAGCATCCTTCCCAGTCCTCTGGACAAATACATGACTTTACTGCAGAAGTCGGGAGCTGTGTAGTGCTCACGGTCTTGGGCTGCTGGAAAACCAGGGTGAGGTTATGTCAGAGCAGTTGCTGGTGCCCAAGGGACCTAACTGCTGTCCTTGTTTCTGCTGCATGCAGATGGTTGTTCCCTAATGTAGGGAAGAGAAGGAGGACTGTGGTCGTTGGGCTGGCCCCGTAATGCAGCTGAGCCCTTGCAATTCACCCATAAACTCAAACACCCTTTACTCCTGCTCTTCACCACGCCTCACATTTGCTGGCAGCCACGGAGATGCGATCCAGAGAAGATGCCAGATGGTAAAGCGAGCTGCTACGTGATCTGCTCTCCATCACCTCCAGGTCTCACCGTCTTCGTCTCCCTGTCCACGCCAGCCCCATCTCAGCGACAATGCGTGGTGACAGGGAGCGATCGTGCAAACGGGGGGGGGGGGGTGAGAGGCCCTCACCTCAGCCTTGGACTGCACAGCCCTGTCTGGACTTTTATTGAGCCATGCAGAAGCACGCCTGCCTACATCGAGTAATTGCATTTTGTTGTGGCTGTTATAAAATACATTGGAAACATGTGTGGCTAGAAGGGCGCATTAAACTCCTGCATCTCGGTGTGCATTTTTGTGCTCTGTTTTGTTTTGATTTAACAGGCCAAAGGAGACATTTCAACGAGGAGCTGTGGTGCTTTTGTAGTTTTCTGTTTTCCTCAGTGGGTTGCAGGCATGTGTATCAGGGAGGGAGCAAACTGAGGGCTGCTACAGGGAGGGTCTTGGTTTGGCTAAGTCACCTTGAGTGACAACCCAGGGTAGCATCCCCTCCCTATAAGACAGTTTCCAGTGGCTCATGAAAAGGGGGTTCATCTCTAGGGGAGCATTTGATGCCAGGGCAATACCTGATGAGAAACAGCAGTCTTTCTCAGCAATGCTTTGGGGATATTCTATCTGTCGGAGTCACGTTCCCATTGCTTCTCACGGGACAGGTTTACTGCATTGCCCAGGGCTTCTGTCTGTCTGTCTGAGTGGGTTATCTCTTTGTTACTGGCAGTGGCACTTAGGGCCTGATTCTGTATAAAGCACCTCGGAGCTACCTGAGGTTTTGCAGGAGCAGTCCTTGGGTTTATGAACAGGTCCCTTTTCGCCTTTGTTGGGTTCCTCTTTGTGCAGCAATCAGGAGCTGATCAAGGAAAGCAGCGCAGTATGTCAGGTTTCATTATCACCCCGGTTCTTGATAAAGGATGAGGATCGAGCAGCCCAGTTCTCACAGTTTTCAGCTTTCACTGGCCTTTGTGCACAAAGCAGTGTTTAAAATGTTGCTACCTCTCCTCCCTGCAAATAAGAGAAGTCTGTGCCTCCAGCAGAAGGTATAAAAAATTTTGTTTATCCAGGGAAAGATAGCAATCATGAATGTTAGGCTGGGTTTAAAAGCCTTGGAATTTATTAGGGAAATTGACTTCAGTTTAATAGGAACGAAGGGGAGGGGTGGAGGGGGTGAGAGGAACGAGAAGGAAATTTCAAACAAAAATGTTCCAAGACCTCTTATTCATGAGTTTAGCTTTTGCCTGTTGAGCTTACACAACTTTCCATTAACATTCCTTATTGAGTACTGTAAATGGAAAAAGCAAATAAACATTAGTCCGTGGCCTGATGTGTTGTCAGTGATGCTGTTCATGATTTTTTTTTGCTCTGTCAGTGAGAGGGAAGGTGCCAGCAGCACTGCTAGTTGCCAGCCTGGTCAGACTCTGCGCTGCATCTCTGTGCAAAGCAGGCAAGAGAAAAAGCTCTGTTTCACACTCATGCTGCCCCAACTGGGGACTGATGTCAGGGCTTATAAAATGCACCCTAAAGTAAATCAATGGTTGTCAAAGGTGAGCCTTCCGCCATCACATCCTACACTCCCTTTCCTGAGCCGGTCGAGCTCTGTTTTGCAAAGTCGGTAGGGTTTTCTGGAGTCCACCGTTCTCATCTGAAGGCCTTCACAGCTATAATGAGCAAGGACATCTCTTTAATTTCCAGTATGCATTCTATTGACCTACTTGTTCTTATGCCCGGATTCTCCATAGTAGTCCCCCCCCGCCCCCCTCTCTCTCTCTCTCTCTCTCTCTCATGTTTGCATCCTCCTTCTCCTCCTCACTGGCTTGAAACACTTGGACATCAGTTACATCCTCTTTCAAGACTTCACACTGGACTAGCTAAACTCTTCTAGACCCTTCTTATAAAAGAATATCTCATCACCACACCCAGCTCCCTAGCAGGACTCAGCAGACTCATTTCACTGAGTGCTTTACCCACCATTCTCATAAATACTTGTACTCTTCATCTCTTGGCTGGGTATTCATCTAATGTTGACATTTCTTTTTTTCCATTGCTGTATCTTCCTTTGCCTTGTTTTCCTCTTGCAGTCTTCTCAAAAACATGCGTAGGAAAGACACTTCCAGTCTTGCTCTTTCATCTCTTAGTTTAAATTTCTTATCAGAAACAACAGCTGAACGTGAGTGAAACTTTCTTATGCAGAAAAAGATCACTTTTAGGAATATTCCAGGCCTGTTTCAGTGCACAACTTGTTTTGAACCACCTCTTCTTCAGAAATCCGTAAGCCTTCTTTTCCCTCTGTCTGCAAAGACCAGAATTCCACTACAGGGCACCTGAGGATGCTTGAGCTCCTTTCCTCCTTGGGTGGACTATGAAAACCCCAAATCTCCTGGCAAGAAAGATGTGCAGTTTCATGAACTGGCCTAACTTCTTGTTTCATGCAACCTCTACCACAAGCTAAAATCTTTGTAACACATATCACACTAGTCATCTTTACCAAATAGCATCCATCTTTGGGTAAATTCAGTGACAAAAGTTGTGGAGGAAGAGGGAGAAAAGGCCACTCACCTTATCCTTATGTTTTTTAATGTGCCAGGCTATCTGGAGGGAACTCTTACCCCAGCATAAACTGGGAACATTATATCAGGGCTGGCTGGAGTCAATGCAGGATGAGCTACATGCTGATTTTTTATGATATGACTTGGATGCAGAACACAACGTCCTGTCATGGGGTGAGGCCAGAACACCTGGGGCTTGCATGAAAGTGCATCATCAGGTCTCTGATGATCTTTCCGTATATCTTCTCAAATGCCAACACACAAATGACCAAGCAGGTCAGCACATCTTTCTATATTATTGTGATTTTCAGTTGATTTTTTGTTCCTAGCTAGTAATGTACTTTAATAATGGGTTCATGTAGAACTTTCCCTCTGAAAAAACTCTTGCCCCAGATTCAGGACAGAAGAGGCAAAGAACAGGGGAATCTCTCTGTCTGTTCTTGATCTTAACCCAAGGAAGACAGAGTACTCAGCAAATAAAGTACGTGTGCCTTTGCTGGAAATTATTATACTTTGTACTTAAAATACCTGCCCTGCATTGTTTAGCAAAGTTCTGTTTGAATTGTTTCTATCCGGTGGGGAATTATAACATCTTGTGAATTCAGGCTTCTTAATTGGAGGTGGGACTCTTGACATAAAAATTTAGGCATATGAATGTAGGTGTCTTCGTGAGAATAAAGTGACGAAGTTCCCTATCTATTTAAGGGAAAGCTGGAGCTTGATTCAGTTGCTTAAGTGTAGGTGTCTGATAATATTCATATTGCCAGAGGTCACCTAAGACATCTGCACTGAGCTTACATATGTGACACAGGACCTACAAGAAAGCCACACCTTTCTGGAAAAGCATCTCAAAAGTAGGTGGTAGCCTCAGGGGCATCTCAGTGACCCTGGATGCCTATGCTTCAGTAACAGAACGGGAGCAAAAGAGCGCAGAGATCTTCAGGTCACCTACACTGGGCACCTACACCTGTCCTCCAGACCATAGCTCTGCAGACTCCGCTGGCTATATTAACGAGCAACAGGAGCCGCTGTGTTGGCGACAGCAGGAGCTCTGACACCCAGCCCCCATGTATGTATGCATTTTGAAGGCACCTAAATAACCTGCGCCTGGGGCTGAATGTCAGTGTGCGTGCTTAGTTTAGGACGGAGGGCTTTGAGGGGGTAGTTCAGAGCATCCATTAACTGAGTAAGGAATCTCTGCTGTTGAAATCAGACGCTTCCAGTGAGATGGTATTTCTGTGGAGGAGTGAATGAGGAGAGGAGGAAGACAGAAAAGAAAGCAGGAATGGAGCTCTTGTACAGGATCTTGGGTTATTATAAAACAGCTGGTCATGGCAAATATTTGTGGAGCGATGGATTAGGAGTCAAATACATTTCAATTAAAAGAGTGTATACAAAGGTAGGCTGGTAACTAAGATTATTTTTTAATTTCAAGAGAGGAAGCTCTGATGAATTGAAGGAACTAGTTAGCAAAGACAGCTGATCTCAGGATTTGAATGCGTGTGTGTGAATTTTAATCGACTACAGAAAGTATCTTAGACTTCTGTTCCAAGAAAGAAGAGAGAAAAACAAGTAGAGAAGGACTACAGATATAACTGGAGGAATAACCCGGGGTAAAGGATTTTGGGAACAAACAGGGAACAGAGAAAGAAAAATGGGAAAATGGAAGCAAGGAAATTCTCTTAAAAGTTACAGAGGTAAAAGCAAGAATTTGCAAGCTCCAAGTGAAGTGCAGGCTTCAAAGTTTGTGAGAAAAGGATGAAATGTTCACTGGTTATACAAAAAATGAAGACGTAAGGAAGCTGAGCATTATGGGGTGAACATTAAAGATCTTATAACTTTGTTTCCAAGACCAAAGTGAGTGCGTTGCCTCTGTTTTCAAGAACATGGGGAGAAAGGCAGTGGCTAATGCAAATGAGGTTATCTACATGGAGCTCAGGTGCTTATGAAATGACGAGCAGGTGACCTCCATCAGAGGACTTTGAAAGAACTGGCAAATGACAACAGGCTTGGTAGCAAAGTTTTTCAATAAAATTCTCAAGTTAGAGGTGATAGTACAGAAATGGAGAATAGTAAAGGTAATACCTGTGTTTTAGAAATGTGAAAAACGTGACATGGGAAACGGTAGGCTTGTTAATCTGATCAGTCAACCACAGGTCCTTAGAATGAAATAAAAGAATGTGGATAACATGTAAATGAGAGAAATGCATCATACCACGGTAAACTGACCTTTCCTTGACAGGATAATTCATTTTCTGAGACAAAGATAATTAAGTAAATCACACCTATCTGAACTTAAGTGGAGCATTTGAGAGGGGGCTACATGGGCAATTATTAGGTGAGCACCAGAAGGCGATTAGCGGAAGAAATGTTATGGAGAACTGGCGAAAGATAAGACAAAAATTGAGCTAGTATTGAAAGTAGAGGCATAATAAGGGAGGCACTCTCTCTAATGTGGCTGATGATTTAAATATTTTTTGCCAATGCAGACAGAGATCAGAGCATCTTAATAAAATGGGAGGTGATTCAAGAACACTTAGGTTCTAATAACAAGAGTTTCTGCTGTCAGCTGAGAGCTTTTCTGAAGCTAATGGCTGAGAGAAAGGCCAGGTGACTAGAAGCCACTGAAGTGAAGAATCTGTGAAAAAGATAAATGTGATCTTAAAAATACCAGTATGTCCGACAAAAAAAACAACTAGGAAAGTAAGCATGCCATTGTAAAAGACGTGAGTGAAATTTTAGGTGCAATACCTCAGTTAGTTACAACTAGGACTTTTTTTAGCTTAGTTAGAGCAGGTGACCAGGGTGCTTCACAGCACGTTGGATGTGTTTGTTCAATCAGCGGTGGTTTCGCTCAGCCCGGTTTTCTTCACCTGACTCAGATTGTCTCCTTCGCACACACGTCCCAGTAAGTCCTGCCGGCACTGCCTTTGTCCAACCTCTGCTTTGTGCATGGTTTTACGTCCCAGATACCAACCGTGACTTGGCTGGGTAATGGTAAATCGTAGCTGCAGAGTGACACTTCGTATCTGTAACTGCAGTGAAAGTTATTTTAAAAGTGTCCCTGCCTCTCCTACGCATTGCATTACGTGTGTGTGTGTGTGTGCAGATTACAGTGCATCTGAGGCATGCTAGTGGCAGCGGGCTTGGCTGGTTCCCACTCAGGCTTTTGCCCTTCTCCTTTTCTCTCGCTCACCCCTCATACCCTGATATGACACTGCAGGGGAAAAAAAAAAAGTCCACCTTGGCTGGCTTTGCAGACTGTTTGACTTGATGATATGCCATCATAAAACCGTCCTAAAACCTTTGCTACCAAAGGTTAGCGTGTGAGTTTGTGTTAGCTGTTCCTGAATAACTTCAGAGAAGAAAAAGACAAAGGATGTTTTCAGGTTTTAGACCTCAAATTGACACTCTTGAGATCAGGCCAGAAATAGCTATGAAATCGCTACAGATTAAATTAATGGCTGGCACAAGGTTTGGTGTAAAGGTAAATCACAGGAGATTTATCTGCAGAGAACTGGCTCTCCTGGTACACCAGGTTTTTTAAAACAAAAAACATTAGAATAGAAGCCAAGAGCAAAACCTGCCAAAATTTAGCTACAAGAAACACAGACCCCACCTAAGAAACAGAGGACAGTGTCTTGGAAGCAGTGACGAGCTCCCATTGCACACGCATGGTAAGGAGAGCTAAAACCGTAATTCTTGCTTGTATGAACAGGCGAGTGATGACTAAGGAGCATGGTTCACCCCTATGAAAGTATATCTGGTGCTGGTAGTCACAACCTCGGCGTGGATGTCATAAGGGAGGAGACAATAAAGAAAAGCAATAAAAAATTACTCAAGGGCTGGGAAAAATGCCTGCAAATGAGAGGTTGAAAGTTTAGCAAAGAAAGGACCGGAAAGTGACTGTACTAGAGTATGCAATTACATGGAGTCAGTAAAAGGTGCTTCCATCTAGTTGCAACATGAGATGGGAAGAGACACTTGAGAGAAGTGCAGGTCCCTGACACCAGCGCCAGCGTATATGGGTGAACTGGTGTATATGGTGCACAGGTGTCCCAACTGTATGACCTAATGGTTCCCCTTCATCCTAAATTCTGTGAATCTTTGAATTATACTGCAAAGACCTTTCTCCATTCAGGGTTCCCATCCCTGACCAGAAGACGGAGCAAAAGCCCTCTGGAAGGCTTTCCACTGACTTCAGGGGCTGTTGGGCCAGGGCCACAACATAGCGGTGACACACAGAGGGAAGCAATAACTCTTTAGAGGAGTATCAAATAACAGTAGTGGCCTGAAAAGTATCTGTGCTTCGAGGGCTGTGAAATTAAGGTCGTGAAAGATCAGTGCTGTCTTTCCAACCATGAGAGACTTGGGAAACCTCACCCCACCTATGGCAGCCCTTACAGATGGCTGGGTGGCATGCGGGGGCTCTGCTGACAAGACTATGAGCAGCTCTGAGGGAATTAGCTCTTCACGTTAATTTTCTGGCAGGCAGCTTAGGACCAATCTCCTCTACACACTACCTTTGATCTGCAATTTTATTTTTTTGCCAGGGCTTAGCTCGCTGCATTGCCATTTCCTCAGGTAAAACCGTGCGGGCTCTGTTGTGCTGCTCAGCCGGGGAGATGGGCTTCCCCTCTCGGCCCTTGCACAAAGCCCAAAGGTCAAAGCAGTTATGAGATCCTCACTGGGACTGACTTGCTAATTATCCACTTCAATTTCATGCACTGTTTTTATCCATTTAGCTTCTAAAGAAAGACTTTCATGCTGTATTTAACAGAAAAATTCCAGTTCATGCTCACCGTCTCTTCAAATCCCCTTTGCCACAAGAGAAGAGATGCTTTTTATTTGGGCGGCTGAGAGACCTCTCTCTGCTGAGCTGTTACATTCACTGTTAGGTGCTACGGCAGCAACAGTACATCGCGCCTTTAAAACAGATAGGTACGTCTACCTACTACAATACATATGTGCCACAGGAAAGGATGAGAATGAGGAGAGGCTCAGGCCCACATTTCTCCACCTAAGCCCTACCCCGCAGTGGGACACTGAAGGCGGCTGAAGTGGCACGCAGTCCCTGCTGCGGCCAGCGGTGGGAGGTGACAAAGGAGGATGCCTTCTGGAGGTCTCCCACTCTCCAGAGCCGTTGTGGGGAGTGTAAGCTGCTGTGGTTTTAAGTGGCATGCCAAATTTAGGCAACTGAACTAGGTGTCAGAGCTAAGTCGGTAAATCATGCAAGGACAAGAACAGAGACAGCATTAGGGGTCTATAGTGCATCCCCACCCCATAAATTCCGCCAGAATTTCATCAGCCTTGCTTCTTTGAAGAGTGTGTTCTTAGGACCACCCATATGGCAGGACAGACTGTTTAATCCTAAGTATGTAGATGTTTTAGCCCTGTTCCCGGGGTGCACCGAGGAGAGGGAACTGATTTCCCCGCAGCACGCTGGTGGATGCGGCCAAGAAAGATTATGGGTAACCTCTGCCTGGCAGCGATCACCATCCAGGCTTGTGACGCTGATTTTCCTCCATTATGTCATCAGGATGATTATTTTTCCCCCATTCTGCCTGAAGACACATTTCAGATCCGATCTGTCCCAGCAGAAACAGCTCAGCTTGGCCCGGCAAAGAGCAGCCAGAGGATTTCATTACACTGGATGTTTAACTCTGATGTTGAGTATCTGAATGAACGCTTTCTTTCTCTTTATGTCTGCAAACATCATGCAACCTCATTAATACCACCCTCCTCTGCCTCCTCACTGCAGAAGGAGCCCTTGCCAGCAGCATCATCAGCCGATAGTGGGAAAATCTCCATGGGGTTTCTCCAAATCAAGAATATGAATGGGCAGAGAGGCTCCTGCTGCTCCCAGGAGGAGCTCTTTGGCTGGCAGTGCATCCGGAGGCTGAGATGTCCAAGCGCCAGCGTGGGATGGAGCTAGGCTTGGAAGGGCTTGGAGCTGGGTGGTGTCTGCACATACGGCACAAAGATGCCGCCTCTCTCTGGTGGTGGTCTTTACTAGGGGTTCTTCCCAAGGGAACGTCAACCAGAAAGCATCAAGGTTTTGGCCCTTTCTGTCCCTCACTGCGGAGAAAAGGGTCAAGCAGCGTAGACAGACGAATTAGCTCAGTATCAAGGCCTCTGTGGTTTCTTATTTTTTTTAGCCAAACCTCCAGACTTTGGAGGCTTTAGTAAATCCTCCTATTTCAGCATCATTTCAGAGCAAATGTAAGAGTCCTAGGGCTTACCTATGACCTAACTGCTCAAAAGTGCAATATCATTTCCCTTAAAATTCAGACTAAACAGTTTCAAGCCTCCAGAGAATTTACCTAAGCTTTGCCAAGTTCTGAATTAATGTTAAATAGAGGTAAATAATCTTTACTAAAATGACTGCCCATCCTGGTGCCTGAAAGAGAGGTGTTGCCAGGGGCAGCTAAAAGCAGAGGCAGAATTGCCTTGGGGTAGTACCCCCCTTCAACACCCCACGGAGCACCTCTCCCCTCCCCACGGAGTAACACTATGTGAGAGTCTATTGCATTCTCATTTTCTATGTATACTACTGGGGAATAAAGGGCGAAGGAGAGGCAAAGTGTGATGAACTGCTCCTGAAGATGACAGTTGAAAACTGCAGTCAATCTGCTGCAGCTTGCTTCTCCACCCAGACCTTGGCAGCAAGGGTTAACAAAATCAGAGTCGACCACAACAGTCCTCTGGAGTGGAGTGCCTGTGTGCTGCCATTCAGCAGCTGTGGCCCCTGAAAGAAAGGTCTGAAGCGTTAACTGGAACAAGAAAACCTCCCCTACGAAGGAACCACAGAAGCAAAAAGGTGAAAGCTTGAACTCTGACACCAGTGACTCCTAGCCGTGTCTCAATAAGGAAGGCAGATTGTCTGCCCAGCATGCTATTCAGAAGTGATATCAAGTATTGATTTATTTCCAAGAAACCTTAATTACATTGTTCAAAGTCTTGAAAAAGAAGGACAGTCTTGGGGTTATCAGCAATCCAAGACCAGGCAGTAGATAACAGAACCCATCAGTGATTCTGAGCTGGTTTAATACACTTCTTGATGTGTTTCTCAGAGAGAAACAGAAGACAATCATCACAGATACGCTTTTTTAATCTAACTAACCAGAACTGTATGCTGGCATCAACTTGTTCCATTATCTCCTCACATTGTTGAGGCTTTATGCTTCACTTATCTGAACAGATGAGCAGATAACCTCCACTTCCAGAGCATCCTTTGGATTTTTATAGTGTTTTGAATTAGTGATGCAAATCTAATTTTGCTGAAACAGACCTAGACTCCATTACTGAAGGAGCACTTTCTATTTGGATTAACAAGGCTGCATTGTGTCACTGCCTGATGTAAGGTGCAGAAGTGCCCGATTTATCAGAATATTAAATGCAAGAGCCTGTTGTGGTTTCTCTCAAGCCTACAGAATGTACATTTGCAGGTTTGCAGCTGAACAACCTTCATCAAACACCTCATTATCTTGGCAAAGTGAAGGGAAATGGCAACTTAAATACTTCAGGAATATACTGGTTATACATTAACCCGTGAGCCTGTAGCGGTAAGAATCAGACAAGCACCACAGCGTATCTTTTGTTTAATAGAAAAACAAACCAGAAAAAAATATATTCCTGTTGAGTTTCAGATGTTGCTCCTGACAGAAATGAGCGTGAGGGAGGAGGAATGATGTTGGTAAGGAATTCAACCTATATCTATATACTGGGCTACCCGAGAGCATTTCTGAGGTGTGTGCTCCCACTCTGCATTGAAATGAGACACGGGCATGTGCCACCCACCCCCTTCAGGGTCCGGTGTCCCTGGTGGGTGTGTGGGCTGGACAAAAGCTCTGGCATAGCCTGAGAAGGTCTCTCATCTGCACTTCCAAGGGAATACAGTTCCACAGTGTCCCCCACACTATCCCACAGGCCAATTTAAACAAGAGACCGAGAAATCAAGTTTTTCTTTCTGGCTGAGTAAAAAGCTTTCTGAGTAACCCCGTAGAGCTACTTGTTGCTTCGTGGCTGGTCTATCTTACATAAATCAATGTGGATAATTCTTATCTGCTTAGCAAACATGTTTGCGGTGGAACAAACATTGGAAATTACAGATGGATACTCCAATAGGAGGAAGCGTCTAAGTACACAGGAGCAATCCTTGGGGTCTCGCACACCAACGTGCCACCCCTTGTGAGGCTCTGTCAGTTTGCAGGGGGATTGCTAAAGAAGAGAGAACTCTGTGCACTGGGGAAAATGCATAATGCCCTTGGCACAGAGTGACAAGGAACAGGACACAGGTCTATTGAGGCTTCAGAACTGATGTTTTAGCTGTAAAACCCTCCTGTTCCTCAGAGGAATCATTACACAGAAATTCTGCACTTCTCAAGACAGAAAATGCTCCCAAATGCATCTGGAAAGCCTTTGTCGTCGTTAAGATTTTAGCTGTGACAAACAGGGAATGGTTGCCAACAATCAGCTGAGCACCTGCCCCACCGAATGAAGAAGCTGGGTAGGATGGCCAACTCCGAATTTGTGGCTCATGCTGTAAAGCTCTGCTGTCTTCAGGATTGATATACCTGCCACAGTGCACGGGAAATAACAATGCGGTGGACTGCTGTGTGCAAACCCAGAGCTGTTATGCAAGACCTACTTTTCCAGAGGACTGTAAACTTCAGTGAACTGTGTATCTTCTGTGTCTGTTGTTGTTTATGTGCCTATTGATTTATCTATCCATCCATCCACCCAAAAGTAACTCACAGCTAGAGACTTCTCAAATGCTGTACAAGTGTTTCCATGTCCCTATTTCCATTCTCCCGGGAGTTATTAGACTGGCAGTTCACAAAACTCTGTCAGTCTCTATAAAGTAAAGAACTTAATTGTGCAGAACAGATAGTTATTTGCTGGTGGCACTCTGCCTACCAGTTATGAAGATGGCCAAAAATTACCAGCAACTTACTTTTGGGGTAAAGTTTGCAACGTAAACTGTGGATTTTTATTTCACTGGAACAAAAGTCGCTGCATTTTCAAAATGTGTCTGTACTGTTAATCACGCACATAACCAAAGGGGAGAGCTACTGCAGCAAACCATATGGGGCTATAAACAACAGGAAGGAAAAGGGTCTTCTTGTTACAGAAGTGATGGCAGTAGGTATAGTTCAAGGCCTTTTGTTGCTTCTGATCTGCCCTACAGCGGACTCCATAGGGATGCCAGGAGCAGAGGGCACCCTCAAAGATACCCAAATCCCACTTTAAATCCCTTAGAAGTTCCTTACCAGTGCAGAAACATTTGGGCATCCCAGGAAGTCCTGCCTGCACCAGTTAGCTTTGAAGACCTGGCCTTGAGGGTCCTTGGCCCAGATCCTTGGACACATATAACTCCCACTGATATGGGGCCAAACGGGAGTTAGTGAGTTGATGAAGTGAACCTCTGGTGTCAGTTCCTCATCTTTACTGTCCAACTCAAAAAGGTATGGGGACATGAAACTGGGGCACTACCAATCACAAATCATTATGTGAGATCAGCATTGGAGTCCAAACCTAAGGCAGGCAGATCTAATGACGCATCACTCAAAGAGAGCGGGCGATAAAATGTTCTTGATCTTTGAAGACATTATATGCTCATACACTTGCGTAAAAGAGTGTCTTAAAGGGAGTGCAATTATTTTACTGATGTCCCTAAACCGGATGTGGGCAGGTGCAAATGGCAAGTCATATTTCTGCCAGTGCTTCAGATCTTTCAAAAGAATATATTTTTTGAATTTGTGATCATCCTGAGAACGTTAACTCAGTTGGCACCTTGGCAGATCAAGCATGAGTAGAGTAAAATCTAATGACTGTGGAGGTCAAACAAAGCAGTTAGCAATTTCTGCTTGAAGAAAGGACCCCATGGAAAGATGCAGTCTTTTTTTTGGTGGTGGCTAAGGATGCATTTGATCCTTCGCCAGGCTTAATCTGTCTGTGTCAGGGATTTCCCTCAAGACCAGTTTGTATTATGCAGAACAGATTAAGCATGAGCTGGCTCCTCTTCTTTCTTGTACCTGGTGTGATTTCCATTTGTACCTGTCCTGGGCAGAGGTACAAGGCTAGCCAAGCAGCAGCACAGCTTTTCTTCACTCATTTGGTCTAAGTGCAAATGACTGTGTAAAATAAAAAGTCAGAAGAGTTGGGCCATATATCACATTTTGTTCCCAGGCTTAAGGCTCTGAGGAATAAATTAAAATTATGTTTTCTGAAACCATGACTCTTATCTCAAATGTCCAAGATGAATTTCTCTGTTCCCTTCCTTCCTCCCCTACAGCCTTTTGGGCTCAACTGCCTGAAATGTTTCTTATCTCTGTTTCTAAAATGGACCGTATCTCCTTCCCACCTCCTCTTTCTCACAAGCACTCGCACAGCTGTCCCCCTCCGTGGCAGGAAGCCCCAGCGGGCTCTGGTCTCATGATGATTGGCAGAAGAATCAAGTTGTTTAATTTCTGGTCTGAATTTACTGCTGACCCTGCTCTGACGATCTCTTGAGGTTCCTTCCCACCTCTGAAACCACAATTCACGTGCTACAAGGGGAAGCCTTGAGCCACTGACCAGCCTGTCTGCAGGGAAGCAGTCACTTCACAAATTATCTGCAATCACGCTCCGGCATTAACCCAAAATGTGCATGCAGATCACTGCACACAGAAAGTGCAGGCAGAGGCACAGCTGCCTAAAATCTGCCTTTTGGAAAGGCAATAGAGTCAGCCCTGCCAGAAATGTTGCCTGGCACCTTGTTCTTGTCAGTTCTTTAAACAATGGGAGAGCTGCCTCCATTGCAGTCCTGGCAGAGCCGCAAGATGGAAAGACATACGGGACTCCTCTGAAGTCAGCTACGTGGATTTTACTGCAATACAAAAAATTTGGGAGTTGTACTGGGTGCTGTAGCATGCATGCTAGAAAAGGGGCTGAGGGAAACCGTCCACTTGTAAACACGCTTGTAATGCCCCTGCGTCCAAAGCAGTCAGGAACACGGGCACAGAAACAACTTACGCTGTGGAAAGGAAAGGAACGAAAACAAATAGCCTCAGGGCTTGCTTTCATACTGCTTAGAAGCAGACTTCCTGCGCGATAAAGAAAACTACTGTGGAGTTTACGGTTTGATCCTGACCTCCTCATACCTCCAGGTTCCCAGGAACTTCAGCAGTGATTTGCAGAAGGGACCAGCTCCTCTGTCATGGCCCAGGTGCCTACGTTTGCATTATGTTAACGAATGCATTCAGCACCGAGACATTTTTCCATCACCGGTTCTGCTGATGGTGTAAATATTAAGTCAGAAGTGGAAAGGCACCAAATCAGCTAAGTGATTCCCTTCATTTGAGGATGACCTGTGATTCCCACTCCTGTGAGAAAACATGGCGTTCTGTAGAAAACTGAGAAATAAGGTTCTGTCAAGTCGTTTGGTAAAACCCTTTTAAACTCCTGTTAAGATTTGGAACTGAGAAGCCAATTTAAATTCATCCCATTTCACCCATTGCTAATTTTATTTATGCTGCAATACTTTCAAATAATAGTTAACCGGCGTGCAAGCAATAGATGCGCAGATGGTAGGTGGGTAGAAGGATAATTTATGACCCAGAGCAAGCTATAAGCCAGCTTTACCAGTTGTACGTTTCAGACCTTTGACACTTTAAACTCTAGTTAACATATATGATGATTTAGCCCACAAACCAATTTCACCCTGAAACAGTGCATTTTCTTGATTAAAGGGTTTCTTAGGGGCATATTTAATGTATCATGTAACAGTAAAATCCTTTTACATAGCAAATAATTCCAGATTTCCAAAACTGCGCCAAACCAAGGTTGTACTGGCAATCCCGTATCTGCTTCATAAGAACAATATTTCTCCTTTTTAAATGAGATGTTAAAAAAGTAATAATAAAGTATTGGAAATGCAAACAGTGGACAGAATCAAAATATTCAAGCCTTTCTTGGAAAAACAAAAAGACCATACAGGTAGTTGGACATATTTTCAGGTATGTGGATGCATGCCATTATTTCATGGAAACCAGGATATGCAGCACTGGAAGGGATCTCAAGACGTTTTCTGGGCTGGGTGTTGCCAGACTGTGGGGCATTTATCATTGACGGTATATAAAGTCATTTCTAGTATGTTCATGAAGGCAGGTCACCTATTTCTTGAGATAAGCCTCTCTGTGTAGGCAGTTGCAACAAAAACAGTAGATAATGCTGAAAAAATGGACAACATTAAAGATACCAGGACTGTGGGAGAGTGGTGGGAAACTAGAGAGCATGGCACTGGGAACTTAATTTGAATTGGGTGGGTGATAGGAGGAGGATGAAAGGCCAGAGGCAACTCCCTTGCTCATGACACCATTGTGACACCCACAAATTCACCCAAAAATCTCTTAGGAGACTGGTCCCTAACCAGTTCTTAGAAAACCCGGTGGAGGTGATGGTTGCATTACTTTAACCTTTTGCTTTCCAATCCGTTGCCCGCTGATGCCCTATTTCTTCAGGCTTCATGTAGAAAAGCGTGCTGCAGGGGATTCAAACAGGTTTCTCTGCAAGAGCCTGCCTGGATTGCATCAATTTTCCCGGCTCTGCTCATCCGTCTGTGAGCAACTGAGCGCAGCTGGTTTGGTCTCTGTGCAATGACAGAAAGGGAGGTCTCCTGTCCAGCCCACGCCATGGCTCTTCCCTGCTCTCCCTCCTCTTTGCCCCAGGTTCCTGTGGGCTCTGCTTCAGTCGTGTCGCTGGATTCAGCGCCGACGCTTCTCGGGGCTGGAAAACCGGCTCCGGTCAGTGCGTTCCCCAGAGGTGCCTCAATTTACATCGGGGCATAGCGATATTTAAACGCTATTACGTGAAGCAGCGGCTCTGTGCAGCGGCTCTGCTTGTGGAGGAGGTCCCAGAGAGAGTGACGAGACAGCTCAATGAAACTTTTGCCGTGGGTGTACAACAGCGGCAGCAACCCCAGGCCTTAGTGGGTGCTTCGGGGAACTCATGGCCTGTTGCCTTTGCTCTCAGAAAGCTGTGAGGTACGATACGTGTCCGTGTGGAGGGACAGGACCAACCACCATACAGACAGACACAGTAGGAGGTCAACTGGGTCATTCAAACCAGATACAAACGTTTTCTAACTGCTGTCTCTTCTTCATGCCATTCTTCTTGCATTTACAAACTTCTGATATCCTTTTCTGTTATTTTAGCCACCATCTATGTCTATATTTTGTTTAAGCACCTAATAGTGCCTTTTTCTTTCTTTAAAGAAAACTGCATTGATATCCAAGCCTGAGGGGTTTTTTTCTGAATTTATTTTCTTTCGGTGGCTTTTAAGTATAAGCCTCAGTCTCACTTCCTCCTTTGTATTCCCTTTTCATTCTCCAACTCTGATGTTTTCAGTCATTTCTAATTTTTTTGTCCTCTTAACATTTTGCGTTGCATTTAGGCATACTGAGCTGGAGTCCGCCGGCAGTACAGCTACATTTCTTAACTACCTTTTGCAGACTGTGTGATATTAGTTTATGAGCCATAAGCTGAAAGCTGGTGCACTACGCTCTTCTCTCTGTTTTACTAACAGCAAAATTTGACTTATTTGCACCTGAAATTGCGTGTGTTACAAAACACCATGGGAGCAAAGCTTGTCAGAAAATGCCTGGGGAATCCAGAAATTATATGGAACAATCTTTAAAAAAAAATAAAATGCTATTTCCAATCAGTTTTGGTGCCGTGAAGGCTTTACCCAATTTACACTGTGCACCCATTATTTTACTCAGACCCACGCGCTTTCAAAAAGCCCCATTCACAGAAATCCAGGGATAGGAATGCAGAGATTGGTGCTGGGTGCTCCCTGGACCCGAGAGAGGTCAGTGGCTGCTCTTTCCATGAGTCAGCCTTGCTGGAAATGACGGCCAGGCTCTTGCCTTGTCCTCCCGGTGACACAGCAAACCAGGAGGCAGAAAAGCCAGCATCACTCATAAGCCCGTGTTTGCTGTGCCCGTCCTCAAGCGGTTGGCGGAGATGAGATTGCTCAGCTCAGCAGCTGCCTGTTTTTTCCTTGCCAAGTGGAAATGGGCCCAATGGCTTTCGTGCAGGCAGGCTTTACCTTGGCTATGTCCCTTTAAATCAAAGCGTTTGCAATTCCGTAAAAGCAAAGTGTAAGTACAATGAAAGCCAGGAGTTCCTTTCAGTATGGAAATGTTTCCCCAAGTGAGTCAAATTAAATTTCATAAGAAGAAATCCATAGTTCCATGAAATTTATAGATGCATTATAAAAAAGAAGTATATTGCAGGTTACTTGATTTACTGTTGATTCTTTGGGCAGCACTCAGCAGAGTAAAGGAGGAATGTGATTTGGAAATACACTGGAGGGGATTCAGCAGTGTGCTGGCAGCATCAAGTTTCATCCAATTTGAGGGGATTTTCACTCTCCTTGGATACTGTAACTAGCTGGGCTTACTATCAAATTACATTTTGCTGGTTCTCCTGTAAATCTGAGAACTAGTGAAAATAAATGCAAATGTAGTGACTTTTGCCTCATTTGCGCTCCCATTAAGCTTTCAGTTATTCTGACATAATTTGTTTCTCTTTTACTGTCTCTGTCTTTATGGGTTGTGTATGGAGACCAAAGCTTCCATGCCGTGAGAGGACACACGCAGAAACAGTCTGTGGGGGAGTAGTCAGAAGAGCGACATTATTTGGATTTCAAATGAAGCCTTTTGTCTGTGGCCAGTTACTGGATCTCTGCATGCACGTAGGTGAAGCTGGCCTTAGGTGTTAGGGCTAAAGCAAGGCTATGGGAGTTTTGAGTGTATCCAGGCCCTTGGTCAACACCTTGCATTTGAAACCAGCGCACCCCACCGAGGAGCTACAATAGGTTCACATGTCCTGTGTGCTGGGCACGGCATCGGAGGCAGGCACCAGCAGGTTACGCGGTAGGTATTGCTGTCCCATAGAGTGTAAACTGGCATGAAAGATAAGTGGGAGCCTGGGTGACTCTTCTTGCTCACTGTGGTGGATGCATTCAGGAAAATTAACAAAAAAAAAAAAAGAAAAAAAAAAAAGAAATTATTTATCATTGATGGAAGGTACCAGAAGGTAATCTCTGTGTGAAGAATGATTATGAACGAAAGGTCCTTAAGAACTGGTACTGTCCCAAGTTACGTCTACGAAAATGGGGCAGATACTTGAGTATTGGTTGTTTTCATAATCCAGAGTGGATGGACTAGTGCTCCTTGTGAACTTATCATCATGTTAATATGTATATAAATGTCCACCAACCCGGAGCAGACTTGTATGGGCTAGCTTGGGTAGAATGAGCAAGCGACCATCTTCACTTGTCCGCCCAGACGCATCCTCCATTCATCCTTCATCCAGCCAGAGATTTCTCCAAGCCTTGCAAGCCAAGCCAAGCCCATGAAAGGCAGTCTGAGAGCACACTGACCGCAAGGACCACCCTGTAACCAAGGCAGTATGTATCGTTGCCCCTTGTTTTCTCCCCTCCTCCGCTCTGCAGGTTTTGTAATGACGCTGCTCTGCATAGCCACTTGGACCACCTCTCCTCCACACCCGCAGCTAGATCTATGGAGAGCAAACTGGTGAGAAGGACATTGCCAGTCAAGGAGGTGTGGTTACAGGCTCACTAGTCCTTGGGTCTTTCTATCATTCCTTCTACTTTCCCTTCCATCACTCAGATTGGAAAATACTAGTGCTTTGGAGGCAACTGCAGCCACAGGAGTGCCGGGCTTCTATTTTGCCCCTGCAGAGTTCCCCAATGAACCTCAGATTTACCCAAGCTGCTTGCTGGGAGAGTAAATACAGGTCTGTCTGTACTCCATTTTCATTAATAAACTGTCCTGCAATGTCATCTGCAAACAGAGAATGGGAGATAAGCTGCACTTTACAGTTTCAAAACAAATGATCAGCTGCGGCAGACTGCAGCATGTGAAGGCAAAGGACCAGGAAGGCTGTAAGAGACGGTGAGACCATGAAACCAGCAGCCCGCCTTTGCTAGAGAGAAAGGTTGGCTCCCGCAGAGCCAAAGGAGTCTTATCCTAGTAATCGCACGCAGCCGTGCTTGCTTAACATGGCATGCAAAAAACGTGCAAAAGCAAACCATGAAGCCTGCCGCGGAGATATCGGTGAGCAGGCACTTGAAAAGGCTGGGTGCTTGTTAATGTTTAACAAGCGAGTCCTCATCTGACTCAGTGGTGTTGAGCTTTATTTATCTAATCCCTAAATTCACCAAGGGAAAAATAACTCTCTTTGTTAGCCTAAGATGAATAAGTAAAGAGGAGGACCTGGAAGAATCTTGCTGAATTTATTCTGTTTAATAGCAAAGGAGCCTGTTCTACACAGCCTTCCCTTTATGAGATAAAGCAATATTTTAGAGTGATTTAAGCAAATCTTCTTACCTCGAATACAATGGTGAAAGAGGTAAAATTTGTCTGTCCTAGGGTTTGCAACTGGATTGGAGAACTGTCTTCAAATTACTGTTTCTGCCAGACTCATCTGTGGTGGAAACAAGGAACAAGTGAGGAGGCACTGGTTTGAGCCAGAGTTAGTTTAAGTTTAGACAGGGACTCATAGTTCAAATCTAAGACCAAACCATGCCTTAATGGAATATTGCTGTGGGAAACTTGTAGCTTTTCTAGCTACTTTTTAATAATCAGACTTCTGTCCTATTCTGTGGAAAATGTAGGCTTATCCCTTCTACTGAAAATAATTTTTGTGGAATCCTACTGGTTTGTTCTCCCAATTTAGGCAGCAAGGCAGAGGTACTCTCCATGTGGGATGACACCAAAATCCTGGCTGACCAAAGAGTTTCTTTCAAACCGAGTTAGACAACGAGTCTCAAACAAGTCTACTGGAGTAGGATCCAAAGTGTTGTACTCAGGGCTCAGATTTCAGGGTTTATTTGAAGTCTCGCTTTCACGGCCCAGCTCAGGCAGGGCGAGCGTCAGTCACAGCTGTTCATAGCCATGTTTCATGTCAAAAGCGGGACCACAAATGGTCTTGCTTGGAAGCAGTCTGTGCTCTGGGACATGATCCCCTGTGAAACAGGATGGAGAAACCTCACCCCCGTCAGAGGGATAATCCTCCATTCCTGATATCTGCCTTAATGGGGGTTTATAAAAGCCATTGCACTTAATGAAGCCGGGAGTGCTATTTTTAGGCTACGGCACTAGGAATTCTGCTAGGTTTGTTTAATACAGAACAGTCATTTCCTTTAAAAGTCCATGCATGGTTTTACAATCTGACTGCCCGTCCATACCTCAGCTAATGTGACTTTTTTTTGGGGGGGGGGTCTGACTTTCATCTTTTCTGGTTGCCATGGTGATAGCAATACAAACACCTCCAAAGGATGAGCTACTTCCCTTGGAAGAAGAAGGTCTTAACTGTATGCACCAGGACTGCAGAAATGTTTAATGTAATTTTGACCACATGGTAAGATAGTTTGGTGGTTCATAAAGCAGAAAATGCCATCTGGGGCCAAGGTCGTGTCAGCTCTGTCGAGGGAACATTTTATTTTATTCTCTTCCATTCTGAAGACCACGTTTTGTTTCTCACTCAGGCCAAATCAGGGGTATAACTTATGGAGAGTATTTTGTAATCTAAATAGCTATATATAGATTGAGTAAGTGGAATATTTACTGCCAAAAGAAGTTTCTCCTTAGATTCAGATCTAAATCACCTTGATTATATGCTTTCAGAAACATGTTCCAGCCCTTTATCTTCCTATTCATAGCATTTTCCACATAGGAGGGAGAACAAAACATCTCAGCCCTTCCACAGAGGACTGATAGCTGTTAGCACACACCATAAATGCAATTCCACATCTGATGAAACTGGGGGAGGCTATGCAAATAGCTTGATCAAAGTGTACGTAGGAGATGAGTGCCAGAGCCCAGAGAGGGCCCCTGCAGGGACCGCATAGCACCTGGTCCTGTGCTGAGACTGCTTGAACACAACGCGCTCTGACAGCAAACATGTCATACAAAATGCTGGTCTCCAAAGCAGGTCTAACATGATTAACAAAGATCTTGCAATGTCCCTGGCTGGGAATACCATGTCAGCACTAGATACCAGATGGTATGTAGCAACCTTCCCGCCCCTGGAGTCTTTGGAGGGTTAAAAAAATCTCAAACTCTTCTTGGGGGTGGGTTTCTTCTGGAGCTTCTGCATTATTTTCCTGTGGGAGGGAATTGCTGGACTATAGTTGTACCTGGAAAAAGAAGTATGGAGTCAGGAGAAAAATCCTTGCAATACGAAGAGAGGCAGCCTCATCCATTGTAATGTAGAGTCAAACCCAGGATGCTACAACTTATTTTTTTTCAGCGTGCAAAGACTTAAAGCAATATGCTTTCAAATGCTCCTAGCTGCAGTCTCACCTCCTCCCACTCCGGGTCCCTGCCCTATTCTGGCACTGCAGCTGGTGACTAAGACTGAAGGAAAACAGAAAGAGCAATATTATTAGCATTTGGAAAATGTAAGAATAAACTTTGTTCCCTCAGGGAATCACTTGAGTGACACAATGGAAAAAAAGCCTGGGGGCATGTCTTCCTGCACCCTCTGCCTCCACCGCCAGTGCAAAGGCCCCTGGGCTTCCAATGGAATTAAGTCTACATTTCGTGTTGCACAAGTGGGGCACTTCTTGAAGAGATCTTTCTTAGCCATGAGTATGTCCCAAATCTACCCAGTGCTGTTCAGTAACAGGGAATTAAGTTCACCCTGTGCCCAGATTGGCAGCAAATATTCTTCATCTACCTTTGCAGCTTTGAGATTTGTAATTTTATAACAGATTCTAAAAAAAACCTAATCAGTGAAATACTTTATTCAATACGATCTCCAAGACAGAAAAAAAAAACAACCTGAAACAAGAGTCTTGGATATACGTACATGCAAGCATAGACTGTATATTACTGATATATTTACTGTCTGTATTACTTCAAGGCAGATATATAGAGTAAAAATGAACATGCGACGCAAAGGTTTAAAATATTTTGAAAATAAGGGTAACTCCAAGAAGGTTTCAGTTTGGCATTGAAGTACTTGTAAATCTCCTTACATATTTGTGAAAATGGCAGTTAGAAGGTGGCTTTTTTATATTTACTTGGCAAAAAATTTTAATAGCAGCAGCTGTCCAAACATGCTGCAAGACCCCTTTACACAAATATACAACATCTACTGGATTTTTGGATTGGTATTTTATTTACAAGCAAATCCAGTTGCTCTTACACTCCTGTCACATACTGCATTTTACAGATGGTTAGGTTTTTTGTTTTAAAGAGCTTTTGGGGTTTCTGAGAGGGAGAATGGCAAGACTGAAGTAGGAAAGAGAAAAATTGATGGGCCAGTGCTCAACACAGCAGTTTTGTAAGTACCATGAGTTCACTGCTTTTTAAAGATCCACAAGAAAAGTAAAGCAGAGCGCATAGCAGTTCAGGGCAGAGAAGTAACTCTGATTTTGTATGCATGCAAATATTTGAGAGCTGTGTTACAGCAGTACAGCTGGTGACTGTCCCCAGTTTAACTACACCAAAGCCACCTTCGCCACCAGTCCCTGCCCATTCCTCCTCATCAGCTCTCACTGTCCCAAACGCAGAAAGCAGCACCCCATGTCCCAGGGCATCACGGTGACGTGGCACTGAGAGAGCCCTGCACAGGGGCTCCTGCTGCATGCTCGTCCCCGCTACAGACCATGTTTCCCCTTCTCTGGCCAGCTCTCCTTTGCCACATGTAACCACTAATTTGGGGGAGGTGGGAGGGGCCAAGCCATCGGCACACTGTCTTTGATGGGCTCCTTACCCTTACTTTGCCAATGGGGAGCACAAGGTACTGGCAGGTTGGGGGTAACTAACTCCGGTGATCTCTAGACCTATTTAGGAGTTACTGCATCTCTGTGAGACTTCCAGGACAGAGAGGACCTTTATTTAATCAGTGCTTGAAAAAGGCCTTGTGACACGGCTGGATGTAAACGAGTTGTCGCTTAGAGTATGCCCTTCACACTGCTGCTGGGACGTACTGAAGCAAGTCAGACCATCACCATCTCAGAAGTCCTGGAGTACCCGCGCTGGCTAGAAAGGGCTCCAGACCGCTCTGAGAAATCTGGGAATCAGCTAGCTTTGACACATAGAGCTGATTAAAGTAATTCCCTCTGATATTCACATTTCTGTCTCTCACACAAATGCTGGCTTTGGCAGAATTTTTTTCAGACCTTAAACTTTCATCTCAGTAAGATGTGCAAACCTGATGGGAACATTTTGCACCTGCTGGGGTAAGCAATGACTAACACCAGCCATACTGCAAATATGCACCATGCGAAAATCCCTGCTGCCGCTCTGGTGCTGTTATTGGCTCCTCTAATTCTTACCACCTCTTTACTATCCACTCATACCATGCATCTTCTTTATTGTTGAGCTGTACCATGCAAACTTTTTGCTGTCCAACCATATCATGCAACCTTTCTGCTGCTCTAGCCCAGGCTCTCAATAACTGCCATACTCAGGAATCTTCCAGAGCTAAGGGCTGCGGACAAGACCTAGGGCCTGGTGGCTACCCTGGGAGTTCTATGGATCTACTGCATGGGAAGGGACAGAGTGGGTAATTCACAGATCAGGGCCCTCGGCTTCCCATGGTGTGACCCTGTGGCAGCAGCGCTCCAGTGATCCCTCCCTCGTACAGCAGCCCTATCTCTCGCAGCTGGACAAGCTGTGTCTTTCACAGCCTCTTGTACGATGGTCTGGGGAACCACCCAAGATCTCTTTTTAGGAGGGCTGGCTGGTGAAGAGCTACTCCCGTGCATGCAAAAGGAGGGCGCTCAGGCATCTCCCAGGGGACCCATGGCGTGAATCAAGGCTTGCAAGAGACTCTGGTTCTTGGACAAATGTAATAAGAAAATAACCAGCCTGTTCCCCCATTTTCTGAGGGGCTCTACTGAATCAGCAAGATCACATCCAACTGTTCTGATAACCACTAAGAATATAACTGCTTTAGGAGTAAAAGAATGAACTTAAGCAGGGAAAGGGGGAAGCAGAAATGCTTCCAGAAAAAACAGGAAGCGAACAAACCAGCAGACTCTGGAAAGAGAAGATGAAATAAGTGAGCCAGAGTCATACAAACATCAGTATTAGTCAGTCTGTTGCTGAGAAACGGAGAATACGTCTGGTCTAACTCCCACTAGACATGAGTGGTGGGTTTCACAGGAGGAATGAAAGCTCAGTAAGAAGCAGCATTAGATTTAGGAGTAAATTTTCAGATGGAATTAAAATTAAGGCATTTAATCGTCTCCCAAACTGTCCCCCATCCCACCACATTTCCCACATTGTTGTCCAAGGTTTTTCTTATATGAAAGCAACAGCTGTCTGAAGACCATCAAGTAGTGAGTTCGGTGGCATTTGAGCATGGAATAAATGTAAGCTTTCATATACTTTTCTTATCCTTGGAGCTGAGACTTAACACTTTCAAGGAAATAAAAAGATTTACAGATTAGACATCCGTGTATGTTCCCACCCAGGTAGCCCTGCGTTCCCTCTCAGCCCTGTCAGACACCTCGGAGAACAGCATTGAGGTAACCATAGTGACAAGTGCCTTAAAGTGGTTATAGTCATGATCATTTAAAACAAACAGCTGCCTAAGTCTGGCCTAATCCTAATGAAATCCTCCCAAGTCTGGCAACCTAAAAATAGAAAGACAAAAGAAAAAAAGAACAAACAAAAAAAAAAAGCCATCCACCTACTCAAAATCAGCGCTGCCTCAAAGAGAGGAGAATTTGTGCTTTGCAGCTAGATCTAAATTCTGCTTCTCCGGGAGACAGGACCTTTGTGTCACAAGTTCATTGTTATATTTTTAAACCCAGACACTGAAAGGTGGGGCCCCGAATATAAACCTCATTGTACTTTGGCAGCAAACAGGAAGCAAATGATACCTTACGGAGGTCAAGCTCAATTCGAGTTCTCTGGAAGGCTGGAGTTTGTTCGTTCATTTGTTTGTTTGTTTGTTTGTTTGTATTGTTTTTCCCAGACGTTACAGTTTTCTAATTACCTCCCTTCACAGGAAGTTTTTAGTAGCTGTTCATGTGGATATTACGGTAGTCACAGTGTGGAGGGGTTTAAAGGCTTTAAGTGACTTTCTGGAAGAGCATCAAGGTCGGGTTAAATAACCACTTTGCTATTTTAGCCTGGGTCTTCTGCTACTGCAAGCCCGAAGTCATCCTTTGTGGGTCAAGATGTCGATATCTGCAGCTGCACTTTGCTTTTGAGAAAGGTGTTTGCACGCCTGTCAGCACTTGCTGTTATGAGTAAGACAGAGCCCTGCGGTACAGAGGCAAAAAGGAGAGATCACGCAAGGTCTGGGTCAGGAGCTGGTGTGCAGGACCAGCTCCTCCCAACCACGTACTGGCAGTACATGCCCCTGGCTATCCAGGGAGCTGTGTTTGTCAGGGAATAGTGTGTTTTCCTGTGCTCCTAGGATCCCAGCAGGATCCATCCTCTTTCCACCTCCCAGCTCCATTTATATATTTCTTATGTCTGATCATACAAGAAGACCTTCAGCCTCCCATGTGTGAAAAACAGCCATCATAATGAGGTGTTGATATCTTTGGAGCACTACCTGCTACTCTGATAGAAGTGATTAACAGTGATAGATCATTTTCCACACCCACATAGATAATAGCATCTCTCCTGGGATGGCTGACAATCTAATTGTGGCAGAATGCAGGGAGGCCTGAAGCACATTTCATTAGCAGTTATTGACTGGGGTACTCTGTCTCGTCCTTCAGGAAAATAAAAAAAAAAAAAAAAAGATTACAAAAACCACCTGACAGGAAAAAGGAAAAGCGTGTGCAGTACTTTTTAAAAATCAGCACAGGCATAATTAAGGATAACAATGTAAGGATAACAATGAGTCGGTGCAACGGATCGGCATGCGCCTGTTCCACCCCGCATGACAACATATTTTCCCCGAGAGACATTTTTGGAGGTGCAGAAGTTCACCTGCAGCCTGGTAATTCACTTTGAGACGGGACTGTGATGACTTAATGGACTCTTCTTGTGCCGGCTGCTATGGTAACTGCTGCATCACGCTCTCCATAGGCTTGTTTTCGGGGGAGAGTGTAAACTGTGAGAGCAAATCTCAGATGGGTTTGTAACTGGAATCGAAATCCCAGGGCGGATTTGCAAGTCTACACATGGTCTTGGCCCACTGTGCTCTCCTTTTATGGACATGTTTGCTAATTTGGCTTAATTTTAAACCCAGTCCTTCAGCTTTGTGTGCTCAAAAACACTTCTTAGAATTGAAGTCTTTCGGGTTTGGGCTGGGTTGCAGGCACATGTAGCAAGTGTAAAAAAAAAAAAAAACATTCAGAGAAAATGCTGAAAGATGAGACCAACAGAGCAGAGATTGGGTTAAAACACTCAGCCCACCTGGCCTGGTCATCAAGTTCCAAGGCTGCGGAAGCAAAGCCCTCTCCAAAACCAAGGGAAAAAAAAATGTCCTCAGGAGCTGGGAAAAAGAGCTACCAAGTCTTAACCAAGTGTAACCAAAGCAGGAGTGAATAGGCAAACAGTCTGGAGCAACGATGCAGAGAGCTGGGAGTGGAGAGTTCTCATCTACCTCCTTGGTGAGAGCTTTACCGTGAAAGGTGACGTTTGCCACCGCCTGGCTGATCTGTCTGCAGAGAGGGGCAAGGCTGGGTGTCGGGTCACGGGGCAGGATGGAGGATCACAGCACGCGGGAAGAGGGAAAGTGCAGGGGGGACGAAAGGGAAAAAGACAATGGGGGAAGGGACAAGGGAAAGAGAAGAGGCAGAAAACTCAAGGCGGATTTCAGCAATCTGCCAGAAGCTGGCAAACGTGTTCCGGCAAAAGGATGGGTGAGCCTGGGCTGAGGTCAGACCGTGGGAGACACACAGCATAGAGGTAACAGCAGAGGATGCAGACTCATGTCTGGGCAGGAAGCAGACTTGGAGGGTTGGAAGGGGCCTCCAGAAATCCAGACGGCTATTCCTCTGCCCACAGCAGGACCCTCCCTCTCAGGGTCATTTCTCGCAGATGCATGCCTGACCCCTTCTGAAAGATCAGATGTTCCAGGACTTTCCCAGACCTTCTCGTGGTTCACCCCCCTCTTCATTAACATGTTTTTCTCAGAGCTAGTGTTGAACTTCCCCATTCTTTCCCAGATGGATGAGGCGAACAGATTGATCGTATCTTCTTTTCAGCAGTGTTTGAAGACGATTTAATCTATTCCCCTGCGTTCTTCCCTAGGATTTCTTAAAATATAAAGCTGAAGTAGTCCAGCTGATGCCTTACCGATGAGCTTCAGAAGGATTATTTCATGCAAGCTATATTCATCTCGGGGGTGATTTCAGTTAGCAGGCCACCCTTTTTTGTAACAACATAATGTTCCTGGCCCATGGTCAGCTTGTGATCCATCATTACATTCATATATTCCTCTCCAAAACTGCTACCAACCAATTTTCTGCCACTGTATAATCATACGGTTGATTATTCTAGCCCGAGTACAGTATCTTCTGTATCTGCTGAATACCATTTGGATTTTTCTTTTCAGACCATTTCTTCGATTTGTTAAGGTAATTTGAATGTTAACTCTTTCCTTCAAAATATTTGCCATCACTTTGATCTCCAAATTTAATGTGTGGCCTTTCTAGTCTCTCATCTGCTTTGTTAATGAAAGTGCTGAACAGACATGATTCCAGACAGACCCTTACAAAGCCTTATTGAATCCCTCCACTTTAACACGGATCTAAGGGTAACTTCTTCCTGGAAAAATGCAGAAGAAGAGATAGGAGAATGAAGAAGAAAATGGGAGTAGGTCAGTTTGGGCGAAAAATCTGTTGGGGGTGTGGTAGAGTTAAATAAGTAGGGAAACGGACCATAGCGGGATACTACTCCTTAAAGCCATGAGGTAAGATACAGAAGTGAGTAAAAGGGCTAAACCAAACAGGCTGAAAATCAAGGGAGCCATAACTGAACTGGTGGGTTCCTAAAGCGTTTGATAAAACCAGTGAATCAACTCATTTTTTAAAAAAATCAGTATAACCATCAACAAAGTACAGAACTTGTATGTGGTGACTGTTAAATCAATCAAAAGGAAAACACTGTTTTAAGAACAGGCAGAGAGGTGGTGGTGGGCTAGTCCTACAGCCAAATCAGAGATATCTAGCAAGGGCTAATAGGGCTGGAGCAGCAGCTGATGCAGGACTGGGTTGTGCTGTTCGCTGGTGCCTGCACCTGCAAACCGCTCCAGTCACGTCCATGGGGCAAGCCCAAGGAGAAGGCAACACGGTATGAGTAAGTATCCAGTAGAGCAGAGAGCAGGAGAGTGGATGACTGACAGTCATCTGATATCAGCCGTCAGCAGAAAATGACGGAGAGCTGCTGTTCTCCTGGCTGCTGCCTGTCTGCAGCCTGCCATGCGTAAAAGCAGGGCTTTCAAAACAGGATCAGCGTGCATGGCCCCGAGGAAGACAGGCAATGGAGAGACAGGGTGGTGTACCTCACATGCTTGCCCTCCTCTGCTGCCCCTTTCCCAGCTGAGGCCGTCAGCTCCTGGGGCTGCTGTGGGCTTGAACACCAGGCCCTAGCTAAGCTGTGGTAGCTGGGACGTCCCGATGGTCCTCATCACGTGGTGTGAGCTACGTAGGCTTTCCGCCCTCTGTCCTGTATGATGAGTCCTGAGGCGGCAAGAGCGGCCCAGTGTGAGCGGCAGAGCTGGGGGGCTGGCAGGGATGGACCACCACGATGAGCTCTTCCTGGGGAGCATCACCACATCTGTCACTGGGAGGGTGTAATGACAGGTCACTAGGCAGGCATTAAGGTCGTGGGTGGGGAAATTACCACCCCAGTGTTCCCAGTAACATGCACCTGCTCCTGACTGTCCCAAAATGTGTGATAACTCAGTGAGGACAGACCTCAGGCACTTGGGGTTGGCCCCACGCCACGGTCACTGATGGCGATTCACATGCTGAGCTCCCTTTGCTCACCGCGCACATGGGTCTTGTTCTGACGCACATTACCCATAATAGAAAGACCTCTTTAGCAACACGGTTGTCTCTGGAGTCATGTTTGGGCCTCACTCAGCTCACCTCCTGAGACAGTAGGCTCACCCTCCTCGGAGACACAGAGCTCCTCTTCCTCAGCCTGCAGGCGCTGCCAGCATCCCGGGAAGCTTTCGGCCGCACAGAGCAGACAAGCTGTGATAACACTCTCTTCCCATCTATCTCATCCGCCGATCGGCGGATCTTCCCAGGTGCCACTGGCAATGGTTTTGCTGCCATGTCGTCCCTCCGTGGAAGCTCTCCTGGTGGGGCATAGCAGGAGACGTGCCTGAGGCCTGGTCTGCAGCTGCAGAGGAGTCTGAGGGCGCAAAAGGTGGCACACGGGGGTGAGGAACATGACAACGATGCTGAGCAGGCACCTCCTGCGGCAGTGGAAGATACCACCCTGGCGTTGCAGTTCTTCAGGGACTCTGCTGCTTTATGTCCGTCCATATGAACACATGGAAAGGGACCCCTTCACTCTGGATTGTGCTGGCAACTGCCCACCACCAAAAAGGAATCCCATACCTGTTGTTTCAGAGACCTTGAACTTTCTATCATCCACTGTCCTCCAAAATAAAGAGCATATATAATTATGCAAGCAAACAAGGCCTAGGCTTTTTCAGCCTGTGTTTTGTGCTTTTATGCATAAGGTATACCTCAATGTACCAAAAAGAAAGAGACGAATTAGCCTGAAGCATCCATTTTTCAAGATACCTGACCACGGTTTTCTGCAAGAGAAATATGAGCCTGAAGCCATCTGTTATTTCCTGTGAATTATCTCCCCTGCACTTCTTACTTCCTTTACGCACGCAGAGAAAAAAAAGGCGGCTCATGGCCACCCGTGCTTTCAGCTCTGTTTACTGATCTCCAGAGCTTCCTCCTGAGACTCTGCCAGACAGGCAGTTTAGCTGACTACAGGCAGTTCTCATCAATCCCCCTCTAGCTAAACAAGATGCAGGATGGAACACTGCAAGGCAGGAAAGCCAGCAAATGGCATCAAAGCAACATTTTAGGAAACCTAAGCAAGACACTTTTTGCAGCACAGCCCCATTGACGAGCAGTTGTTTCTAAGGAATTGCTTCTTACCAGTCCAAAGCACACACATTTGTATGCCGGTAAGGCCATTCGTAACATCTCTGGAAGGGCACTTCCTTCCTCCCGTGTCCCCACTGCTTTTTGATAGAGTCTCCACTGCATTCAGAACATCATTAATTAGCTGACTGAGGGCACTGACCCTTATTCTTTCTACCTTATTTAAATTGTTTGCATTTCAGAGGAGCTAATAAAAGGCAGCAGTGGCAATGCTGTAAGCTAGAGTGAAGCTATGACATTGCTCCTGCACTTCTTAATGCCTCCTTTGGGCTGCTCTTGCATTCGAAAGCACAGAGAGAGGGATGGGAGGGCTCTTTTTCCTCTCCGTTCCCCTTAGCCAACACTTCCATGGGGGAAACCTTCATCTCGGCCGGCTGGGCAGCTGGTTCATTCAGCTGTTTGCGTAGCTGATGGGTGAGATAACATAGGAGGAAGCACGTTGTGGCTGCTACGTTGCGCAGGCAACCTGGAGAGCAGGCTGGGCTTCTGCCCTGGGGAAGGTGGAGGAGCAGGCAGACCCCTTGGCAGGTACCCCTGACATGGCCGTGCTCCGCCGGCTCCCACAGCAAGGGGGAGTCTCCCCTCTGCAGAGGGGTGACAGCAAAGCGTGAGGTGCACACGCTAGGGTCTGGCTCCGTTTCATGGGATCACAGGATAATAGCTGAGGTTGGCAGGGACCTGTGACGGTCTGACAAATTATAGCCAATGGACCCCTGCTCAGAGAAGGGTCAGCTACAGCGGGTTTCTCAGGGCTATGTCACGTCAGGTTTTGAATAGCTCCAAAGCTGGAGACACCACAACCTCTCTGGGCAGCCTGTGCCAGTGTTCAACCACCTTCATAGTAAAAAAGTTTATTATCCACAGGAATTTCCTGTCTTTTGGTTTGTGCCCATTGCCTCTTGTCCTGGCACTGGGCACCACTAAGGACAGCCTGGTCCTGTCTTCTTTCCCCCACCATGAGGTTTTTATGCATATGGATAAGACCGCCCTGAGCTTCTCACCTGTGGGCTGAGCAGTCCCAGCTCTCTCAGCCTCTCCTTGTATGAGAGACGTTCCAGTCCATCATCTTCGTGGCCCTTCATGAGGCACTGCTAACGAGGCTGCGGGTGACTGGCAGTTCAGAGCTGTCTGTATTCTGCCTTCTGATCAGCTCCTCTTTTGCTATAACCACTCTGTCAGGCTGGAGGAACCTGGCTGAAAATTGCTCATACGTTGACGTCTGTATGAAAGGTCTCCCAGCCCATGCACATGACGCTTCCCTGACAGCATGCCAGAGTCAGATCACTCGACGTGCTTTTTGTTTTCCTTTCTCTGCCAAACTCACAGAGTCAGCAGCCACAGAAATATAACCTCCAAGGCATGAAGTCAGGTTTTTGGTAAAGACACAGAAATCAGTGTTCATTGCTTTATTCTTGCTTTGGCAAGTGGCATTCCCCGTTGCTCATATTCCCTGCTACCTGTCTCCACTGGCAGTATAACGAGCAGGGAGCTGGCTCCCTACATGCCTAGAAACTCATTCCTTTTTTGCGCTTAAGCATTTTAATCACTGAGGCATCTAGGTCAGGCAGTTCTTGTAGATGGCTTGGAAACAAGTGGACGATCTTGCTCTGCTTTAGTTCAGTAGAGGTAACCATGCTTCCTTCTCCTTTATCTTTCTTGCTTTTTTTAGGCTGTAGTTTCTTGCAGAGCATCTGTCTTCTACTCAGTGTTAGCCTAATGTAATAAAAAAATCTGTGGTGATATGATATTATGGGATATATCTGATATATTAGAAAGACAGATAGGCAGATAGCTACATACTTACATACGTTCGTACATACACACATACACACTGTGAAGGCCAGCAACCAAAACACAGGTTCCTTTTCCCTTGGGATATTCCTATTAGGGGCACCCAGAGTGACTTCTTCCTGCCTTTTCTTAATTGAAATCACCAAAACAGGCTTCTGAATTTGTTGCCTTTACAGAATAATGGTCATGAATCAGGGGCCGCTTCAGGACCTTCCAGGCTTCCTGTAGGCCATACCTGCACTGGTTGCAACAGCATCCGTAAATGCAGGTGTGCAGAGAAAGGAGTGGGATGAAGTTGTACATTGCTGAAAGTCCAAACGAAGCCAAGTCAGACTGATCTTCTAAGAGGATGCAACTTCATGGCATTCACATGTCAAAGTTTTCAGGCAAAAAAGGCTTGGTATGTTGGTAAATAGCGTAATAGCCCTGTAAAACCCTGACAGATTTTCCCAAGCTTAGGAGAAAGAGGGAAAACAGAATGGTTAGTTCAAGTAGAAAGTAAATCCCTTACTAGTCAATCTTTCTAATGGGAAAGAAAACTATTATATAGACCTGGCCGGGGACGATCACATAATTCCATCAGAATAATTTCTGTGGGCAGAGACCCACAGACCTACAGAATGAAGGGACAGATGAAGAGACCACCATGCCCGCTAGAAGGATTACAGTCGACTGCTTTACAGCTGTATGCTGCCTTGCCAACCCATCTGAAGTTACAGCGTTTCCGTAATCCACGTAATATACTGAAGAGTTATTAAGTTTGAGTAAACCAAACAGCAGTGGGTGTGACAGCCATGTGGTAAGTGCTTGACTCAGATGCCTACCACAGAACTTAAGTTTCTCATACATTTCTGTCCTCCTCAGTGAGGACAACAAGCAAGGCTGGAGCTTAGTGGTCAAGGGCTCAGCAGGGCTCTGTCAGGATGACTAAACACTTGTCCTGGCTGTGGCACCAATCCCTGACTAATTTCTCCATGCCTGAGGTTTCAGTCTTTCCGTTTGCTTTGTTCTCAGGAATCGCTCACAGCAGGAGAAGAGTAATATTGTTTCTGGAATAATTCCCCTTGACTTCAATTGATCAAGGATTTGGCTAAATGTGTTGTAAGTGATACAGCAATACAAAACCACGAGGAAAAGTGGGAAGTTGGTTAAATTTGCTACAAACAACTGCTGTCTGCAGCCTGCGTGCGCTGACAGGACACGGCACGGTTTCTGACAGGATGGATTGGATGCGTCCTCTCATTCTGCAGCTCCAGGTCAATGAGTCTTGTAGCATAAAGTGACACACGTGGTTAGTTGTTTTCAGGAGCAAGATCTTAGTTGTGATACTGGAAATGCTCAGATGAGTGTACTATTACGTGGAACCATATCAACAATGATCTTCATGAAGAAGTCCAGAGATCCTGGAGACAGAGTGAAGCATAGCA
This sequence comes from Sagittarius serpentarius, assembly GCA_034782735.1. Taxonomy (NCBI): domain Eukaryota; kingdom Metazoa; phylum Chordata; class Aves; order Accipitriformes; family Sagittariidae; genus Sagittarius; species Sagittarius serpentarius. Next base: position 29,708,607 of record JAVKLA010000008.1, read on the forward strand.
CAAAACCACTCTTGGACGTCCAGCTGCTTATAGACTATGCCCGTTCAAGCACGGCAAAGCCTCTCTTCCTGGGGTAACTTATTCTTTAAGCTCTCTGGTGTTACTTGGCTTTGATAATTAACTTCACTTATTGATATAGCTGTTCTGGTGTATTTACTTTACAAGCTGGGGATTTCTCAGGCGCTTCTTGGAATAGCAGCTCTCTGCTCAGTAAAGTGTAGGGCATTTGGTAGTTTCCAGCTAAACGGGCTCGAAGCTTTGACCGACGTCGCAGGGGCACTTTGCCATAAAAGTAGCAGCAGAATTTGTGCAGTGTTTGCAGGCTCACCAGTCCCCATTTTAGAGTATGGAGGTTTGCTGGCTGATACTTCCAAAGCTGTGGCAGCAGGAGAAAAAGCATAAATACAACCCTTGTTTTCTTGTGTGTAGACGATGTGTTCAATAAAGTGTGACCCAAATTCAGCTGCTACAGTACACAAGCAAAGTACCCTAAAAGTAACTAAACCTCATTCTATTTCAGACCAAAACAAAGGCTTTTGAGCCAAAGAAGTCTTTCCAAATGGAAATTGTCTTAACAAAAGATGTGACCACTCTCTGTAAACATTCTTTGTCTGTGTTTTTGGATCATCACAGCTATAATAACTCTACTAATAAACTTTACTTTGTGTTGTAAACTCTGGTGTCAATTTAAATCTTGAATTGAGATGCAGATCCTGGAGTGAGTTGAATGTCAGCTAACATAGGGAATGTCTCATAATGAACTAGTGCCTGTCAGTAAGAGCAGTTACTGATTTAGCCGTATGATTAGCTGCAGTCTGTGAGGAACTACCTTTCAGTAAGTAACTCGAAAGAGGATTTAAGCCTTTGTCTGTGGTTTGTTTTGCTGTCATGCTCTAAGGTTTTTGATTCTCATCCCTGCCTTACAAGTACCTGCTAAAACAAGTCTTACTTGGACAGTGCCTTATCTCTTTGCAATGTCTTTCAGCACACATCTGGGAATGATGGGGTTAAAAACCAGCAGTTGTATGGGGGGACCAATTATGCTGACTTTGTTCTTCAGAATTCTTCGATATTCTTAATGAGATATGAAGAAATACTAAAATAAGAAGCAAAACTGTTCTGAATACATTCCCCTCTGCAGGTCCCCCTAGATTCCTCCTGCAATAAGCGAATGCAAAGAAGACACTGAGTCTGGGCCATCAGACACCGTTATGCTCCTCTGTTATGCAAGAAAATGATTGCGAGGCATGTTCAGAAGGAGATCATCATTATACAATTAAAGTGAAACTAAGCTGGTGTTTGGGAGCATTTAAGCTGCCATTAGAAACCGAAGCTCAAGCTAATATCGTATTTCAGCAATGTTCTGACACAAGCCCTGAAGGAAATTGCTCTAAGTGAGTTTTGTCTGGATCTATATGCTGGGATATACAATAGAGCTGATTCCTGGCATTGCAAAGATGCAATGCCAATAACATATGCAGAAAAAGAGTATCTCTGTAACAGAGTTACTTCTTCTCTTTGAGCCTCCAGGCCTGTTCTACCTACCTTGCAGTAACTTCTAGCCCAAGCTGTATCAGGCACGAGCAAGGGAACTTCCTGCATTCACTCTTGCTTGAAGCAAAGAACATTTCTTTCCAAAAACTAATCCAATCTTGATTTGGAAATTGCCAGTGATGGAAGAATCAGCCACAAGCCTGGATAAATGTTTCCAATGGTTAATTATCTCTGTGGTTAAAAACATTCCTTGCTTCTAGTCTGAATTTGCCCCGCTTCCACTTTCAACCACTGGATCTCATTATATCGTTATCAGCTATGTTAAAGAGTCCATTTTCATATTTCTCTTACCCATGTAGGCATTCACAGGTGGGATTCAATTTATTCAGATTTAGCTGTGAAGGGCTCACTGTATAATCGAAATTAATTCAGGAGGTCCCTTTGCACTCAACGCAGAGAGACAGCCTTCCCTCATCCACACTCCTTGCTGCTGGCACGCACATCTACTTTATGCGACGTAGCTGGGCATTGATGCATCTTCCCTCTGCTCCTGTTTGACACTGTATGTGGACCCTGTGCCTGGATGACTCTTGCCGTGACTCTTCCGTGTTTGGTCATGCACAGAACAGAGGTTTTCTACAGGTGATGTCCCTGATAGGGCAATTACACCTCCAGGTTCTTGTCTAGCCTCCTTGAAATCACAGATATATCTGTCAGTGATCTGATTCCTGTGGCCTGCCCTCTCAACTTTACTGCAGACCCCTCTATCTCTGTCAGGTTTTCTCGTAACTATGCAAGTCTTGCTATGACAGCCGAGCTGTATGCCACATCCTTGCTAGTTTTTCTGTTCCAGACTGCTCGAGGCCATTTGGTGATGTTGGGCCTGTCATTGCCTGTGCAGTGTCACCCTTTTTTCCTCATATGGATGTCATATCCTGTGAAATGGTTGATGAAGAAAGCTAACCTGGCAAATTTCAGAGCAAACAAACGTTCTGTTCCAGAAAGGGTGACCGAGCTTCCTTTTTGAGGAAAGAAGCATGATTTGCCCTAGTGCATCACAGTTCCCCAAGCCTCTCATTTTCCAAGAACATCAAGAGCTATTGGAAGAATTTCCTTCATTTCCCATCCCACTCTGGCCAGCTCAGCTCCCAAACCACTTCCATGGTCTGCTTCTCTCCTTACTGAGAAAGCAGGATGTCTTCTAGACTTGTCTGCTTCCATCTTGCAACTCCTTACTGAGCTAAGGGGGAAAGAGTGGTGTCGTTCCTTGATTCCGTTAACAGGAATTGCGCTGTTTTAATATCACTCTTGCAGATTCACAGCAATTCCACTGAATCAGGTCACTAAGCCAGGGAATATTTACAATAAGGATCTGAATGACTCTGGAACTAACATGTCCAGCTCGGACTAGCATGTTTTCATTTTTGCAAAAATAAAATTTAAAAAGTGAAAACAATGAATGGAATAGTAGCACCACAATGAGAAGAAATAACTTAGTGATGAGAACTTGAAGATTTCTGCCACCTGTATTCTTAGGCTGACGTGAACCATTTGTACTTTCAGTCTCAGAGATACAGCAGACACTAGAGCAAAAAACTCTTCATGTAGGGAAGGAGCTCTAGCCCGGGAATGGTGAAAAAGATTAGCTGAGGTTTGAGTCCTTGTGAGTAAACGAAACACTGGAGCGAGTGGTAACATCATGCTTCACCTGGTGGGTAATGGCAAGGATTTCCGCTGTCGTGGCAATGTGGCCCTTGAGACCCCACTGGAAACACGCTGCTGTTTACAGAGAAAATCACCCTGAATCGGTGAGCGTGCTTGTGTTTGTGTGTGTGTGATCACAGGCACAGCTCATGATGGATATCACATTAGCAGGGTAGTTTCACCGCTGCTCGTGGAACCACAGATGTGCCAAAAGCTGTGATCCAGAGGGAACATGTCAAAGGCTGAGTGAGAACAGTTAATCCTTCACGTCTATCCCGACTTTTCCGCTGTAATTGCCTGCAGGAATGCTGCCTGTCACCAGCTGTGGCAGTGTGTGTAGGCGAAAACTGAGCTGGGGGATCTCAGATCACCACAGCTGCCTCCATGAAAGCTCCTGCATCGTGATGGCAACATCTTGCAGTTGACGCCACCCCAGCCTGGATTGTCATTGCAGTCAGAGCCTATGTTCAGATGGCACGATTAGTGACAAATCTTCGTCCCTGTTCCCCCAAAAAGTGTCAGAGCCTCTGCTCCGATGCTCACAGCGTAGTGTCCTTCTGGGTGTCATCACCGTTTGGTGGTAGGGTTAAAACAGATCACCCGGACTACTCTGAGATTTGAGATCATGAAGTCCAGCGGAACAGGGATTTAGGAAGATTTTCAGGGAAAAGCTGAATATGACCTTTAGACCTAAACCTCTTCTACTTGATCTTCACGGTTTGATACTGAAAGGTGATAACTAGGCAGAAGGCTTCCCTCTTCACCCACAGAGATCTGAGTTATGGGTCTGTCCCCTCCTCACAAGAGTATTTATGCTTTCTGTTTCTCCAGAACAGCTTCATGGCTTACAAATATTTGCACATGATGGAGCTGGAATAAGACTTTTAAAGATTTGTAAATAATTTAGGCAGATAACTCCCGTTCATTTAATGTAATTCTCTAGGAAGCATTAAAAAATCCCAGTCAGGGTTTTTAGGAGAAATTTCTTTCTGTGCCAGAAAATCTTTACACAGCTACTGCCAGTGCTACCCTGGAAATAATAACACTGTAAGGTTTCAAAATAGTATTTTAAGCAGGAGCCGCTATGGTTCAGAAAAGTCCAGTGATTCACCATCGCTGTTGTTATGGTTAATTTTCCTGGAAAAGTACATTATTGCAACAATTCCTCTTTTTTGTCATCACAGTGTTTATTTCACTATCTGTTTGTTTTTACTGCTGGATCTTAAGTTTGGCACAGAGATCCTTGTATCTAAAAAGGGTTTTAAAAGCCGTCAATGTTTTGAAACATATGTAAATTTCCAGGGGATTTTATTTTTGGCTTTTTGAGTAACATTGTTTTTTTGTACTTTTTAACAGCAATGAGCAATCCTCCCTCTCAAATAGCAGTGTTTTTTAAGTGACGTTTCAGCTTTCATGGTTGCGGTCCACTCTTTTATAATGTGGGAAATGCCCTGCCTCTGAACTCTGTAAGTAAGTGATACGTCATGTTCCCCACAAGTCTGCTTTTTAGCAGAAAGGAGTAAATACCTCTGAGGTCCTGAGGACGTGTTTTTAAAACAGTGACCGGTACTTGCAAGGATCGCGATAACAACGGCTGAGGAGTTAGTAAAGAGAAAACACTAGGTCACGAGAGAGTTGCTGAGGACAGGGCAAGAGGAGCAGCTTGAAGTAATAGCATAAAATGGAGCAAAGGAAAATTACAGCTTAATTGCCCAGAAGCTGCCAGACTGCCGACTAAGCCTCCGGGGGGAGATGGTGGGCGTCCCGGAAGACAGGAGGTAAACATGAGCCCAGACAAAGCACTGGAAAAAGTGCTGCTTGCCGGCAACCCTCCTGCTACGTGATGGAGATAGGATAGGTGGCCTAAAACCTCTCAAAAATCATCTGTGAAGCATCTCTTGAGGCAGATAGTGAGCAGGAGGTGGCGGCCAGGCCCTCCGGCCCCTCTTGTTGCTCTAGCCCTTGCCCTTCTCCCCTTTTCCCTTCCCTCCTCCCGCTGCTCACTTCTCCACTCCCTTCCTACCCTCCTCTACATGGCCCCTCTTAAGCAGCTCTCTGTTGTAACTCTTTCCAAGAAGCTTGATAGCATGGCAACAGTCTGGGTGATCACAGTACACAGGAGGTATCAAGATCACTCCTATCGTCATCGCTCAACCATACTGGCTGTCACAGCTCTTCATCACCTGCAGCTTGTAAGACGGCCACAACTCAGCTTAAGGTTTTCCTGAGAGAAAATGGGGATGGACTTTTGGAAGAGGGCCCTGCCATCATGGGATGGACAAGACACATGGGTTCAGTGTGCTCATAACATCCTCACTGCGTACATCTGGATCTGTGCTCATGGACAACACAGACCAGAGTTTTCACGTTTGTGATGGATTTTTCAGACATCCATCAGAAGGTTGGTCCCACGCGGCGTGGACAGCTGGGGAACTTGGAATGAGGAAAGGTGCAGGATAAACATCCTCTTTTTCCATAAAGAACAAGGAAGATGCAGAGAGGAGCATTTTAAGAGTGACGTCAAAGTTTTCTCACCCAAAGACAATCTCTCCGGGTCAGATTCCTCTGAACGAATAGACATCTGCATCTAGTCATCCTAGGCCTCCCAGCATCAGCGGGAATAATAAGCACAACTAAAGGTGGTACTTCTCATCTGTGGGCAGACATTTCAAATGTGCCACGTATTCCTTTGCATTGACTCAACAGGGATCCAAGAAAGATTAGCTCAGATATAAATAGTTATGTTATAGACATACAACGACAGGTGACACAGATCCTGCCTCCATGCCTCGATGTGCCCTGCCTTCACTCCTCACCAGGGCTTCAGGCGGCGAAGCTTAACACTCGTCCCGCCTCGAGAGTTTAATTTCCCTTTGTCTTTCAGTCCATTTTTGATTCATGCCTGGACTTTGTGACTTCTTCCATGCCACTCCCTGTACGCAGAACATTCCTCCAGTTGAGGTTTGACAAACATCCTGATTCTTAAAACAGCTCAGAGCACACCTGCTCTGCGAAATACTGAAGCTGCGGTGGCCGCACCCTGAGCAGAGTTTGCTCGGTCCTGCGGTGCGGTGCGGTGCAGGCATTGCCAAGGGAGGACCTCCTCTCGCTCGTTTTTTCACCGGTTCCTCATTGCAAGGAGGTGCTGGATCCTGCAGACAAAATAAGAAATTCTCCTCTCTAAAACTTGGAAGGACATATTCCCTTATACAGAGTGGCAGGTAAGGGGGAAATTGAAAGGAGACAAGAGAACTGTCTCGCGACTGTCATCAGGTGAATGACTTCTGCCAAAATGGGGGAATAAATTGCTCTCTGTGGCCGCTGAAGGTAGGATGAGAAGCAATGTATTAAAGTTGCAGCACAGGTTAGCTGTTAGGGAAAGATTTCTGAAAGGAAAGATAGTGGGGGTCTGGAGTACATTAGTTAGATTGCAGACACTCTCTTACACTTGATTTTAAGACCAAGCTTGAGAAACATGTCACACTGCAGTCAGAGCTAAGGAGCAGGGCGATGGGTTAGATAGCTGTCCATGACCTGTTTCCCAGGAGTAGATAAGTATCCAAATGAGATGAATCACAGAGCAGGAATCCCTCCTCATCCTGAGGCAGGACGGGGGCAGAGGGGGAAGGTTAGCATTTGGTGATGTAGTTTTGTAGCCCTGGGGAAGGTGGTTGTTGGGGTCATGGCCCTGTTTGATTTTTAATGAAGTTGCTTAATTCTGCAGAGCTCTCAGAGAAAACTCCTGCTGAGGTTAACAACAGTTCAGTTCAGGAGAGGATACAGAGTTGGTGTAAGAGTCAAAAAAAAATGCAGATGCATTTGTTGCTCCTACTTGTTGCTCCAAGAGACACTCGAAAATACAGATCTGCCAGGTGATTTTCTCATTTGGGGAACGGAGTTTTCTAAGTATTTTTTGCGTAGCTCTGAGTTGCATCCCATTCCTATATGCCCAAGAGCTGCCATTTGAATAGGCTTGCAGGTAGACCGGAGAAATATCTGGTTTGACCTGGGAAATCCAGGCTTAGGGTAAGCGTAGGAGGTGAGATGTGACCAGAGCTGCAGTAAAGCTACAGCACTAAGGCAGAATGGTTCCCTGGGGACACAGATGGAAGATAAGGTGAGTGCTGTTTCACAACCTGTTTCCCACTCCCAGCCCAGGAACCACTGCAAGCAGCTGCTCTTCCCGTCTTTTTCCTGTTTCCTCAGCCTCATGCAAATTTCTAGGTAGGTCCAAATGCTCTGTCAGGCCCTGATATCCCTCCTGACCAAAGCTGAACCTCAAAAGCAAATATTTTCATCTTCTCCAATGGCTTCTGCAGCCTACCGCAAACACCATATTGCCGCAGCTGAAGTGGTGGCAGTACCAAAGCCAGGTGGGACAACATTATCTCCGATTTATCTCCATGGATTTCAGTTACAGCTATATTGGTATAGTCTTACCCTGGCCCCACACAACGCTCTCATCAGGTGTCTTACATATCCTGTGTCCCTGTGCTGTCCCAATGAAGATTTAGCAAGTACTTCTGTGACGATAGGAACTTGGTGACATGAAGAAAAGAAATCTTTTCCATTCCCATTTTCCTCAGGGACCTTCAGGACCTGTTAGATGTCGACCTTTGGGGCAGGCATGTAAGAGACATCTCACACTTCTGGTTGCCCCCAGTCACCAAGACCAGGAGACCTTTTTGAACATGTCCTAACTCCCTTCTAGTGTATGCTCAGCTTCTTTCCATGGAAACACCTTTTCTGAGTCACATCCTTGCGATGAGCTGGTATTTGGCCAGGGGACACACCTGGAAACATGAGTTGAGAAATATGCAAGGATACTTACCCAGCAAGCACGCTTCAGCAGGGTCTACACTTGCCCTGGCACCCTGTAACTCTGTCAAATGGTTATTATATTACATTTTACTCTTCAGGCAGGTAGCCAGTTGCTCAACTTCATCCTGCTGTAAGGTCCAGTCTGGCCTGTCCATTTCTACAAGCTAAAGGGTAAGATCCTGGTGCTGTTCCAGAGGGGGTACCCTCTCTGGAGGCAAAGCTGTGCTGCTCATGTGTGGGGAATGATGTGTGATGTCCCTCACATGACGTCAGTGCTTGACTGGAGAGGGAGTCAGATCGCTGCATGCCATGGCTATGTCTGTGGTGCCGTGGTGGCTTACGTGGCCCAACCCGCAGTCTGCACCAAGCCACGCTGCTGCCTCCTGAGGCTCAGAAGGTGACATGGAAATACTGTGTGTGTTGTCCTGCTGCAGTAAGCACACTGCCGAGAGGAAGCCATCGCCCTGAGGGAACCAAAAGCCTTGGGACTGGCTGGAACAAAGGGGAGGGAGGCATGCCTTAGGCTGGACCGGTGCATTGTCCTTATGCATTAGGGCATACACACCCTTGGACGGGTCCAGTCAAGCTCATCCATGTAAAACAATTCACACAACCTCTTAAGTTAGTGAGATGTAAAGATCCCAGGGACACACTCCTTCACATCACATCTTTTGGGTATCAGCTCCTGCATGGAGCTAGAGCAGCAGAAATGGGACTTGTTTCTGCCACGTGCAGAGTCAAACTCAGCTTAGCCCAAACTCATGGACCTGGTCAGGTTCAGGCACTCCTGTAACGATGCACCCTCCCGTCAGTCCTGCCAGGACTGGCAGCAGAAAAATCCTCTGAGAAGCGGGTGTGAAGCAGGCTCAGGAGAGGTGGAAGGAGAGAGGAGGACTAGCTAGGGAGTTGGCCAAGCCAGGCAAGTCGGGTGAGGCGGTGAATCAGTGCACCATTCCCTGAGCAACCACAAGACAACTCCCCAGGTGGTTGCCCTTCCCAGGCAGGAGTGTTTGTCTGCAGAATGTAAGTGGATTGCTGCTGGGGGTGAATCCCCTCTTCAGGACCCAGAGGATGAATCAGGGATGACTCAGGTCTTTGCAGTCCTCCTTGCTCAAGTGGTACTGGGTAGAGGAGGCAAAATACGAAGCCTGTTTGTATTTTTTTCTTTGTGACTGCTGGTCTTGCTATAAACTGTAAAAACGGCACAAGGGCATTTTTTCCGGAAAAACTTGCCTGCAGGGTGCACACATTAAGCTGTAAATCCAGTCTTTCATAGGAGAAAACAGCTTCATTTATAAGTGTCCCATTAAGGGAGAACATGCTTCATTATTTGTGGGGAGACCATTCTCCTTCCCACATGTTGAGGTATCTTGGAAGCATTATGTAGCTCTTTGAGGACCTATTATTAATTTGAATTTATTGAGTGCTGACAGATGTGCTTGGTGCTTTATGGTCATATAAGGGAACCCTTGTGGCTGCACTGTTTCAAGGGAAAACTCCCCTGGAAAGGTGGAAGCCCTTTTGGTTTAAGGAGGCTGAAAGACACTATTCTGGTTTTTGAAATGCTCTCCTCAGCAGCACTCCACAGCAAAGCGCTGATAAACACTGATGGGAGTAAACAGGGACTCTTTCCTCTGCCATCAGCTAGGTAACATTTGCTACACGGATTTTGTCTGCCTGAGCTATAACTGAGGAACACAAAGATGCTGGGTACATCGAAATCAAATTTGGTTTGTTTTCAACGGTGTAAACATGAGAACATTTTAACTTCTCATTCTGAAGCCAGTTTGTGGATTGCAGGTTTTCTTTGGTCTTCTGCACTGTGTTCTCCCATCTTCTTGTCCTGCCAAAGGGAATGGCATCTCCTGTGAGTCTGTGGTTGCTAAAGAACGTGTAGTAATCGAGAAAAAAACATATTCCCAAATTATTTTATTCTCAATGATACTTCTAACACTCTCTTTCAGAGGTGATGAGTCACAATTCAGCTAACGGAGGGACACTTGTTTATAAAATTCTGGGTCTGGACTTGACACTACAGAACACGGAGGAGAAGAGGCATGAGTAAACCATACAGACTCACACAATGTAGCACTGTTTTTCTTCTTTAAAACAAAACTGACTACTCTACGTGAGCAGATACATTTGGGTTTCCAGGCTGTCTTGTTCATGAGACATTTTTGGTACCTTCACAAAGGAAAATCTCACCACGCTCTTTACCTCATGACAACAGCCTTGAGATACTGACAATACTTAAACTGTTGTAAAGGCAAAGAGCGAACAGGCGTGCTCCCTTCTTGCTGCCAGTGGCAGGAGAGGTGAGACCCAAAATGCCCACACGCACATATGCTCTTTAAAACTAGTGAGTCAGCGACACGTGGGATGGAGTCCGGGAAACCATTCCGCCAACCTTTTCCAGATCCTTAAGCTCGGAGTGTGATGGTGAGGGTGATAATGATTAAAAGAAGAATCTGTTGTGTTTGGGGAGGTGACATGGCAAAACACCGGGTTTTTTTTCTTTCCCCTCCCACAGGTTAGATTACACTATAGAGAAAGTATTTACCCAAAGGCAGATAATGCTTAAACCATTTAGAAATAATTAATAGACATTAGAGTCATTGCATACTATAGGAAACTGTGTCCTGAAAGGCTACACAATAATTTCCCCTGTTAGAGTAAAGGATGTTTGTTTAAGCTCAGTTGGTGCTTCCGAATACCTAATTACCCAGAAGTGAGGTAGCTGTGCTCTTAAGGAAGTCAGAAATGCACACTGATGAGTGCTGGGTGACACAGGCCACATAGTTTTCACAAAACATTGTGCAGATACGTTGGCAAATTAGTTTTGCAGGTGGGAGTAGTGGGTCTGTTTGCTTCTCTAAATGTCTTTCTTTTGTGTTTCTAAAACATCAAAATAGCTTTGCGTTTCATCTGCAGAATCAATTCATTCCTTTTGTAACATCATGCATTAAAGTAGCACCTTAGAGACAGCTGATGCCTCTGCTCGGGATCTGCAAGGAGCATTCTCCTGGCCATGGCCAGCAACAGGACTTCCCTTGTCACTCATGGGTGATCACCATCCCTCTTTGGGACCATGGGAGCAGCAGGAAAGAGTGGATGCTCACCAAACACGAAGTGCCCAGGGCAGCCCCATAAAACACGAAGTCATAGAATCATAGGGTCATAGAATCATTTAGGTTGGAAAAGACCTTTAAGGTCCAACTGTTAACCTAACACTGCCAAGTCCACCACTAAACCATGTCCCTAAGCACCACATGTATAGGTATTTTAGATACCTCCAAGGATGGTGACTCCACCACTTCCCTGGGCAGCCTGTTCCAAGGCTTGACAACCCTTTCAGTGAAGAAACTTTTCCTAATAGCCAATCTAAACTTCCCCTCATGCAACTTGAGGTCGTTTCCTCTTGTCCTATCGCTTGTTACTTGGGAGAAGAGACAGACCCCCACCTCGCTGCAGCCTCCTTTCAGGGAGTTGTAGGGAGCGATAAGGTCTCCCCTCAACCTCCTTTCCTCTGGGCTGAAAAACCCCAGCTCCCTCAGCTGCTTCTCACAGACCTTGCTCTCTAGACCCCTCACCAGCTTCGTTGCCCGTCTCTGGACACACTCCAGCACCTCAATGCCTTTCGTGTAGTGAGGGACCCAAAACCGAACACAGTACTCAAGTTGCAGCCTCACCGGTGCTGAGTACAGGGGGAGAGTCCCATCTCCTCACCTGTGTCTCATGCTGGTTTTGGCTGCCCATTCTCCGAGGGCCTGGGAAGTGCCGCTGCTCGCCTGCTGGCAACCCCCGCACCCCAGGGACAGTGCCGAAAGAGAAGCTAAACCAGCCCCAGCTCCTTCGCTTGTTATCCAGCACCACAGGGGAGGAAGGGGACACGTCCGCTCCCAAGGTTTTGCAGCGGAGGTCGGGAAACATCCCTTTCCCCCCTGGGACTCCTTGCAGGCGTAAGGCCCAACTGTGCCTTGTGCCGGCGGCACAGCAGAGCCGAGCATCTTTCTGGTGGTGCCGCTTCCTACCTCGTGCTGCTCGCAGCTCTGGCACACGAGTCTCGGTTTGGCTTGAAATGGGAAAGGTCTGCCCCGCTGAGCTGGGATGTAAACGGGGGCTTAGCCGTACAGGAGCTGGAAGCCAGCTTTCTGGATTTGCTCCTGTTGTTTGCCAAATACTCTCTATTCACAGGAAGACGATAAAAAACATTTCTGTGAGTTTGTGGCTGTCTAGTTCCTAGCAAGCCGTTAATATGAGGGAGGAAAACCCAACCCCAAAACCCAAAACCCTGGACAGCTTACAGACCTTCTCTTTAGCTTGAACAGAGGCTTGGTCTAAGACTTCTAACTGGCTGGAACAGCTCTTACCATTTCCCAGACGGTTACTCAAGTGCATGTAACCACTCTAACTGCTATGCCTGTTACTGTGCTGAGTTCCTTTCTTTCTGGCTGACGTGGAGCAATGAAACTACCCAGGTTCGACATTGCAAACCAGGACATTGAAGCCAGAGCACGAATGTAGAAGGCAATAAATACCCTGCTAATCTCTCCAGCAACACAGAAGCAATAGCAGCAACTCTTTGCTCCAGAAAAATCAAGATGGTGTTTATTAAGGGTTTTTTTATTCTTGGAGTTCACATCTTTCAAGTTTTTGAATATACACATACATTTGCATCCAAACAGTTCATACTGCTATAGTAGGACCCTAGCTTTTTCCTTGGCCCCCAGGACTGCAATTGCCTGTGACTCTGATGTGTCACTTAACATCTGTCTGTGACTAAACTCCTCATAAGTGAAATAAGGTTGACACACTTTTTTGAATTCTGGCTGTTTAGACTACTAGGCTTTTCAGTATTAAAGGACTACTACTTCTCTGTGGTATCCAACATAGTGACTTCCACGCTTGCCTCAGGTCTCTGAGGGAAAATGTGATACAGAGAATAAGCCACAGACCTCCCATAAATTAAAAGTTGTGCTCCCCTGACAGACAATCAGTCAGGCATTTTACCAGTCAGTTGTGAGGAAGGTAGCAAATGTTGTCTTCATTCTCTTAAAAATGCCTATTTTTATGATTTATGCAGTTTAATATTTTAATATTTTATATTCAGCCTGTCCTCAGCCTCCTCATGTACTCCTATCAACGTCAGTAAAACTTCATCTGTTCGTTAGAAGGCAAATCACTGAGACAGTATTTTCATCCTCACACCACTTGAGCAACTTCCCAGGTGCCCAAAGGAAGGTTTCAAGCCAAGTTTCACTTGGCTGGCCCACTACCCAGCAGGACCGGTGTCGCAGACCACGCAGACTGCCCTGTGAGAGGAGAGCTCAAAGAATGAAAATTTGCGTGACAGCTGCAACCTGGATCCCTACAATGCCAAATTACTTTCTCCACAGAACCAGCTTTGCGATTTCCAGACACAAAGCAGCATTGACTAGTATGATTTAGCCACATGCATCCATCTCACTTAGAGCAAGGCCCTTTCCTTCAGCATCTCAGCATTTCCAGGGGGTGATTCAGATCCCTGAGCTGCTGTTCAGATGTTTGGCTCTCACTCCTTTGAGTATATAGGTAATATGGGAAGCTCCTACCTTTGGGTAGGTGAGATGACTGGCAGAAAATCTTTCCCTTCCCTTCCCTTCCCTTCCCTTCCCTTCCCTTCCCTTCCCTTCCCTTCCCTTCCCTT
>JAVKLA010000008.1:29724512-29766459 GCA_034782735.1 Sagittarius serpentarius
GCCTCGTTGCCCGTCTCTGGACACGCTCCAGCCCCTCAGTGTCCTTCTTGTGGCCAGGGGCCCAAAACGGAACACAGGATTCGAGATGAGGCCTCACCAGTGCCGAGGAGAGGGGTAAAATCACTTCCCTGGATTTGCACTGCAAGCTTCTCCTGCTCCTTTCTCTAATACAACTTCCACTTGCATGCAGCAGCAGCCACATCCCACTTCGCGGCATTGGAGTCGATGTATATTTGTGGGAGATTCCTAAGCCCAAACCACCCTATCCCTGTGTTTGGGGTGGGGGAGGAAAAAAAAAAAACAACCACCACACAAACCCCAAAAAACAGTGTTTCTGCTGAGCCAGCTTGGCATTGAGGGCTCTGCAGGAGGAGGGTGGGTGCGCTTCAGCTGAGAGACCGTGGAGTCGGGGCAGGGGGATGCCCCATGTTTCACGCGTTGGGTGGGTAGAAGAGACAGTGAGACAGAGGCAGAGACAAGAGGGGATCCTGTGGGGTTTAGAAAAGCACATAAAGAAAGCACGTGCTTTGGTCTCCTTTCCAGGGTGTGTTCAGTGATTTTATTTAAGAAGAACAAGGAACACAAGTATAATGGAAATTCAGTTATCGTAGTGACACTCACAGGCCTACTTTGACTTAAAGCTGAATGTAAACACGAGCAGGTAGTAAGACATATTTCCTCTCCTGACGAAGCCGTGGTCCAAATGCACGTGGCAGAGCGAGGGTGGGAAGAGAAACACAAGCCGGGCCAGCCGTGTGCCCCCCCAGCCAGTGGACGTGGTATGGTGGGGGTAGGAGAGAGCCCTGCTGCTCTCCGAGTGCTAGCGCACTGCTACAGCCCCCGCTGCCGCCTTGGGAAAACTCCATGGTTGGAGCAATATCTGGACTCTGAACTCCTCTGCAGCAGGCGTGAGTCTGGAGTCACAACTTCACGCACCTCTGTCCAGGCAGTTTTAGTATCCGTTTACTGGAAAAGAAGTGGGTGTAGCTAAACGCTTTAATTGAGGTACTTTTGCGAAGTGAAAATTATACATCTACAGACCCCCGCAGTCACCTATCACTGCTGTACCCGAGCCATACAAGTGACTCAAGGCTTCCAGGGCCCCTCCAGTTTAGTGATGGTTTATCAGCCCTGAATTACAGTGTGAGAAGTGAAGGACCGGGAGGGAAAGTGAATCTTTTTAAAAGCCATTTAAAGCAAAGCAGAGTCCTTCTCTCATCCGTTCTGCACTCTGGGTTAGTTCCCCGGGCCCTTGGCGTAATACTACTGTCTCTTCCCGCACGCCTTTTTCAGTCCACGGCAAAAGCAAGCTTTTCCCTCCTCCCCTCCGCTGCAGTTAAGCTCTGCAGAGATTAGGGACCACGACTCTTGCTTATGCAGGTGCAAGCCAGTGCAGGCACAGGGAAGTGACCTGGGTCTTGGCACTGCTGCGTTTTGCTCTGTTGTGCAAGCAGGATCCCAGTACACAGCAGGCTTCCCACTCCTTATTCAGTTAGTGGTTTGTCCTGGGCTGACCTGGATGTAGCAAGTGAGAAAAATACCGGACGAAGCCTCCTTTAATCCTAGGTCCTCTTTTAACTACTAACCAAGCCGCCTCTGTACCAGCATGTCACATTGAGAGGATGTGGACAAATATATCTGTGCTGAGGAGTGGCAAGAGGCTGTAGTCCGCATTTAGAAATGCTGAGCAGCATGTTTTTCTAAGCTGGCTAATTAGTATGGGCTTGAAACTAACGGCTGCGTTTAACTGACAAGGCAATATGCCCTTCACCCATCCCTTGAGATGTCAGGGGAGTTATTTCTTTTGAAAAGCATGCCCGTTAACTCATTCCTCTCTATCCGCTTTGATCTTTTCAATATAATCCTTTCCCTCTGCACTTCTTTTCTCCCTATGGAGGAGACCATGAAAGCAAATCGTACTGATTTGCAACCGGCTCTTCCTCCCTTGCCCGCTGAGTTGCGTGGCTGGGTCTTCTGTGCCAGCGGCAGCAGACGGGGCAGCTCTGCCACCGTGGTCTCACCGAGGAGCTGGGGAAGAGGCAACACTCAAAACACTCAAAACTGGTGCAACCATGAAAAGATGCTGTTAGAGAAACTGAACTGCTGCAGATGCCTCTGTCCCTCTCCAGGGCAGCGGGGAGATGAGGAAGAGGCAATGATTCAGCAAGTCACAATTTTCTTCCCCGGTTGTTCCCCTGGGCTCTGGATTAAGCTAAAAATTTATGACCTGGCCTTTAAATGAGAAGGAGGACCAAGTTTTCTAACAAATCTCATTTGGATCCAAGTACTGTGCAACCCTGGTGCATATACACCCATACACCCAGATGCTTGTGATGTTTCCCCACACAGAGGTGCTTGTTAATACTTGACAAAAGCAACTCAGAGCCTGAAGGTAAATGGTATTGGGTGGGAAAGAAAAAAAGGAATAAAGCAATAAATATACACTGATATTTAGGGCCAAATCTTGCCCTCAACTTGAAGAGTTCTGTGCAAGGGTAGGACATGTTTGTGCATATCCAAAGTTTCGCGTATATCCAAAAGAATCGAGAAGTTATTTACCAAATTAACTTGGTAGCAGTGGCAAATCTGGCCTTGCATAGGAGTCAGAGGGATTTCAGTGTTTAGGTTGCCCTTGAGATATGAGAGGCATCACTTTGCAAGATAAATGTTTATCTTTTGCATCTCCAGAATTATGCTTGAAGAGACTCTCTTTGCTCCCACAAGGGTCCGTTTAGCACTTGAAGAGACTCGCTAGCTTTGCATTTCCAAACAGGGATGCCTCTATTTTGGCTTCCACATTCAGGGAACGGGCTAACAGTAGCTGTATCCCAGGAGTGCTGAGCACTTCTCCACATTATTTACAGTTACTGCAAGCTGCAAATCTTCAGGACTTCACAAGGTCAAGACACCAGGACTTAAATCACTGCAGCATGGAATTACAGTCCTATTTTGAGCCACCAACATTTAAAAATTTTGCTCCAAGCCAGCAATTGCCTGCAGTATCATACCAAATAAAAAAAAAAAAAAAAAGGGCAGAAAAAGGGTGAGGGAATAAGAGAGGTTTGGCTGTGAATACCGTCATTACACATGGTGCACCAAAAGGAGATGCCTTCAGGGATAAATGAGCCTTGTGACTGACTTCCCCAAATCGTAGGATGTCAATTGGTGTTTTGAAGGCACCTACTATGTATTGCAAAGGACTGATGTGAAAAAGTGCATGCTCTCCCCAGACTAAATAAGCGTCGCTTTGTTTTGGACTTAGAAAAGACAGAAAGAAAGAAGGAAAGGGAGGGAGGGAGAGAGAGAGAAAGCATGTCACAGGTGAAAGCACGCTCTCAAAGGTCATGCCAGAGTGCCCTTACCTCAGCACTCTGGCTTAACTTCATAACTGAATAATCCTGCTACCTGATACCACCTGAGAAATAAACAGTGTTCTTTAAAGCTCTTGCCTGTTTCACAGCACTTCCCTGTGACACTGTAATAAAGTAGGTTGCAGCAAGTATCCTGCATGCCATGCCTCCAAATGTACCAGTTAATTACTGAGCCCTTTAAACCTGCTAACAAGACAAGCCTTGTTCTTTCAACCTATTGCTTTTTGCCAAAAAAAAAGAAAAAAAAAGAAAAAAAAGAAGAAGTCTGTTGGGCAAATAAATCTTTCCAGAGAAAACAGATTTGTTTCCAAATCAGTCAACTGTGCTGAACTGGAAAGGAAGAAATGTTATTTTTTCCAGGATGAAAGCAAAACAAGATCTCTCCCTGTTTACCCTGTCTCACCCATTTCTAAAGAAGGTCAGTGTAATTCCTTCATTACTTTTTCCTGCTGTCTTATTTATCTTTAAGTCTTCTAGTCTTTTTCAATTTCACTGGCAAAGCCGAGCCTAGTTGGTCCAACATAGGAGTGCACTGTGTTTTGCTCTTCACAGCCATGTGAAGATGCTGAATAGAGCTGGGTGAGCTGTAAGCAACCAGAGTTTTTTATTTCTTCCTCACTTTCTCCATGCTCCTGAAAAAAACATAAATCTCAAGCACTTATTGTTGATTCGGGTTCCTTTTAGCATCTTGTTCACTACAGATGCTCCTAAGTCTGTGAAAACAATCACAAATTGAGACTTCCCCAGCCCTGTGTGTTGTGCCACGCTGAAATACAAACCCTTGTACTACAAGCATCTTTCAATACCGATGCCTGGGACTGAGTCTAGAAGGAAGGAATGGCAGTAGAAATAAGAGGCAATATAGTAAGTCAGAGAACAGAGCTTTGCTATCTTCATAACAGGTAGCTTTTAAGCTTTAACTCAGAAGGAGCTTTGGGCAAGGCTGGGGGCTGACTACAGTTCAACTACAGTCGGTAGAGGCCATCAGGTTTGCTTACACCAGTCCGGCTGGCATGCAAGGTGTGTTTTGCATGCCGGAGAGCCAAAAGGCAGAACTAGGTGTACGTTTCTCGAATAGTCATGGTCTGTAAGAGAAGGCCATTAGATCAGTAAGTTTGAT
The DNA here is from genome assembly GCA_034782735.1 of Sagittarius serpentarius. Classification (NCBI taxonomy): domain Eukaryota; kingdom Metazoa; phylum Chordata; class Aves; order Accipitriformes; family Sagittariidae; genus Sagittarius; species Sagittarius serpentarius. The sequence goes on from JAVKLA010000008.1 coordinate 29,729,004, forward strand.
CTCCTGGATGACACCTTAACTAAAGGAAAATGCACCCTGCTCAATGCGCCTGTAAGTGCTCTTCTTGTGCTGGGTTGCTTACACCAGTTTAACCTCTTCTGCCCTCACGTACATGCCATTGACTTCAGAGCACCAGCATCAACAAAACTGCCTGAAGGGAGGTATATGTTACCTGCCGATATGCAGGTTTTTGCATAAGAGGCTCAGACACATGATAAAGCGCCCATGCCTTATCTTCAGCCTCTTCTGCCGTTGAATTACCTCACTCGTGCCTCAGGCGCTGAGTGTGCAGATGCAGCTACCGAAGCCTCCCCCGGACGCGGGGAGCTGTGAAGTGATGACTCAGGCACCGTAACCTGACCGGGTGCCTGTGCCCCAAATGCAGCTGGGCAAGTCTAGAGGCAATCCGGGTTCATGCAGTGCACATACCAAAGAAGCTAGAAGAGCCACCATGGCTAACGGCTCCATATGAAACTCTCCGGTGGTATGTTGAACCCATAGCTGGACTCAGTTCTGAATTTGGCTTCTACGCTCAAGGTCAGAGCCCTGTTGTACTATAAAATGCGCTACTTTCACAACCAGAAAACAACAGGGTATGACAAATGGTGCCTACGTGGCTCCACAGCTTTGCTAGCAAAGTGAGCAGTAATTTCACATCTTCCAGGGCAATTGCAGTTCAAGTGCCAATGTTAAGTGCAGCAGCCCTTGCAAAACAAACCAGCGCTCCCTCATGCTCCCCTTTGGTCACTAGTCAGATTTTATCCACTGCCAGTGGTTTTATTTCACCCTGCCGTCCTTCATCTGCCCAGACACTAGAAGATTAGTCAAGCATTGTGCTCTTATCTGACTGCGGTCGAGCAGGAGCCAGATCTTCTGACACCCACTGTCCCGTCAGAAGTGTTTTCCTTGTTTCAGTGTTTGTCCCTTTCAGAGGTGGTGCAGGGCTTTCTAAAGCTGCCTAGGAGCTCCTGCTGGAAGGAGAGCCTTACAGGATGAGGCCACCTTCTTATTTCCAGGGAAGATGCCAGCCCAGGAAGCACGAGTAGTCTTTCCTGGAGTGCTGTATTTCCTAAGGGGCAACACCTCTGGCAGGGAGAGGCACATCTGTTTCTACACACCCCTGGCATATGGGTTTCTGTCAGAAGTAATTGCCTTGGTGGCACTTTCTCCGTACTGGATCCTGTGATGAGAACAACTGATCCCATAGTACCAAAACCGTTTAGAAAATGCTACCTACCTCATCTTAGCTCAAACACCCACTGCTGGGATATACGAACTGTTCTTAAACGCCAACTGATCTGTTCTGCTGACTTTCATGGGAATGGATCCATGCTCCATCATCAGTGTTTTCAGTTCTACAACCCCCTCAGACTTCTGGGGGTTGTCATTTTGAGTCACTGTTAATACCAAAGAAAGTATTTTCAGAAAACCAAATAGAGTGGCTGTGAAAATCGTCACACTCCCACTGAAGTCAACAGGAGTTATTTGAGTGGGAGCAGATGGCACCTGCTTTTTCTTTATAACCAGTGTTTATTCACTCACTCTAGACGCTCCTAAAATCTTTACACTGTCAACCCTTCTCTACATAGATCTAGTCCAGCCTGCGTGAAAGCAACATTTGCCAGCTGTGCTTCCAAGAAATTACACTGTGCAAATAATTACCCTACAGGAGAACAGCCTTGGCAGCAACTACCTGAGTACTGGAGAAATGCAAGTAGTCAAAGGGCAAGGCTTTGGGGAGTGCTGCCATAAACTATCTGGTGGAACATATTAGGGAGACATTCAGCAAATGTGACTGAGACGTCTGATTCTCTGCCAGCTGTCAGGTTTGGAATTACAGCCATAACAATTAGCCATGATTACTTCCCGATGTTGTTAAGTACAGTGCAAAGATCACCAGTTGGAGCAGTTTCTTTCTGTGATATTTAAGTGTGGTGCCAAAGAAGAGTATCGGATCTCAGGGCTGAAGACTAGTGATGGATTGGCAGGTGTGCTCAGGGAGGATCAATATTTACTGTTTATGCTTAGCAGGTCTCCCTCCAGACAAGCACTGCCAGTATCAGTTAAAACACAGCCATTATTAAATGGGTAAATAAAGATAATAACACCCCCAAGTAGTGCGGTAGAGGTTACAGAGTCATCCCATGACCATAGTAGTCCAGCCGGTTGCCCTGTAGTTTGACCTAGCCAACCTTAAGCTATTCCCTGATCAAAAGCTTGAAGAAAAGATCTATTTTGTTGCACGGCCAAAAGGATCAAATGTTAATAAATTATTTGGCTTTACCTAGAACTCATGTCCTCTATTGGAAGGCCACTGGTTTAGGCTACTAAGTTCTCATAGACAAAAGTGATGAGCAAGTGCCAGAACTGAAGACCTTCTGTATGAGAACCCTTGATGCCAGGTAATCAAAAGAAGTGTTTCCAGCTGAGTTCCTCTGGTGATCATAGCCAAATTTGGGACAGAGCACCTCTCTAGGCAGCTTGGGATACCGGTTCCTAACTGAACTCATCAGTAGTATCTGGTAGCATATCTTATGCAAAGGTATTGTGATTTGGAGCAGGATTAAACAAAGATCGCTGTACCTTAATTTTGTATTTCAGGTTTACACTTTCAGTGAGTACAGGCAGAAGGCTATTTACTCTGAAGGGACTGGATAACCTCACCACAGCCAGTCTTTTCAGTCTTCATTTAAATTCTCCCACACTCCTACCTCATACCTCAAGGCTTTCCTGATGACTTTGGAGAATCAAGTGAAGATGGGGTTTGTATGGAGAGATGAATCAGTTCAGTAGACCAGCTTGGAAAACTTGTTTATCCTTGCTGACCTCAAAACCTGGTGTAATGTCAAAGGATTCACTTGTTGACCTCAAAACCTGGTGTAATGTCAAAGGATTCATCAAGAGATGTCATGACTCCAGTCATGCCTAGTTTGCAAAGTCTAGTTGAGGTGTTTGAGCCTAGGCTATTTTGGTCTGTAAAAACAGCTGATGCACACAGAATTACTGGTTTTAAGACCCAGCCAAATAATGTACCATCAGTAACTAATTTAATGCCTTCTTGAGTACCTACACTCCAGTCACCATGTCCTAATCAGTGTTGAGTTCCTGGCTTGGCTGCTGGACACCTCCTGTCCGAGAGGTGTGATACGGCACTGTTCAGTTATAACTGATCAGGGGAGGCAGAGTCATCGTTTACCTTCCCTGACAGAACAAATGCGACTCTTACAATCAGGCTTTGGTTAAACGCTTAAGGAAAGAGCATTTCTGCCAGATCAAACGAATGCCTATGGAAACCTGCTGTGGCAGAAATTAGTTTAGTTAAACATTTGAACTAATCCTCTCTGAAATTCTTTTGGCGATGTTTATTCAGCTTTAATTGTTTCATGAACACACAACAGTTTAAACAGGGCCTTAGAACCTACATCAAGCCCATACGGTTCATTTGATACAATTTAATTTGACCACTTGAGAGGCATAAACATTCTTAACATGTGAATTAAAGGTGTCTCTGGAAGGCATTCAGCTTTTCACTAAATGTTGTTAAGAACTAGACAGAAGCCAAACAGAGGACTGTTATACAGAGTCAGTAATCTGATATTCTGCTATCATTACCACGAAGCTCTTTTTCACAGTAAAAACACCTTAGACTTGAGATTCCAGGAAGAGGTGATTTTTTTAATATGAAAGAGTAGGTGCTTTGTTCTTCTGTAATTAATGGAAGAAAAATCTTGCTGAAGTTTGCATAAGTTTAAGTTATACAAGATCTGGAGTTGTACCGCTCCCTTACAGGCCACAACCTGGGAAGTTATTGTTCCCAATGTCACTAAAAATTGTGTGGTAGCATAAGGTTAGCAAGTATACAGCAAACTGTTTGATTTTGTGTCTTCTCTGGAGACAGTGGAAATTAGTGGGTAAAAAAATAACCGTCAAATATTCCCTTAGCTCAAGCAGGAACCTTTCAACTCTACATCAAGGTGAAAGCCTAGATTTTCATTAAGTTATAGTGAAGTCAAAGGCTTCAAAGACGTCTCTGATGCCTTATTGTCCAGGAAGAAGTAAACAGTGTCCTATGGCTGCCCAGTACAGTTGTCCTAATGGAGGAGTGGGCATGCACAGATTAGGGCAAAAGCCTTGTGCACATACAAGGAAGTACAGGATCTCCTTCACAAGGATAACACTGCCTCCAGGTTTCTGATTTCCTCTTGGTTTTTCTCTGGTAACAAACGCAGTTGGAGAGAGCGAGCTGGTTCTGAAAATCCCAAGCACCTGCAAAGTGGAGGTGCCAAAAAGTACGGGTATTTGTAGTGTGTGAAGCCACCTGTGATCCAGGCTCATTGAGATTCCTGGATCTGCTGACGAGAAAGATCTTGGGTGGGGGAAAGCACCATGCAGCAAAATACACCTTGTACGTTTGGCCTCGGGTAGATTTGGGTCTGGGAGAAAAGTGACATAAACACGTCTAACGGGCGTTTCAGCCTAAGGCAAAGTGCTCCCAGAGCTCCCAAAAGTACCTGTCCTCCTCCAGTGATTAGTGGGGGTATCTAAGTGCAATCAGGCTACTGGCTTGAGTGCCTCAAAACAGGCTGAATGACAGAATGAATCTTGGTTCCAGAGTCCACAAAAATGCTTATGGAAGCCAGTGGTCACCACTTTGATTTATTATGCAAAGAGGAAGAGAAAGGAGAAAAACAGGAAAGAAGAATAATCTGCCTTCTGAGCTACTTAAAGTAAAAGTGAAAGGACATTTGTCAGTCAGACATTTGAAGAGCAAACTCAGCTTAACGCAGAGAACTGAGAGTAAAAGATTTAGAAAAACAATTGCTTGTGTTCGTCCCTTTAGCTGCTGTTCTCTTCTGAAGAACCTTTTCTTGCCTACTCTGGAGTGACTTGTGACTTCCAGTTTCCTACCAACAAACACTAGGTGGGTGACAGCAGGGCAATTTGTCCACAGAAAGGTGGCTTTAGAGATGCTCCAACACAGTCCACACTTCCTAGAAGCCGATCTAAACAAACACATAATGACAACTAAATCTTGATATAGCACTTCACAACCCCAGATTAGGGTCACCATTTTCTACCCAGACACGTTCTCTTTTGCTCTAGGCCTGCCCAGGTGGATTTCTATCCCTGGGAAAGCCAGGTAAAGGTGAAATGTGTCACTTTTTTACTTTGGGCAAGGGGAGAGCAGCAACAGAGTCCTTCAAGGATAGGTACAGAGTGGAGACAGAGGGATGGACTCCAGGGAGCTGCAGAAGATGTGAAGACTTTCACTTTGAGGGTCTGTGACAGCCAAGGTTGGAGGGGGTAGGTAGAAAGAGTAGGAAGTGAATTGAAGAATAAAGTTAGAGAGGTTTGGGAGGGAGTGGTACAGCAGAGGTGGGACTGAGCAAACTCTGAGACAAGTGCTGAAGACATGTTAGGAAGGGCAGGTGGGGATGGGAACGGCCAGTCGGGAAGTCGCAGGCTGTGTCTGGGACCGGAGGAAAAGGAAAAAAAAAATGAAATGCTCTGCGCTCTCAGAGGTGAGAGGCTGAGGATAAAGAAATCAAAGGGTAGCTCTCTCCTCCCCCAGCTTTAACAAGAATACTCCTTCTGAGCAGAAAGCCATGATTGCATAGGACCTTTCTATTCTCTCCAAACCTACAACGAAGGGATGGCCACCTACAGTCTCTTTTTACTTTGAGCAGTGTGTCAACAATACTTTAAGTCTCAAAGGACTCCACAGGAGAGCAGTACTACTGCTGGCCTACGGGAGCAACAAGACTAGCCAGAGGTATTTATCACTTCTTCATGGTAGGCCTGCTCTACAGACACCTCTGAGACTGCAGGGGATATGTGTTTGCTGCTGTTAACGGCAAAGTCACTCAGCAACAAAAGCACAGAGCTCACTTCAGGCTGCAAAAACTCAAAACGAGAGCTCAAGCAACTGGGCCACTTTGCAGCACAGACACACAGGGGGTCTTGCTCATTAAACACGGACTTGTAGTGCCATTTCAGATCCCTGAGGATACCCAAGAGATCCCTGCAGCCTGTCAGATACTACAGAGGTCTTATGTACAACTTTTCCCTTTGGAAGAAATAGGTAAAAGCCATACAGGGTATGTTTTAGCATCTCAGATAGCACTAGATGCCTCTGCATGAGTAAGCTGTCCTCATAGTCTCTGTAAGATTACAGCTCTACTCCTAAAAAAAAAGAAGGCAAGAACTGCTGCCAAGACCAAGCAGCACATACTGACTCCTGCCCATATGGCTTAGGGCTTGCGCTCTCCTGTCTATGCCGCTTGGTCTTGGATCTCCTCTGAAGCCCATGTGGTCTTCCTGTGATCCTGAGAGAGAAATACTTCTTTCTGCTTGTTGCCTTTTTCAGTAGGAAGTGTGTGAGATACCTTGATGGCTGCACCTCAGCTCACCTAAGTGATGTTTTTACAGAATGCCAACAAACATACATCGCATGCCTGGAGGTATGCTGTCAGAGCATGAGTGTGAGGACACAAAGGCTGCTGGAAGCGGTGGAGGGCTGTTTTGGGTAGAAGGAGCCAAACCTGGTGCATTCTTATCCATACTGCGTTTGGGAGCGATCCACAGGATTTTTTTTCAGAGCAATATGTATGTGGGCTCACCATGTGCATGACCGTTGGTCAGCAGGCCACCACTAACATCAGGTGACATTTCTAGCTTGAAATGAGTCACTTCCATTGCTGTCTACAGTTTTCTCATTGCAGCCAGTCTCACTAAACAAACACTCAGCTGTTTGGCTAGTTGGGTAGCAAAAAAAAAGGGGAAAAAAATAGTTGCTTAAGAGCTACTGCTTTTTGAGAACTTGGGATTTCCATCGCTTTTTGCTGGTCAGCAAAACCTGCTAAGCAAAACCAGAAGGCTGTGGCCCCTGCGCGCTGCTGTCAGTTTGGGTTGGAACATGCTACCTCCGTGTGCGTAACCCAGCCATGAGAACAAGCCTCACTGCCCCACAAACCCCACCGAGCCTGCATTTTAATGCTTAATGTGATTCTTGGCCCGCTGTCATTTTGGCAGCACTTCGGCTGCAGACCTCAATTTAATACAATTATGAAATGTAAGATGAATACCATGTAGGATACATCAGTCATCAAATCCTAGGCTAGAGGTTTGGATCTCAAGAGGTGATGTTGCCAGTCCACATGCTCAGAGAGTCAAACACACCCCACGCTACCCCAGGTGATGTTTGTCCAACTTTTTCTTAAAAAAACCCCAGCCACAGAAGGAGCTTTGGTAGCTCTGTAGGTCCCAGACCCACAGCAACGACACAGTGAGCCACGGTGCCCCTGTGCTCACAAGGTGTTGATCTAGGCATCAGGAGGACTAGGCATTGCTTCCCAGTTCTCTTGCTGACCTATTCAGTGACCCTTCTAGACTTCCCAAACTTATGAATGAAGAAATGATGATATTGTCTTTACCTGACAAAGCACTTGGATGAAAAGCACTTTTGATAAAGATCTACAGACTAAAAAGCCCCTAATATTATTAGCATTTAATAGTATTATTAATAATTGTTATTAAAATCAGATAATAACTTGCTTTAATATTGTTGGAACACAAAGCCTCATCTAACGAAATGATTTTTTTTCTTTTGTGGAGGGAACAATTTAGGGGACTGGTCACCTTTCCTTGACATCCATAATATCTGGCCTGCAGGTTGCTGGATGGTGAGGGACACAAATTTCTGCTCTTTAGTGTGTTGTTTTCACCCCATCTGTACAGGACTTTAGCAGGAAAGCAAATGGCTCTTTCTCATAATCAGCTTACTAAATTCACTCTCTGATGGCGAGCCTGTAGCAAAGCATGCCCTGGTAAGAGCTGATGAGAACGGTGGGAGCACAGGGTCAACATACACATAGTCCTTTGCCTGTCAAAGTTGGAAGTTTTGCATGGCCCTGGGGATCCTAGGGGTGTTTTTAGACGGGAGGCTTCAAATGCATTCCTGACTCCTTTTTTGAGAGCAAACCACAATTACATGGGGAAAGTACAGGGAAGGTTTTTGACTGCCAGGCACTGGAGAGAAGCTCTGCAGAAACACTTGTGTTTGCGTGGCTTGGATTATTTAATCTGGAATGTCCTCTGACTCGACTCCCCCGTCCTCTTCTCCAGCGCACACAAAAGAATGGGGCTCTTGGGGGACTTCCATCTCCCCCATGCAAGAATTTTGCTTCTGACATGTATGAGGAGTGGGAACAGGACTGCAGCAATAAATAAATACCAACATGATTAAAAACAAATGTACGAAGCATTATTAATGATACACTGGAGAGAACGGAAGCGTGCTACTCCAGAAACACCATGAGGAACTGAGCGGCTATCAAGGGCTACACAGTCTGATGTTAAGGCAGCAGAAGGGGGCAAAGCAGTGATTTACTATGCAGACAGCAATATCTGGACCTGCAATTGGATATTTCCTGTTTGATTAGTAGAGTTGTTTTGAACCAGAAGGACAGATCAGACTCAGGTCTCTGCAGGTAACCTACCTCTGTCAACAGGAACTGCCGTGATCTCTCTTGTTTTCGTTATTCAGCACACCCCCTGCCCCCCCTTCCATCATGCCTTCTATGCTCACAGCTCCTGGAGAAGTTTTGACAACCCGAGGCCCATCCATCCTTGCTTTGAAAGCATTTCTGGGAAGACAGCTGGATTGTCTGGGTGCCCAGCAAAACTGTCTGTTGTGCAGGCAGGAGGCTGAGAGTTTGGTGATACAGGAAGGCTCCCACCCTAAAAGCACAGCTCTTTTCCAGCATTTTTCCCATTTTTGCCGTTGATGCATTTGAAATGCAGCCACCATATATGCAGTGCTTTACTCCAGTGAGTAATTATCCGACAGCTCCTATTCTGAGCCCCCATGCAACCACATGTCGTTGGAGAAGGAAACAAGTCATTTGCATACAGAGCAAATATTTTGTCATCACCTGCTGTTCATCCTAATGAGATTTTGCCAGACTCATTAGAATGATTCCACGCTTCTTAATACCCACTGGGATTGCTTTATTATTTGATAGAGTCAACAGTTGGCATATGCCACAGTGTCTTTGTATTCAGCTCCCTTGAAACCTCGGAAGGCAGCTAAACAAAGACAGTGAATAACCAGTTTTGTTTCCCTCTTTCTCCCAGGATGTCTTAACGCTGACACCAGTGACTCGTAGGCATCAGAGTTAAAGGGATCTCTTTATCAGCCCATTCCCACTGGCTTCTGAGGGCAGTAGGCATCTTTTCGCTAGGGACTGGCTTGTCTCTGCGTGGCTGAAAGCAAGGACCCTGAGGGTACCCGCTCCCTGCAGAGAACTGATGAGGATTTCTGTTTTATTGCTTCCCCTGCTGGTTTAAAAAATCTTGTTTCTAAATCGATTGGTGGTGTTTTTTTCTCTCCTCTTATTCTGTCAAAAAGCTATATAAAGAACAGGAAAGAGCCCTAATACGCAGACAGGGTAGTGGCGGAATTTAAAAAAAATATTCAGCTGTTGATTAGTTCACTTCAATAAGAGACTAAGGAAGATTTGGGCATGGTGCAAATTTACGTGGCCCTTTTTGTGTGTAAGATTTCCATATGAGTTGGTGGTCATGGACATAGTGCTCCCAATTGCAGGAAAAACAAACCAAAAAATATAGAGAAGTACTTTTTCTCTAGTCTGTCAGCTGTAATAATCCAAGGTGTTCCAATGGCATTAATGGGATATAATTGGTTTGGGAGTTACTTAGAACAACGTGGAGTAAAAAAAAAAACCTGAAGTGTGATATTTAAGTTGACAGTGTCACTTTAAACAAATCCACTCTAGATGATTTTTGCTTTGGGAGTCTCCTTTTACAAACAGACCTTGCCAAGAGCCAGAGTAAACACTATGTTAATCTTAGATCAGCCTTTAATTTCTCCTACTTCCTTTCCCTTCCCCTTTCCTTTCTGTTTCCTTCCAAGACAACAATATTATAGGCAATTTAAATCAGACATGTCCATAGCCGAACAACAAAATCACCAACAGAGGACAATGAGAATAGCAATAAACTTAACATAGTAATTATTTTCCCGTCACACCAGCAATTACAAAAGCAAAGAAACAACAACTGAGTGCTCTTAACCTGATATTGATCATTTAATTTTCTCATGCCATGTAATATTAAACAGGCTAATGCTACTACAGGGAACCCTGGCAACAATTAAGCGTAGCTATGAAAAACTCAAGACTCATCGCAGCTCAAGCAAGGGGGGATAACTCACTATTCACGCCGATGGTAATAATTATGTGCAATGAAAATACAAAATTAAAGACAGATTAATACTTAGGCATGAATTCACCATTTCAGTGAGGTTCATATCTGGCCTGGTTCCTGCCAGGCTTGTGTTAACATGGTACAGACTCTTTACTCGGAGCTCCTGCAAGGCCAACCTGTTGGTCAGTGGTTGGCATAGGCTAATCGGGAATTGTAGCTTCTGTCTGCAAGGTGAAGAATGAACGTGGCAACAGCTTAACTCACGAGCATTACGACTCACATGCTTTCCATTCATGCTGTGTGCTGAAACCTCATCGCAGCTAACACAGGAAGAGCCGAGTTTGAGTTTTTTTTCTGGTGGGCTGGTTTTAAACTTGGATCACCTGTTGTTCAGTCCACAGAGCTTATGCCTGTCTTCAGACCTGGAGATTTGGTTGCCAAAACATAGGTGCTGGTTGGCTTGAATATCCTACCTGGTGTCTAGCCGCTCCTCCTAGAGACTATTAATCTCCCATTAGTTTTGAGTAATATCTGCCGGTCCTGTGTGAATACCTTAAATACAGGCGGTTATCTCAAAAGAAAATTTATACCTATGCTTAGGCAACTGAGTTGCACGTCAGCATTTGGTTCCATGAATAGCTCTTCAGACGCTGCTGACCGCGCTGGCTAGACTTCTGTTGACAACGCTGGGAGCTTAGACACCTGGCTCATCTGTAGACACCAAGTGTACACTACAGTTTCCGAAACACTGGCCACTGGAGTTGGCCTGCAGCAGTACGGTTGGCCTCCAGTTGCCTCTCCAAGTGGACATGTGCCTCCTGTAGATACCGTGCCATGTCTGTCAGCCTAGCCTGAACACCTCAGCTACCTCACTGCATCTCAGATGGCGCTTGGTATCTATGTGTGAGCAACTTAATTGACCTCTTGGAGTATCTCTCAGCTGTCTCCAAACAAGGTGAGCTTCCAGTGCTGGCCTTGAGGTTTATACCATGAATGACAGACAAGGCTGCTTATGAGAGCAAACTCAGACCTGTGTTTAACTGACAGCACAAATAAAACCGCAAAGAGTCACCAGGGGAGGAGAAAGAACAGACACTGTGGGGTGAGCTTTTCTTCTCCATGCTTTCATGGCGGGTGCAGTAGCGGTTCCTCAGAAGCATTCTTGCTGTAAGAATGCTGTCAGATATAGAGGAAGCACTGAATTTGAACCATATGTGGGGGCCCTGCACAATGCAATCCCATTTACAGCTCCATTAATTTTAGTTTCTGTTATTTCATGTTGTACCACTTTAATCTCTGTAGGCAAATTATCATCAAAGTCCTACCCAAATGAGCAAAGGGCTGAATTTTTCCTTTCCTGATTTATGTCAAGGACAAGAGTCCTGACTCAGACAGGTTAAGAAACTCCACCTCAAATCTTCCGCTACTTCTGCAAGACATTAAAGAGAGTTCAAAATGTTTGGATGGGCTTGCTTTTGTTTCCATTTCCTGAGGGAAGCTGGAGTCATTGACGTTTGCGGTATTTCTGACCATCCCCAAACCCTCTAGCCACTGAAGGGAAGGAGGGAAAGAGAGGATATGTCAGAGAGGTCAGATAATCAGACATTCCCTCTAGGAAAGGATCATTAACGAAAGAGAAATGGGTCTGGTGATGAGCGCATGGTCTTGTAGGTGGCAAGCACATTGAAATTTTTATTACTCCTTTTATTTTTGTTTCATTTTCCTTTTATTTTTCCTAGTCTCCTTATAGATCCCGTCATTGGGATTCCACAATTTTCATGATAACCTAAACCCAAAAGCCAGAAGAATAAAAGTTGCCAGTGGCACAAAACATGGGCAGATATAGAAAAGCATGTCCTCTAGGAAATCCTGCAAAGGCAGAACCTGCCTGTGGAAAAAAGAAAATAACGCAAGTGAAAATATTTTTTCTTTTAAATTGGAATTTGGTTTATTTAAAAATGAGCCTATCTAAAGCTCTGACGAACATACGTTAAAGCCTAAATTTGCTATATTTAATCAAAAAACCTGAGTTATAATGAAAGAATATTTTTTGTACTAAGGACTTCTAGTTCACTTACCAAGTTTTGAGGAAAGGCGAAAAATGCTGAATTTGTGAAGGTCATCGACTAAGCAGAATCTGTGGGTGTGCTCAGCCAGCTTTTGAAGCAAAATTGTTTGCTTTGTTTGTTCAGCTCGAGTCTCCTGCACATTATCTGTGGTACTGCAATGAGGATGTTCTGGATCATCATAATAATGATGATAACAGTAAAAGCTGCTAGCCAGAGAGAGGACAGCCTGGAGTGTACGGCACAGGACACTTGGGCAGCTCTGCAGGGAGCCAGGCTGGGCCCCGCAGAGTTTATTAGCTTAGGCTCAGCACTGTGCAAACACAATTACACACCTCCCGACCCCTCCCTGACCTTAAAATCCTAATGCCACCTTCACATGGCACTGCACCTGAACTGATAAACCACGCTGCACTGAGCCAGATCTTATCTGCAGATTTATCTGCAGTCCAGATAACCTGACCATGGATATTTGACAGATGGATGATCTTACTCACTTTCAGCTGAGAGTATATTTAAGAGCTGGAGAAGCAGGAGAACTTGTTTACCTCGTCTAGTCTCCAGGGTGAAAGGATGAGCTATATTTATCTAAAATCTTGAAATCCAGGTGACCAGTTCAATTCAATTGCCTCATTTTCACAAATGCATCCTTTTTAAATAAATGTATTTTAGGGATTCTGTCCTTTTCACTTTTCATTTAATTCCACTTTCTGTGGGAGTAGAATCTGACATAAACTGAATAATGAAAAAAGAGGAGTGGATCACCCACCACTTCCTGCCCTAATAAAAATGATAAAAGTTACATTTCCAAATAAACATATGTTAAGCTACATGACTGTTTAAATCAGGGGCCTCCCATGCTGTGTATCCTCTAGTACCTCTTATGCTTCTGGTTAACATTAACAAAAAGAACAAAATGTAGTTTAAAGAAGCCATACCCTCTTTTAAATAAAGAGATGTAATTTAGCATTTACCAAGCAATGAGAATATATACTCCTTAAAGAACATGAACAAGCATGAATGCAAAGCAAGATTAAAATAGCTACTATAGGCCAAGGTTCCTTGCTTGATGGTTTAAAACATGCTCACATTTATATATTTTATTCTAAATCTATTCCTTCTGAAAGCAATCCACATAGGTTCAATCACAGGTTTTCTTAATTACACCTGCTGCCTTGTTCCGAGCCATGGATGGTCTTGTCAGTCTTGAACATCTCTATTACCCATCACAGTCAGCCCGCTTCTTGGAGAAAACTACCTCCACCCAAGGTGACATTTCAGGAAAGAAGGCTCCATACAGGCTCCTTATTGATCAGTAAGTCAACACCCTCTACTTCCCGATTCAACCCTTCTACACAACAGAGGTACGGGAGAGTCTCCAGCAAGACTCTCCATTGCTGTTGTCCCTTTCTGTTTTGTCCAGGGGAAAAAAAAGTCAAAGCAACCTCACATAAGATCATTCACGCTTTCTTCCAGAAGAGACATCTAACCTCCACCTAAAGCTTATCCTTACTATTTAATTGCTGCTTTATGCAAGAAGACTCTCTCAATATAAGCCAGTATCTGATCTTGCCCTACCTTGAGCAGGATAAAAGCCCTTGAGAAGGGCTGGTCCTATCTCCATCTCAGCCCTGCAAGGATCCTGGACTTTTTCCAGTTCAGCTTCTAGCTGGCATGTAAAACACAAACAGCGCTAGTGACAGTGATGAATGTTCTGCTCTTGGCTGTTGCCTGCATTCACACTGCTGGATATCCCTGCAGCGTTTGATTGCATAAACCATGAAATTCTTTTGTCCACATTAAGGATGTTTGGTCAGCATTACCAGATCTAAATAACAATCTCTACAGAGGTAACTGGTAAACTTGTGCCCAAAGTAAGCAGACAGTATCCAGAGAAAGTCCATCTGTTGAATGAACTCACCGCTCTCTCAGGACTATGGCCATCACAGCTGTGGAATTATTTAAACTCAATTAATGACTTAAAAAAAAAAAAAAAAGAACTTAACAGATACTTTTGGCAGCTACTGTAGAGCTTAGTTGTTATGTAATTGAAATTATACAAGCAATTAAAAGGCAATTATAATCAGCAAGTGAGAGACTTGTGGAAAAATGAGATGTGGAAGACAGCAAGCCTGTGGATAATTCATTCCGTCTTAAAACAGTCGCTTGTCTCGGTGGGTTCCTTCAGCCAGAGATAAGCCGAACTGCGACGCAGCGCTCGGCGGGAAGAGGAATCACCAGCTCCCCAAACCAGGTGAGTTTCAAAGATGTGGACACCTGGGATGCAGCGGATGCAGCAGATGCAGCAGGCAGGAGAGGCCAGAGCTGCGCTGCGAGGACATCGCCTTCTCGGCAGTGGCCACAGCATCCTCAGAACCCATTTTCTCCCAAGCTAAACCCAGTTGTCCCCAGGCTACTCTTCCCCCATTTCTATACCAGGTTCCTCCTTTCCCACCCCCTTACACCATGCTGTAGGGCAAGGAGAGCTCTTGAACCAGAGCTGTCCCTCAAAAGCTGCGCTGTATTTGTAAACCCATCTGACGTCTATCGCAACGCGAATCCATCCCCCCGACAACTGCCTGAAGGCCGGGGAGACCGTTTTTAGGCAAGGGGAGCAAACAGGCAAACAAAGACAAGCCCTTCTCCTTTCTGCGTGCAATACTTTTTTATCTGCTTGTCATCACATGTATTTTGGAGCCTCGTAAAGCCGCATGAAAGAGATGGATCGTTTCTGCATGTCAGGCTTGCCTCTCCGCCGCACGAGCTGTGTGTTTGCCGGCGCAGTCAGCAGCACGGCAGTCCCCCTGGCAGAGGGGGCTATGCCCAAATGCAGTCTGGTGCAAGGACATCACCCTCCCTGAAGGGTCTGAAAAATGCATCATGACCTATGCACGTCCCCTTGGAGAACAGGCATATTTCCCAGGGCAGGGGACAGGGAAAGCCTTCCGGTAAGGTGTGGTGAAAATCAGAGCAGGAGAAGGAATCTGAGCTTGTATTGAAGTTGGTGGTTTTTTTCGTACCCTGCACATCTCATGTTACAGGCACCATTTGTCAGTAGCTCGAGGCAGCCATTTTAATAAAAAAATAGACAAAGTTTAGGGAAGACATAGAGAAAGAGGTGCATGTGTGTGCATGCTTTTACCAGTGCCGTGGCTGACAAACTGAGTTGATAAAGTACATTTCTTGCTTGGGGGGACCCAACTCTCCCCCTTTTGCCACTGCAGAAAGAAAATGTAAAATACATCTAGAAAGCCACAATAAAAACATGCTAATGTGTCAGGGGGCCTTTTTCTGCACTTCAGACTCTGAGAATGTGCCTGCAAAAACCCTGCAGTAACTTCTGCATGAAGGTTCCCAGATGAGTTACCCCAGTTAACACCAGAAGGGGTTAAGGATGAAAAAACCCTAGATGCAACGCCGGCTTTAAATCTGCCTGTTTAATTTGGTCCTGGGTGCCTCAGCAGGTGTGCCAGGTATTTTTTGGTGCTTCTGGGCTTGGACCAGCCAAACACCTCTATTCCAGAAGGCTTCCGTCTGCCTTTCTCACCCACTCCTCCACCACACCAGTTTCTTTTCTCATCATTTCTCCAGCCCATCTCTTCAGGGTGTTCTTGGTGGAGAGAGGGAACATCTAATCCCTGCTTGTTGGGCCAGGTATGTGAGAAGGACTTTTTTTCCTGTAGAAAATCAGGAAGCCTCTGTGGAGGAAAACGGTTTGCTGTGATTAGAAAGGAGGCAACAAACAAGAAGGCAAAGGCTTTCTGGGCAAAGTTTCTCCAGGGAGTTGCTACAAGCCACAGACCCACTGTGATGTTGTTCTTGATTTAGAATCGTAGAATCATTTAGGTTGGAAAGGACCTTTAGATCATTGAGCCCAACCGTTAACCTAACACTGCCAAGTCCACCACTAAACCGTGTCCCTAAGCACCACGTCTACAGTTTCTCCAGGCACCAGTGTGTGCGCCTCTGCTCTTGTCACAGTAAACAATAATCAGGCTATATTTTACTCCATCCACAACCTATTTTTAGGGCTTCACTTGTTATTAACCCGCTGCAGAAATGTGAGGAGCGTGCACTCATCTGAGCACACGTACAGGAATGGTGCACCCAGCACCCCAGCCCTGGAGCCCTGGAGGAAATAGTCAGTAGCACCAGAAATCCTGAATTTTCCTTCCCATGATGGAAGCAGAAGCGTCGCCCCACTGACACACTGCCCTCTCCCGCCTGCGCAGGCAGCGTAAGGCTGGGGTTGGTAACTGCAGCCTGCGCGGGGCAAAGCGTGCCGGTCTTGATGGGTGACGTGTAGCCAGCATGACAAGCAAAGGGTCCTTCCTCTCAAAATCTGCAAAACCAAGACTTTGGTTTACTTTAGTTCTTAACTTCTGTTTTAGCTTTTGATAAAACATGTGACATTATAGCCAGGAGAGCCTGCCTCTCCCCCGGAGATGCTGCCCAAGGAGCAGACAATAACAAGTAGCATTGATTTATTGCTGCAGAGGAGGTAGAGAAAGAGGAATGTAATAAATGCTGAGGAGATGAGAAATGCACCCGTTCCCTCACCCCCTACACACGCACGCACACTCACAGGCACTCGCAGCCCGGAGAGGGAGAGGAGGTTATCTGCCATGAACCAGCACATTGCTGAAATTCTAACGAAACAAGAGCCAAAGCAGGTAGGTGGTAGTGGAAATGCTGAGCTTGATGCGCCTTTATCATCTTCAAACGCTGAACCCAACGTGGTGAGGAATGTCAAGAGAAGGGCACCCTACCATTTGCAAAAATATTTTGTAAAGGAAGATAGAACTGGCGATTTCCTACACAGAATTAGAATAAATACGCTTTATTCCAAAACAAATCAAAACCCCACTTTGAAGGAATACTAACAAGCTTGGCAGAACAAGCATACAAACGTTAGAAAATGCTGATTTAAAATTACTTTTGCTACCTTAATTCAGCCCCTATGTGTACATGTATTATGCAGACACAGTTTGTGCTGTCTGATCAGACAGTATTTTTCCGCACAGCTCCTTCCTTCAGTACACAAATTAGACCTACACTGTGGCTGTGGCAGCATCTCTACTTCATGTTATTACAAAAGCTAGAAGTGAATGAGGAACAGGACTGCAGGGAAGAGAAAGTACAAAATTATATCCTTGGATCCTATCTCCTCCTTTGTTCCAGAGCACTGGGAAATGTTGTTCAGCCAAGCTTTTCATCGATGGGCTCTAATTGTGTCTTTTTTTTACTTTCTAGGTGCCTGAATTCCAAGCCCAGCGGTTTGGTTTGCAGAAGTGCTGAGCTGTCAGTCTCAGCTGAGTCAGGGAGAGCGATGCTTCAGTGATTCACAGCATCGTATCATATAGTAAGTGTTCTGAAAAATCAAGACCCAGTGGGTTCAAACTGGGCAGCCGCAGTGCTGACTTAGCTGCCCATTTACCAAATGAGAATATCATGATATCTCATCACAAAGATGTTTTGCTAAAATGAACCAGCTAATAGTTGGGTGGGCACTATAGAAAATCCCATGAAGAAACTATTTCAGGATTCAAAGACCATGGTATAAAATCAGGGATGTACTGGAAAATAACAAACTAAATAGGTGCTTGCCAGCTGAGACATGTCCACATGCACAGTATGAGGCTGCAGGACTTTGGATACATGAAGAAACCCCAAGTATGTGTGTGCAATTAAAGACAAAATTAAAGGGAGTTAAGTAAGGCTGCATGACATCTGCATGACTTATCAGTAGGGTAAACACCACGGTGTTGAGATTTGCCAAGGCAGCTAAAGGACCACACCTGTAGGGTGAGAGCCTGCTCTAACAGTACGTGGAAGATGAAACACGCTGTCATCAGTGTTTTCACACACAAACACCGACAGCAGCGGACTGGTGAAATTTAGTCCAGGCTATGGACTAGTGCCTTCTCTTGGGTGCAAAACTTGAAACGGTTACCCTTGTCCTAACCCCCTTCTGTCTCACCCCTTAGGACTTGCCCCACAGTAAACTTTCCCCAATCTCAGCAATTCAGTCCCATTCTGTAAAGTCTGTGGTTTTTGGGCTCGTCCTCCCAGTTTTAGTCATGGTACACTGCCTGTGCCAGTTAACCCCATCCAGGTCCTCCACCCCTCTCCCCAAAACATCCATCAAAGTCAGTTGTCCCCATAGAGCCCGATTCATTGTTTGCCGTGTTCTCCTTTCCCTCACACAACTATCTTTTCTTTCACAGAGCCCTGGAGAGTTTCAAAGGGTAAGTCAGTCACAGCATTTTTTACATATAAGCCTTTTCCCTCAGCCTGAGTCTTGGCCATGAGGAACAGCTCTAAATGAAATTCTCCTCCCCACCCTATCCAAAATAATTCAGCCTGAGGCAAACACCTGGATTGGAAAAATTTACTCCAAATGGTCAAATTTTGGCAACATTGTAAGTGACTGGAAAATGAGAAATCTTAATAAAATGCAAAACTGTCAGAGCCACCTGTAAAAACCTTGAACTCTAGACAGGGTTGAGCTGCCCTGGTGCCCCCAGTCTGAAGACGTATGTCCTGGCCATGTCTTGTATGCCTTCAGCTCAGAGCTGGGTATGCACCAACAACCTATATAGCCCTGTCACTCTTGTTTCCACCAAAAGGAAAGCTGTCTGCAAGCCACAGTGTGACCTGGATGACTGTGGGACCAGGATTTCCCCTGCTCTGCTCCCTAACTTGGGTAGACATGGCCCCCAAGAGCTCCTCCTAGACTCCCGGGACACCTACTGATGTGTCCCGGTGAGGACAGCGGTGGAGCCACGGATCTCTCATCCCCATCCCGAAGCAGCCCTGCAGGCAGGCAGATGGTCCTTCACCCCGCCAGGGACCTACTGCCCGGACAGGTCCCCGGGGGTATGTGACGGTGACCAACATGCTCAGCAGGGGCTTGCCTCGCTGTAGGCATGTTGTGCGGCTGGTCGCTGAAAGCAGTGCCCATGCACTTTTCTGACAAGGTGAACACCTAGCACTGCCATCCCTTCCGCACATTGTGCTAAATGTTAATGTTAAACATTAAATGGCAATAAGTGAAGGTCTTCAGCACAATCCCCCAGCTCTTTTGCCTTGCTCAGGACCTACTCTCTGGCCTTGAGCAAATTGCTAAATCTTTCTGGGAACCCATTTCCTCAGTTAATGCACTCTGCGGTGGGATGCAGTGAAGATCGATTTATTAATGTCTGTGTAGCATGGGAAGGTCCTTGAGGGGAAAGCTCATGGGAGAGCGGCATTGTTACCGTTATCTCCTCCGAGTTAGCATCTAACACATCTGCTCAGGGTGACTCAGTCCCATGTCTAGCCTATTGCTAGAAAGTGTAGCAGAGTTTCTATGGTACAACGAAGCATTGGAAATAAACTGAGACAAGGATTTATAGCTGCATTTTCTTGCAATGTGTTGTAATAGCCCGCATTATTTAATCATGGAAACATGATCTGGCCAGAGCTAACTAGCTTTGCTCAGGTGTGCTTGTAAATTTAATTTGAGTTCTTCTACCTTGTGCAGAAGTTGAATGCAGGCTAATGTGTGCGCTGGAAAAATAACAAATCGTATTATGGCATAGAACAGGAAACCTTTTAGTCGCACAATAAAATAGTACAATTCAATGCATGCAGTATTTATATAGCACCATTCGGAAATATATTTCAAAGCTTTATACAAACAACTTGCATGCTACACCAGAGCCAACACGTCAAATCCTATTAAAGAGAAGAAACCCATTGTAAAAATAAGTTTTCAATATACATTTAAACAAAGCATTCATTGGAAGAGGAGTCCACTAACTGGACACAGGTATTGTTAATACAGATCCTGATAGGAAAGTGAATCTGTGGCATAAAACATCTACCCACAATGCTCTCCATATAAAGGCTCTTATAGTGTGTTTTGTTTAAAAAATAAAGTTCCTATGTGTCCTGAAAGCCAGACTGGATGGGTCTGGGTGTTCTTTTTCACTTGCATCATCCCAGCACTTGAAAAATGAAGAGAAGGTGGGACAGAGGCAAAATGTGTGACAAACTGAAATCCTCAGCCCCACTCCACTCCCCATATTTTTTTCTACGGTATTCAGAGCCTACCGTGCTCGCTGCTTACTCCGTTGTGTTCTCTCACCCACCTACTGACACACTTCCATTGATCGCACATGTAGGTTTAAGCACTTCTTCTCCCCCTGCACTGCAAGCTTTTGCGATGCAGCTGAGGAATCCCCCGCTGTATTAGGTCATGTGGCAGGAGGAAGCATGTTTTGGGCCACGCACATCCCTCTGCATCAGCTCTGGGGTCTGAAAGACCCTTCATGGGTCACCTAGTGGGACAGAGGCCCCTCTTCATGGGGACAGAGGAGTGACTGCTGTTGTGGGGCTCCGACTGGGAGAGGCACAGGCTGCTGCATGATGCAGGCTCTGTCCTTCTGCCTTGGGAACTCATCTGCGGTCGGAAACATAGGGAATAGCCCAGAAAGAAACCACCACACTGGGAATGTGCTGTTTGCTAGTACAATCACCTGCGAGGAGAGGAGAGGACAAAAAACTTCCCTTGAAATGCCATCTCGACTTGGTTGAAGGCAGCCTTGCTGCTGCCTTCAGAAATACTTTTACAGTTCAAAATTACTAGAGCATACCTGTGTTGGATTTACCATAAAAACTCAAGAGAGTGTGCCAAAATAGTATGTCTAGCCCTGGAAACAGAAATGACCAAGCTTTTCGCCAGCTGAGAAGCTGGTGAGTAGTAGACAAATACTAAGTATCGCTGACTTTTTTTCAGATACACCTTATGAATAAGATGTTGGATGCTGGCTTATTTGGGTTCCTGGAAAATCTGCTTATCGCTAAATTGTAATGTAGAATTAATACACTAAAGGAATTTTTAACATGTGCTTCTCAGTGGTCGTTTAACAGTTTGGTAATTTTCCAGCAATATTTTGTCATTCACTACTTCACACCAGCATTATCTTAAAACTAATACCAACAGCTAGTTGTTCCAGACAGCTGAACTGAAATGCGCAATACGGGGAGCCGGGGCCAAGGCACCAGTTCCCGCGTTGTGTGCACTTCTAACTACGCAAGACGTGGTGCTTATTGTGCAGAAGACCGTACAGTCAGCGCTGGCGCTCTCCGAGATGACTCACCTACTCTCACTCTGCTACGCAATGCGAACTTTTCTACCTATATCCTCTATCTACATGGATATCCACGTTCACCCTCTCTAACTTTGAGCTTTTTGGCCGAGTTCCCTAAATTAAAGGCTGCCTTTGCTTTAGGCTCTTCCTACAGTCAGAGGAGGGGAACACGCTGCTCGGGAAAGGGGGCTCTGCTCTTTGGTGGGCTGAGTCATTGCCGGTAAGCTGCTCCCCCCGTTGCTCCATTGACTGGGGAAGGAGCCTCAGGCAGGGCTGGCAAGCCTGCGGTGTGCGTGCCCCAACCAGCCCGCCCCGCCGCTGCCGGTGGGCTGAGAGGAGACCTTGCAAGGTGTGAAAGGCTTACTGACGCTCATCTGGGGTGACTCGGCTCCTGGCTTAGGTAATTTAATTAGGTAAGTACATTTACACAGCCAAGCCGGCAGTGACTTAGGTGGCAGCCCTGCTCTGAGTTGGAGAGGTGCCCCACCAAGCCGCGGGGGCTGCACTCAGGCTTTCCCAACCTGCAGTGGCCGAAGCACCCTGGCAGTGAGAGCCAGAGGCGGCCCTGTCCCCATGCAGGACTGTCCCCAGGCTGTTTCCACTGGCGGCCCTCATTTCACCTCTCCTTCCATCACCGCGTTTCGCCTTTCCTCCTTTCCAGGGTTCATTCCCAAGCACTTACCACCTCCCTGCTGCCTGTTTCCACAGCTGCTGCCTCACGCATGCTTCCTCCCCTGTTCTCCCGGTACACCCTCTCCCTCGAGCATTTGTCTCCCGCAGAGCTGCTGCTCTTTCCCACCAAGCACAGCTTTCACCCCTGAGTTTCAGACAGGGCTGCAGACATTCACCGGACTACAATCCTCCGGGGTCGTGTCCTGCAGAAAGCATCCACTGCCCCCAGGGACCTCAAGTCCCTTCCTCGGTCACGGGGAAGATAAGAATTAACCATAGAGCTGCGGCACTCACTTTTGACTCCAGCCACAGACCAGTCTTTGGCAGGATAAAGGGACTGAAGCAACCCAAGGGTGTTACAGATATCTTCATGGAGTGATGGGTCTCCAGTGCCCTGATATATGGAGTTACCTTCTCTAAGCCTGCTAGACATCTGATCTGCCCTGTTCCCCCGTACTGTGTCTTTTGGGAGAGAGGTAGAAATCATCTTCCTCAACTTTAAGTGTCTTCAAAGTGAAATAACTTGTAGTTTGGAAGTGCCTGCTTGTCGCTGTAGAGTTATAGACCAGGACTAAGGGGATGGTTTCTCGCGTAGGTGTGCACGCTGCTTTGCGGGAGGCATATGATCCCAAAATGCCAACCAGTTTGTGGGGTGGCACGGCAAGTGTGCCAGCCCGCAGGGTGTAGGACACTCTCGGTCCGGCCGCAGGCATGTCACACACAGCCTGGTCCTCTGGACCGGGAGGCAGGAGGTCCTTTTTTTCCACAGTGACAACAAACCAAACTGTGCCCCTTCCACCCCCGTCCTGCCCCTTGTGTCCGTCATCAAGCCTGGAGCAAGCCAGATGCTCTACGGACAACCTCCTGTCCACGTTAGGGCTGAGAGTATGGTCTCAGCATTATTTCTCTCTTCTAGTCTGGGCAAGAAATTAAGAGCAGGATTTCTGTCTTCTAGTCTGAAGAGACTAGAGTCAGACTTTGCACCCTCTCTGAGGAGTCAGCTACTGTAACTAAGCACCACAAGGGAGTTACTGAAGTTACAGAGAAGGAACAAGGTCTCGAAAGTTTGAGGAGCATTGCTCTTAGGACTACAAAGAAAGAGCTCTGCATGGTCTATTAATAGATTTGGTCACAGCCCAATGCAGCTGTAGGCCCACTGACCGGGACAGCATGTCCTAACGGTGTTTAGCGGGCGATGACACCCTCAACTCTTATTTTGTCCTGCTACGTTACTACTTCATTTTCCTCCTGCCGTTTCAAGCTGCTGATTGATCCAGATCTGTGGGTAGAGCAAAGAAATGTATTTCTATTACGGCATAACTACTCTGTATTACCACGTTAAAAGCATGTAATTGAGCAGGGCTGCAGACGAAGGGCAGGTGTGTTTCACAGCTGCCTCATCTCCATTGCTCTGCTCGGATGAGGAGCCAAGCCGTGTACGTGAGTGGGTTGGGGAGTGGGAAGGAGCAGGTCAAAGCAACTGTTTGTGCGGCATACTGATGCGGGCCAGCCTGCTCCAGCACCTGCATGCCGACCTCAGGCTGTCAGAAGCACCAGAGCCTGAATTTAAAAAATCCCCAAACATAACTATTTCTGCTCTAGTAGGGCAAATGCGTATGTATAACACCTAACACCTCACATAGCAGAGGAAAAGTAAAGTTTCCCTCTGATTACGGGTGAAACCGGACCAGTGGGGTTACTAGTCCGAGATATGGCACAACATGGAAGGTCCTTGTTATCCTGATTCGTCAGAAATATATCTATATCTTCCTCCCTCGCCCCCAAACTAGCTTCCCAGGCTTGGAAGGTCTCTCCATGCCCTCAAAGGCCAGCCTCACCTGACCCATGCAGAGCTGTGGAGCTCAGGCTGGGGTGGCCTGGCTGTCGGTGATATAAACAGAGGGTGAATCCAGTCCTGCAAGGAGGCGCGGGCACACAATTAACTGACAATGTAGGCCAATGCTTTGTGCTTTTTTGGGTCCGCTCCCTGCGCAGGCAGAGCCAGGTAATGAGAACATCTCCCAGTTCAGAGGAGCACCCAGGGTCACGCAGAGCGGTGCTCCGTGAGCTGTGCCTGGCTCACGTTCGGTGCTGCAGGCTCTGTAATTTTCCTCGGTGCGTCAGACACTTTTGCAAGAACCTCTGACTCAGGTTTCACCCTGATTGTCAAAACCCTTGTACTGAATGTCATCCTTAGGAAAACACAGGTTTGGTATGATCCCAAAACTGAGACGTTTGAATTCACACGCCTAGAGTCTTCTGATAGCTGTGCTCATGGTGCGAAGAGCTGCTGCGCCCAGCGGTTACCTTCTTAACCACTGCTTATGTGTTCTGAGTAGCATCATAGCGTCAGGTTACGGTGAAATTTTGAAGAGCAGCTCCAAGCTCCTTTTGCCTCTTCAGAGCTGAAGGAGCAGGTAGAGCAAGAGGGTCAGGAAGCCACGGCAGCAGCAGAAACGCACGGTGCTGCTGCGGTCCCGCAGTAACAGAAGCACCAAGGTGCACGGCGAGGATCTGGCTCCGGCATAACACCATCAGCAAAGCGAGAAGGCACAGAGTACAGCTTCTGGGACAAGCTACTGGCAGGGGAGCCAGGATGTGGCAACGCCGTGTGCTAGCCACGCTGCGGTAACTCCATAGATGCACGCTCCCACCCTAAGAGAAGCGTAAAACAGTTTGTCAGTGGCCGTGGGATAAGCTGCCTCACTTTTTCCATGGAGTAAGAGTAGGAGACCCGGCCGTCACGCTGGGAGCTATTGCTGTTTTAGAAGGTCACACCCAAGTTTGCCACAAGGTCACTTTTTCGCGTTGCCAAGCCCACACAGGGGAGAGGAGCCAACCCAAATTGTCTGAAGAATGCAAACAGAGTGTCTCAGCCTGGGTGTCCTCGTAGCCACCTCGGCGTAACCCCGTCGGTGAAAAGTGGATGAGAAATGAAAAGGGAAAGGCAGAGAGAGCGAAAGTCTTCTGCATAGTAGGAAGGGGAAAACATTTGGGTCCTTTGAGTTGTTGGGTTTTTTTTTTTAAAGATAGTTATTTTTTAAATACAGCTCTGCAGCATGAGAGAAATGTCCTGCTGTTCCTGCGGGCTATTTACAAGTGACTCATTAAATATTTCAATAGCGATGTATTGTTCCTGAGATGGAAGGACTGACAGTGAAAGAGAGCCGTTGCTAAAAAATTAGGAACAGGCGGCAGCGTGACTGAAAATGCTACTCTGCAGCCCAGTAGGCATCTGCAAATTTAGCTGATACGTCTTTTTAAATGTTTGGCTTTATTTACTGGTATAAGCTGGCGCTGGCCTCTTGATTTCCGCTGAAGTAGACTGGTTGACACTGGAAGAAGGAATGAATTTCATCATGTGCATTAAAAAGAAAAAAAGAAAAAATTGGGAGTTTTGATGTGGAAAATGTCTTCTCATTGATGTTAAGAAATACCATAACACTACCCCTCCCTTAATTCCTGTACCAAGACCACACTTTGTATTTCAGCTATAGCATGAGGTTTGGAAAGACAAAGCTCAGAGACTTCAAGAAGTGGCAAATTCATCCTGTCCCCTCAGGAGTTAGTTCAATGCTTAATTAATTGCTGTTAAGACGTGCACCATATTGCTGTGTCGCTACCTGCAGCCTCCAGCCATGGGATCTTGTTACGTGTTACCTGGTAGATTAAAAAGCCTTTACTATAAAAATCTATGAAAAAAAATCATTTGTTGCAGAATAAAAATTGGGTGAGGCATATCAAATTGCAGGTTTATAGGTCACAAGAAGGTTTGCAGATAATTTTATGCTGGTTGCTCATAACAAATGCTGACACCACATTTAGAAAAGAATGGTAGTTCTTCCTCTCAGTAATGAGGGAAGCCTGAAGGGACTGGATATGATTATGGTTTCAGAAGGACTGTAAGCCTTAAATTCGGAGGACAGTCTTCAGCACTATATTTTTGCGCAGTGCTTCTTATCTTCTTTGCCAGGTGAGTCACTTCCAGTGAAAAGTACAATCATTGCAAAGAGCTCAAGGAGAATAAACAAAAGGCACAGGCTTGTTCTTCTCTCCCTGAAGTGAGCTAAAATCACAGCCTTCTCCTGGTCAGGGTTCGGACACATTTGGAACGTATTCACTCCTCACACTCTGCATTCTTCTTGCAAATAATACATAATTACGGAAACGCAGCCCCAAGTGGAAAAGGCTGTTTACACAAGCTATCTACATACAGACAATAATACTTTTTGCATGCCTGCTTTAGAGATATTTAATAAGTTAATTTCTTTTTATTTCACTTGAGGTCTGTCCCAGCCTGCTAATAGCTAGGCTCTAAATTGCCGCCTTACAGATGTTTCCAAGAGTACTGTGCTTTTCATTATTGTTGTATTCTGAATCTCCTCCCGTATACAGATGTCTCTTTTGTACTGAGGCACCCCTTTCTCAAACCGCCGCGGGAGGAAAACCAGTAACAAGGTAATGGCCGTGCGGCATGAGCGCTTACGTTTCCCGACGCAGGGAAGGGGGAAGCCAAAGAATAGGATGCATGACGCTGAGTGCTGCGAAGCCTCCATCAGCCAGAAAGACGGGGTACTTCATAGCCTGCCTGTCTCCTTCGAATAGGGCAAGGGATGAGGTCCGCACCCCATGGGGAGGAAACCGGGTTCTGGTCCCCCACCACTTCAGGAGCATCTCTCCAGCCCCAAGAGCAGCCCTAAGCACCACAGCCTGAATTTGGGGCTGACGCCTTCCTGGTGTGCTAACTGCCCTCTGGGTGAGAAGGAAAGGCTCACAGAGCCGCTGAGGGAGGGCGGCCAAGCCGGGGAGTGGCTGGGCGATAGCAGGGGTGTCCCTGCCCTGGGAAAAGAGGAGTGCCGGGGAACGACTCATGTGGGTTGCATCATTAGGTAAACCAAATAAATAGTGTTTAAATCCAGGAGGGGACTTGGTCGGGCTTAGGCATTGGCATGCTGCCCAAGGTTTTGCGGACACACCTCAGGGCATTTTTGAACCTGACCCTCTTCTCTCCTCTAAAATGGGGACTAGATACTTTCCTCTTTCAAGGACTGCAAGGTGGATTCAGGCATTAAAAACTCCAGGCTGCGCCATGTCCACCTCACAGGACGGAGCTCTGTGCAGACACCTGAGTTGGCTAGCCCATGGGGCACAGACCAGATGCAACCAGCATCACCAGTTTGGATCTGGACAGAAAGTATTTCTGTGACTCCGTGACGTGGCCTGAACTCATAAATCCTGGCTAGCAGTTAGGTTTATTAGCATAGGTGGAAAGCTGTCCTGATATCAGGCCAACATGGCCATGCTGCAGAAATCGAGGATTCCTGGGCCACTCTCCCTCTGCTGCGCTTATGGTGTTCACTCTGATCTGCCCAGAAAGGTCATTACAGGTGACCACTATAAGGTGTGCTCCATAGCTGGGAAATGGCCAGGTGGCAATTCTGGTGGGCGTGCCCTCAGAAAATCTAATCGGTGGTGTACTCTTGGAATGAAAGGCTAATTAAATGCTAAAAAGGCCTGTTGGGTCTTTTGTCCTGGCAAAATTACCTCTTTGGCTGCATACTGGTCTTCTACTGGAGGACACAACAGCAAGGAAAAGAGAAGACATTGCTGTGAGGGTCAGTCTGAAGAGAAGCTGAAGCGTGGAGCAACCTGCAACGAATGCCTTTGATAAAGCACCATGCTGTACACGGGATGTTATCTGTCAAGCTGCTGTCAATACTATGGACAGTAGCCACGATATCGAAAGACCACATCACACACAGCAAGACTCTGAAGACCCTACAGTTGTCTGCTCCTGATATTTGACTCTCCCAGAATTCATGTGTTGGTATATGTTGGATTTCTAGGGTTGTATCCCTCAACACAGAGGAAAGAGGGCATGCTAACATACAGTTTAAATCGAGCGCTATTGTTAAAGAGACTTATGAAAGCTTCATTGGGTTATGAAGTACAGTTGAGCCTCCTCCAATGGGGTCAGTGCTTACAGTCGCTCAGGTTGGCCCTCAGCTCTTATTCAAACCCAGTTCATGAGCTCTGAACTTCCTGAGTTTGCAAAGCCAAGGCTGAAAATCCCAGGAGAGCGGGCTTTCATACAGGACTGAGCACCCCTAGTCTCCAGGCCAGCCTAGACTGCATAGGACTTGCAGCTTCTTGTGGCATAGGTTCAACACGTGTTCATCAGGGGCTTTGGGAGCTCCCACCGATAATGTCTTGCAAAAAATCATCTGTTTGGCCATGTGAGGTGACAGAATCCATGCCAACCCTCTTTATTCCTCTCCACTACCCATACAGCGTACGCATGATTTTATTTGGATCTGAAGAGACAGCAGGTACCTGGGAAGGACAATAAATCTTTTATAAACACTGTCAAAAGCATGACTGCCTGCCAGTCTTTCATATGAAGAAAATTCTTGGCCAGGGTGGGAAACCACCCTATGTAAAATGGCATCCTTCAGCATGCCATTTTTAACGAAGCCACCAAGATCAGTATTCCGTGCCCATGAGAAAAAAACAGAAAACATGTTATTAGCCATTTGCCACCAGCCAGGTTTTGGAGGAAGAATGTATCAGCGCTGCAGGGACTCTGCAATAGTGCCATGCCTGCTCTGTTGGGTGGTGTATAATGTGCACGACTAACCGGGTGATGTTAGCATTTGGGTGGCAGTGATAGCCCCGTTAGGCTCTCCCACATACACAGATGTCTATTAGCTCTGCCTCTGTATAAAGAGAGAAGGCTCAGTAAATGCAGAAATAGACAAATTGCTCCTGAAGACAAACAGAAGAGAGAGACACCAGCAAGGGGCACACAAAACATCTGAAGAATTACTCCCTCGGGGCAAGAAAACTTGAGATGACGCACTACTGAAGACTCCAGTCTGGTCCGTTTTTTTAAGGCTTTTGAATTCCTCGCTCCCTTCCTGACCTTTTATGAACAGATTAGGGCCTCCTTTGAAAGTGCCATGGGAGGATGTGTAAGTCCTCCTTGCCTTTCGGCTGGCAGCCTTTAGCAGCAGGCTTCTCACGCTTGTGCTAACTGGGATTTAATGATATGCCAACAACCACACCGATTAGAGGAGGCGATAACCCATTAAGTGGTGGTGTTTCAAAACAGAAAAACTGTAATTTGGAAGCAATAGGCTGTTTTAAAAACAGGGTACCCTTGTCCTACCCTTGCCTACAAGTCACGTCAGGTGAATAAAGCTCTTGTCTCCTAGACAACCAGGACATCCACGATAAACCTTACCTGGCTTATCTAATTTCTTTGCTATTGTGTCTCTGTAATTAGGCAGAGAAGCAGGCATGCCAGGGGAAAGCATCCTGACTCATCAAACATTACGTATCCCTTTATTTCTTTTTCCCTGAGAGGCCGCAGGATTTTGAAAGACACAGCAGTGCTCGAGTCACTGACATTCGTTCTCAGCGCCCAGGTCAGCTCATGCTCTCCATCAGAAACTCCTGGCAGATGGGACTGCGTACTCTATGCTTGGTTTTCAGAGGAAAAGGGCAAGCAGGTTTACGCTGGTGTAGCCGGGATTATGACATGCTGCTTCTCCTGTGCGAGAGCGCAAGCTCATTTTTCCCCGCAGTGAGTAAGGGGCCACCAGCATATTTTCAGAGGAACCGTGCACTCCTGTTTGCTCCCTTCTTGTGCAAAGTCAATCATCCCATACCGCGTCCTGCCAGCCGACAAAGGGGTAACCTGAAGGTCATGCTGATGGCATCCCTGCTGGTGTGGGATAACCCAAGGTTAGTAGCAACTGGGGCTCCAGCCCCAGCCTGCTCAAAGCTTACTCGTGGCTCGCTACGCAAAGTGTAAGTGTAACTTCTCCCTTAACAGTCCTGAGATCAGAATCACTGTCCGCAGCAGGAAAACTTATTGTTTAGGGTAGTGTATTACACCACCAGACGAAGGGGACAAATCAGGTGCAGGCTGGGGTCGAACCACTCTGACACGCTTCTTCCCTCCTTATTCAGCTGGGTGTGCGCTCACGTAGACACAGGGCAGCGTGGGTGTGGGCACGGCGGGGAGAATGGGCACGCTGTTGGCGGGACGGCGTTCCAAGGTCAGTAACGTAAATACTGCTTTGCTCCTTGTGACGTTTCAGCTGACCCAGACATCACCACATCCCTCGGGAGCTGCCCTTGCAGCCTGCTAGGTATTACGAAGGGTATTCAGTTTATACTTTGCTTTGTTAAATTTAATCTAATCGCTCTTGGCCATAAAAGTCCTTTAACCACACTAAACAATTCCTCTTCCTCACTGGCGTTTACACCCATCAAATACTTGTAGATAGTTATCATGCTTCCTTTAGTCATTGTTTAGCCAAGAAATACAAGTCTAATCCAACTTCTGCTGGTGTAACGCTGGACACGGGAGGAATAAAGCCTGCCTAATGGAGAACATACGGCGGGCTACTTCAGCATAAAGCTTTTTAAGAACTTCCCTCTGGCAGATAGTTCACAGCTGGCCTCAAATGTGGCATTACTAGCCAAGAGAAGGGCAAGGCAAGAGGAGATAAAAGATGATCTGATTTAGGGCTTTGGCAGGTTTTAGTGGTTGGGATGATACAGGACAGATTCAAGTATTCCTCAAGCTGAGCTCCCTCGAGCCCAGACCACTGTGGGGAGTGGGTTAACCACCTGCTAACCATGGTGATGCACTGCCTGGAAGAGTGCAAGCTGGACCAGGCCAAAACCTTATTAAGGATTGTGTCCATAATTTGTAGTATGAATGAACGTGGGACGCTGTTTCAGGCTCGTACCCTGACTGTTTTCAGTTTACTAGTATACACACAGCCTCCGCCTGGTCGAAGGCTGCCCTGACCGAGCGGAGGGCTCACAGGAGACCTGTGATGGACACAACACTCGGTCCCCGCTCTGTGGGGGAGCTCCCCTTGGGCATGGCGGGCTCCAGGGACTGGAGTTCGGAGCATTGGTCTGGAGGACATAGTCTGCCTCCTGTCACTGAATTCATGTACCCATAGGACTTCGTATCATTTTAGTTTCTTGCCCATGTTCTCACCCCACCTTCTGTCTTTTTTTGCGGTTAACTTGCAGCCCCTGCACTGCTCCTAATGCATTTCCAATGACCAGTCTCTGAATATTCGGGATTTATTTTTGCCATAGTAGAAAGAGCACAAAACTTCAGAAGCAGGAGATAGGAGAGACAGGACTAGCTGGTTCCAAGACAGTCTGGAGCAACGTAGGAGGAACCCCTTTTCACCAGATTGTAGCAAAGCTTTTGGCCATGTGTATCTGCGCTCTGGCATTTCTCGCCAGGACAAATTAAGCCTAACTGGACTTGTCACATTTGATCTTCCCCACCCACTGAGGTGCATGGTCATCGGCACACTCAAGGTAAATGCATGTTCCTTTCCCACACAGCATACCTTTTTTCCTTTGCCAGGACACAGCTGGGACCAGCTTGGTCCTGCTCTGCGCAATGCACTTTCTGGATGGATACAGCAGTTAGCCCTGCACCACTCATAGGCCATCTGTTCTGCTGGCACCAACCTAAATCTATAGAGCTACTGTGATTTCCAGCAGCAGCAGATTTCTCCTCTTGTCTTCTGGACAGCACCATGAAAATCGATGCTTCCAGCAGCAAACTAGAGTGTGAATAAGTCAAATAGCTTCCTCGCAGTCTCTCTCAGCCACAGCTGAGCATGGCTGACGGATATAACATCGTATTTCAAGATGCAGAGAGTGCTAGTTTAGTGCTGGAGGGTTTGCAGGGCAGCCAGGCTTGGTGTATTATCCATAGTGCCTACTGGGAGCAGTGCCTGGAGTGAACTACCCTCATAGCTGTACCTGCAGTTTATTTCAGAGGAAACTAACTTGTTCCGTCCAAAGAAGACCCCAGGTCAACTATCGGTCATGCAAAGTGAATGACTGGAGAGACCCTGACCAAGGGTAGTACTGAAGACCCACCTTTCCCAAAACCATTACATGTTGCCCTTGAGAGGCGCCTGAAAACAAGAAAGTTTTCAAACACTGACTTCTGTGGCATGCTGCTGTGCTTCTCAGCCCCTTTTCAGCTAGCACTTCAACATTCAAGCTAAGCATGATGAGCATCTCCAAGTAAAGGGAAGTTCACTTCACTGTGCCCAGGGCAGTTGTTCCCCTAGGGTCCAACCTTTATTTCTTCTGGAGAGGTCAGTTGTCGACGTCCATACCTTGTGGTGGGTCTTCAGAGACCCTAACCCCAGCCAAGCTCAACAAGGAAGGAGCCCCTGACCACATAGAAGTCCTCCCTCCTATCCCTCTTGTACAGCCAGGGACAAAGGTGCTTGGACAGAGGTGAAGCGACATGACCAAGGCTCCCCAATACCCCACTCCTCACCAGCTACTGCCTTGGGCCACTGGTATGAATTAGGCTTGGGAAAGCACAGGTATGGCTCTAGAGTTGCGCTGAGTGGTCCTCGTGCCTCCTGTGGGCCTGGTGCTTTATTTCCACCACATTCCTTTCCTTGGCTGGTTTGGGCTGTTCTGTCCCAAAAAGCCATCACTTCTCTGTCCCAAAAAGCCATCACTTGTGTTTGGCTTGCTTTAGTCCTTATAAATCCAAGCTGTTTATTACACATGACTTCATATTTGTCTCAAATGGCTCCATATTTGTCTGGATACTCTTCTCCCTCCATGCTCCTTAATAGTTTCCCCAAACATTTTCCTGACTTGTATTTTTTTGGGCATGACTGTGTTAGGAATAGGAAGAAAGAGGAATAGTTTGCTTTGACTACAGATGTACTGGCTTATCCAGAACTAATTTTGGTAGGAGTCTGCCAACACAAGATGCCTGAGCCAGCGCTTTTCATGCCGTCTGCTGATTTTTCTCCAGAGTGTCATTTTTGCTAGGCGGTGTGCTGGATGTGTTCACCCTGCCCAGAGGGCACACACAGGTTTGCAGTAGGGAGGGGAGAGGGAAGGTGCCATCCTGCGCTGCACCAGTCCTCTTCCCGCAGAGCCAGCGAAAAATCTCTTTTTCGCTTTTTTTTATTCAGACAAATGTTCCTGGAAACTTGTGAGGGACTCGTTCAAAATCACGTTGTACATACTGGAGAGTTCCTAATAATGTAAATCCATTAGGCTTAAATGATAAAAGCAGAAAATAACATCGTAAGACAGAAATGAGAAAGAGGCTGGCTATTATGGGTTAGATCTATATTTAGCACCTTGGACTCAAAAGCACTATAGAATCGTGGAAATTAAAAACAGACGGGAGCATCCACTCCATACAAACGCAAGAGGTAATGCAGAAGGCAGAATAAACTGTATTTCTTTTTTCCAGAATTCCTCAAACACAGAGGGAGCTGGGAGTGGGGGCAAAGGGGACAGTAACCAGTAACTCCAAATGGAAGTGAGGCCTCGGGAGGCAAAGAGAGATCAGAGATGATCTGTTTAGTTGTGTCTGCCAGGAGGGACACCTAGGACAAGCCTTGCTTACTGCTCTGGCTCCTAGGCATAGGGTGAGTAAATTAATTAATAACTCACAATAACCAATCTGTTATCACCTATTCGTATCAAAGAAGTGCTGAGGAAGGAACTGTGGAAATTAAAAGCACAATATTCTTTAATTACAATAGTAACGTGAGGACAGCCTGCCTCTCTTGCATAGTATAACAGCCAAGGTAATATAAGAAACTCATAATGTGCTCAGTCCCTCGCGTGTCATATTCTCCAGATGCCCCTACATAAAAAAATGTACGTCAAGAAAATGTTTCTTCGTGTAGCACGGGAACACCTACAGAGCCCCAGCCACGCACTGGGGACGGACCCGGGGGGCTCTGCCAAGCCCACCTCCGAAGGAGCAGGCTCAGGAGCCGGCTGCGTGCCGCGCAGGTGGGGTCTCGGGGCCACCTCGTCGCTCCTGCCTGCGGTGACAAGCTTTCCCTCTGCACCTGTTCAGCAACTGGCGAGCTGGAGAAATCGGATTTTTCCAGTGGCTCTGAGGTTTCTCCACCGCACGAGTCCTTGGTGTGGGTTTGCCTCTCCACTCAGCTCAAAGGACAATAACCGAAAGCTCTCGCCCAGGATGCTCTTCCCTCTCTTGCTGCAGGTGTCTTAGCTCAGCTGTCTCCACTGACCAGAGCCACTGCGGTGATAGCTGCGTAGAGGAATGACCTCCAGGATAATCAGAGCAGCCAAAGTTGTTTAAAACGAGCATTTTGAAAGAGTCTGAAATCGCCAAAGAACCATGAATGACTAAATCAGACTCAGATAAAATGCAGAAGAGAGTCCATCTCACCAAGGCTGAGATAAAGCCCTGAGCTATATTTTTGCTCGTTTCTCTAAGTAGGATAAATGCCTCCTATTAATTAGGAGCCTTCTATTTCTCTGTCTGACTTTAATGATGCTCCCTTTCCTAGGGACAAGCACAATCCTCTCCCTCCCCGCTCCCCTCCTAGGAGTTTATCCCAGTAAGTACCGTCTCAGTGCAATCCAGTTATACCTGTGTATAGGGAAACATCTGAGCTTGTACAAGAAATCTTACTTACTGAAAGCACTTAAAGCCTGCACATATGGAGGAAAGAAAAAAAACCATCTTGCGAGTGGCAGTGCTGGGTCTCTACATTCATGTGCTTAAACTCAAGGATGACCATTCAGTTTAGCTGTGCACTGTACTTTTTGCAAAGCTCTTCCACTGTGTCCCGCTGGTTAATTAGAAAATTTTAAGCCAGAAAAAAATTTGGGCTGTTCTATATTTAAGTCCAAAAATTACAAGGAAGTAAACATGCTTCTGGGATGACCTATTACTATTTAAAACAGGGGCGGGGATGGAAAGGGAGAGAGAGAAAGTGAGTGCAGTTTATATACCCTTGGGATGCAGACAAACTTCTAGGGGAATAACAATGGCATCTGCGGGTGGTTTGGGGTCGTGGGCTGCAAATTGCTCGTCTGTACGGAGAGGATTCCTAGAGGCGAGGCTTCGCGTGCAGCTCGGGGTGGATTTCTTGGCAGAGAGCACGTGAAGAGGGTGATTGTGGCCACATCTGGCTTGCCCCATATTAATACATATGCATATATATAAAATTACGGTTTGTTGAAGCGGAAAAAAAAAAAAAGCAAGTCTTCATCTCATCAACTGACACACCTGTAACACTGTGCCGGGCAGTACAACAGAGTCTGCATTGATCAGGCTTCCCTGAATGGCACGCGCTTTCTTCAGCGTACAGGTGCGTGTGCTAAAAAGGCAGCTGGTTAGACTGTTCCCACTCTATTCTCATGGAAAGCAGCTCTTCTTCCAACAGCTCCTTCATTCATTCAGGTTTGGGGTGACCTTTCCCAGTGCGGTGCCTGATGCTACATGGCGCAGGCTGTGCGGTCTCATGAGACGGAGTCCACAGCAGCAGGATGAGACAAAGATTTTTCTTACTCTCTCACCTTTCCACCCCTCCTCCTCCAGGTTTCTTCTCCCCCCCTGCCCAGCTTTATTAGCACCAGGACCAGACTGGGGACCTGATCCAGATTAAAAAAAGGAGAAGGGGGGAGGGGTTTGGCAGATGTTTCTTTAAGCCAGATCAGTTCCTCAGTTCAGTTCGCAGTGTCGTGCAAAGTGTGCCAGGGAGCTGGGGGACCGAGGCAGCGTGCACGGGGCCAGGGGCAAGGAGAGGGTCAGGAACACCGCGGGTCAGCGTGGGTACTGAAGACTTTATCTCATGAAGCGACATGATGGATTTAGGCACCAGAGCGAGAGGCGTGACTGCTCGGAGGTGCCTTCAGCTCCCATAAATTAGTTTTAAGCAATGTGGTTTCAAACAGCTAACTTAAAGCCACCTTGAAGAAAAACCTAAACATTTTACTTTCTGCTTCTTTAGAATATACTTTGTCACCTTCTGATGTAGACAGTCAGTGTAAATTGGGTTGATTTGTTTTTCATTGCAAGAAAGGGTTAGCGATTAACAAAAAATACAAGTTTATCGCTTGTTACAAAAACTATGGTCAGAGAGTTGAGAAATACCAGCTACATTACAGGTATGCTGAGACAGCAGGCTGCAGTCACTTTTCTCCAACCTCGTTCCGTTATGAACAGAAGTCCTCTACCAGTACTTCTAGGAAAATAACCTGTAGAAGGTCCTAGGGAGGACCTAGTGAGAAAAGGTAAAGGGAAGAAAGGTTTGGTTTTGTATTATCAGCTCCCCCGATCCCCCTATTTCAGCTGGTTTCCTCCACCTGGAGTGTGGTTTAAGCTGTCTCCCCATCAGCTAGCATGCTTGTGTACCTATAATAAGGCACCAGACCAGTCATCAAATGCCATGGCCCGATCCCAAATGATTTTTCAAATCCACGCATCACACTGAAGAACACTTCAGGCCGTGAGGTTTCCGTTTTTCATTGTGCGGGGTGTCATTTTTTTCATATTGTGCAACCAAGACGGCAAAATTCAAAACCTGTGCGCAAGGAAAGGTCATATTTTCATGAAGAAGGAAGGAGGACAATGCGTATGTTTTATACAGTTTTATTAATACGTTTATATTTGATGTCAGAGACCCTAAGAGGATATTGAGCATAAAAATATTCAATGTATATGAATAAACAACAGCGATGATTTAGAAACTCTCCCATCGTAGTCCTCATATCCCAGTACTGCCCATGGCACCATTCAGGGCTTTGCTTGTGTGAGGGAGATCCCAGCTGGGTCAGCTTCTCTGGGAGCTTAACGAAGACCTCTCTGTACAAAGCTGAATCACAGCTTTTTGTATTTAACCTGAAAGCAAAGGATAAAACCTCACCCAGTTTTCAAGGCAGCTGGTTGATAACAGAGTGGGTTCTGCCCTGACCCGCACAGGGCTCAGCAGCCCTGCTAACAGTGCTGGCCAGCAGCACTGTCCCTCATTAAGTCTCGCTAATTATATTAGCTGCCTTTCAGCTGTTGCATGGGCACCAGCCAGGAAAGGGATAGTGACAGAAGTGATTCCGAAGAAGGGACTCTGAATGCACTGGCACACGTAATCCTGCCTTGCCAAGGGGAACAGACCATGCGACATTTGGTGTCCTTTTCTCCCATTTTGTAATCCTGGCCAGACTCCCTCAGCCAGCTAATGGAGATTGCAGCAGAAGCTGCTGCAAATTCAGGATGTAAACTCAAGCGAGAACCACCTCGCTGAGCTGCCTACAGGCCGAGGGCAGGAGCCTGCCTGCGCTGGGCAGGAGACGAGGCAGGCAGCTGCCCTGGGAGCACCCGGCGCACGCACCTCCAGCGGTACCCAGAGCATCCTTCTCCCTCGCGCCGTTGCGGGCCACAGCTCTCTTTCTTTGCATCTGGCCTGCTCGAGGTTTGCTGGTGTGACGGGTTGACCCTGGCTGGACGCCAGGTACCCACCAAAGCCGCTCTCTCACTCCCCCTCCTTAATTAAA
>JAVKLA010000008.1:29766559-29783653 GCA_034782735.1 Sagittarius serpentarius
TTCTAGCAACTTTTAAAGAAGCCACCCCTGTGGCCCCCCCACTACCAAAACCTTGCCACGTAAACCCATTACAGCTGGTGAGGCTGGGGCCTGGGCAGGAATTCAAAGTGACGCTGATGAGGTTATTTCGAAGCCTGCCTGGTGACGCGGGATGCACGATACGGCGACGGAGGCCGGCTAAGCAGTGCTTCCTCTGGGCCAGGAGAAACCCTGACCCTCCAGGGAGCCCGTGTGAGCCAGCTCAGTCACCCTGGTACGCGACCAGCCAGAGCCCTGGTGCAATCCTCTGCCTCCCTCGTACCAGCGCTCGGCATCGGGCGGTGGAGTCCCTGTCTCTCCCCGTGCCTGCAGCAAATGGAGCAGCTAATGGCAGGAGAGAGAGAAAAAGAGCCCCACGTCACAGGCATCCTGATAACATGGGGGCTGGGACCTTCGCCCAGGATGTGGCACCACGTTCCTGCCATGACTCAGGCAGAGATGGGTGTTTCACATCCCAGGCAGGAGCCCCTAGTAATGAGGTGACAGAATTGTGGTTTGGGCTCAGGCTTAGCAGCAGAGAGAGAGACATCTGCTTGAGCAGCGATAGGTGTCCGTACCTTTTCAGGTCAATATGCCCAAGCCACGCACATCCCCCCTGCATTTCATTTTGGGCTCATTCAGCAGCTTCCCCTCCCCATGAGATGCCCAGGGCCACGGTTCCTCCCGGGGAACCCGTCAGCACGTGGACCCACCAACAGACACCCACTCCTTGTGCTGCTGTCCCGAGCTGGCCAGGCACAAGCCACAGGCACAAGCCACGTCCACAACAGCCGTATCACCTCATTAGCGCGCTGGCACCGTTCCCCGGGCGAGTAATGTCTGCTGGAGCTAATGAGCACTGCACCCACGGCCGCAGACGCACCCGCACCGGGTTCAGCGTGCCCTTGGGTGACAGGGCAGAGAGGTCGGGAATGGGTGTCTGTGTCAAAGAGCCTGGCTCCCGAAGTGTGGCGAGTTTTTTGGTGGATGTGTCTCCCATTTCCCAGACCTGGAAAAGCGGAGTACATGGAGACACAGATGCCCTTACAATGACCCTGGCAAAGGTCCACTGCAGCGAGACAGCACGGACCTGGGCTCGGTTCAACCATAGGCAGAGGTGCCCCTTGGATCTGGTTACATCTACCAGCCGTCTCAGAAACTCAGGAGCGTCTCGGATGGCACTAAATGCTCATATTTGTGCAGCTGAATGAAGCCCCAGGTCCCCATTAGCTGCAACAGGAGCTCACACACATGCAGACACCCGAATGTGTGCAAATGTCCCCTTGCTCCCTGAGGGCAAGCCTGGTCCTGTGCCAGTGCTCTGGCCAGAATGCCAGTCTTGAGGAAAAGCCTCTCCTAACTGCGTTTTTCTTGTGTGAATATCTGTACCTGCAATTAAACTGCTTTAGAAAGGAACAGCCCCCTTCCGCCAGTTGTGTGGCAGGGCTGAAGGCCCAGAAGCAATGCGCCCTCCTCACGGCATGGCGGCGAAGGCCTGAGAAAGTTTTGCTCCTTTGAGAGCTGCCCATGAGCTCCAGCGTGGTCCAGCCTGGCTCCGTGACAGACAACAGCGCCATGAGCCTGCCACGCAGCAGCAAGCCCAAAAACACCCGCCCGAATTCACGGCACCGTCGCAGCAGGGGTGACATCAGCCTCTAGACATTTTTCTGCTTAAAAGGAAAATAAAAAATGGGAGAAGTCAAGGTGACACCTCCTTCACCCAGCAGTTAATAGTCGCTTTCCAGGGAAGGTACCCAGGACCAGCAAGTGGCACCTTATCAAGCGGGTGTGTGACCCACCATCCTGGCAGGGACGCAGCCACTCATCTTTGCTCTGACTCGTCAGCAGAGCGTGTTCATCCCATGCAAGGTGCTGGTGTTGGCACAGATCTGAGGATCCTTGGCCATGGGGCTGTTTGGGCGAAGGTGGTGCACTGGGTCTTGCAGGTGTTTTGTTCAGCAGGGTTAACAGTCAAATCCAGTGGGTAGGCTGCATAAGTTGGTGTCAAACCCTGTTTACTTGCTCATGTTGTCCCGGTCAGGCTGGGTCTTTGCAGGTCTTGCAGAGGGAAGACAGGCACAAGCCATGCCCAAGCCGTGCCCAAGCCGTGCGTTAGCAGAGGTGGAGGTTGTTGTGTAGAGGTCCTTGCGCTGGCTCCACAGGCAGTTCTCCATGGGATAAAGTCCTCCCGGGGGGAATTTCTGCAGAAGCCGTGCCTAACCTGCTTCTGAAATCCGAACTAGGGACAAGTGACCCAGGTGGGGTTTTAACCCACAGGTGATGCTGCAAAGGATGAGAAGTCAGAGGGCATGATTTGCTCTTGGCATTTCCACAGCACACAGAATCCCAGGGAGCATGCAGGGATGTAGCACAAGACAGCTGCAAGCTGTGCTGCCTAAAGGACATAGTGTCAGGCAGGAGAAGGAGGCAGGCAGGGAGCGAGACCTGGAAAAACAGCCCTGATGCTTGTGGGAAAGCAAGCGAGGTTTGGGGGCAGAAGGGAGGGAGCTCTGAGCCGTCCCTGGTAGGTGACGCATGACCGTCGGAGCCAGCCAACGCTGCATCCCCACTGCTGCTCCCGGTGTCTTCTCCTGCCAGCAGCAGGGCTCGGGTAAGGGATTGCTTCACCCATAGCCAGGGTCAGTCCCCGACCCCTCCAGACCTCAGCCTCGGCTCTGGAAATGGTGCCTTGACCTGGGATCTTTGCAGATGGATTAGCTTCTCTCCCAGCTTTCCCGAAACTCAACATATGCGTTAGCCCTGATCGGCCTTGTGCATTGATCCGCTAGTAAAGTTGTACATGAATAGCTATGAACCAAAATGTTGTTAGTTCATGAACAGTGGTTCTCCAGCTTTCCCGCAGGAGTGTGCTGATTCTTGGAGAGATGGAAAAGGACAGAAACATTCATAACTACCTGTGAACGACAATACTGACTTACCAGAAATAAAGACAGTAAATACAATTAGAACTGCTAAAAACATTCAGCTGAAAAATTTCCCTGTCCACAAAATGAGGGGTTTACCAAATGTCTGTTGGAAAAGTTTTAATTTTGAATAACTGAGAAACTTTGAGCTAGAAATAGATTTTCATTTTATGTAATCAAAAATTTAATTTTACTTTTCAAATTCTCCTTTCAAAGCTAAAGTTTCTTTCCTCCCCAGGTTGTCTGTGTAAGTTCCACACAAAAAGGAGTAAGGACTAATGCCCAAGGAGGAGGTAGAGGAGAATTTCTCCCCACCTTTTTCAAAATTGAAGGCAAATATGGGAAAAGGAGGCGACAAAACCCCGGGCAGTATTCATTCCTTTGAGCCCAGCAACAAAAGAAAGAAAAGAAAGGATGAAGAACAATCCAGGTAAGAAACGGTAGGCATTTTCAATCTCATCATTTCAACTACAATCCAAAACAACTTTTTGATTTTTAAGCTCAGAGGAATTTCACAGCAGAAGATAATTTTAAGATACGTTTCATCTTACTGTAGTGACAGGGACTGCAGACAGAGGTTCTTTCAGGTGTCAGGGGAGTTTATAGGCCCACACTAAGAAGGTAATCCAGAAAACTCTGCTAGAATAGTGGCTGTGCCGTTGTATGGGACTGATTCAAAGCTGAGCATAAATTGGCAATATAGATCAATTCCCTGATGTAAGCAAGGGGTATTAGCCTCAATATATTTCTCTTACTTAAAAATACAATGTCTCTACTTGCTGAAGGAATAACTGACATCAGCTTCCTGCATTTCATGTCAGAAAAGGAATAAAACAGCACCGGGAAGTAGAAAAGGAAGACTGGGATTCCGCACACCTTCACACTGCGCTGACGGGCCCGTACATGAGTGCTTTGCACCTGCAACTGTATGCTAAATGTACAAAAAATAAAAAAAGTAAAACTCTCCACAGGCCAAAAAAAACCCCCCAACCATCAGATGCAAGGGCATAAAAAACTGGCAGGAGGGAAAGTTTGTATATCAGCTCCGTCAGGATTTATGTACATTGACAAGATCCCCCTGAGCTTTCTCTTCTGCAGCAGGAACAGTCCCAGCTCTCCCAGCCTCGCCTCGTATCAAAGATGCTCCAGATCCCTGTGATCTTCATGGCCCTTTGCTCGACTCCCTCCAGTATGTCCATGTCTGCCTTGTACTGGGGAGCCCAGCACTGGCCCCCACACTCCAGGTGTGCCTCACCAGCGCTGAGCAGAAGGGGAACATCACCTCCCTCAACCTGCTGCTGTGAGCCCCCTGCCCAACGCAGCATCGCTGCCCGCCGGGACCCCCAGGGCTGTCTCACACAGAGGCTCGGCACCCCCGTGGCCCACTTGGCGTGCCAGGGCCATGGTGGGCACCCCGAGCCCTGTGCTGAGCCGGGGGTCAGTGATCCCAAACCGCGCAGTGTGTGGCTAGTGGAGGCCAGGATGAGTCCTGGTTCCCACCCCGTGAAGGCACCTTCTTCTCCTTTCACGAGCTTGCTTGTGAAGCAAGGCACATCCTCTATTCCTTTCCAAAACATCTAGTCTTCCTCTTTCCTCCCAGTTGCTGGAGGAGGGGATGACCAACCTTTCACAAAAGCTGCTTCCCCCGCTCACACCCCCTCCCTTGCTTGCCTCTGTAGTTCTTCTTCCTGCTGCTTCTGCCAACCCTTCCCATCTTCCAGCCAGAAGCCACCTTTAATTTCTCCAGTCCTGGCAGGTCATGGAGAGCAGCCTGTGCCAGCTGCGCAGGTGGTCCCACGTGAACCCCCCCCCAAGCTGTGCTTTGGTTTCCTAACCCCAGGGGAACCGACCGAGAGCTGGGGACCAGACTTCTCCTTCCACCACCAGAGAAGGTCTCATACTTCCCCAGAGTGATGGGATAGGCTTTCCAAGAAAACATGAGAATACGAGGAGGAGCTTGGTTTAGGGACGTGTTTGTCTGCTCCAAGGAGCCAGCAAAATCCCCCCTGGAGAGCGTGGACTCTGGAGTCTCAGCTCAGCATTGCAGCAGGGAGAAATTGAGCGGTGCAAAAAGAGGGAGTAACTGCTGCACTAATTGGAAATTACTTCGGGGGAATATAGGTCAACAGAACATAACCTGTCCTGCCGTTTGGCTGGGATACAAAACTTCGTACCTCTGCCACGAACACTGCCACGAGAGGTTCAGGGATTGCGCATGGTTAAAACAGAGGATTATGTCGCATCCTGAAAGGGCAGGAGTGGTGCTAGCAGCCAGAGTTAATGGTCGGAGCCAGACACTCGCCCACCTCCCTGCGCGTTCTCCCCAGAAAACAGGATGCCTTTCTTGTCTGCCACTCACTGTTCCCGGCACCAGCTGATGAGGCGTCTCTTTCTCCCCCGGTTGGTACAAAATAGGCGGCCGTCTTCCAGGAAAGGCACAAATCTTCTTTGACAAGCAGCCATATTAACAGGGATTAGGGAATGCAAGAGCCACTGCCAGAACTGATCAAAGGATGCAGCCGGGGCTGCCCAGCCCTGGAAGCATTTTAATCAAGATTAGAGGTTACATTGAGGATAGGGCTGTATTTTCGACCCACCGTGAAACCACCCATTCAGAGCAGGGGTTTCTGAGGAGCTGGCAGCCTGCGATATGCGGGGGCTCACACCAGCACCACTCCTCCCTAAATCTCAGGATCGGGGTGCAGTGATGGAAAGGGAGCATCGTGGCTGGCGAGGCAGCTCATGGAAGCATCGCCGCTGCTGGCTTGTATTGCTTCCCAAGGTTAGATGGGATCACAGCACGAGATATTCTCCTGTTGGAGCTCCCTCAGCGTGTGGATGGCAGGCAGAGATACACCTTGCCTTCAAACTCCACGGAAACCTCTCCCTCAGGCAAAGGTTTTCTACTCTCTCACAAGCGGTGAGTTTGGCGACCTGCAAATAGCATCCGTCCGCACCTCCTCATCTCCACCCCGTCCTCTCGCAGCAAGTCCCCACCGCATCCCCAAGTTTAGGTCTGGACCTGCACAGGCAGTGAACGAAAAGTGCCTGCAAATCATAAAATCCCACGTTGGTGGAGTTTGTGTTTTTCAGTGTTTTATCAAGATTATTTTCTAGAGGCATTCAAAATATTTTTTTTCTTATATTTGATCCCTTTTACTTTAAAAAGACCATCAGGAAGATTTGCCAGCAATTTGTTTGTGGGACGAGAAGTGATGGCTTGCTAACTCTTTAGTAATGGCTGCCGCCTGAGTATCACAATCACATCTGGGGCTTGGTCGTACATTTGTGACACTTAATGCTGAAGTTTCGATCTCTTGAAGTCATGCCTGTGTTAACATAGCCACAAGATCTTCTTCAAAGAGCTGGAAAAAGCAGAATCTTTAGCTTTTGTGAGGAGTATAATAATTTCTCTGACTGCCGCATAATGTGGATAAGCTCTTTAAAACTGGTAGCTCAGGTGCCATTTTAGCTGTGGCAAAGTGGGTCTCGGCACAGGGGGTAAAGCCCATCTGGGGAGCTGAGGAAATATTCAGACTGAGCTTTCTTCGCCACAGCTGGGCTGCTGCTGGCACCGCCGCTGAACTGGCTGCAGTGTAAAGTGAGCGTGCGACGATGGGTGTGCACGTGTGTGCACATATTACTGCATGTGTGACGGCGATCCTCTGTGCGTTTTAAAATGCCACCCATCCATGTGATATGCCGAATGACGAAAACAGTAACACATGCAGTTACACGCTGACTCTTGCCTGGGTTTGAAGCTGGTTACACCCAGCTTTTGGTTTCACGCGGTTTCAAATGGAGGTTTTCTTCCTCCTCCTTCGAAGGGCCTCCGTAGTTAAACAGAAAGGAGGAGAGGGAAAGGAAACACAGACAAAAAGAGGGATGATTGAAGGCACCCACCAAACTCGGTCGGCTCTGGTTATTAGGTGCCTGTTATCCTGTATCTATGGTATGTGGACAGCCATTAAGTACATGTGTAAATAATCACAACTGCTGAGCCCCCTCACGGATTTTAGCAAGAAAAATTGCCTGTGTGAAATTGCCACGGGATGTGCCTTATTCTCTGGTCTGTATTCATTATTCTCTTGTTTGAAAATTTCATTTACGTAGTCAGAAACAATGCCTTGAGACCTAGGCCAGCAACCGCACACCCTAACTAACCAGGAAGAAAAGCCAAAGCAAATATTCCTGGATTCTGCAATACACAGGACACACTGGCTAATTATACACCCAAAATATTCAGAGAATAACAAATACAGTATTAAAACCATAATAATAATAATAATAATTAATAATAATAATGTCAGGATTGGCCCATGAGCTGTTCAGTGGCCAAATATTGAACTAACAAATTATGATTTTGAATGAGTCGCTCGCAGGGGTCTGTTCAGTGGCAGGGGTCTATTCCCCAGCGCTGGTGCCCGCCGGAGGGGCGGCGGGTGCCAGAGCAGAACGCCCTTCCCGCCAGCGCTTGATAACCCACCTACCCATTTCGGCACAGCCTGCAATGCGGAGAGCTCCAAAAACCTGGCGCTGAGGACGGCAGCTGCCCCGAAAACCCCAAGCTGTCACCCTGCA
Source organism: Sagittarius serpentarius (assembly GCA_034782735.1). Classification (NCBI taxonomy): domain Eukaryota; kingdom Metazoa; phylum Chordata; class Aves; order Accipitriformes; family Sagittariidae; genus Sagittarius; species Sagittarius serpentarius. The sequence continues at coordinate 29,774,083 of JAVKLA010000008.1, forward strand.
AAGCAGCGCCTGGGCTTGTGCCAGCCACGTAGTGCTGGACCCGCTCCCGTATGCGTGTGGACTCACTTCCTGCAGTGCAGTACATTTGGTCCCTCCTCAGCATGCTGATAGAAATAAGGTCACTTGCACAAACACACCCTGTTTATCTTCCTCGCTGCCACCAGCTCTCACCCTCTCCAAATATGATCGCTATGTCCCCGCTCGCGTGCCCTGCTCCAAAATCCCCGTCCTGGGCTTCCTCCTGGGCTGAGCAACGCTGGCTTTGCGTTGCAATCACAATGAACCTCGAGAAGAGGGCTTGCGGCTGGTGAGAAATGAAATGTCACGGTGGTTTGAAGGTTTAGGAGAGTCAAGTGGATCACCCTCCTCGTATAGCTCACAGGTTTTCTATTAGGAAAATTCCCCTTCAGTTATCAGTAAGGCAAGTTACAGAGATCACAAAGACAGTTTCCTCTCAAGCCAACAAATCCCATCTCCTCCCTCTGTCCCTACCTCCCACTGGCCTCTACCAGTAAAAACCTCTGTGTAGCTTACTTTAAAGCAGGTTGCAATGACTAATACCAGTATAATTTAAATAGGAGAGCTCTTCTGCAGACTCAGGATGCAGGTTATAAATAATGTGGTCTGAACAACTCTATCACATAAGCAGACACGGTTGTCTCTGGTTTACCTTTGAGAAAACAGAGGTGCAAAGGCATTTCCCCAAGATATGCACTGGGGTGAATGGAAGAGACAGGATCTAGACCCTCCCAGGGTCCTTCGTTTTAAACTAACATATTTAGCCTACTAACAGATAAACTGATCTTAAAAAACACAAAAAACAAACAAAAAAACCCAACAACAACCCAAACCCCAGACCTTATTACTTCAAAGAATCTCAGCATTGAGATCTCAGCAGCCCAATACAAAATTTTCATTGCCTATTCTTCCATTTTCAAATGGTCTTCCCTGTACTGTAATTACTTTATACTATCATTACGGTAGAAGAAAATCTATTACCTACAGTGAAAAAAAAGAGTGGAAAAGGTTTTTAAGAGTGAAATGAAATTTTTCTAGCATTTTCCTCACTAAATTCTGCCACGAAATCCGAGACAGCTGCGCCAAAGCTACTGCCATTGATAGGAACGGAAATTGCCAGTGGATAGACATGAGTCCGTTTGGTCTCTGAAGCACATGATCTGCCCAATGTAGAGAAGCATATCTAATAGAGCACTGTGATGATTTGTATTTAACACTCCAGAATAGCCCATCAGGCATCCTGTAGCAAAGAGAAAGGGGAATAAGAACTGACATGACAGCAGAAGATAATTTTTTCCTGAGGCAGGCATGAATCTAATATAAGCCGTCCATCAGGGGCTACTAACTGGCCAGATCTGCACTCATATTTACATTGGTATCACTGAAGGAATCTTTCAGCTCAACGTAGTCTTTTAACAGACCTGGGATGTGCATTTTTTGTTTACCAACAAACTTTCTGGCGAGGAATACGTTGTGAAGAGGTTTGTGTGCTTTGCTTTTATAATGCTCTGCTGGTCTCTGTTTTGCTAGTATACAGAGCAAAACTTCCTTGCAGTCTGGCATGGCTCCATTTCTCAGTTTTTCTCTTCCAGCAGCTGTTTTGAACTCAGGCAGTTCATGATTATTCCTGATTTTCCCAACTTACCTTGCTGTTGCTCAGGGCTGTGGCTTGGCCCTAGTCTCTGAAGGAAACCCATGCTTTGAAACAGTATTACGGACTAGGATTCACCCACCTCCAGCAATGAGGATCTCTGGAGAGGAGAAGCAGCAGGGTTAAGCTCCAAGACCTTACCCAGAACCACCTTCCTGAGCCAGTTTCACTGCGGATGAAACACCTCTGAAACGGGTGGAATTGCACGTGTTCAAAATTGGAATAATGCAGGTGGGTACCCGTCTCCCAGTAACCCAGCTGAGGGCTCTCCTTGCACGAACACCTTTGAACGTCCACGCAGGGAATGCCGGATCGCAGCACTGCAACTTACAGTAACCGGAGAAAACAACAGATTAAAGGCGGCCTCTTAATCTGTTTTGATCTGTGCTCCCCTGTCTCAGTTCACAAGGCGTACTTCATGTGCATGGCTGGAGGGGACTGTCCAGCACTGGTGCTTTTACTGTCTAGCAGACTCAGTCTCCAGCCTGAGTTTAGTCCAACACACATTTTACCATCTGCTCTACTTCCTATGTGCCTATGAGATCATTTTTCTACACGTAAAATTGTAAAGTGAAGATTCACATACGCTTACACAGCTTATTTCTATTATTATTTGTTAAACACTGAGAATTTCTTTGGCACAATACAGGGCTCAGAATGAAGACATATCAAGCCCTGAAGCCATGCTTCATGTGAAATACACTCAAAATGGCTATTCTGGCTGAAAGAGCAGTGTTAGGAATTTCAAACCACTTCCCTTCCTTGGAGTTCTGAGCAGATTCATGACATTTCTGGCAATGCGGCTTAAAGAACCATTCACAGAAATTTGTGCTGCAGTCATCACAAAAGCTTCCTTCTTTTGCCCATGCAAAACCTGATCTTCAGTGCAAAATACACATTTCAGCAAGTTTAAGATTGTCCATAAAGATTCTGGAACGCAATTTCAGAAAAAATGGTAATGAGAAAATGTCAGTATTCTTTTTTGATAGTTATAATAATGTCGGTTTTTTCATGAAAAAGCCCACTTCTTAGTGAAACTTTTAAAACTCATTTTTCCATTTCTATTTTTTTGTGTGTGTTACTCTTCTCAGCCTACACTGCCCATATTACTTACAGCAGCTCTTGGTGAGAGCTGAAACATAACATGGCTGAAACAAAGCTCCCCGTCCTCTTTCCCCTCTCTTCCTTTGTTGGTTTCCATCCTCTATCATTCTGGTTCCTTCTCTCTCCTGGAGAGAAGGGTGGATGGCGGCTGGATGCTGTCTCAGATTCGGAGGACAACGTGGGGCCGTGCACACCCTCCCTCACAGTCCCTCTCTGCGTGCAAAGGAGGATTTGTCTCACTTCCCTTGACGTGTCTAAAATACAGATGTCCGTATCTGTGCTACGTGTCTGAAGGTCCCCTCAGCATCAGTAGGAAGAAACAGGCATGTATTCACCTCATCCCAGGCAGGTTACTGCCCAAAACAGGTCAGATGAATCGTGCCTTCAAATCACTGCGCTCTGCTGACCACAGAGAGAGCCTAGATGACTAAATGTTTCCTGTTAGATGAGACGGATCCTGTCCGCAGCTTCTTTCCTTTACGCCATTGTCCTGCCTATTCCCCTGTTGCTCACAGCACACGTTATCCTCCTGAACGATCTTTCTTCTAGCTTCCCTTCTCATATGAGTGGCAATGCCCGGAGAAATGGTATCTTTTCCCCAGCTGCTACTCCGAAGCCATTTCCCAGCCTGGGCTTTCTTCTGAGGTTTCTCACTGATGTGGTATTTCATGGAGTGCCTTCCACAAATCATTTGTGAAAGCTCCTAGCTTATGTTTCACATCTCTTCTCAAAACTCACCTCTACCAGGATGCATACACTGTAGCTTGCCTATTGCTAATAGCTAAGTAGGTGGTCTGTTGGGAATCATTAAAATTCTTCCTCTTGTACATTAACCCCCCCACACCCCAAAAAAACTTTTAGGAGTGAAACCTGCTATTATCCTATCACCAGGACGCTAGTGCTGGCAGAGCCGTGGACTAGAGCCCCTCAAGTCTACAGGGTGGGTTTATACAACGGTTTACAATAGCTTTCTGACACTGTGTGAATGGCAGCATAAATTACAGTGCAGAAATAGATCAACAAGCTAAAGTGCCTTTACTTCTCTTTTAAACAGCTCTTACAGGCACCAACGCTCCTCTATGGATCTGACGGAGTCTTTTCTTCGTACTCCTCCACCTTCCTCATTTTAAGCAGGCAGCAGTGAATGGAATAGCACATTGTGAGACGCCATTGCCTCTTTATCAGGTTACAGCACTAGAGAAAAGACAAAAATCCAAGTGAAAATCTCTCCTGTTTCCAGTCTCACCCTGCCTTGGACTTCCCCCTAATAACTGAAAGGGATTAAGGTCTTAAATAACTTGCTGACAAAACCACTGTACAATAGGACCAATTGGTAACATTGGAAGGAGATGTTCAGCTTTGTTTTTCTTCAGGTTCGTAGAGGGTCTGACTAAAATATGACTATTCTCTTAGCCCATAAATAAATGCAAAGCCTGGACCAGTTGCAGGAGCCCCCAGCACAGGGTTGAGGCTTGTAAGAGGGTGATTTCTGGAAGAAGGTCTTCCCATGCGGGCACGGCGGGTGCAGGCAAATACCTGCTTTGGCAGGGGGAGGGCTAGTTAATCTGAAGTGTCGAGTGCCCACACATCTCATGGAAAGCCATGGGGCTGGGAAAGACCTTTGCCTTGGGGAGTCAGCCCGTTAGCAGCATGCTCCTGCAAGAGGCCGAGAGCTCACAGAGAAGTTGCTTAGTGCTTTCATCTCCCACAAAAAAGGCAAAAATAGAGATCCAGTATTATGAATGTCATCCGATTGCTGCAGCACCTAGGCATCCGGACATGGCTGTAGCAGCTGGTAGGGGTCCCAGATCAGACTGAGCATGCAGGGGCAAGCATGAAGCTGAAATAGTCTTGAAGTTATTAGGAAAAGAGGCAGGACAGCAAAAGTATGAAGACCTGTACTACTGCCCTTGTATTCTAACATGGTGCAGACTAGGGGGAGAACATGCTGAAAGAGAAGAAAGCCAACTCAATTTTGTATACAAGAGGAGGAAGCAAGTAATTATAGGAGAGGGATTAAACTGCCTGCCTACTGGTCTTCAAGAGCAAAAAAAATCTGTAGAAGGGACCCAGAATACCGCTTAACATCAGCAGGCTTTGCTGAGTACAACCTGGTGCAAAGTACTAAAGAAAAATCACTGCAGTTGTTGCCAGCTGTGCTTCTGCTGCAATTTGGAAAGCCAAGGCCAGCTCCGTGGGAGCATTAACCAGTACAAGCCAAGGACCAGCATCCATTGCTCCTATTTGTAGCTCACTTTGCAGGTGTCCTGGCCACATGGGTGGTGAGACCCATCTGGTCTCACTTAGGCATTTATAGGAAACACGTCCAGGTCAGAGCAAGTTGTTTCCAGGATATTTTTCTAACTGAAAAGGGGAAAGAAGTACCTCCAGAGGGAAAGCTGTCACATCCTAAGATAAGCTCAGGAAAATGAACCTTGCTCTCCATGGATGGTAAGGGGAACCTCAGACTTTGCCATCCGATGAGTGGTATGATGAATCCCATTCATAGTACCCAAGCCTTCCGCACCTTGCCAACCCCACTGCTGAACCTATCAACTGTAATTGTTACTGTGTTTTGGAAACTACAACGCAAACAGATGAGATTCCCAGCGTCAGCATCTTCCCTACATAAACAGCCACCCATGATTATGCTCAGGTCCATTTCAGGACCAAAACCTTATTTCTGCCTCAGCTTTGGCGGTCTGACACCCCTTCGATGGTTATCCTGGTGCCTGTGCTGTCCTAGACGAAGAGGCCCAACCCTGGCATTAAAGAGGAATGGTGTCCGAATAAGATGCTGCCCTCAGCCTGTCCCTTCCTCTCCTCTCCAGCTGGACAGTCTGGTGGCTTCTACAGAGACAGCGGCCATAAGGATCACTTTTCAGGGTCCACCTGGCAGGGTTAATGTGTGCCTTCAACTCTTACCCACAGCCCAAGATGTGGCCTTAAAAATGTATTGCAAACACACACATCACCTGAGACTTCAAGCTGATCTTGCTGGTGTCTCATTAAGCTGCAAGGTGATAACAGTCAGTGGTAACAACTGTGAAATCCACTGTGACCTGACACATCTGGAGTCAGTGGGTACCTGCAAGATGCTTTTGCCTGTGGCCTTATGCTACCTGCATAGAAACATTAGGTTAAAATAAACAGAAGAGCAGGAAAGCATCTTTACCAGGCAGGCACTGAGCAGAGAGTGCCTTTTCCCTGTGATAATTTACTCTGCAGTTTTCAGGTTTGTTAGTCGGTTTGGGGTCATGTTGTTTCAATGTCTTTTCCCCAAGAATAAATAAGGTGTGAAAAGTCTACTAATGGACCCCTGTAGACAGCGTCTAACTCCAGGTCATAGAAGCAGCTGGTAAACACACTCACAAGCTGTAATATCCACATGACAAACCTCCGTACACTCTCACGCCCCATTAGCACCACCGTCAGCATTCGCCCTGTGCTTCCCACAGCAGGGGCAGGGACCCTGGGGACCCAGGAGGAGAGGTCCCTGCCACGTGCCTACGTACACCCAGCAGTGGGGACTGGGGCTGGGGCGGGGGGGGGGGGGCAACCTGCAAACAGTGGGGCTTCCCAACCCTGTGCAGAGGCTAAAAGTCCAGCATTGGGCATTTAAAGAGAGGAGACAAGCAGAGCCTGGGACTGATGCTGGTACGGTAAACTGCAAGAATAGGTCAAGCTGTCAGCTGTTATTAACCTTAGCAAAAACCGTATTTTCCAGTTCAGCCTCACATAATTCATATGGAGTTTGTTTGAGAGCCTTCTTATTACACTGTGGAATTACTGGCCCTATCTCCAGCCTGTCTCTCCTCCTGCACCGTTTAAATGTCAGTTATATTTTTGTGGTTGACTGGTTAGTGAAAGGATGAATGAATAAGTGTTTGTGCTAACTGATCTACATGAAGATGCCTCATTAAGCAGAAATGGACATGGGATGATATGATTTTGATGTGGTCTTGGCTTGCTTTTGGAAACATATTTTCTGCTACAGAAGTGGTGAGAAACATGAGACACTAAGTTTGATCCTGTTTTCTCCATTTTGAGCCCTTTGTTTGAATTGTATCAAAAAAAAGCACTTCCAGAAACCAGAGTTATGGTACCTTCAAAACAAAAACAAAGGGCCAAATTCCGTTATTTACGGTGACCAGTATGGTACAAGCAAGTGATTCCAGCTCGTTACTGAATGGCATTATAGTTCTGATATAAAATCTATCCCCTTGCTTCTTCAAGGACGAGAGGACCCTAGAACACAAACGTGTTTGAGTCCAGTATTAACTAAGATGGCACCAAGGCCGGGCACCAGGGAACAGGCCCTCAAGACCGCGCTAGCATTGCAATGCTCTGCTCCTCACCGTCCCACTGCGGCCTAGTGAATTCTTCGTCCTCAGCCAAGAAACCAGGCTCCCCCCATACAAGACCTGGGGGGAATTGGGCACCCGGGTATGTTCCTGGCCCTTCCTAGGACTAGGAAGGAGCAGAGGTCCTGGACCCCAGCAGTACTGCTCAGTTCCCAGCTCTGCTTTGGTCCCTCCAACCAGCTCTCTCCAAGCCAAACCTACTACCCAGGGAAACAGCCCTAAGCAATGGGGCTCCGAACCAGCCCATCTCCTGGGAGCCCAGGTTCACATCCTGACCCAGAAATGTAGATGCAGCCATCAAAACCAGCCAAACTGCAGCTGGTGGGACCGAAACCCCAAGGCAAAACCAAGAAAAGATCTCTCTTTGCTTGGGACCCTACAGCCTGGGGTGGGGGGGAAGCCCAGGCTCAAACCTTTGTGCTGGCCGAGTCAGAGCAGAGGCTTGACATGGCTCTGAAGTCTCCATCAGCTATTACATAGCCATGTGCTGTGGTGGGGGAGGATGGCTCCCAATCTCTCTTGTTGTAGTTGTTTGACTTTATATACGTGATTAAATATTCATTGGACCAAAGAGGAAGATTGATTGACTGTTCAAATATTCAGGGAAACCAGAATGAGAAACGGGGCTGGTTTAAACTGGGGGAATATGAAGCCAGATGTGCATTTTGGCCATATCCCAATCCTATATAGGGCAAATTTCTAGCAATAACCTGCCCTTTTTCCTGCCAGCCACAGAAGGAAAACCTGGGTCTGCAGGCCAGACAACTCTCATCACGGACTTTGGCCAGAATCCTGCTGATAACAAATGGATGATCAGAATTTGGATGCACAATCGTCTAGATCCACAGGTCAGCATAAGCTGAGGTCTGCAATTCCTACTTGAAATTAGGAAAAAAGGAGATTTCAATGTGGGTCAGCCAATACCAACAGGATTGCTTGAGGACCCAGCTGCTCTGGACAGATGGATGTAATAACGCATGCACACGCACAGACATTGAGGACCTGCACTCGTTGTCCCTAAAATACAATTAGCAACACAAATGAGGAGGAATTTCAGAAACAACTGTCTCAATAACAGCCCAGTGCCAATAGGCACCGAGAGGACTCCTTCCTCTTCTCTCATTGTCGTGGGACGTCTGCCTCAAGCCTCCTCTGAAAACAGGCCCAAGCACATGGCTTTTGTAGCCACGTAAGTGACCACATTTCAGGTCTTTCAGGCCAAGAAATGGAGAAAGTTTGCAGGGTCTGGAACCTTCCCACAAAAGGAAAGTAAGATATCTCCAGCACTTCTGAAAAAAGAAATACCCACTCTCATCCAGGCAAAGCACACGTTGAGTTGCATGAGAAGGAATGGGAAAAGCCTTCAGGAAATAGCTAACGGTTTCCAAGCCTTTCCCTTGTTCATTTTCAGACTCTGGCTTTCTTCGGGGGAAAAAGTGTCCTTTTGAAATGTGCCTGACCCTGGGCTCTGTTCCTACAAATGTTGATTCAAGGTTGTACTTTGTTGTTATTTATCCTTAAATAACGACTGAACTGGCACAGCTCTGAAGAAAGGGTATCCCAAAAGCCCAGTGTTTGCAGGCATTCCTGTTCCCTGCCCATATTCTTCCTGCCCTTGGCTAACAGTGAATTGCCACAAACCCCTCCATTTTGGCTTAGCAGAACAAAAACTCTGCAGCCCCCGCATCTCTTCTTTCTGTGCACCCCGAGGCAAGATGTATGAGTTTGCTCCTTCATATACGGTACTGAAATCCAAACTGATTTGCAAGGCATTACCTAGCTGTATATCCCCGGCAAGTATGGCTGCCTATGTTTATATATATACACACATGCATTTGTGTATACTCCTGGCTTCCTAGTACACTGAACATGCCCAAGCGCGTTGTCTGACACCGAAGCCCTCCTGGGCAGAAAAGCCGTAGCATCCTCTTCAACTCTCGTGCTCCCCAGTCTAGGCACTGTCCAGGAGGGCAATAATTCATGCAGGCTCCACCACTCCCTGGACCAGTCCAACAGTTTTGCAGAATAGACAGTCACGCTCCAACGTCCAAAGGAGTCCGAGGCTTTGTTTAATTTACCAGTCCAGGGACAGCCTGCGAGATCCAAGTCACAACCGACTCCTAACTGAATTGAATCCAAAGCTCAATACAGCTGAAGGAGCCAAGAAAACTTTTCCTCAAGAGACTGGTGGCATTCACTAGAGTGGGAAATGCGGGTCCTCAGCTTTTCAGATGCTCAGGCTCAGCCCAGCCCGCAGCAGTGCCTTACAGTTGATGCAGTTTTCACACTTGCAGCTCAACATGTGGCTGCACATGTTTGTGGCTAAAAATGTGCTTTCTCCATAATGAAACTGGAATCAATAACCAATCAAGCCACTATGTGCTTCTGTGGAACAGCTTAAAATAGGGTTTCTTTCTTTCTTTCTTTCTTTCTT
>JAVKLA010000008.1:29806440-29832557 GCA_034782735.1 Sagittarius serpentarius
TTATTATTATTATTATTATTATTATTATTATTATTATTATTATTATTATTATTATTATTATTATTATTATTATTACAAATGAATGCTTACGCACAACAGCGTGACGTTGGCACCCACTTCCCAAACAGCCGGTGCCTGATGGTGCGAGTCAGACGCGGCGCTCAGCACGCCGATTCCTGGAACAGGCCCCCAGGTACCACAGTTAAGCATCTCAAGTTTATGCTCCAGGCCGGGCAGCTCTTCTGGGTTTCATTTTTGTTTAAGAAATGTATTCACCAAAAATATGCTCTTGCTCATCTGGAATTTTGTTTTGGATGTTAAACAAGCCGACGGCAACAAGGAAAGAGTCATTCTTGTTGGACGGGTCAAGCTCATCTCTCTTTTTAAACAAGCCAGGCGTTCCCAGCTCACAGCCCTCCTGGCTCTGCTCGCTGGCTGCGGCACCGGCTCAGCACCCGGCAAACCCAGCCTGGTCACAAGCAAACGGCAAAGGGAAGACCCCCCACCGCAAAAAAAAGTCACTCTCTAGAAATGCTCTTTCCTACTTTTGCTTCGCTTTTTCGCTGTGGTTTGGTGTTGGGTTTTTTTCATATAATTTCGTGGCATTTCATTAGTGCTACTTATTATATAAGAATATCTTACTGGTTTTTTATTCTGTTTCATTTTAAAAGTATTAAAGCCATCTGCCACTTAGTAAACACTAACATATTTTCTTTTCTAGATCAAAGTGTCTCCTGTCTGTGTTGTAATGGAAGTTTGACATTATTTTTTTTTACAAGACAGGCAGGAGACACTTTGATCAGGTGCCAAACTGTTTCACTACAACAAACAGGCAACACTCTGAGCTAGAAATGATAAGATGTTATTATGAGCCGTGATGATTTCACGACATGTCAGCCATAATGTTAAAAAAAAAACCCACAGAACACACAACATTAAAAATATCAGTGTGAAATTCCAGATTTTTTAAAAAATGAACAATTTACGAATTGAAAGTGTTCCTTTCCTATTTTTCCTCTACGGAACTGTGACCATTTTGTAGTGGTTTTTTTGACTATTTTTTTGTAATCCTTTTCATTTCAGCGAATCAGTATCTTCTGTCAAAAACGCTCCATTGAAAAAACTCTGATGGAGTCAACTTTAAAAGCTTCTCTTGAAAGCCTTTTTTAGATCCAAAAGATTATTGTCCCTGTCAGAGAACTAAAGAATCACCTACTGGCTTTTTTGTCATTCCTAAATAAATTAATTGCTTGAGGATTATTTCATCCGTGTTTCTCAAGCGCGCCACTCCCCACTTCTCCCACCAGCCCCCGCCCCGTACACACGTTTGCCTTTTATCCCAGGACGCAGGATGCCTCCACAGAGAGCCCCAGCTTTCCAATAACACAAATACTGCAGCTACACGCTGCGGGGAGGGGGAAAAAACAACATGCACATTGCCATTTCTGTCTTGATTTGCACGCTGAAGAGGAGAAAGGCTCTTCCGTAGTCATCTACGCCAAGCGCCCGGGCACCGAAGAGGGGCTGGGCACGAGCGTGCAAACCCCCGAACACGGGAGCTGCAGGTGGAGCAGGTGAAGGCAACCAGCCCCCCTCTTCCTCCCCCTAAAAGCGGATCTACTCCTGCTTTGTAGAGAAAAGCTACTCTAGCTTTCCACATGGACAACGACAGCCCAGAAAGGGTTAGTCGCCTCCAATGGGCACGGCAACCGGAGAGGGTGACCACAGCCCAGAGTAACGGGTAGCAGAAGGGCAGCAGCATGCACAAGGGGAGCCTGTCTCGCCAGCGGGGAAGGATGGGCACTCCTCATTTGAAACTTGCCGATAACCTCACCCTAAAAGAGGGGTGAGAAACTTCGGGGGCCCAAAATTGGGTGCTCTACAATGATTAAAAAGGAATCAAGGATGACTCTGTCATAGAAACCAAACGAAAGTTGCATCAAAGAAAAGTCTGTATTAGGGAAAAAAACTGGAAGACGTTGCCCAGAGGGGCTGTGGGATTTTCGTCTTTGGAGGTTTCCAGAACTCCGCCGGACATGGCCCTGAATGACCTGCTCTAACGCCAAAATTAGCCCTGCTTTGAGTGAGGAGTTGGATCAGATGACCTCCACAGGTCCCTTAAAGGTTCAGTCATTCTACATCCATGTTACGACATCCCTACAATTATGCGGAACGAATCCCAGCTCAGGAGATAGCAAGTCTCAGGTTTGCCCGGACCTGTTGTCTTGCATCCTTACCTGCAGCCCGCTGCAGCAATGGCATTTGCGGTGTTGGCCCTGGTGCGGATCATCGTCTCCCACGCTGGGCACGTCCCACTGGAGGCACAGCCCTCAGTCCTTCCAAGAGAAAGTCCTTGGCTTCCTGGATAACTTCATTTCAAAACACGCATTTGAACCGGTCTGGGGTTGAAGGACTTGCATCACACCGCCCAAGGTCAGGAGGAGACCCCCGGCAGTGCCGGTCTGCGGCCGTTTCGGCACGGGGAGTTGTTTGTAGCAATAAAGCCACATGCTGGTGCAGCGTCAACACGCGGAGCACGTCCGAGCGCAGCCCAGGCCACCGCACACCGGGGTTTTGGGGCAGTATGTGCCGTACAAACAGACGCCAAGCGTAGGCCACTGCAGATTTAGGTCTGTTTTCCTCCCCTGATGCTTCGGGTCGGGGGGTGTCACTGTCCCGGGAATGACTTTCCAGCATTGGTGGAGCTGCTCAAGAAGCGATTGAGCCTCAGCTCACCTTCTCCCCTTTTAAACGCAGGTTGTTTAGAAACAAGAGCCGCAGGACTGTGTACATTTGTCGTTTCAACCCAGCAGTAAGTATTTCAGCGTGCAATAAATCATTAGTGAGAGAAAAGGTCAGGAGGCTAGAGGTGTGGGTTTGGCATTGCAAACCAACCGGCAGGACTACAAGTCTGGTGTTTCATTCCCTAGGGCTCCCCCAAGATTCACAGCTTTCATGCTTTTCTTCCCAAAAGACCGCATTCAGGGTGCGTCAGCACAAGGCAAAGTTGCGTTATCCTGGAAAGCTGAGAATTTGGTATTTTCTCCTCTATAAGAAGAGGGCCTGTTTTCCACAGGTGGTTTATTGCTTATTATTACTGGTTGTCTGATAGCACCTCTTCCCCTTTCTTGCTCTCTCCAGGCAAAAATCAGAGCCTTTCCTGCCACCTGCGATGCTTTAGTACCCCACGGAGTTAGCAATTAGCTTGTGCTCTTCCTCCGTGCCCCACGTTGTGGACAACCCAGCTGACCACACAGCCCAGCATGCCCGAGGGCTTCCCTCCTCACCAAGAGAGGGAAACCGCCGGGAAGTGACAACCACAACTCCCACAGAGCCCATCTCTTCCCAAATGAAAACATTATGGAGCTCTGGCCTAAATACAACGCTTGTTCGCCAACAGGTCAGAAACATCTACAAAAATGTCCCCTCTGGTCCAGCGCGAGGAGCACGTGGTGCCGGGGAGCGGATGAATGCCACGCGGCACCGTGAGCCTGTCGGGCTGCAGAAGGCTCCATCAGCCATGCCTGCTCCTCTCGGCGAAGAAGGACTTTTTAATTCGGGCTAGCAAAGGGGGCAGGGGTGACGCACACCAGGATAAACGCCGTTCGTGGGCCACAGCAGAGACCCTTGGAGAAGCGCAGCGTAGCCTTCCATCACAGCGTTTGGCAGCTCACTTGGCCGTGCTCGGCCGTTAACTGCCGTGCCGGTACTGCCTGTACAGCAGGCAGCAAATACCCCGGCCTTCGCCGGCAGGAAGAATTTGAGGATGGCCGTGGTACCATGCTGAGGTGCGCGACACACCAGGAGCCCAGGTCCCAAACGTGTCATTTAAACACGTTCCCGTAAGATGTTCATGCCTCTCCCAGCACCAAAGACGTCTCCAGAAGGACTGATCTATTATCCTGCCGCCCCTCTCTGAAGTGCCTTGCCCCCATTAAGTAAACAGTGCAGGGAACCCTTCGTATTTACCCGCTCCAGAGAAGCCCTTGGGTTTAACCTGGTCAGGATGCATCTGCCAGAGCAACGACGTACTGCGTGTTGTGCCTCTCTGTTTGCACGGGTTGAGGAACCAGGCTGCCCATACAACCATCTTCCCGATGGAGCAGTCCCATACGCACCCAGACCTTTGTTAGCAGTTGCCAGGCTCACGCGGGACGTGAGAAACGCCTTGCGTGTAGTTATAGGGCTGCGGTGTTTTGCTTAATTATTTGGCTGACAGCAGAATACAGCCGCCGAAGGAATTGCCCCCTTGGAAACCTCCCTGTCCACGCATTTTAGGACGCCCAAGATAAACTAAATCTCCTAGCAGGCTCCGGATAGACAGATATAGTTTCACGGGGGCTGGGGGAGGAAAGGGTCGAACTTCTAATTTTTCGAAGAACAGCTCTCTCCTCCTTTGCTACGCTCCTGATGCAGTTCTGCAAAGACGACGGCACATGTAGGGGACTGGAGATGGGATCATTACCACGGCTGGTTATTTTTTTTGGAAATGGCCATTGCTATTTTTCAGTCTAGTTGATTTAGCCAGCGGTTTCCGGAGAACAGAAAAGTCAGCGCTTTCTCTTGACCCTTCGCTGCGAAACGCAACCTGAGCTATCTACTACAGAGCCGCTGGTGCCGCGCAGCGCCCGGGTTGTAGCTGCTATAATAAAAGCACTCCAGAGAGCCTTTTGGGGTGAGCGAACCAACGCCATTGCCTCTGAAGCGAACTCTGATTTTGAGAGGCTCAGCAGAGCTGCAGCGTTGTGCAGCCCCGGTTTTGAACGCTGCTTCTCCTCACCTCTTTGCACAGCTAGAGGCGAGCGGCCATTTGCCTTCTCCATTTAAGGTTGCAACCTTTCTTCCTGCCTTAAGGAACGGATTTAATTGCTTTTGATGATCCAGAACAATGTCATCATTTATTCCTTCTCCAGAAGCAATTAGTATTTCAGCTTGATTATTTGCGTATGAGTCACCAGACAAAATACTACGGGTATAAAAATGCTCCTTGATAGATAAATCGATAAAAGGTATTTAAGATTAAAGATCTAACTTGCGCTCAAATATCACGAAACTGTCACGTGTCAAGAAAAAAATTTCAGCCCCACTTTGTGTACCAGGAAGACTGATCCTGTGTTTCTGTTTAACCCCAAACCCTTAATTAATCCGTTGCAGGACCCGAGCACCGTAACACCGAAGGCAGCTTGTGCTGCTGTCAGAGCACAAGAACAAGTCTGCTCCGACACAATTTCAGAGCTGTCAAAGCATCCAAAAACCTCCCAAGTCAGGCTCCACTGTGTCATTTAATCTTAAGAAATAATTTTGGATTTTTTTTTCTCTTATTTCTTTTCTGATTTCTAGCTCGGTCTATTGCAGCTCATTGATGTTTTCAGCTCTTTTCCTCAGAAACTGAAGGCTCGAAGCTGATTCATTCTTAATAGAAGGTACGAGTCTCAGAGGAGCAGCTTGATTTCGGGAGCTCAGATTTTAATGGAAACATCAAATCTGTCTGCCGTTACGCTAAGGTCATCAGAAATTAGCAATATTGAAGGTGTATCCTGGGTTTGCTTCTAACATAGATCACGGCTGATACATGCATATGTCTGCACTGACGTTGCCAAGCAGCCTCACTGGCAAACTCTGGAGTTAAGTATAGCTAGAAATGGCATTTTGTGAAAAATTAGACCAGAAGTAAAGGTTGTTTTTCTTTTTCCTCTTTTTTTTTAAAAAAAAGGAAATCGATGTCTGTGAGTTTTCATATGCAACATCCCAAAAGGGTGGGCGTGCTTTCATTTAAACCTTCCCTTAGCGGGGCTGGCCTCAGCCCTGCCAGGGTGACATCCTCGTCAGAGAAAGAGAAAGCAAAACTTCGCACAGAAACGAAAGCGAGCCATTTAACGATGTCACACCTAACGAAAAGCAAACAAAATCAATGCTAATATGGGATGCCAATACCCAAAGTCCTCTCCTTTTCTGAAAGTGGAGAATTACTTCTCTTAAGTATCCAAGTGGGCAGGCGAGGGTGGTGAAGGTGAGGAGACAAGATCTGCGGAGGACACCATGTTGGCCGTGCGAGCCTACCTGAAGCTTCAAGGGCCGGGACTCACGGAGAAGCTCACGACACCAAGTGCCAGGCAACACATCCAGAGCAGAAAACTCCACGTCTGAAACGATGCCCGTGGGCTAACAGCATGGATCGGGGCCGGTGCCGGGCTCCAGGCATGCTGCTACGCTGGGGGGCAAGCACGAGCACTGGGGAGCCTGGGGAACCAGGCTGGAAAGGGACAATCGCGGAACAAGTGCTCTTGCAGAGTGAGCAAAAGGATGGAAATGAATTCAAACACGTGCCTGGAGGACGCGTCCAAAGACAACTCTAAAATGTGGGCGTCCAGCTGCAGCCTCCGGTTTGGGAAGTCCCTAGAGCTGTTGGCTGCTGGAAGGCGAGAAGACGCTCGGGGACAAGGACGGCTCCACACCTTCCCTCGTGGGTCTGCTGCTGGCCATGGCCAGTCAGAGGTGCTGGGGCTAGGCAGGCTGGGTCAGTCCTCACCAGCAGCCCGGGCAAGGCCGTTACGGATGGATAACGCACTGAGGTGAGATTAGTAGGAACAGCCACAGCTAAAATACAGCCACGCTCACACTCGGAGGTCCCACGACCCCAGCAACGGGCTGGATCTCCAACAGAAACCCCTACTTTTAGGAACATAACCACATTTGGCGGGGGCAGTACTTTGGCAATGGCTTTTAAAGGATGAGTCGGCAGGCGGTGTTCCAGTATCGGGGTGCGGTATTTTCATGCCAGGCACTTCACTAAGCGGTGTGTTTCCCACTCACGCCCTGGGTGCTGCAGCACACACTTGGTCGGGTGGGAGCTGGAACTGGCAGGCTGTGCTGGAAGGACTCTTTCTTCCCCCTGGGAAGGACTGGGGTAAGATTTTCATGACAAAACCCACCAAGAATTACTGCGTGCAGAATTGCCCTTGCCTTCTGCAGGGTGTTTTTTGTTTACGGTTTTTTTTTTTTTTCATCGCTCATTCTTCTTGATTAATTCAAATGCCCACCTAAATTTCTCTTGGGAAAAGGCAAAGGAGCTAACCTTCCTGTAAACCACAGACTGTAGATACGCGAGGTTTTTTCCTCTCTAAATCACTAACAACTGATACCTGTATTTTCACATCCCCAAAAGGAAGCTTTTTAAAGGCAGGGGCATTCGCCCCCCCCTGAAGCAGCATGGTGAAATGCAAAGAGAGTTGTGGTGCGGGTTGATTTTACCTCCGGGCTGACTGCGAGCAGCCACGCTGAGATGAAATGAGAGTGCCGTGGAAAACCGGAGTGCTTTCCCCAGGGCTGCAGGCTGCAGAGGTGCAGCTCTCTCCTTGCCCTGTGTGCCTCAGCGCTCGCTGCAGGCACCAACCCTCACAAGGGGCACGGCAGCTCCTCGAGGGAAGGCTGGGTGGGCAACGGCCGGCTGAAAGCCCTCATCCGATGTCGCCGGACCTTACAGGCCCTCCACCTCCCGTTCCAACGGGCTCAGCGTGGATGGCCTCGGGGGTCTGGGCACATATATCTGCTCTGCCAAAACCCAGAGCATCCAGGAGGCAAGTTTAAGCATTGCAGGCGTTGAGGATGCTCCAGTAGAAAAATAGCCCCAAACCTCCTTGCTGGCAACCCTCTAAAACAGACAGGGGCCTGTGTTAGATTTCCCTTCCCCTGTAAGATTTCACTTCATTTATTAAAAATATATTAAGAACATCAATATTGGGGGGGGGGGGGGCGGGCAGCGTCAGGAAGAGCGCTCTCTTCAAGCCTTTTCAAACTTCCCCGGCTCTGCGTGTGGTTCGCCACAGCACCTTGGCCCCGGTATCTGCTCCCAGACCTGGCTGGCTACCACGGCCACTAAAAGCAGCTCAGGGCTCGAGTAAAATCACTGCCTAACTCTGACATTTCCAACGCGGGTATTGGCATCCAACAGGTCACATCAGAATAAGGCCTCTCCCATCATCTCCCTCTATCCTAGATCTACCTGAGCACCTCCAGCCCTGACTGACTTGTGTCCTATCATCAGCTGGAGCTGCTTCAGTTTTCTCCACGTGCCCTGCTGCCATTCCTTAAAAAGCCTGAGTGCATTTATGGCACTTAAGTAGTAAATAGGAGTAATTGCCTTCTGAGCAAACAGGCTGTCCTGGCTCAGATCCTCGACACGAACCCATTAAATGGGGAGCTGCTGTTCATTAAGAGCATGACTGAACTTGATCCACCACGGTTGCTCACTGGATTTAAAGTTAAAGCTGATGGAGATGGGGGGAGACGGGCGGAAACGGGCTAGAGGACTTTGTCCTGCACCAGCTAGGAGTACTTCTGCTTCCATCCTCTTCTCACCTCCTCCGACAGACCTGAAGCGCTTCCATTGTCACCGTTGGGGTGGATCCCTTGTGAATGGCAGATGGAGAAAGCCCATGGCTGCGGGGCGCTTACCAAGGCTTTGCTAAATCCTGCACTCAGGGGGGTACGGATAGGTACAGCACCCCAACCCATCGGGGCTATACTCAGCTGGATCGTTCTGATCCCCGTTTTGCTTTTCTCCCGTCCCAGGTAAGCATTAAATCTGGCTTTCTGTCAGCTGGGGGTTGCCACTGCCTGAAGGCAGCAAAGCTTGCAGCGAGCCGCAAGCCACATCCCCTCCCCGCGCTCACCTTTGCTTTTCACTTCTCTTTGGGTTTGGGGTTTTTGCCAACTGTATCTTTTCTACAAAGAAGCCCCCACAAACCCCCCTTCTGACTGCTTTCACTTCTGATTTTGCGAGCCTTTATAATCGGTTCTTAGAAATGCTTTAAGCAAGACCACTGAAGCGCTTCGTAGCATCCTTCTGGAGCATTTCTAAACAAGGCTGTGGTACGTGTCAGGGACCAGCCCGATATCACTTGGAGGTCACCTTTACCTCTAGGGTCATGGAAATATTTCCAAAGAGCTGTTCCTCACAGAGGCTCAGTGGTCTGGCCTGCCCAGAAGGCGTTTGGAACCTCGCCTCGGTCACCTCACGGGGTCACTGCAAGCAAGAATGGTGGCCCTGGAGCAGCCAGCACCACGGGATACGCGCTTACAGCGCTGGAGACTGAGGCAAGTCAGTGAAAATAAAGAAGTCCAACTTCTTTTCTTATGGACATTCCTATCAATTCCTCGTGCTTTCATGCCCATGCAAAAGGTGCAATAATTTACCCCTGGAGCACCTTGGGAGCTTCTTCATCCTACCTCCCAAGGCAGAAAGACGCACACTCCGCAGCAACCGCTTTCGGTATGTTATAAAGCAGACAATTTGCTGAGACCCCGAGTTGTGCCAAGTTTCTAGCTTCTTTCCTGCTTTGCAAGGAAGAAGAAATAAACTCCCACCAGCCTCCTATGAGGAACGGGTCCTCATTTCAACCATCTTGTAAAAGCAGGGCCAGCGGGGGAGGAGGCAGAAGTGCTGGAGCAGAGCCCGGCAGGCTGCAGCCCCGGCGAGCCCACGGCGTGGAGGGCACTCCGTTCTGGCAGCGGCCGGTTTCACAGAGATCGTGAGTTTAAGCACATATCTAATTGAATTGCAGATGTCTTTTCTGATGGCTATCTGGTAGGAAAGCTTTGATTAAAGCAGCAGCAGCAGAGAGGCAGAACAGGCTGGTTCTCAGTAATAAAACTAATGGAAGGAAGAATGACCATCTACTGCAGCCTCCGTGGGGAGTATAATGCAGGCAGATACTTGAAACAAGATTTTTGGGGGAGATCTGGGAGCTCAGCACAGATAGCCAGCTTCCAGCTCCTAGAGATCCTGATGTATGTTGGACTGGAAAGCAGCTGACAGTAATTTAAATAATCCACAAATAAACTCATCTCCCTCCCTTCCCATACTCCCTGAAGAACAACAGATCCGCTTTCCTTTCTGACGGCCATAGAGGTTTGTTCTTCTTGACTTTGTTTTTTTAAAGGCTGACAAATTTTATTGGCTGCCTTTTTGGTACTTCCAAGATTCAGGTGGATTTGCCCTGAGCGTGCACTTGCCAGATCTCAACCTCTCATTGTTTTACAGTGCCTTTAGAGCTCCAAAGAGGGAGAACTTCAACAGAGCTCTCAGTCCACCCGAACTAGAAGACTGCAAATTGGAGTGTTATGACCTTTTCTTTTTTTTTTTTTCGCCTGCAGCCACTTTCTCATGATGACTTGAACCGCATCCAATACACATTACCACATACACATCACTGAAAAACCACCCCCACCCCAACACAGCTGAAGAATCAAAGTTAAGCTTCAAGATGACCTAAGAACCTGGCTTAGCTGGGGAACGAGGTTTTTGAGAACTGTTTTCCCTCTCCTCAGCTGGCCGTTACGCTGTACCCAAATTCCCCTTGTGCTGCATTTTAGGGGCCTCTTGGCCATGTCCCACCCAAGCTCTCCTGGCTCAGCGCAGCTCTCCTCGGGGCACCTCAACGAACCGCCACCACCTGGGACGCAGTTTCAAGGAAAGCCGTCGCAGTTTTGCTCGTTTTCCCTTTTGAACCCCTGCCCTTTTCCGATGTATTTACAATGTAAGGAAGTTAGTTTATTCACGGTTTGGCTTTTAACTTCATTGTTGAGCTTGGCTTTGCTTCTGTTGGAAGCTGGACCCCGATTCAGGAGGGGCAGCTGCCAGTGTCTGCTGGAAACTCCTTGCCACGGGATTTTCAAACACGCCGTTTGTTGGCCGAGCTCAGCACATACTAACTGCAGTCAGAAGAGTCTGCTTACTCATCGCAGGAAAAGGACCGGGCCAGCGGCAGGTGTTTTCCGGAGTATCCTCAAACAAGCATTTCAAATGCCTAAGCTCATTCCAAATTTCCCAGGAGCTCCCTCCAGCAACCACCCTCCGTTTAGTTACATTCACCTGAAGTTACACCGACCAGCAATGGTTGGAATTCGGCTAATTTCCAGCTTAGGCAAAGCCTTGGGTCTGTAACTTGTTTCAGGTTCACCCCAGCAGAAAACTCTCCAGAAAGTTAAAATGCGTAATCCCAAAGAGGAGAAAAGCAAGAAATAATGCAACGCCTCTAAGACGTGAACTGTTACTAAAGTACTCAAGATGCTTAACGAGAGGTTTTGCGAATGGCATATATTAAGCTAAACAAGTATGCCTTCAGTCAGCGAGCTCGAGTACTGCTATTTCACCCTACAAGGAATAAATAATAATTAAAATTCTTTGTATTGAGATAAATACATTCACTGTAGCTACAGAAATCAAGGGTGGTAATTCCCAAGTAGCCTCGCTGGGTTCTTTCTCCAATTGAAAGACGGGAAGCTGCCTCCCAGGCATTGATTTCTTCTGTAAGAATTAGGGAGAGGCATCTCTAAGGCACTGCATTCACTCCACTGCTGCCGGGAGGTTTTGTCTGGGTGCTCTCTGGACAGTTTCCAGGCACGTTATTGAAGCATATTTCTCTTCCACAATTATTCACAGAGCCCCCAGAATTTGGACAATCTGGACTTGCCTTACAATTATTTGCCAAAAATTATCAGTTTAAAAAAAAAAAAGCCACGAGAGGAAAAAAAAAATAGCAACTTGGTCTCTGTGATAATTTGTTAAATCAGTTTATCACATCGCTATTAAAAGCAAAGCAAGTGTGCAGCTAATTGTCAACACGAAGTTAAATGATAAACAGCTTGAATACAGCCTGAAGAGTTACTGAACTGGAGATATGCAGAGAACAAAAAGCTGACATATAAAAGACAGATTACATTTAATTTGAATCTCACTGTGGATGAAAACCTGAGCATCTCAGAGTTTGTACAAAGAAAGATTCTGGTAGAAAAAGACGTCACTCGACTATTGATAACATTTGATTTAAAGTGCTCTGAAAAGTGATTTGTTCTAGAACAAAAGCAAAAAATCAAAACAATTAATTCCAGAAGTATTACAACACACACAACCGACTGAAACCTCTACTCTTTGTTTGGGTCTCAAGTGCCATTTTAGTCAATTTGAATCCGTTTCAAGGAGAGAGGCTGCAGTTTTGGCAGATCTGTTACTAAAATCATCTCAGCAACAAAACGTTGCTCTGCCTAACTTTAGCAATTAATAAACAGCTCCAAAAAACCGGCTCCATAGTTTTAAAACTATTCAGTACCTAAGACTAAATGATCAGATCTGCCAACACTGAGGCACAGCGTACCAAAATTATTAATGTACTACCTAACTGAAAACCTTCAGACTTCCGGATACCGTATAAAAGAGCAGTTAAAAAAAAAAAAAAAAATCTTGGACTTAGAATACACCCAGTCTGTTCTTCAAAGTAAAAGAAATAAACCCAGAGATCAATTTCTTTTCTAAACAAAAAATAATTCTTTGCAAATTTTGGTAAGTGAAGCGGGTGAAAAAGTCGATCTGCTTGTTAAAGATTGACTTTTATATACTCAGTGTTATGACCTGGAAGTGCTGAAGAGACATTCAGAATATAAAGGCAACTGGAGACAATTAAGCCATTTAAAAAGCACCAAAATTAGCATTCCTTTTGTCAGATCCAAATAATTCAAGTGCTGTTCTGTCACAAAGGCTATCATCAATTTCTAATTTTAGCTTATTCCATGAAAAAAAAGCATCTCATTTCTCTCTGGCATCTCCTCATTGAGAACACTTTAAAATTATATACTGAAATCTCAAGAACATAAACTACAAATTCAAGTTCACACTCCCACAGAGACACCCTCGTACATGCACTTTGATATACTAATTCCAATAAAGGTAATGCAACTACTTGTGCCGTGATACAGCTAAGCAGCACCCGAACCGCTGCGTGACAAGTACCCAAAAGCAAGAATTTAGCTACAAATCACACAAAAAGGTGATGTGTCCTGCCCTTGAGCCCTCAGCCTTCTCATTTCCTCTGCTATGCCGCGACACTCTCAGTAACACAAAGTTCCACGCAAATGGCATCTCCTGATTTTCACTATACGGAGTAGGCAGTCATATAAGATCCTATTTAAAAAAAACCTTTGTAATTAACCCTTGCATTTTAAGTCAAATTAATTCCTTGTAATCAAATTCTAGGACATCGCTTGTAAGGTCAAAGTACTGTCCTGCTACTCAAAGTTCTGACCTTTTTCTCTCGCTAACTGCGAATACTCCAAGTATCCAAGATTCACATCCTCAGCACCAACAAACACAACCCACTGTAAAATTGCCAATTCCTTCACTCCCCTGGTTGCAGGCTATCAATCACACCGTATCTAGTCATTCACCTAGAAAGTAAGTTGTAGGTTTAGATTCAGCTGTATTTTAATCATCATTACTAAAGAGGAGAGAATTTTATTTTTTTTTTTTTCAAACTGAAGGGAAAGTTTTATCTTCACAACAGAACTGGAAATTCTTCTCAACAATTTCAGAAGGCAGCATTACTACTCCACGATTTCAACTCACAAACTAAGTACGAAATAATCAAGGTAAGAGCTGTGGGGGTGAAAGCCAGAAATTCTTGGACATTGTGATTTCAGCCTGGTCTCATCACTGAAGTTTTGGAGACTATGGTGCTATGGCTGACCCGCTGGGGAAGCCGTAATGCTCGCTGCCTTTGCCACCCTGAGTTAAGGGTGTGGGAGCTGCTGCCAGCGTGGGATGAGCCGTGCCCAGGCAAGGGTGCAGTTTGCCGCCAGGGAAGAAGTGCTGCATGAGACTTATACGTTCATGGGTGATCATACAGCCGACGTCTGTGCTCCTGCTCGCCTACTGCTCCATGTATAGAAGGCACCCAACAGTCCCGACTGTACAGGATGGGACCAAAACGAGCTTTGCTTAGCCAGGCCCCCTGCTCTCCCCCTCTCCTTCGTCTGACTTCACGCTCACCGTGTTTTTAAGAAACCGTGGAAAGCAGGAGCTACATTTTCAGCTGAAACTAAAGCTCTGAAGCTGACAGGCAGGATCTCGCACCCAGACCTACTCTTCCTGACCTCACTGTTCATGTAAAACTACACTGCAACACGCTGAAAGTGACTGCAGTTAACATTAGTACAATATACAAACAGTGATTTATCAACATGGTATGCTTTATTGAAAGTTGACAAGTGCAACAATTAAATACATTGACGTGTTACAACTGTTTAGAGAACATGCACAAAAACATATGCATACTACTATACAGATCATATGCAAAAAATCCATACTGGGAAATCCAATTTTTTTTTTTTTTTTAAATTCTTTGCTAGCAGGGTTTGATAATTTTTGGAGTGGTTTTTCCTGTCTTGAACCAAACTACAATGAACAAAGATTTACTTCAAGATAATCAGCAGCCAGGGAACTTCAGAAGTTACACAAACAGCATAAATCTGCCAAATTCTGAACAGTTGCGTAGGTGCATTCTTATTTATGTAGCATTAAAAAAAAAAAAAGACTTTCCAAACTTCTTCAGATCAGCCAATGAAACAACTAAACTTCAATCTGTACAACCTAAATAGTTACAGTTTTCTATTTTACAAAGTAATTACACTAAATACACAAATATACAGTAGGCAAATAACCTTCATTGTAATTATCCTATGACCCAACAGTACGTCACCTACCTGCTTTCTATATATAATACAGCTTTATGCACCTGTCCACTGCTTCAGAAAACGGTGCAAATATTTGCACTTAAGGTTTCAGGTGACAATTAAGTGTTAAACACTGAAGTTACCTTTCTCCCTCTTCCTCTTAGCTCCTATGCACCAGTCCTCACACTTTGGAACCCCAGCGCACTACGGGGGATTGAGCCATCGCTTTTTACTCCAGTCTACTTCTTCGTATTTCCAAGCTTGAAAAGCACTTGTATCAGTTTTATCACTGGATGAATGGAAGATTTAAAAAACAAACCAAAAAAAATTCAGGCATGCAGCTTCGTTTCTCAGCCATTTGCAGAAGCTGCTAAAGTCCCCAGTGTACTTGTGCTAATTCTCTGGAAGAAGTTTATTTTATTCAATCGACCTAAGAACAAAGACTCCTTCAAGCCAAAGGGGGAAGGCAGGAAAGAGAGAGACAGATGAGTGCGTAATACAGGGGGGGAGAAGCCTCTCCTGATGTGTGCAGGGCATGGAGTCCTCAGTCTGGGTTGCAATGTGCATTGAAATGGATGAAGGGTGGCTGTGGCGGGCTCCCACTAGTCCTTCCTGCTCTGGGCAGTCCAGAGGCCAGCGATCACGACAGCAACGACATCTGGAACTACGCTGAAGGCCCCGACCCCTGTGATGCCGGCTGAGCAGGCTGCTGTGTCGTCCCTTGTGACTGGGAAGAGGAAGGCGGGGAACCAGTCTGCAGCTGTGCTTGGAACTGGGCAAGCTGCTCCGGGCTGGCAAGTGTTTTTAGCAGAGTGTTTTCTTGCTCCAGCTGGGAGTTCTTCTCTATCAGCTCTTTGATTTGCTCTTTGAGGACCTCCACTTCCTCCCTTACCGCATACATCAAGTGACTCTTCACCAGATCCTGGAACGCAGAGAAGAGAGCGTGTGCGTTAGGAAAGCAGCCCAGCGCCAGGCCCGGGCTCCCACCAGCTCGGCTGGAAGACACAGCAGATCCATCTTCGCCGAGAGCGGGTGCGAACCCAGCTCTGCTCGGGCGCAGGGCAGCGTCCCGGCGCGGGCTGCGAGCCCCCGCTGCTCACGGCCCGCTGGGCCAGACCCGCGGCCCTTCGGCGGACGGAGTCGGGCCGGGCAAAGCTGGGCCAAGACGGGCCGGGGCTCCGCCGCCCCAGCCGGGGACGCGGGGCTGCGGGGGGCCCCCTCCGGCTCCTGGCTCCTGGTCCCACGCAGCGTAGGCTGCTCTCGCTGCTCCCGGACAAACACAGCCCTATCGTCTGACTTAGAATATTATCACAACTTGCACCAACGTTATTTTTGACGTTTTTAAGTGTTCCCTGTTACTGCATACAAGTGCTGCCTCGGGGACACGCTGGATGCACACAGGCATCCAGGCTCCGCTCCCTCCCCTGCCCACTAACCCCACCCCCCCCAAATCCTCCTTCCCTTTTGCTTTCAGGGACCTCCCGCGTTCAGGGCCTGACTCGTTCCCACCAGGCACAGCAGATCGTGGGGAAATCTCCTTCGCGCCTTATCTCGGGCCGTTATTTTCCTCCCCCAACAGCAGATTGTCTCGGGATGTGTTTTGCTCGTTAGCCCGGCATTGCAAAACCTACGTCCAGTAAACTTTTCCCCTTCAAGGAAATAAATAAACCCCCAAAAACCGGTCTCGCTCTGCTGCCCCACGCCGTCCCCAGCCCACACATCGCACAGTGCAGCCCAGGGATGGGAACGCAGGGAGCAACTGCCTAATTCATCTCCAACCTCTTGTCTCCCAAGAAAACAAACAGATCCCCCGTGAAAAGCAAGCTGGGCTTTGAAATACTTTCTGCTCCATCCCTCTGTTTTGCTTATGCTGGGAAGGATGTTTGAGGGCTGAGTCCCCGGATGATGTAAATCCATTATGTCAGGATCTGGCCGCTGGTTTCCACTCTGATATCGCCCCTTTCTCACGGAGCGCTCCGGGGACCCGGGGCTCTCGCTGGAGGTTTTTCCCCACCTCCCTCCCCGCACCAGCCTGAGTTTCCCACGCTGGCGTTCGCTCCCTGGGAGCCGGCTCCCTCGCAGACGTGGTTTTCCAAGCACCACAGTCTCCCCCGACTGTCGATGGTTTCCTGCCCCGTGAGCTGCTCTTTGTACCTTCCCAGGAGGCGATGGGCAGTCGTGGGGTGCCGTGGCCCGTGCCCCATGGCGGGCAGCTGCCTGCTCTGGCAGGGCCAGCCCCACAGAGCCCGGGAGCCTCTTCCCTGGCTGCAAGGCAGCTCCCCCTGACGTGTCGGACATATGATGTTTTCTTGAGCCCTGGAATAAATAACCCCCCGAACGCACAGCCTCCCACGCAGGCGGCCAGCTCCTGCAGCCCGCCGTCAGCTGCACCGTCCGGCACTGCCCGTCGCGGCGTGCCGTGGATCCCCCGCACCGGCGAAGGCGCAGGAGAGGTAAGGGGGTTTCCTCTGTCCCCAAACAGTCACTGTGGGGTTGTGGCGATGCCACAGGTTCGGCTCCTACTGCAGTCTTTGGTCCCTCACTTTGCTAATTCCCAAAGGGGTCTGGGCTCCGGCCGCCTTCTCCCCTCTTGCTCCGGCCGCGTGGCCGGGCCGTGGGGTGAGTTGTGTCCCGCTCACGGGCAAAGCAGTCAGGTCGCCCGGTGCGGCAGGACTGGCAGGCAGAGCTGCCGGAGCTGCCCTCAGCGCATCGCTCCGTGCCTCCGCTCCCTGCCTGCCGAGCGGCGGGGGGATGGCTGCCGCACCAGCTCCGAAGGGCATCCCTAAAAGCCTCGGAAAAGCTGCGTCTCTGCTGCGCGCTGCCCGAGGTGCAGCCCGGAAGGCTGAGCTGGGGTTGGGGGGGCAGCGGGCTGCGCGGGCGTCCTCGCAGCACCGGGGGCAAAGCTCGTCTCAAAGCTCTGCCCAGGAGCAGTTCAGCTCCGTCAAGCTCGGCACCCCCCTGTCCTGCCCCGTGTTGCCCCCGCGCCCTCCCCAGCTACGCCGCAGCTCACCGGGAGCGAGTGCTTGCAGCCCGGGGGAGCAAAACACACCCAGCGCTGCCTGCAAGCGGCCAAGCAGGCGGGCAGGATGAGGCCTTTGGCTCGGCTCGGACAGCCACAGTGGCCCCGGGCTGGGCTGCACTCCATGGATGACATGTCAGCAGTGATGGATGGAGGGCTGGAGGCAGCTGTGGGCCCGCTGCCTCCCTAAGGCAGGTGCTCTGCTCTCGCCGCTGCCGGTTGCTGCCTGGCCGCAGCCCTGCCTTCACGCCTTGCAGCTGCCGGGCACGGGAGGAGCCGATTCCCCGCCGGTGACGGCGGTGTCCCACCGAGCCGTGCCCACGCCGGAGCCATGGGGCTGTGCAGCGTCTGCTTCCCTGCGGCTCTGCTCGTCCTTGCAGCCGCAGGGGTCCGCAGCCGGCAGGCAGGTGAGTGAGGACATCCCTGAGCAGGGCCGTGCCGGGGAGGTGTCCCACCATGGGGCACACGCGTCCCCGTGGGGGATGCCACGCTCCAGCCCATGCAGCCAGGATCCCACGTAGCCCGGCTGGGTCTCCGTGCTCTGCCCCGCAGGACTGTGCACCCTCCACGTGCTGGTGGCCCTGGATGTCACCGACTACCAGCAGTCCAACCTGCAGCCCTACCTGGAGCGGGTCCTGCGGGACCTGACCGTGGCGGACCACCTCACCTGCAGCCCTCTCGGCCTGAACCTCAGCCTGCAGAGCACACAGCAGGACGGGGACACCCTCTTCCAGGAGCGGCTGCGGGAGCCCTGGGTGGACGTGCTGCAACGCCTGGCACGGGCGCACGCCTTCCAGCGCTCCTACCTCAACCAGCCCGCCCTGCAGACCTTCCTCGGCACCCTGGCACGGCAGGCGGCTCATGCCAAGGTATAGCACCGGCACAGCCATGCCCATCGCTCCCCGTGAGGCTGGGGGACACCGGGCGCTCCCGCTGTTGGGGGCTGCTGCAGAGCACCGGACCCCCCTTCCTTGCCCAGGTGCTGCTGGTATTCACGGATGGGCTGGACGACGATGCGGGGAAGATGAAGGAGGCGGCAACGTCGGCTTGGCTGCAAGGTGGGACGGCGACGGCCGCGTGGGGCTCAGATGGGTGAGCCCCGTGAGCGGGGAAAGCTGGCGGGGACCGGGGGCCACCCGGCACAGTGTGGCACCCCACAGCACCCCGTCCCCTCCAGACCAGGCTGATCTGCTGGTGACGGTGGCGGTGAACAACGTCACGGGGCTGGGGGACCTGCAGCAGATGGAGTTTGGGCGATGGCTGGGGAGCGGGCAGCAGCTCACCGTGGACATGCCGGAGGCCGGCGGGCATGTGGCGCAGGAGCTGGTAAGGGTGGGCTGAGGTGGGGTGGGCGGTGGGGGCCCCACGGGCTCTGAATGGGGATGCCACCCTCTCCCTACAGCTGGCCCTGGCAGAGCGGACGTGCTGCCAGATGTGTCCCTGCACCTGCGTGGGGCTGCCTGGTCCACGAGGCCCCAGCGGCCCCCGTGGGGGCAAGGTAAGGGGCCGGGGGAGCGGGGGAATGCGGGAGGGGATGCCCAGCCCTGCAGACAGCCCGGAGCTGGGCTTAGACCTTTCCCTTCCCCATCAGAGGGGATGTTTCCCCAGGCCCCCCACCATGCCCACGGGAGAGCCGTCCCATCCTTCCCACCCCGCTCTGCTGGGACGGATGGGTGGGCTCTGGGCCGTGCCCGCCTCGGTGCTGCTGCCACAGCGCCAAAGCGCTGAGCAAAGCAGGGGGAAACCGAGGCCCAGGGGGTGAAGGGGGGGTCTCACCACGTTCCCCCAGGAAAATTGCACCCCCTCTGCTGTGTGCACAGCCCCGGATCCCTTTCCCAGGGCCAAGAGGAGCCCTGGGAGCTCGGCTCAGCTCAAGCCCTTACGCTGCTCAAGCCTTTCCTCCCCCGGCTGGGAAGGGAGCCCAGCCATGCTGGCTCCCAGCCCGGGGTCCATCATCGGGCCGGGGGGTCGCAGCTGCCGCTCCCAGGGTCTCTCTCTTCTAGGGGGTGACAGGCAGCCAAGGGCGCGCTGGAGACGAGGGCGAGCACGGACACGGCGTGAGTTGGCCGTGGGACCCCCAGGGCAGGGAGAGGGTGGCCCCAGGGGTAAGGGGACCCCCGTCACCATGTTGCGTCTGACGGCCCACCCCCCGCTCCTGAGTGCAGGGGGAGCAGGGACCGCGAGGTCTCCACGGCAGCCGAGGGATGCAGGGATGCCCGGGGCAGCGCGGACCGAAGGTGAGGGGCTGTCCCAGCCCAGCGTGGCCCTGTCCCGCAGCGTGGGTGCCCACCGCTGCCCTTCTCTGTCTCTTTGCAGGGCTTCACGGGTCACCCTGGGGAGCAGGTACGTCCCTGCCTCGTGGTGTATCCTGTGGCTCCTGTAGGCACTGATGGTGGCCAAGGCCATGGACAGCTGGCAGTGGCAGGGAGACCTCGAGGATGGGCCGGGATAGAGAGGGATCCGGGGAGGGGAATGGGAGATGGCCATGAAGGATGGAGGGGTGAGATGGCCAGGGCTGCTGGGGGAAATGGGGCAAAGCCAGGACCTGGCTATTCCACCCCGTCCCGTATAACCTGGCATCAGACCGTGTCACCTCCTTGTAGGGACCTCCTGGAGAAGCCGGCTACGATGGTGTGGACGGGGAGCAGGTGAGCTGTGCAGTGGCACATTGCACCAGCCGGCCGGTACAACCACTCCTCCATCCCGGCACAGCCACCCAAGTGGGTCCAGGCCCGGGCCCGGGCCCAGGCACAGCCTCCTCTCTCCTCCCCAGGGTGAAGCGGGGACACCCGGCTGCCCCGGAGAGAAGGGGTCCCGGGGGAGGCAGGTGCGGCACTGCACGGCTGAGCCTCGGCGAAGGGCTGCCTGCTTCCCCCACCGCCTGGTTGCTAAATCCCTTCCTCCTGCCTTCACCTAGGGGCAGAAAGGCTCCCGGGGTGCCCGGGGGGAGAAGGGGCCCCCAGGCCCTTGCGGCGAGGTGGTGAGTAATGGGCTCACAGCCCTGGGGCTCCGTGGGGTGCTGGGAGGCTCGCTGAGCCCCCCCGCTCTCTGCTCCCCAGGGGCCACCCGGGAGGAGAAGCCCTGAGCCCGGTGCCCCGGGGTGGAGAGGAGACGGGGGTCCCCAGGTAAGGACTGGCGGGGGCCAGGACCGTGCTCGGGGATGCCGGGCGGCAGCGGCGGAGCAGCCGGACGGCAGGACCCTTTTTGGGGATGAGATGTGCGCGTAGGACAGCTGGGACCTCTGCTTCCCTCTCAACACCCGTGATTTCCAGGGAGATCCTGGCCAGGATGGTCCCCCGGGGCCAGCGGGGCCCTCGGGTCCCCCTGCTCACCCGGTAGGTGCCACAGGTGGGGGTGCTCTGAGATCCACACCGGGTGCCCCAGTGCCATGTGCCCCTATGCAGGGGACGTGGCTGGTGACGGTGCTTCCCTCCACAGACCTCATGCCAGAAAGGGCAGCAGGGAGCGCAGGTAGGGCTGGCAGAGCCCAAGGACGCGGGGGTCCGTCTACCCTGGGGACCAGGGACATCTCCCCACTGGAGCCTGAGCCACCCTGTCTCCTTGCAGGGCAAGAAGGGGAACCGTGGCAGCCCCGGCCCTGGGGGACAGAAGGGCTACGGAGGTGCCCAGGTGAGGCCAGGGCAGACCCCGCTGGCACTGGGACCCCTGGGTGGGCATCCCCGCTGCCCCCTCCGCTCTCCCTTTGCAGGGGCTGCCGGGGCTGCGGGGGACGAAGGGTGTCACCGGCCGCCCAGGGCGCAGAGGACTTCAGGTGCCATCCCCCTCCCTGCGCTGGGGTCCCTGGTGGGTGCTGGTGGCCACCCGGAGCTGCTGGCCGTGCCGGTGGGTCCCCAACCCGCAGGTGCTCCCCAGCATCCTTGATCCGCCTTTGCCTTCGCGCCCAGGGTCAGCCCGGAGCCGAGGGCTCCCAGGGAGCAACCGGACCAGCCGGCCCCAAAGGGGAGAAGGTGAGTGACGCCGCGGCGCAGCGTTTCACAGCCTCCCCCGTGCTCCCCCAGCCTGCAGCCCCGCTTTCTCTTCCAGGGGCAGGCAGGAGCCCAGGGCAGGAAGGGGAGTGTGGGACCGCGGGGGCCCAAAGGTGCCCTGGTAAGGCTGTGTCCCTCGGGCCCCTGGCATCCTCCCCCGGGGCGCTGCAGCAGTGGCAGGCGCGGAAAAGCCGTGGCCAAAGAAGCTTTGGGAAGAGGGGTGTTTGTGTAGGTCCTACAATAATCTGTTCTGGGATTTTTCTCCCCTCCCAGGGCGAGAACGGGTGTGACCGGAGAGGTGCTCCAGGGAGCAAGGGTGCCAAGGTACTGGCAGCACGGAGCAGGGATGGAGGCGGGTGGGATGAGCGCGGGGCAGAGCCCTGCCCATGGGGCTGCAGGGGGGTCCCGGTCCCACTCACATGTGCTGCTTCCCCCAGGGCACTCGGGGCCTGCCGGGATACCCCGGGGCTCAGGTGAGTGCGCGGGGGGCCGGGAGGGGACACGGGGACTTGGCCAGGGCCGACCAGTCCACGCCGTGGGGTGCTGGTAAGGACGGGGTCGGCTTCCTCCAAGTGTCCCCCCCCAGGGTGATGGGGGCGAGAGAGGAGCCCCAGGGGACAAGGGTGCACGAGGGCTGCCCGGGCGCAGGGTGAGTACGGCGCAGCCCCCTCCCCGCTCCCCCCCCCCCGCCGTGCCCACCCGCTCAACTCCCCGGGGTTTTCCAGGGCGATCCCGGGAGCAGAGGAGAAGCGGGCGGCCGTGGCGGTGCGGGACCTCCGGGAGAGATGGTGACTCCCTGCAAATCCCCTTTTTCCTGCCGCGTTTCTGCAACCATCCCGCGTGGTGCGAAGAGCGGGGAAGCCCCGGTGCTCGGGGATGCGTTCCTTGTTCACGTTTCCTCTTAATTTCTCTCCTCTCCTGCTGCTCCAGGGCCCAAAGGGCTCCCCAGGCATTCCCCCCTCCACGGTACGGGACGCTGGTGTAGGGCTGGCTGGGGATGGGGACCCGGCCTTGAGGGGTGTCCTCGGGGGACAGAGAGGAGCTCGGTGGCCCCCTGGCCCCAGCAAGCCTTGCTGGGTTTGCTGGGAAGAGCTGGGTGGGAGAGCTGGGACTGACGCCGCTTTGTGCATCCCTCCAGCCTTGCGAGCTCAAGGCTTTCATCCGCCGGAGCTGCGGTGAGAGCCTGGGACAGCGGCAGGGATGGCGAGGCGGGGACGGGGACCGGCTCGGTGGGGGGGACCGCGGCAGAAGGGACCGAGGGACGGCTGGATGGCGGGGGCACAGCCGATGGGTGTCTGCCTGGAGGATGCACGGAGGAAGGCAGCAGTGGATGGGTGGGCACCGGTCCCACGAGCGCAGGATGAGCCGGGGGGGCTTTTCCGGCAGCCCCTGAGATGCCACCAACCCCTCACAGTCACCACCTCGCCCTCCTGCCCACTCTTCCCCACCGAGCTGGTTCTGGTGCTGGAAACCTCATCCACCGTACCGCCGGCCCTCTTCTCCCGCATGAAGGAGCTGCTGGCCCTGCTGCTGCGGGACCTGCAGGTCTCCCCGTTGGGTTGCCCGGCGGGGGCCCGGGTGGCCATGCTGGCCTACGCGGCCACCCCCACCTACCTGCTGCGTGCCGGGGAGACGGGGAGCAAGGCCGCGCTGCTGGGGCGTCTCCGCCGCCTCTCGCCCACCCGTTCCTCCCGGCGCGGCCGCCTGGCCGCTGCCATGCGCTTCGTGGGGCACCACGTGCTCAAGAGGGTCCGGCCGGCCACCCTGGGCAGGAAGGTGGTCCTCTTCGTCACCAGCGGCCGGAGCCAGGACCTGGAGGGCATCGGGGAGGCCGCTCTGCAGTACGAAGCCCTGGGCATCGTGCCGGCAGTGCTCACCTTCAGCCCGCTGCCCAAGGTGGTGCAGGCTTTCCAGGTGAGAAGCGGGGCTGGTGGCTGCTCCCCCTGGTCCGTCCCCCCCAGCCCTCACCCCCCCCCCCACCCCGGCTCTGCCTCCCCCCCAGGTTAACAGCCTCTTCCGAGTGGTCCAGCTCTCGGCGGCGGAGCCGGCTGGGGACGCGGAGGTGCTGCGGGATGCCGTGCTGCCCTGCATCCTCTGCTTCGGTAGGCAGCCCCGGGGTGGCACCGGGGATGGGTGCTGGTCGGCTCCGGGGCTCAGCCTCCATCTCTCCCCGTCGCAGATCTCTGCCACCCGGAGGGCTGCACCGCAGCCGTACCGTCCCCTGACCCGCTGGACGTGGACTTGGCCTTGGTGGTGGACAACGCAGCCCCGGGAATGCTGGCGGAGAGGCTGGAGGCCGTCGGCGAGCTCTTCCACCGCCTCCTGGGGCACCTGCAGCTCGCAGGGCCGGATCTGGTGCAGCACGGCACCCGCTTCGCCCTGGTGCTGACAGGCCCCTCCGTCCCCGGGCAGGGTTTGACCGAGGTCCCCTTCGGGCTGCCCGGCTCCGGGGAGCAGCTCCGGGAGCGCCTCCGCCTCGCGCTGGCGCCCAGGGCGGCTGCGGCATCCGCCGGCGGCGCGGTGGTGTGGACCCTCCGGCACGCTTTCCCGCAGAGCTCCGGCAACCGGCTCCGCGTCCTCTTCGCGGTGGGGACGGGGGCCGCGGTGCTGTGGGACGGGGAGGCACGGCAGGCGCTGGCCCCCTTTGCCCGGTGTGAGGATTTTGGCATCTTGGTGCTCTCCCTGGGGCGAGCTGGGACAGAGCAGCCGGAGGCAGCCGTGCCCGAGGGACTGCCGGCGTGGCGGTACCACGCCCTGCGCCTGGGCGCGGTCCACCCACCCGAGATGGGGTACGCGGAGAGGACGGCGCTGGGCTTCCTCAGGAGGCTGCGGGGTGAGCAGGGTGGGGAGGTCTTGGGGGGCTGGAGCGTCTCTGGGTCCCATCCCCGGCTGCTCCGGGAGCAGGCGGCCTCAGTCCCCAAAACCTCCTTGCCTGCACCTCTGTCACGCCTCCGCTATCGCTTCTGCTCTGCAGCGGAGAGCAGCCAGCGCCCCAGCACCCCGGGGTGCCCCTGGGAGCTGCCCCCCTCCCGCGCCAGGTCCAGCGAGCCCCCCCCAGTGACCCCTGCGCAGTGAGTGAGCGGCAGCGGGACCGTCCCCTGCGTGCACATCCCTCAGTGCCCCATGACATGAGTTGGGGGGGGCTGGGGGGTTGCACCTCCTCTTTCTGGGGATGGGGTCCTCCGTCCCCCAGCACATACTGGGGGGCTTGCTATGATTTCCCCTCCCAGGACCCCCGAGGTCCCTGTTGGGTTGCCCACAGCACCCCCCGGCCCCGGCAAGGGCCGGAGGGCTGCGGCCGTTCCCGGACCCTGCACCCTGGACAAGGACCCCGGCAGCGCCTGCGCCCGCTTCTCCGTGATGTGGTACCACCGGTGGGAGACGGGGTCCTGCGAGCGCTTCTGGTACGGGGGCTGCGGGGGCAATGCCAACCGCTTCGGCAGCGAGCAGGACTGCATCCGCGCCTGCATGGAGCCGGGTAGGCGAGGGTGGGCGTCCCTCCAGGGACCGGCGGGGGGGGGCCATGGGGTGCCCCCAGCCCAGGCAGGGGGTACAGCTGAGGTTTGGGTGCCGCCGCTCGGCTGATGCTGTGACCATCCCCGGCAGGTCCCGACGGAGCCGGCGTGGGCGAAAGCAACGTGATGCAGGGTGAGGAGCATGTGGGGGTGGGGGGTGGTGTGTCTTTGCGGGGGGGGGGGGGTGGGGGGGGTGACTCGTGAGCAGAGAGCAGGCAGGGAGGCCGGCAGGGCTGCCAGCTCAGGCACTGCCTGGGTCACGGCGTGCATTGCCCGGCATGCAACCACGCCGCGCGCTCTGGCCGTGCCGTAAGCGTGCTGCGCCGCCCGCCTTGCAGCCGCCTGCCTGGAGGCGCGGGACGCGGGGCCCTGCCGCTCCTTCTCGCCCAAGTGGTTCTTCGAGGGCCACCAGCCCGGCCGCTGCTCGCTCTTCTGGTACGGGGGCTGCGGCGGCAGCCGCAACCGCTTCGAGAGCCGGGAGCAGTGCGAAGCCGCCTGCCTGCACCCCGGCAGGGTGAACCCCCCGGTTCCCCACCCTGCCAACGCCTCTGCCTGCACCCCTGCGCCCGGCTGCTAGGGCTGACACCCCCTCTCATTGGGGTCCGGGGTGCCTTTGGCCCCCCGGGATGCAGCAGCCGGAGGCGCAGCGCTCGTCCTCTGCAAAGCTCGCCCGTCCCCGCCTGCGCAGGCTTGAGAAACGAGGACACTTGAATTATTGCACAAGGACCTCGGGGTCCTGCCAAGTTTCTGACAGCTCCTCTTCAGCTGCTCCGTCATGGCGGCGGGGGGGGGAGGAGGCCGAGCCGGTGACGGGGATGCTGAGCCCTTGCAAAACTCTGCACACCCTTTGCCGTCCGCCGGTCCGGGTGGATGCTGGTGCCCAGGGCTGGCTGGTCAGCCCAGGAGCCTTTCCAATAAAAGCCACACCACGGTTTTTGTGTTCGCCGGTGCAGCTGGGTTGGGGGTGGGGGAGGGTTTGGGGGGTGGGCACCCCGGAGCCGCAGGAGGCCTTGGACGGGCGCCCCGCGTCCCGGCCAGCCGCAGCTGCGCCCTCCCTGCGGGGAGCAGCTTCCCTGGCTGCCGGCAGCGGGG
>JAVKLA010000008.1:29841255-29858551 GCA_034782735.1 Sagittarius serpentarius
GGGGGGGGGGGCGGCGGATTTCCAGAAACACGTAAGAATGACCTGATTTACCACATTTACCGCACAGTGCGGTGTTATCCTGAAGCCTTGCTTCCCTTTATCAACCACCAAGTCGGGCATTTGCTGTACAAGTTCCTGCCCAGCCTGTGCTTCCACCCAACCCCGCCGCCCCCCCGTCCTGCGGAAACAAGGGTACGAGAGGAATCTGACGGTATGCCTGTGCTTCAACTCAGCTGAAACAGGTACAGCTAGACCCTGGAGTGGGAAAATACTCCCAGGCTTCTTAATCCAGGCACAGCTTCAGTGATTTAAGAGACACAAATCCTGCTGACTCACAATGGCAGAAATCCCAACAGAGTATCTTCCATGTGAAAAACATTTAAGCTTCCCTCACTGAAGGAAGAAATTGTAAAGCGATACTGGTCTGAAATAGAATGCAAGATACCTGGGAAAGTATGTAAGACTATGAAATCAGGTGTGCTTAAAAGTTACTTTAAAAATTTAAGACAGATAAATAGATACTTTAATCTGACCTGACTGTGCCTTACAGCTTTGGAGATGTATTACCCACTTCAGCACAACACTTCTTTCCTGTAATCCTGCCACACTGTAAACCAAAGAGAACAGTCAGAACACAGATGTGCTGGCTCAGCATGTTTTGAACATGTCCCTGGAGCACTTTCTAGGCCAGAGACTGTAAACGGCTGGCATAGGTCCACGTCATCTACAAGAAGGCCCATCTATCCTTAAGTCCTGGTTCTCCTTCAGGTGGAATTCAGTCTTCCTCAGTACCCTACTGCTCCTCAGAGGAGTCTCGGGCAGCAGAAAGCCCTCCTTTTCCACAGGACTGCATCTTCTAGCTTGTAAAGAGCAAGTTACCTCGAGACCATCGGGTGTCTGTGCTGGCCACACTGGGCAAACAGCACTGACATTTAGCCACCCTTGAGCTAGACATTCTGCGAACAGAAGATACACTCTTAATCTTTTAATACACAGCTTGCGAAGGAAAGATTACAGCATATTATTTCATACTTATTCAATAACCAAGTAATCGTCTTTATGCAGAGCTGGCTAAATTTATGAGTGGCATCCAGTTTATGAAGCAGCCCAGTCCATTCCCTCATACTGCTGATGCCTGTCTTCTGGTGGATATCTACCTAAAATGTGTTTCATTAGCTCTTCCAAGAGTCTTTCGTACAAAACGAGGTCTGAGCTCATGTATATACTGTGTCAGGCACCTAACACTTCTTGAAAACAACTACCTCATCCTCCAGAAACCATGGTTATTAAGATGACACCTTGAACCCTTGCAGCTTAAAAAAAACAAGCAAACAAAAAACCCCCACACCACCGGAAGTCAAAACAAAACCCCCACAAAAACAAAACCCAACCAACTCCAGTATCAGAAGCCTGAGATGAGTAACCCGCTTAGTAACGCGTGGGAGTCCAAAACAGCTCCCAGGTACGGTTTCCTCATTCTCACGCAGGGTGTTTGCCCAGATGCCCAGCAGTCACTCTTGGGCATCAAGGCGGTGAGCTGCCACACCGCTGTCAAGTTATAGGAAGGAGAGAAAACTCCTCCTGCGAGACACGATTTAAAGCCCCTCTTCCAGCTCCACCGGTGGAGCCAGGGAACTGCTGCTGAAGCGTCCCACCAAGCACAGAGGACAAGTCACCTCTTACAAGAGCAACCCCAGGCAGCCTCCCCTCTGCCTGCTCCCACACAAGGTACAGAACTGGGGAATTCCTCTCCGGCTCTTCCCCTGCTGCTACTAATTGCTAGAGGCCCCAGGCAGGTAGACGGTAACATCAATCAGCAGTTCAAGTACAAGCAATCCTGACAGCTATAAACAAAAATACTTGTGATTGTTTGAGTCACAGGGTAGCACTGGTGCAACTGAGATAGGCTCCTGCTTTGAATTAGTTCGCCCAAACCTGTTTTTAAGCCCCATTTCTGAAGAACTCAGCGTTTTAAAACAAGCTGTTGATAAACCGAAACGAGTCAAAAGAACCACTGAACCGTTTCAGAGACTGGGGTTGGAGGAATTGACTTAGACTGAAAAGAGTCAAGGTACTTGAAAGGATCCTTGAAAACCCTGGAAGGACCGAGACTTGATTCAACCAGTACGAGCAATTACTTTTAAATAAATACTAGGTTTCAGGGGCTGTCAGATTTTTCTTGTAATTTTTCATATTAGAATGCATCTATTTAATATTCCTCTAACGATGAATTAAAGCCTGCCTTTTAAAAACAGTAAGGAGGACTAGCTCATAACTATAGTGGGTTTTCTATCCCTCGATATCATCAGAGAGAGACTGGATGCCTTTCACTAAGGTATGCTTTAAACAAACCGAAGTTCCCAAAGTTCTGATAGGGGTGACCTAAATGTAATTGTGCAAGACACAGTAGTTTCTCTGTCCCTGCCTTCGGTATTGTTCACATATTTTAACCAACTACAGCCCACCTTAACCAACCCAAGAGTTAGCAGGTGCACCCAGCACTCTCTTCTTCCAGCTGATGCCATAACCAGAGGCTGAAGGATCTTCTGACTTGGTCCCTCCCCGCCCCCAGGCTCACATCTTCTGCATTTCCAACCAAGTTTCAAAAACAAATACGGAGGATGCCGCAACACCATTCATTCTGTATGGATATGGAGAGGTGCTGATATACACCGGATCTCAAGCAGACACAGCCACCTGTCTGTGGTCAGCACTACGCTACACCACAAACCCATATAATCGCCATTTCCAGCTGCCTAGTGCTAGACAGCTCCCCAGTAGGACAAAGACATTAGGGATCACTTTTCCAAAGCACCTTGGTGGAGCTCCAGTGCCTGAACTCTCGATCTTGGACTTCGTTCTGGCAGCCAAACTTAAAATGAAAAAAGTATTTAATTTTATTAAAAGCCCTTCTCAGTATATTGTAAACTGCCCTTGACCAAGGACTGCAAGGAGGAAAAAATCCACCGTGTCAGTATCCTAAAAGTTTTAAATGAGATGCCTAGCCTGGGAACCGCTCCTCTTTCCTCCAGAGAGCCGCACACAACTTTACTCTCTCTCAAAACAGATTCTGTGTCTAACTTGGAGAAAGCCAAATGCTTCTTGGGATTTGGCCCACACACTTCAGTAGGGTCAGTTTTGGAAAGAAAATACAACTGTATGCAACATTAGCCAGGAACAGCTGCAAGAGAGGTGAAAGTTTCTCCTTCATTTGCAATTTACAGTGACATGACGGTCAGCCAGCCTTAATTCACCGAAAAACAACTAGAGCAAAACCAGCGCCTCTGCAAGAGAAACTAGAGGAAACAAAAGCAAGTCAGAAGTAAACAGGAAGTAGGTTGCTGAGTAAGAACACAGGAGAAATCATCCAAATTTTCTGTATGTCAACAGATACAGATTTTTGTTTATGACGAGGTGCTACATCATGCTGCTATGCGTTATCAGTAAAAATCAGTTATAGCAAAACCTCTTAATAATGCAGAAAGGTTAAAGAAAATCACATCTACTCCAGCACACTTTTTCCATTATGCTTTTGTGGAATAGATTGGTTCGTGGTAGGAAACAATCTTCTCAATGCTACCTTTCTTGTTCAGTAATATATAATGGCACAGGTCATTGCTGTATACGCACACTGCTCAAGCATAACATACCCGTTGTCATTGTATTTCAATTGCTCTTATAAAAGATTTCCATTACACTGGTTCCTTAGGCGTTCAGATGAGTTAATTTAGTATAATTTTTAACATTCATATGAAACTTCAAGCATGTTTTCAGAAACTGTCGACTGCTGAAGAAATTCAAAATGAGTTTTTAAAAAAAGTTTTCCAATGTATAAATTTATATTCTTTAAAGAGGCACCATTCAGAGAGGAAAGCTACTCTCCACAGGCAATACCACAAACATAACATTACAAGAATATCAAGTGAAATATATTAACTGGTCTCTGTCAAAACCTATATGAGAGGAAGGCTTCAGGATTTTACGGGTGTGGCATAACAAAAGCACCAGTTCAGAGATCAGAAGCTATGAACAACACATTCTGTGCTCCCTCCCACAGAAGGGTATTTGCCTTCAGTACACAGAACAACAACTCTGCAACATGAAGAGTCACAGCATTTTCCCCCCCCACCCTGTCATATATTTTAAACTCAGTAATTCTTCCCATTCACCAAGTTACATGGTATTTCTTTTAAACACTAGAAAGGAACCAGATCAACACCATGCATTTCATACTTCACTGTTTATATGAAAAAGGAGGTTAATAAATGTAACTTGCAAAAGACTAAGCTGTGTTTCAGTGCTTCTCCAAACATGTAAACATGACCGATTGACTAAACGTTCTTTAAACACGGGACAAGACAAAAAATAGTATATATTACGTATGGAAAAATATTTGAATGAATACAAACTTGTTTGATAATAAGTTTCAAATCATGTTAAAATTCTCATTTTTGGTTTAGCATTACATCACTTAAGATTTGGAATAATTAGAATGACCTTTTTTTGAAAAGAGGAAAGTACCGTAATGGCAAACATTTTATAATATGGCTTATTTGAAATATTGCAATAAAGAAATATTTCAAGACATGTAGATTTTCAGTGAATAAGTAAACCTCTCTGTGTGACACTGTACTCTCAACCAGTATGACACTCCTAGCTTGAAATAGTTTTAACAAGTGCCAAGCACCTTGGTTTAGAAGCAGCATTTTTAAGTACTTGCTCAAACAAAATAGTTTAAGAAACCATTAAGAAAAAAAAAAAAGAGGAAGACGAGTAAATCAAGCATCTAAAAATTAAAAACTTTATAAATACCTCTTTAGATGCTGTTCCAGTTCCAAGAATAACACTTTCATGGTTATTTGGTCAGAGCCGTGTTTCTGGAGAAGTGTCACTTGCATTGATGTATCTATTTAGTACCTGCTGATTATTTTCCCCCGGATGGAGGGTCGGAAGAAATACCTCTCGGTCCTTGGCAGCCGTAAGATTAGCATTAGCATTCCACTATTAACCACGGGTCCTGAACTCCGCAGCACTTTCAAGAATCACAAAGCCTCGCCCGTTGAAGATTATCCACTTGCTTCTCTTCAAAGTTTGTAGAGTTTAATAGTGGTTGGTCACGATCAACAAGAACAAGAAGGGTGAACAGTGACGACACTACAGATCCTGAGATCACATGGTATTGTTACATAAAGCATCAAGAGAGATTAAAATCTTCACGATTAGGTTTTCAAATCTCAAACGCATCTTCTTTCAGCAGTGCCAAATTTGCCAGCTCTCACGCCCATTCAGCCTGCTCCCACTTTTTGTAAAGCGCATGTTAATTGCTGCAGGTACCTAATTCTGCTTAGCGAAAGGCAGCTGAGTTGTACTGTTGCTCAGATCAAAGTTCCAGCACTTAACGGCAACTGTAATTAGACACAGAATTGACAGCACCCAGTTTGCCAAAAATATTTTACAGAGGCAAATCCTATCCCTGACTGCTATTACAACAGAAACTGGCGATGACGTGCATCTGGTTAGAGTCTTCCGCAGACCAGATAAAGACAACAACTCATCATGTTTCAAGCCGAAGTTCAATCAAATATTGCACATTCTTCCTCACAGAAGCACAGATCACCATAAGGAATTTTTGGTGCATTGTAGTACATCGATACCTTGTTAACTACAAGCCTACTTGCATAGCTGCCATTATCCAAAATTGCTTCAATGTAAACATATTCCTTCCTCTGTCATGGTGAACACTTCAGTCCGAACAAAAGTTGACTGCCCACACTACATTCTAGAGAAGTGGACAAGCTTCACTTTCCTAGTCTACACACGAGTTGGAGAGCCGGAGATAACCCCTCACCATGGAAATAACCAGCTACTTGCAGCATGCGTGCAGGAAGCCCCACCACAGAAGGGAGCACGGGCACTGATGCACACTCTTCCACCAGACGGAGACCGCAAAAACGCAGACACAAAACCAGAAATCAAACCTAGCAAATGTTACTTGGGCTTACCGCTGACTACTAAAGCATTGTCAGATGTGTTTCCTCAAGTAGATTTGCCTTGTAAGACTATATAGGAAAGAAACCAAACGGAAGGGCCAGACAAGTTGGCTCAGAGCATAGCTATGTACTATTTAGCTGCATTTCTGTTGTCCCATGCCAAGGCACTGAAGAGATGACTGATAGCAAGAGAAGCAGGTATTACACGATAAAAAGAAAACAGTCTGGCTTGGGGGAGGGAGGGCTAAAACCAACCCTACTTATTAGAACCAACAAGTCTACCATCACACAAAGGGAATATTTTGGTTAGGAGGTGGAAAGGAAGCAAACAAA
The DNA here is from genome assembly GCA_034782735.1 of Sagittarius serpentarius. Taxonomy (NCBI): domain Eukaryota; kingdom Metazoa; phylum Chordata; class Aves; order Accipitriformes; family Sagittariidae; genus Sagittarius; species Sagittarius serpentarius. Next base: position 29,847,579 of record JAVKLA010000008.1, read on the forward strand.
AAGAAGTAACACACTGATTTTTTTTTTTCCTGGGGTTGAGGGGTGCAGTGGGATTAGTTTCCCATTCCCAGAGCCAAGAGGAAATTCAGATAATTCAAACTGGGCATCAGAGCTCCTAACTGTGAAGCAGCGCAAAATATTTCTAAATGGTCTTCCCAGCGCCTGGTACGCCTGGCTTGTAAGGACAGAGCATCATGTTCCTTTTACAGCACACCAGGGAGATGGAAGCAGACAAGTTAACACTTTATATAATGTTTCTCTCATTACGTCAAGTCCCTCTCCCTCAGCACAGCATTGAAACAGGTAACGGTCACAGCTCATTTAAGCGTTCTCCTCTCACTCCCACCAAAAAGCCATAGAGGTGGGACCACTCAGATGGCGGAGCACTTGTACTCCAGGATCTCAGTCCTTGGAGAAGAGGCAGACAGGTATAACGGCCCTATGAGAGGGACGCTTGCTCTGAAAGCAGAGCTACTCTTGAAAGCTTCACATGGAGACTTGACATCGTACAACCACATATAAAAGGGGGGGGGGGGGGGGAATGATTTGTAGAAGGAAGTGGACTTTTCAACAGGTTTTCAAGGAACAGTGAGTTAGGAACAAAGGAATCAACAATTATAGCAAACAACATTAAGATGAGAAAGTCTGACCCAGTATTATTCAGTAACTTCAATATTCAAGATGAAATACTACTTACAGCAAGGAGTCTTGCTTATTTTAAAGAGCCGAAGCATCAAGCTGACTAGAGAAGGGCTCAAAACCAATTCCAGAAAGCTGAACCAAGACAGAAATTATAATTTGAGTGGCGTCCTTACATATCCTTTTATAGTCAGAAACTTAGTACAATAATAATCCCTAATGAATCCTACTGGTTACATTATCTTATATACCACATATCCTACAACCTCCCTTGGCCTTTCTATGCACTACAGAGCTGATCCGTGGCAGCCAGGCTCAGCTGAGTCTGTGTCCCACAGAACTGTACCAACAGAGCTGACGGCTTCGGATTTTAAGCTGCCCTTCTCCTAACCCTCTTTAACATCCTTCTTGCCCTCTCTGTTGCCTGTATTCCCCTCTGAAAGCCGCACAGTTGACATCAGCGAGGAAGACAATCTTTCTCCGTAACTGTTGTGCATACGGTACATGCACTGGTCACAGGTGTTTTCCAGGATGCCTAAAAAAATGAATACGCACTGAGCTGCGTTGGAGCAGGAAAGGGATGAAAGCAGTGACGTTAACCTTTCCCGTGGACAGTCTTTACTTTTTCCTTTCCTATTCCAAGATGCCCTCTGAACAGGAGCTCCATCGGGGCTGTGTCAAGACAGTTAAAAACAAGGTCCAGTAAGTTGTGCCCATCTGACCAATACATCGCTCGGCTCCAACACTGCTCTGACTCAAATCTGGGTTTCCTTTCTTGCCAGAAGGATCATTAAATGTTAGATTACATGAGGGGAAAAAAATAATCAATTTTAAGAGACACATGTCCAAGTACTGAATATAATTTATGAAAGATAAATAAGCAACTGTACTATCAACTCATGCCCACACCAAATAAAAAAATACTGTAAAAAGCTATCTTTCCGGCATCCTCCTCATGAGCTTATGCTAAAATCCTTGTAATTCGCTCTGCTTATTAGAAGAAGTCATGTCAGAGTCAGTTGGAAAATGAAAGGCAAATATATATATATAAGCACGTATGACGCAGGACTACTGAATATATTCAGCTGCTTCATTCTGCAGAGAAGCAAATACACTGCTGGGCTCACGAAGGGAAGCCATAGGTAGCTCCACCTCTGGTAACACTCATGGCCTTTCCTCATGCTTCGGTCCCAATTCTAGTGATGACTTTACAGTAAGGCAACACTCACAAGCTTCATTTGATGCCAATTCTCCAGTTATGCCAAGTAAAATGGTTTCTATACCACTGATTTAAAAGCAGCTAATTCCAACTCATCATCTTTTTATTTGGGGGTTTTGTGCCCCAGAGGAGTCTCATCAGTTCTATTTATCACCTTCACAAAAAAAAAACAACAAAGGATTTGCTTTGTCCGTTAGCAGATTGAAACCAAATTAACTGTTAAAACATAACTTCAGAGGCAGGTTATTCCAGTAACTACATGATTTTTCTCATAAGGATTCCCATAAATCTAACAATTCTGGTTACAGTGCCTTCAAGTAATTAAAAGCATTGCTCAGTTATGTGTAGGTCAACAACTTACAGGTAATAGAAACCACAAAGAAAATGTAAGTCAACTGGATTAACTAAGTGATGGAACATTTTTACTGCCTTGAAAAATAGCCTCTAGCTGCAACCGAAAAATGCCTCCAGTACAAGGATCTTCTTTCTTCTCCTGTCACATTCAAGAATTCAGCACCAAGCTATGCTTTCCTTCCTTTGTCCTGAACCATTGTGGCTGTTATATAAAGTGACAGATTGCGCACAGATGAATTATCACTGTGGGTACACTAGGATGTCAGATACGCGTAAGTTTTAGCATTTAATGAAACAAAAAACAACAAGATTTCATGCATGATAGCATCAGGGTACCTAGGTTCCCCCCACCCTGCCCATAGCTCTTAAGCCCAAAGGGGAGGAGGGAGTATATTTCAAGATACTTAACTTGCATTACTCCTTGACAGTTTTGCTTTAAAAACAAAACCAAAAAAACCCCTATCAGCCCAAGTTTAGATTTAACCTGGGAAGTGACTGAATCTGGCATCCAGCCAACAGAATTTACTGTTTATGTCAGTCTGAATGAAGTGCAGCACTTGAGCAGGCATTCCTGAGCATGTCACACATCACTGAATGAGCTGACATACCTTCATGGGGTAAACATTTAGCAGGTTCATCTTCCGTGTGCTATAGAGGACTTCAGAGACAGCTTGAATAATCCAGACTTTACCACAGGAAAAGGCAGAAAATAAAGCCCAAGCCAACCTTTAGACTACAGACATAAAAAGCCCTACAGTAACAATGTCAATCTTGATGTGATGCAACAACTAAGAATAAATTTAAAATTCTGATGTGCATACAAGTGCTTGACAAAGCAGAAAACATACCAGACAAACATTCAAGCTCTTCCGGAAGCTTTAAGGTTACAAACATGCAATCCTTAAGATTTTTAAAGGTTAAAAAAATTACTAAAACAGTGATCCGAGACTGACAGAAGCCACCAGTACCCAGGATTTCCAAAGTTTCTTTTGTGATTACAGCACAGTCTCCAAGACTACTACTTTAGGGGTTCAAAAAGAGCAAACATTTATATGGAGCTGCAGTGCTTACTGTTACAGGAGATGCCCCAGATACTATTTGTATCATAACATGGTGGGTTTTAATGCTTTGTTCCCCCCACCCTCCCATCTGAAATCAATCTTCATGGAGTACTCTGGCACAAAGTGTTTTGCAAGGCTACTAGCCAGTGACAGCAGCGCACAAAAACCACATCTGACTTCAGAAAATGTTCATTAGAGCTCATCAGTGAAGCAACGCTTGCTGGTTTGTCAAAGGAAATAAAACTGACAATGAGAAAAGGTAAAAAGCACAAAAAGCTGTACAAAGACATCTGCACCACAATGAAAAAAGAAGCACTGAAGTGAAAGACAAGTGCGTGGATGGCAGGTTGGGAAGTATCTCATTCCCAAATGCTAGCAGCAGAAATCACTGCTGTACCTTTGCTACCTTCATATTTGGAACAGGTGTTATAAAGTGCAGTTAGAGAAGACAGCTTTATTTCAGTCTACCATTAAGCAACTCAAAAAAAAAAGTGTCTTTAGCTATTAACATCCTAATTGAACATCTGAGGAATACTCTTAGACATCCCTCATAGTCATCAGCAAGTGATACATAAGGTAAGGCTTCCAGTTACACAAAGAGAAGCATTACAATTACACAGAACTAGCCAGTTGTTTTACAGTTAATTTTTATTTTTGTCTTGGTACCACTACATACAGTACCAAAAAGCAAATCCTCCCCGTGTGAAAGATCAAGAAGTGCATACAGGAAAGACCTTACCGGGTCTGCAACACCCATCTAGCCCAGGAGCCACCTCCAGGCCAGAGGCAGAGGCCTGGGGGAGAGCCCCAAAAGCCAGGCAGGTGAATGCAAGTTTCCTACAGTATCCTCCTATCTGTCAGCAACCAGCAGCTTGAGGAGTTCCTGCGCAAAAAGGAGAAGCTTAGCATTTAATAACTCAAGAGAATTTTCTTCTAAGAACCGGTCCAGTTTTCTTTTAAAGAAATTCCTCACATCACACAGTTCTGAGACTCTGTAAAACTCTGGTTGGTTACTTCTGAGTTAATTACCCAGGGAAGAGACAGTTTCAAACTACCAAATACGAAGCATCAACCAGCGCTGCTGAAGACACGAACTGGAATCTCTAGAGCAGATCTGGTTTAAGAACACACGTTAGGAACACCTGGAAGCCACCACAAGCATAAAGGAACAGCTACAGGGAGTCAGTCTTCTCCAACAACCACCGTGAGCCATCCGCAAGCGAGTGCTTTACATTCCGCTGACTGGAAGTCACTGAACTTCTAGCATTTAATCATACAGAAAAACAAATGTCCTCAAAGCGTATTCAAGCTGCGAAACTATGTTAGTACTGGGACAAAGAAACGTTAAAAAAAACTGAGTAAAATGTCTTGGGGGGGAAGAAGTAATTATGAGCATTGGTACTGAATATGTGTTGCCAACTATAATATTGGTTACTGCTTTTTGTATTGTGGAGATCAGTAACATCAGATTTCAGCCTACAGGGGACAAGCCTAATATCTACTTCTACAGGTAAGGCATCTCTTTACACTGGCTATGCTATGTTATCCTAGTCTGAAGCGAGTGCTCCTTTTCTTCGCTGTAGCACCTGCGAAATCCAAACCAGCAGAATCTCTGATTAACAAGGATCCTGATTAACAGGGACTGACACAGCACAGTAACAGCAGCTCAGCATTTTTCTTGCTGCAAGGGGTTGTCAATTTATTTCGCATGCTACATTAACTGAATACAAAATTCATAATGAAGGATTTATGGACATTCAGCTAGTCTGGGGAGGAAGGAACCCCCAAAACACACGCACATGCATTTGGTTGTGTTGGGGTTTTTTAAACCTATGCATGCAAGGGAAAACCTTAGAGAACTATGAAGTTGCTAGTCATACAATCCATGAAATGGAGCCTCACAGTTCAGGGTAAATTAATTTCAACAGACAAATGCAGCATGAAGCAGGACTCTCAAGCCTTCCTACAGAGAAGGCTTTTCTATTGAGAAAACCTTCACAGGATGATTCCAACCCAAACCTGTGTCCTGCCCAAACCTCCAAACTGAGACTCGTCACCAGGTATGGGCTAACAGGAACCAGTTACAGCTAGTTCTGTATACCAGAAACTCCTCAGTAATACAGGAACTTTATGAGACTAGGTTACAGCTGACATTCCTTGGGCATTTGGTGACATCCATATTAAAGCTGTAAGTTAAATTACAACAATGTAGTTCTAACCATTATCAAGACAGGAAGAGTTTTTAACTCTACAGCGATCCTCCTCCTCATTTTTCCTTTCTTTCAGATTCCAGAGAGCAGTCTGCATTCAAGCAGCAGTTCAGGCCCAAAAAGCTTTGGGCTCTGTGAGGCCAGCGTCGTATTTTTAAGAAGTCAACCTGTTTCAAAAAGGAGGCAAGTCGCAGAACAACACAGCATCACCTCTGAGACACTGCACAAGCAAAAATTCATACAGGAGCAACCAACCCCTTTTGGCATCACGAGCACAGCAGTTAAAACATGACTTTCAACGCTCTAAAGCAAGCTGCAGAGACCGACCACGTTTCTCTCCTATACCCCACATTTTCCCATGGAAGGAGCAACACTTTGCCATCCCGATTCTCCTCTTCAAATCGGCCAGACACTCTGCGAGGCCAGATCTAGCTAAAAAGTGATCCTCTGATGTTTAAACCAGAATGAAGCCCTCCAGGAACCCACTGCTACCAATGGGAAGGCCACTCCACCAGGCCCCAGCATTCGGCCCCTGGACCACCAGGACTGGAGGCATCGCAGCAGGACCCCTCAGAAGCAGGACGCAGAAGGAAGAAGGGTGTCACTTGCTGCTGAAACTGAAACCTCAGGGTCTGACAAGTATTCTGTGCATAATCTCTTCTCATACAAATCATTTTCACGGTGCTGTGAAACGTTTACAAGTTCTGAACGCATAAAAGTGCTTAAAGATGTTTGACAGGAAAACAGCAGCAACAAAACAACACCGCAGGTAGCAAACTGAAGGCCTTGCCACCTTAAGCCATAGATACTGTAAGTTTGTTTTCCTGCAGTGAATCCCAACAGTGGCCCACCATGAATGATTAAGCCACATTAGTTCAAGTGTCAACAATACCCTAACGTTAATTTAGTTCCTTTAACAGGCATTAGAAGACAGTGCTAATCCTATACCTGATTATTTTTACTGTGAACATTTAACTCTTAGACTGCTCTTACCCTGTTGTCTGTTTTGGTATTCTTCTAAATTGAATGTGTTCAGCAGCGTTCATTTTGGAAAAGACAGAGTCTCAACCTTCAGTTTTCTTATCTGGCTACGTAACAACAGCAAGCAGTTCTGAAATTAGCTGCTTCTGACAAAGCGTTTTCTTCAGAAACCTTCTGACTATATTTTCATTTCTTCCCTTATCAGTAGGAAGCACAGAATGTGACAACATTGCCGATGTGCTGAAATGACCCTCTTTTAAACCAGAAATTGGGACTTCAGTTCCGTAACCAGTAATTATCAGTCATTTTCTTGAAATTAATTGCTCTAATCAGGTAAGTAAAAGCAATGGAGGTTATTTGGGAGACCAAAATAGAGGTTTAAGAAAGGTATTACTGCATCTCACAGAGGAAGAGAGATTATTTTTATATATGCTATTATTAATGAGACCGAGAAATGTATTTATCATTAAATTAAATATTAAATAACAGAATCATAGGAAAACCATCTGACTACAGATTTGGAAACCAGAAAAACACGTCAGTGAACTAAAGAAAGATATAACCATGAGAAGAAAAGAATAGAAATAAAAAGGCAAATGGAAGCAGGGAAGGAACAGGGAGAGAAAGTCATCAGAGAAAACAGCAAGGAGAGCAAGGCATTAAAGAGAGAAGGGTCACGAACCGCATGAGGGAGTGAAGAGGATAAAGGAATTATGGGCTAAAAATACCCAAAAGAAAGGTAACAGCAGATGTTATTTTTTTGGTACATTTAATACCACATCTGAAAAACAGCACTTCTGGAAATGCCAGTTTTTTCTGGAGAAAGGAATATAGAAAGGGAAGGATTAAGAAACTAAATCTACAGCGAGCAGCTGCCAAAGCCCTGCAATTTCCCTTGGCAGACCAGCACTTCGATTCATTACCCAATGCCATGACATCACTGTCTTCTGATTGGAAAAGAGGAAAAAAAGGAGGAAAAAAAAAAAATCTGAAGTTTCGGACTCTCAATGTCTCTTCCCTGCGTAAGTGAGCAAAAACATCCAGCCTGTGACAACGCTCTCCTTAGTTCACACTCCAAATACAAGGTACTAGAGAAATACTTTAACCTGTCTAAGGTACCAGAAGTAAACCAGTTATGTTAGCCAAGACCTTTACGTGGCTCGGCTTACCCCACTGGAAAGGGCTAAGGTGGCAATGCTAGGGTAGCTTATTCCAAAACAACTCCTGCAGCTCTGAACTGTCCTGCCCTGCATTTTGTAGCCATGCACAAAAGCCTCTTCTCCACCATGAAATTTCTCCTGCCAGGAGCACTGCGGTTCAGTATGGCACCAGCAGCCCTTGGCTTAACCACTACGGCAGCTGCCTTTCGGTAGAGGTGGATTAAACAGTGCAGCAATGAAGAAAAAAAAAAAAAGCCAGCCTACACCCACCTTTCCATAATCACAATTGATTCAGTCACCACAAGCCTGAGGATTTAAGAGTAGCACTCTGTGAACTCCGAACAATACAGTGCTATCTTCACTCCTCTTCAGTGCACTGGGAGGAAGAGCGAGCAGGCATTTGAGTGGGGAGGACAGACAGACACCAAACTAGTTTATTGACCTATCTGCATTTCAGCTGTAGTTAATAATGGCTAACACTTCACATTGTTCCCTGAAAAACAAACCAGAAGCAGTAAGGATGATGGGTTCTAAATGTATCCTAAAAAGTCTCTGTACCTCTGGCTTCTGAATACCAATTTACCAAGTTAAGAACTGAGAGTTCTTGTTTTTAGGGTGCCTGAAAAAAATCAAGGTTTATTACTTTCCCCTTCAGTGAACAGTTCAATATCCCATTAAATGTTTGCAGTGATCCCTATTGGTACATACATACCGATCTAAGCCCAAAGATCTAAGTAATCTGCTCAGGCACTCATGGCAACAGGCTTTCCATTGACAAAGGCTGAACTTTCCATGTTTTAATAAAAGGCACGAACGCAGCTAACAAGACAAGTTAAAGAACGTTCTTTTCCTCTCACTCCATTACACATATTCCACTATTGTATTTCACAATGGGCTCCAACTAATTGCCATGAAAAATTCTCCTACTTCATCCTGCCCACATGTTCTTGCCTTCTCCTTTGCACCGGATCTGATGGAAAACTAAAAATTATTACCTGCTACACCATGTGAACAATATAAAAGTGAAGGCAGAAATGAGTGACTGGCAGAGGGGGAAGAATGAGAACATATAAACGTTTTTCATTCTAGGCTGCTTTCCCCTTCCTTACACACACACAGGCCAACTCCACTATCAGCGTAAGGTCTTCCAGGAAACACCAGACAAGAAGTGCTACCACCAAAAAGCAAACGTGAAATTTTGTGGTTATTCTCTATCTGGATATTTTGTTGTTAAAAGGGGAGAAGGAATAAGAAAAGCAGATCAGGAAGAAAACATGCAGGCCATTTTCCTGGCTAATCATCTTTTCTAATGATGCCCATCATGGCAGTAGCATTTCCCTTTCCCAGTCCACGGCCAAGTGTGTGGCATGTCTGATTAAAGATTCACTGCAAACTGCCAAGCAGAGGGCATGCTCAGTAAATACAGATACAAAACAGACTGGTATTTACCTATGTCAGAAGTTTATCGGAACAGTTGAAGAACCACATTCCAAAGAAGATAAGCAGGCAGGCAGAAAGGACAGCAGAAAAGAGAAGAAAACCTAAATTATAATCAAAGCTACCATATTAAGAGATACACAACAGCAAGTACAATTAATACTAAACCTGTTACTTCAAGGTTACTTGAGAAGTGACTGAATCATTTGTGCCTAGGAGCAAAGAGGTATTGACACAGATACAGCATTATCCAACTATTTTATTCAAATAAATATGGTTAAGTCATGGATTTGTCACCTGTGACACTATCTGGTCCATTCAAAGGAACCCTCCAAGATAAGCACTTGGTTAAAAAGAAGAAAGTCTGATTGCAATTTTACTGAAAGTAATTCATATATTGGCTATCAAGAGGTGTTTCCCAAGTCTCACTTTAGCATACTGCAAGGTTAGATGTCTAGACGGTAGTACCCAGCCTAAGGCCCACTGTCCCTGCCCCTCTCTCCACTAATCACAGCAGCAGCCCAACACAATCAATCTCCTGCACTAAGTTTAACCTTTATAAATATCCTCCCCTCTTATAAAGCAGTTTTTGCAGTGGCCAGCATAAGCCACACTCTAAAAGGGAAGCTCATGAAACAAAAAAAGCCACACACACACACAAAATCAATTCAGTGGACTAAGAATTCTGGTAGCTAAAAGCCATTAGGCACAGCACCTAACGACACTCTGACTTCACAAGGTTACTCACGCTGAGGTCCTTACTGTGAAGGAGCTTAGTGGCACCTTTTCTGTTCCTGTGTTTTGTTCTCCTGGCTTCTGACCCAGTTCACTTCTCCTTCCACACCTCCCCCATATGCTTTTCTCTGTCCCTTCTGGTCATTTTCCCTTTGGTTTAGTAAACAGCCACAGAGTAAACCTTCGAGGTGTTGCCCCTCGCCCTCCAGAAGACACAATTGGCAATCAAGTTCCAAGCATGAGGGTAGTATAAGGAGATGGGTAGAGGGTGAGGACAACAAATATCAAGCATGTGTAGTTCATCTGAGCTACAACTATATTCGTAGAGAATGGAGAAAAATTTGTTTCTTCTAGCATACCATAGTGTAAAGAAAGCAGAGATCCACAGCACACAAAAAAAAAGGATCAGTCTGGCACCTTTAACAAAGCCAAAGGTATCAGGGTGGGGGGTGGAATTAAACTTTATATTACACAGAATAACCCCAAAACCATTTTAGGTTCAGATATTTTTACATTCAGCTCAACAGCTCCCCCAAAATGCTCAAAAACCTAGCAACTCCCATTGCTCTCAAGAAGAACAGCTGGATTATGATTTTTAAAGACCTGAACCTTTGTTCAGTTGCACAGCAAAAGGTATCTGAAGAAACTGGAACATTACAGTCTTAATTCTGGTTTATCGCTTGTCTCTATTTTCTTGCCAATCTGAATTAAGAGAAAGTTAGATAATTTTCAGTCTCAAATTGCTGATTATGCTCCTGCATAAAATAAAGTTTCTACTATAATTAAAAGGTATTCCACCTAGCACATTTTGTTTTTTAAAGCAAGTGGTTACTCATGCTGACTTGAGACTCCCTTCGTTTACCAGTTAGGTGGCTGCTTTTTTCTCTTCAAGGCCCCTATTTGCAGAATAGCTCAGCTGCCTATGAAACAGCCCTACGTCTCCATACAAAAACCATAAAAAAGAGAAAGTATCCATTTTTGCTACAAACGCCTCGAAATGCACAAAACCAACTCTTTCTGGTTTTCTTATTCTTTACTTCTGCACCAACTTAATTTTATAGCAAGATGAAACTGCCACTGATACCAGCACTAGAAACAGGCACCTAAAACAGCAATGCAGCTTTAAAAAACAAAAACAAAACCACACAACACTCTTCCCTCTTCCCCTCCCCCCCCC
>JAVKLA010000008.1:29860219-29907272 GCA_034782735.1 Sagittarius serpentarius
GCCGGCCCGGTGCCCCACCGCGGCCGCCAGGGAGCGCTGTGGGCCCGGCCGCCGCCGGCAGCCGGTGTCCCCGCAGCCCCCCCGCGGGCGGGCTGGGAGCCGCTCCTACCGCCCCCGAGAAGTCGCCGTGAACGAAACAGAAGTGGTGCTACACCCCAAATAAAACGGGGTGCAGCCGTTCAACCTCTCCTCCGTTCCTCCAGAAAACGGTTTCGTCTCCCTGAAAACGGCCTGCAAACGGAGGCGCAACCGGCCGATCGCGCCTTCCTCTGCAGAGGTGATGGCCGAAGAGTAGGATACAGAAGGATCTCCTTTTTACAGAGAGCCTGGGAATATAAGTAAGAGCCTCCGACCCCAGCGACGGCCCTGGCAGGTGCTGCAGACAAAGCCCGGCTCACAGCGAAAAGCAGGTTCTTGGATGATGAGATGGGACACAGGGACCTGCTGTGCACATCTGTCCCCAGCTGCTGTCCACCCCCCACCCCCCACCCCACCCCCAGGCCTGGGCCACACACCTCCTACTTGGTTTTATATCCTCCCCTAGTCATTTTCTTTTACTACAGCGTCAAGGCATGAAGAATGTGCCAAGGGGAAGCTCACAGGGACAGAGTCCTAGAGAAAACCTGAGCAAGTCAAGTCTTTGCCCTGGGCCCCGTTCCTGTCAGCAGCTCCTCTCACTGACTGCCCCGAAAAAGGGGGTGCGCCTCCAGGACGCAGTACCAACCCCGCCAGCTGGCCCCTTCCCCAGGGCATCCATCAGAGTCACTCACTCCCCTTCCAGATCTAAAAAGATCTCAGGGCCAAAACCTGTGTTGGTTTTTCCTGAGTAAATATTTAAGGCTGTGCGCATGCAGGAGCAGCCCAGATAAATCTCCTCCCGCCCCGTGCTCCACATACATGTGGGACGGCGGCACAACTTTGGCTGCTGGAACCTGCTTGTGAATGGGGGGCAGAAAGAGACCGTGATCTGAACCAGACTCGGAGCACACCATGTTTTTCTTGGGGAAGTTAACCTCCAAAACGCCACGGCAGATAGGCTGCAGGACACCACGCTTGCCAACTCAAGTCAAGCTAGAACAAGGCCCTCCCTTCCCTCAGTCCTCTCATCAGTGACAAAGCCACAGAGAAGGGTAGCAAGTTGCTGGTGTCACACCAGAACATCCACTTGATGAGAAAGGAAAAAGAAAGAGCATTTCAATTTATGGAGGTATAACGTGTAAGAGAGACCTATTTTTTTTTCCCCTTTCAAAACACTGAATTGACAATACGTTTAAAAATCCTTCTCCTTTCCCCACTGTTAAGCCAACGTCACTTCTCAGATCAAAGTAATCCTTGTATTAATTGGATTACTAGATTCCCTCCAGTGTCTTCCTGACAAGTCCCCTAAATTTACCACTTTCCATTGCTAGGAGGTCATTAGCTCACCCACAACAAACACAATGCCCACAGCACTGCAGCTTTATTGAGAAATGACCCTTACGCTTTGTGCCAGCCTCGCAGCATATGACAGGAAAAAAACACATAAAAAAATCCAGAGTTGTTTTAGCTGAAGATGCCAAAGGGTCATCGCGTTCTCCCCCCTCAACCCAGTCCAAACTTTGCTCACTGGCAGTTATCTTTGAGCAAATACTAAAGCAGCAAGACGCTGTGCGCCTAAATCCTGCAGCTATTCCCAGGGATATTACGAGGAAGAAACAAGTCCTTGCTGAACCTAGCTTAAGAAAATACAAGTGTGTGTGTGTGTCTACACAGGCACTCAAGTGAGGTTGCTATGTCAGAACGCACAGATTTGAGTGTCTTAATTTCCAAGACTTTTTACTGCTAGAATATACTTCTGAAAGTCAGATTGTATGATTTTTTTTTTAAATGTTTATGAAAAATGGAAAGCTTAAAAAAAACCCCAAAAAACAGAGTACTCCACCGTGCAATCATTTTCAGTGCTGGTGAATATGCAATTCAGTGTTTTTCCTTTTTATGAACACTCAAACACTTAAAAGGTATTGTTTTTTGTCTTTTTCCTTCCTTGTTTTTTGTTTGTTTGTTTTAACAGAGCATCAGCCAACATGGCAAAGACTTGTTCTTCAACTGCCAAAAGCATCACTAGTATAAAAGTGATGTCAGCACTGTTTTGTTAGTAACGTTGGCCTTCCTCTGAAGAGGCAGGACATACACATTGCCAGGTCAAGCATTAATGGAAACTATTGTTAGTTTACTTAGCCCAGCAGTGTGAAAGCTCATAAGACAAGACATCATCAAAAAAGATCTGGGATCACCTCAAACAATCACTCCAACTCACTTCTGAAGATCCATACGCTCAGAAATCCAAGCAACTGAAGACATGGCAGAGGTAATCACAAAAAAGGGGTTAAGCCTTGACTTTTTTTGTGCTTTTCCACCACACCTTCTCCCTTGCTGACTTACCTACACATGCACTGGAACACGGTATTTTGCAAAAAAAGATGTGCCTGCAAGACTGTGAACTCAATGAAGAACAGCCATTTTATGCAGTCTAGCCTTCCAAATTTAGTAATGAATCAACTGTTGTAACAGGATTTGACAGAAGAGTCTGAATCTTTTGTTACTGTGCCAAGCTAGAGCTTTGTCTACCACTGTAGTTTCAATGCTGCACGTAGACTCCACAAGTTATCTGATCAAAATCGTATTTACACTTTTAATTACCAAAGCAATGTTTTATTATTTCAGTGAATTGCCTTAGTTTTTCTGGTTACTTTCTTATATAGTTGAGTTCTTTCTACTCTCTACTTTGCATAAAATTAGGAGAAAACTCTCTGAAAACGGACCTTGACCGGGATGCAGAGGAAGAAGAATACCGAAGGGTGAGTATTCTTAATTAACCAAATGTCTTTTGCTATAGGTTCTACAAGTTAGAGAACTGAAGTTTATACCTTCAACATACGGGAACAAGTAATGACACAGCAGGTCCAATAAAAATGAAAAAAGCAATCAAGAAAAGTAGCTAAAAATGGAAGCCTCCGAAACCACTTAGCGAAGTATAATGCAGGTACTACCAACCACAGAGTAACAGAAAAAATTAGATTGGAAGTGTTCTTTGGCTAGCTTCAAAAGTACATCAGGTTGCCTTCTGAAGCAACTGAACAAGAATGGACAGAGCTCAAAGTTCATGAGACCACCAAGTTCCAAGTTGGAAGGTGCCATCTGAAAGACTCAGCCTTAGGAACGCTGAAGAGCAGCAAACAAAAGTGGTGCAGACTTCATATGGACCTTGCAATTCAGATCGGCAAAGGCCACACGTTTGTGATCCCCTACCCTCAACTAAAACAGCAAGAGTTACTTCCTGAAACAGCAGAAAGGAAAAGAACAGATCATCAGAAGAACTAGCAATCAGTTCCCAAAATATTACTGCTCTAGGATATGAGAACCAGGAAAAACTATGGCTCATCAGAAGTACAGTTACAGCAGTACACTAGGCAACTCCTCAGAACATACCTTATATTAAGCTATATTTTTAAAATTACTTCAGCTATTTGGCTTCTGCACTCCTGGTTGGAGGCCAAACCAGAATCTCAGCTCTCCCAACAGCAGCAGCCTTTAGCGTGTCATACCCACTTTCTTGCAACAGTTTAAGCTAAGAGATCACACTAAGCCTGAAAAGTAAGAAGTATAAATAACACTTCTCCCTCCTGGATGTTTTTAAGGAAGAAGGTCACATTCCCTCAGTCTTCCAGGGTAAACAAGGCAGCAGCTGAAGAGAGCAAGAAACTCAGTACATGAAACCTTTTCAGAAATGTCCAAATTATATTTGAACTGCTGGGGGGTGGGGGGATATCAAAGTGAAAAGTGACAGTGGAAAGAGGACCAAATACACCAGTCACACAGAAGGCAACTGGTTTTATGGTACTGTCCCAGATGAAGCCCTGCTCGCTTGCCTTGCAAATGTAAATACAACTAGGTTCTAGCTTCAAAACACCCAGAAACCTCAAGAACTCAAGACAGTAACTGTACCACCAGCTCATGCTATAAGGATCCAATTACATATTTAAAAACAATGGTCACAAACAATTATGTTGTAATTGGGTATGATGTCATGATCCAGGGTGCAGACAGCGTTGAAAGAAGGCTATATCCAAACTGGCAGGAGAGATCCTATCTGAAAAACAGCCCCAAGAGACTGATCCAAAACGTTAATGCTCTGAAGACTGCAGACTTAAGAGTAAGCAGAATCCATCTTAAAAATGCCAGATCTGTTTAACGGGCATCTATAGGTAATATTAAAAAAAGGCAGGCAAAAGTTAGAATACTTTGGTCTTAACTTTATGTTAAAAACCTGCCTATGAATCTGCATGAGTTTTATACGCTTTGCTCCTGTTCTGTAACACTCAGACGACCACTTCTACAAAGCTCAACACCTGCACATCTTGGGACTAGTTCCTTCAGAATGTACCACTCTGAACCACTGTTTCAGTCCAAATGTTTAGATGACTGCTGCCCAAATTAACCCACCGTTAAGTTTGTTAAAGTGCAAAGATATATATTTGATTACTTACTCAGTGGGTACTGCTCTCTACAGTCACTTCTGGATCTCAAAAGCAAAATAAAGCAGAAAAGGAGAACAGAAACATCGACATTAAGAGATGTAGAAATGAATGTTGCCGATGTCTATAGTTCAGAGAAAAAAAAAAACACAGAAGAAAGCAGGGTACATGAAGTGTTAGGACTATATAAATGAACTGGAGACATATCTTAACCTTATCATTCCATTTAACATTATTCTCAAAATGTCTGTGTTACACAACTACAATTTTAAGTGTTTTTGAAGTCTTAAGAGCCAGTTACTTTTTGAATCCCAAGCACTCCTGCCTGCACTGACTGCTAAAAGTAACCACATGCTTAACCGAATGTCTTTCTATAGCTTCTACAAGTTAAAGATTGACATTTCTACCGTTGCAGTAACTTGATGGTCACAAAGTTATGACAGAATTCTCCTGGTTTTATGCTAGAAGTTGTACTCCAGGCTGAGCTTTTAACAGCGAGGTTAGAGACGTGCTAGAAATATTTGCAATACATGTTTGCTGAGGTTAAGAATAGCCCAAAGATAAGCAGTTGCCTAAACTTGGCAGTTATGAACTGCAACTCTACACAGGCACAAAACATTCTTCTGATGCTCAGACTCATTTGTTCTCAAACACTGACTGTCCCGGCTCCAAAGCCATACAAAAGTTTAATGAGGTGACAATCCCCTGCTGTCGCAAAGTTTTGAGAGATTCAGGTCATAGGAAAAAAAAAACAAAAAAAAAACCAAACCAAAACAAACCACCATGGGTAATTTGACACAACAGGAACTCAGTGAAGAGAATTAGATAATAGGTGCTGGAAGTTGGGTTCTTCCCATCAAGATTAAAATCCTGGGTTTTTTCCCAACTTCAAATGAGAAGGCTCACACTTGGTATCAGAAAACATGTGTAGATTTGATCCTTGAATCTTGAGGAGGATTTAAAGAAAACCTCCGATAAACCCATTCTTTTCAGGGGAGTCACCATTCACAATCATTTCTTTCCCAAAGCTCTCAGAAGCTTGAAACATCTTAAGAGAGTCTTACCTTTATATGCATCCATATTAAAACGGAACTTGGAGGTGTAGGTTAGCAGGGAAAGGAGAGGTGTAGCAAGGCATATAACGTCATCCTCGGTAACTGAGTAAGTCTGCCTTTCATCAGAGTGCCATATTGAATCTATCTTCATTAACAGCATACAGTTTTCCATAGCATTTGTGGGAAATACCGATTTTGCAAATTTAGCATTATTTGATCTCATGTGCCATCTATACCATTTCTCCTGAAGCCACTGTAATGCTATAGTTACTGGAAAAATAACTTAAGAGTCATGGCAGCAATAAAAGAATTCCCTCAGCCCATAAAATACATCCATTTTGTCTATAGTGAAACGTTTTGTTTTGTTTTTATTTTACATTCCACTTTCAAAAATAAAGTATACTTAAGGCCTTGTTTGTACCAGTAGAGCCCAGACGACTCACTATTTCTATTTAAAATTTGATCTAAGAACATTCATAAACACCCTGAATAGAGACACACTAACAGTAACTTGAGTAATTGTACCTGCCTGCTCTGCATTAATTTTATCACCAGTTAGCGTAACATGTAAGGGTCCATTAAGTTCAAATGCTCCCATATTAGAAAGCTGCACTGAATTGTTTTTCAACTGATTGTAATTAAACAGGACCTACTCTTCCCTAGAATTGGTGAGCAGTTTCTGAAAGCAGATCATGCACAAAGGGACAGATTCTTCACCTAAATTAGTCAGACATTAAAGTTCTTTTACCTTCCCTTTTTTCATAGATTCTTACTACAAAGTACCCAGGTTTCCATTCATTTTAAAAGCAAAACCAGAAAAAATGGCATTTTGGTTTCTGAAAATACAAGAGGGTTCTATTTTCAGTTAAAATAGCACTGCTTCACATCAGTATGCAAGACCATTACACTGTCATTACATTTCACAATCACTAAGAAAATGGAACTTCCAGATTAACAAAGGGCAGACACAACAATCTGGACATCTCCTCATCACATGTAATGGAGAAAAAGTAAATGATCACAATTTAGACTCAAGCTTTACTGTCTCCCTGTCTGCACACAGAAGACAGCTTTTCATTCTTCTCTAAAGTGGCTGTACCTCAGAATTAGCTTTCAATGGAAAGTTACTCTAGCTAGTGATGGATACTACCACTATAAATACTTATTGCAAATAAAGTATTGAATAAATTAAGCTAAATGGAAGACTTGTTTTCTTCCTCAGATTGACTCTCCAACACACTAGCCATAATCAACAGTACGATCCTCAGATATTAAATTAAATTTAAAGCTAATTAAAATGCCAACAGAAAACATGAGAATTAGGAAATAAAGTCAGCAGAGTCGGAAAGGCAGAGCTATAAATATTCAACATATACCAAAACACAGGAAAGCATCGCCAACACAGAATAGTCAAATTATATATACAGCATAAAGAATATCAAAGATCTTTATTCCTCTCTTGCCCTAAAGAGCATAGAGAAGGGTGAAAATCTCATTCAGCTTCTCTCCCCCGTATCATGGGATACAAGTTTCATGTTTTCATCTATGTAAGTACTACTTTTGCCTTTTGTGAATTACAGTGTTACCCATTTCCAACTGAAACCAACGCATTTATTACCTTAAGCAAGAAGGATTTGGGCTTCCAGTCATTAAGTATTTCATAAATATAGGTTAGCCTATCTATAATTAGCATTCCTGATGATTTAAACATGGTTTGATGATTACTAAATTCATCATCTTTAAATAAACACTTCTGACTCAGCATCAGCAGAATAGAGACATTTTCATCAACTAATTTAGCTTAAGACTTTTTGGCAAGCAAGAATAGGAAAGAACCGATAGCTTTTATAAGATCAGTGAAGGCAGGAATAGGCATGCAAGTATGTTAACAAGCAAAAGGGAAAATAGTATCATGAAACTGAATCCAGAATCACCACAGACAATTGTTCCCATACTCCAGTGTTTTGCATTTTAAAGTGAGTAATCAGTAAGCAGACACTACATAGACAAAAAAGTCCTTATCTAAGTATTCAGGTAAAGAACCTACCCTTTTTTTATTATGATTAAATACTAACATGCTTTAGAAGTCAAGTTGTATCTTGTAGGAGCTAACAGAATATAAAATGGAAAACATTTATTTCAGTACTTAGTGGTCAACGAGGATGAAGCTAATGACTTCTGAATCAAAGATTTAATCCCATAACGGAGCCACGGTGTTCAGTTGCCAACGATGAGCAGCAGTCATCTCAGCAAGTCACCTGCTAAGCAAGCCAGGAAACTATACGAAAATAAAAAGCACTGTGCATCCACAGTGGAAGAATGCACAAAGACTGAAAGGACACGTGCCCATTAAGAACCTTAGGTAACAAACAAACCCCAAAATCAGGTACTATAATTATTTCATCGGTTCATTACTGTCCAGAATTGAGACCTTTCCACAGCTCTCAAAGATCTGACCCATATTCAGAGGCCAGACCCAGAACTTTACAGGTCACCTGAACTACAAAATCTTGTGTCCGATACATTGGTGTCACACAAGGCTGACTGTCAATCCTTCTAAACACTCACAAAAAGGTATTTTCAAAGATTCATATAATCCTTTATACTAGTTTATCAATAATACATACACACCTCAATAACTGCACTAGAACACGAGTCATTTTGAGTATCAAGTCTTAAAGTCTGTTTTGTCTACAGACTCCTTGGAAACTTGGTTTGCATAACACATTCCTTCTAAAAGACTCCTCCGCTGAAATCAAGATCTGAGTTGGTTTGTTTTTTTTCTATTAAAGATGAGGCAGTTCTCTTCTAGTTTCACAAACTCAATCTAAAATTTTTTATCTTAAATTCAGCAGAGGACCCTGCCTTCCATCTTCATGAAGCAGGCATTCCATCCTACAGATTTTAACTGAAATCAATTCTTTCCAGATTCCGTAATGCCCCTCAGCTTTTATATATTGCATTGGCTTATTTATTCTACATTGCATATTAAGATATCGGAGACCTTTAACTCTTTTCTAGCGTGTTACATCAGTCTTCAGCTACTAGGCTGCATACCGTTGCTCAAATAGCACAAGCCATTCAGATTCTTTAGCAGTACATACACATGAAGCAAACCATTCCTCACTTTTCCCCTACATCAGTTGCTTTAAAATAGACGAGACCTTAGAAAGATGCTGAGTGTCTAACGTGAGCTTCTCCAGAGGTATGACCATATTTTAAAAATAAAAAAAAAAAAGGTGACAAGTGTATCTGTACTGGGTACAAGAATATGGCTGAATACAATAGCAACCTATTTATGCAGCGCCTGTGACATTTTGAAACAGCCTTACAGCAAAATACCTGAGGCTCCATAGAGCGCAACAGCATCATTCATTCACGTGCTTACTGCAAGTAGCTTTCCACTTTCCCTGTTGGTTTGGATTTTTGTTGGGGGGTGGGGGGGTGTTCTTGTTTGGGTTTTTTTTTAATCTGGTGGTTATTTCCTCCAGCCAAATAACTGCTGAGAGAATTCACCAAAGCAAAATATTTTTTAAAAGCGCTCAACTCACACAAGATTAGACAATATTACTAAAGAACAATTTAAGTATCCAGGTTTTATGAATGATGGCTTTTGTTCAAAAGAAGTTTTTTACGTCATTAGGGAGAAACTTATTACAGGTTTAATATGATTTGCAACCTCCACTAAATCAAAATAGAGGACTATCTCAGGAACTGGAGACACTGAATTACACGTTGCTTGTCTCGATTTTTCTTTAGGGGGATGCCTGCAGGGAGAAGGCTTCAAGGTCAGATTTAGGACCTTGAACTTTTTCCCAAGTAGTCCAAAAATGAATCATAACAATAATAAATAAATGACAATATGCTACCAAAAAGATTTTAACAGTCTGAAAAGCCACTTAGTAGAGGTCTAGCAGGGGAACAATGCTGTCAAACGCTGGATGCCCACTTAAAGTTGTATTTTAAACCAAATTTTATCTTCTAAATTACATATATTCAAAGTTAGTTATAAATGGTGTAATCTCGGACTTCTGACTTTCTGTAAGCCACAGCATCTGTAAATCTTTACATTAAAATCAGTTTCCATTATTCCATTACACTACTAGAGTTTCTTATGCTTTTTGTCAGCACAGTACATTTGAAAACTGGAGTCAGTATCTCCTGAAGTAAATGATCTCAGATGTTCAGGCTGAGCTTTAATAAGGTGAGATTCTCCAAAGAGCCTCAGCATCTCTTCTCAGACCCACATCCCTTTATTAGTAGCAGCCGAATCCAGCAGCCCAGCAGAGGCGACGCAGCCCCAACTCCCTGCCCCAAGGTCCAGCCCAGTAGGGAAGCTGAGCACACGTTCCCCATAGGTGCGCACACAAAAACACGTGCATAGCACATACATACACGGCTGGCCACACAGGGCAACGCAAACTCAGCACTTTGGTAAACACAAGCAGCACCAACAGCCGCCTCCTGCTCCTCTCTGGTCAGGGTGAAAGTCCATTAGGAGAAGATGTACATATGTGCACAGACACGCAGGGAATACAGATACCCCTGAAACTGGCCTTGGGCTCGCTCTGTCTCCCTAGCAGCTGTCCCCAGACCCTCGGTCTCCCCAGCTGCCAGAACGTGGCACATGAGCCCCTGTGGTCCCACTCCGGTTGCTGGTACTCAGCCCCCTCGCAAACACGTAGACACACTCACTACGGAACCCTCTAGATATGGCCGTGGACACGCAGTCTACCCAGCAGCTGGTTCCCAGAGCCTCTTGCCTCCGGTTACTTCACGCAGAGACACACACCCAAGCGAGGGGTCTCAGCCAGACCCCGGAGTCTCCCCAGCAGCTGGCCTGGACTCCCAGTTCCTCCAGTAGCCACCTCCGCCAGCTGTCCCACACAGATGCACGCATGTTTTGCCCGGACTTCACAGCCGCTCCCAAGTCTTGTCTCTTCTATTCCCTGGCTACTCCTGCTTCATAGTCCCTACCGACCATACGCCGACGCATGCACCCTCACTTGACCCAGCCACATGGGCCCTTGTCACCCATGGTCTGACTCTAGCTGCTGGCACCGAGACACTCATAGGCACACCAGTAGGTAGCCCCTCACCCAAGGAAACAATTAGAGAGTTTAATGAGGAGACAGGCCAGACTGCACTGGTGAGGACAGGGCACGGCCAGACACACTGCCCAGCCACCTGCTTACACACTACCAGCCCACTTCATCCCACTGCCCCTGTTTTCCCCACGGTTGTTCTTTCCCTCAAAATCACCCTGATCCCTCCTTTCTCCAGCCCTGGTCTCTCTCCTAAGCATCCCATGCTGAGCTGTGTTCAATCCCAAAATGTTCTTCCCTACGTCCCACGATAGGTCCCATGGTGACTCTACCCCCCTTCCCAATCTGCAAGGTGACCCCGCAGAGCCTCTCCATTTACTCCTCAAGTGTCTGTCACCCAGGTCCCCAGGGCTGATCACCTCCAGCGACAGCCCCGGCAGGAGCCAGGTCGGGGGGCTCGTTTCTCTGACAAGGTTACTGGGGTTCCCCTGCCTGCCGTTCTGCCTCAGGGCTTTGCTGCGCATGATGAGACGAGCCTTTTAATCACATAACCTATCACCCTTAGTATCTCCAGACTGAACATCCAAAGCCATTCTAAGAGTGTTTATCAAAGCCGTGAAAATAACATTTCAAAGTTCAAAGCTAATGTGTTTGGAAAAGTCATCATGTTCACTTCATCACTTGTTTTAAGTTGTGGGGTTTCAGATTAAAAAACATAAGCACATTATTTATCAGATTTACTTACTCAAGTTGTTGCTCTTAAGTGTCAGGTGCTTGCTCATGTGTAATCCTAATAAACATTTTCCAACAGTTATCAGGCCACTTAAGCAATACAAAAAAGCACCACATACCTTGTTGACCATATCATATTATATTTGCTTTATAAACACTCATGACAGTTAATGTTATTGCTAAGCAACTGGACTATCCACCATACAGTATTTGCATAGCACTGTATCAGCAAGCAAATGATTTTGAACTCTTAGTTCACAATTCACAGAACTGCACACCTAACTAACACTGAGCAGATTTTTTAAACTTTATCTAAATTATCCAAATTCATCAGATGACAAAAAAACCCTCATTCACCACTAGCATTTAAAAGACTGGAACTGTAAAGAGATTAAAAAATACGGGAGGTTTGGGTTGTACGGGAGATCCAGTAAAGCTGTAAATTTTAATTATACAGCAGCTTTGCAAGGTAGAGGAAGCAAAACTAAAGACATTATCTGGAATTTGTGAAGTTCTTCAGTAGCTGTTACAGCAGCTGCAAAGATGCAAATCTGTTCATGAACAGAAGAAAAAGAATTAGTCAGTCAGAAAATGGAAGAGGAACAGACAGAAAGGAACCAGGGCTGCGTTCCTTATGTTACAACTGAAAAACTGCCCTCTTCCATTGCCTCCCACATATTACCTTCTCCAGTAACCCTAATTGTGTCCTTCTCTACCCGTACATGGGGCAATAGCTCTTTCAGATCCCTCTTCATTTCATTTTCTCTGAAAAGCAAAGGTTTATTTTTGTTTGAATTAAACCTGTTTCCAAATTGTTTGATCCCAATGGCAAAACAGCTACTATTACTGAATTATAATCTAACTCCCCCTCCCCGAGTTTCACTGTTAAACGGTGCATTCCCTTGTGCAAACAATTCTACAAAAAATTCATATTCCAAGAGAGTAATGAGCTTGGCCAGACACGCTGAGTGAGGGCACACGGCTGGCCAACCTCAGTATGGGCAAGCAAAGCAGGCTCTTGCAGGGTTTATACAGGGAGCAAGATTTTAACGGCTGAATTTCAGTGAGGGGCTCTGAAAATCTGACGTAACGAACAAGCTGCGCTCTTGGCACTGCAATGATGAACTGAAACCCTGTCAGTCACTGGTATGGAAAGGTCAAATAGACAGTGAGACTCTGCACATCGTTTTAAAAGCCCCACTCTTCCACGCAGAAGCATCATTTCAGTTCAGTGGTGTAAGCAGCCGTACACTGGCTGAACAGCAGCAGGAGAAGCTCACATATTCCTGTTACTGTCAGGTCAAAACAGTGGGTAATTTTAGAACAACTCCACAAGAGACACATTTAAAATAGACAGATGAATGATAGGAGTTTGGAGTGGTGGGTGAGACTACAAAAAATCTGATTATCAAGTGTCTGGAATTGAATGCTCTACTAGCTAGAGATTAACCCAAATATTAGTTAGGCAGGTTTTCTAAGCATGGAGCTTCAGAAAGTCCATGGCCACCCACACAGCCATATGCTTAGGTTACACCAGACATTCTTAACATAAATTGCCTTGGTTTTTGGCTTGGTCCTTCCCTCACCATTATTGATTTCTCACCTTTACTATTACTGGGGAAGCTGTGGCTTCACTGTTAGCAGCCTACAGCTCAACATGGACATAAACACAAAGAATCACACACAAGAGGGTATACAACGGATTTAAGCCGCTTTTGCAAAAACACTGACCTGTTAGCATCGTTTGTGAAGTTTCTAGGACAGAATATATCTTTTCTGTATTGCATGTGAGAGAGGAAGCTTCGATTTGCTTGTAAAGTTAACATTACAATAGCTGGGGTAGAGGGAGGAAGAAGTGGCAAGAAGGATGTCATACCCGAGTGGAAGTGGGTAGCCAAAACAGAAGAATATTGCTACCCTTTTAAAAAGGGGAAAAACAAACAAACAAACAAAAAAACTTCCAAGGCGACACTTTTAAAATTTTAAAGCATATGGCTAACAGCAAGAACTAGAAGTAGACACAGTAAGGCTGAGGAGAATGTGCACAACTCCCTACCTCTCCGGCCCTACAATGCTGACTTAACACATGCTGCATTAGTAAAAATGTGTTCCCAGTAGAAGAACTAATTTAAATAATTGCTTCCTCAGGTTGAATAGTTTTATGAAACAATACATACTTAGTATTTATATAGTGACAGTACCTGGTATCATACAGGTATCATACAGACCTGAAGTCTCTGTGAATAATGGACTGCACATTAACTCTGTCTTCATGTTAAAACGTAAGGCATTCTGGAGACTACATCTCTGAATTTTTCCAGGGAGAGTCAGGAAATACAGGAGGAAGTGGTACAAGGCAGGCAGATCCTTTTAAACACATTACATATGCTTACTCAGATCAACAGTCACAGGTTTTTAAATCGTATCATAAAACCAAATTGTTTTTCAATATAACAATAAAGAAAAGGGAAACAAAGCAGGCACCATCAGTGTCAATGGAGAACTACTCATGTACTGATACAGTGGGATGACCTTAGTATTAGAATGCAACAGTGTCAAATTCGTGCTGCTTTAATTCCATTACCAAAATAACAAGTTGGACCAAATTTAACGCTAAGTCCTGGTACATCTGATTATGCTAGAACTTGGATATCACAGCGATAACATGAAGGCATGAAGAGAGGCCTTTCAAGAAGGTATCTTTAGATACATGTAACAGTTACACAGGGCCTAAAATTCTCAGAAGGAAATATTACAGAAAGAATTAGGAGAATTTCATCAGTTTCAGTGCTGTTGATCAGAGCAACACAAATTTAAAAATCCCTAGTCAAACTGTTATGGTTTCACCACTCAGGTTACAGAGGAATGACTAACTTAACATCACCAAGTATCTGTAATACTTACATCAACATTATCTTAACTATTCTTTGTGTAGATTCTACTTCCATGGAAAAAATCACAAGTGCAGTACTTAGTTCAAAGCACATGTATGACAGACGGAAAATGAAGTCTTTATGGCTCAAAGACCCATTTCCTATTCTCACTTACACTTTCAGTCCTATTTTAAAAAGCAGTCAACAAGACTTCAGTAAATTGTGGTTCCTTTATTGTAACAACTAATCTGCTAAGAACTTTTATTTGGTCTACGCAACGTCAAAATAAGCTCTAGAAAAAGGACTGGTAGAAAACAAAAACTCCAGCCTCAGATTTGTGTCAGCACAATTAAAACATTACAATCAAGCTGGGTAGGATGCTACGTCATGTATCTGTACAAGCAGAAAACACGTATTTCTGCATGTGAAGCGCCATCTGCAAGCAATAAACTTCTCTATCTTTTTCTGGCCTCCAGGAACATGAATAATGGCCTTTCACGCAAAAGATACGCAGCTGGAAGGGATGCCAAGATAAACCTGGAGCACCCATGTTTACAGCACCAAGTCCTACACGGTCATTAGGAGTTCCCAGGAATAGCCTCTCCTAGAAGCCTATGTCTCACTCCTCCCTACACATGCCCCAAACTACACCACCTATTCTGACATGCTGTAACAAATAGGTTTAGTATAACCCAAAAGCTGTTAATTTGCCCCAGGAAGAGAGGAGGAGAGCCCCCAGATCTCCAGGTGAGATGTTAGAACAGACCCTCCTAAGATCAGTAGCAGGACTGCTTAACACAGCATTTGGGGAAAAAGCACTGTCCTATGCGCTGTCATCCTTCCAAGCAACAGTGACGTCTAATAAGCAAGTGTTTAGAGTCAGAATGTACCCCATAATTTGCAAGACACACAACAGGCAACTACGTCTACCGGAAATACTAACATGCCCTTCAAGGGCGCGTCGGCTCACACAGCATAAATCGAGACAAAGATTCCTAAAAGGTAAGGCACCACGAGTTGGTAACAGTGTTAGATAGTACCTGTCTATCCATAAGGACCACAACGTCTCTAAGAAAATTCAGTAGCCACCTCTCAAGGAGGCTGCACTGCAGTTAACAGGTCCTCTGTTAACGCCATACAGAGTTCTTATGCCCTCCCCACAAATGGCGAATGAAAGTGCTATTAATGAATCCCCTTGAGTTCTTAGATGAATGTAAGATCTTTTTACGAAGAAGTCTTTTTATAGATGGCCTGTTTTTATAGATGGCCTCAGGACTCAAAAGCATCTCTTCAAAATAGAAATCCCGAGTTGATGCTCTTCTAAATACAACGCAGAGCCACTTCAGCGTTCAAATCCACTTCTAAAGCAAAAGATGTCAATATTTTTTTTCCCCTCCAGTAGGACCTTTGGTCTTGGTCTTATATACTGCTATGGTCGTGACAGAAATAGTCAAGTCCACCATATACGAAGTTTAGAACGTACTGAAAAGTTAAGCTGCAGGTCATGTTATTTCATCAGCATTTCTACAGGACATGATTCCCACCTTCCTCAAGCCCTTGCCCACTTTATTCCACGTTTCACTGAGCTAGCACTCCAGTACTAAGCCACAGGAGTGGCAAAGCCACGTCTTGAGAAGTAAATCTGGTGGGGTTTTGTAACACGAGGAAATCCCTTCTAAAAAAACCACATTAACAAATACTTGTTCTGAACCAGACTTGCACACTCCTTGTATTCATTTGCAACCTTCGTCTTTAAACAAGTAACAGATCTGTTCATCACTGCAATAGCTACCATGAGCAGATTTAGCAACTTATTTCTTTAACCTTCACAATTTAGAGAACTAAACCCACCAAACACCACAAATGGTTTAAAAATCCATACTGCTTACAGAAGCCATCTCTTTTACTTAAAATGCAAATCAGTGGCCACCAAAACCCTGTTAATATGTTATTTAAAAATGAAAGAATTAACTGACTTAATGCCTTGTTAATCAGTCTGTGCTCAGCATTTAAACCTCACTGCCCTTACAGGGCAAGAGCATTCAGGTCAAGTCAAAAAAGCAGCACACAGGAGTAACAGATGGCAACAAAACCCACTTCCTACAGCCCTACCTAGTGACCGGGGAGCACCACCGCGGCAGTGACTGATCCCTGCTCCTTGTGGGGGCAGAACCATTCAATTACACTTCAGTGCAGAGTCATCAATAACTAGATAAATGTAGTATAATATCATCATTTTGAAAGGCTGGGGAAAAGTTACTTTAAAGCCCTTATCTATTTAATGATTAGATGCTGGGTTTGATGGACTTTAAAGTCAAAAGGAAGAAACTGAAGTTCTGAGTTCCCAAAGCTGTTCACAAAAGTGATATTCTGCCCTAGCGCACTATATCCATCTATAGAAATACACAGACATACCTAGATATCAATTTATGTACATACAGATAGAGACATATAATCCCACTTGCACAGAAAAATATACCTCATACTCCAGCATGCTCTTACAGGCTGCAGGAGTTTGGAGTTGATTTAAAAGCATGCTTTTAACTTACTGAGCACTTAAAAAGATACCAAGGGTAATGGTTTTGAAGCTGTAGGAAACAATATCCTCTCTCACTGAAATGTCCTCACTTTAAAAACAGCCATCTGCATCCTTAACCTGACCTCCTTATAACCAGAGAAATAGTCTCCTCTGGAATCCTCACAGAACTTGGTATCTTAGTCTGCTTTCTGCAGGCAATCACATTAGTTGCTTTAGTTTGAGCTTATTTTGGGTTTAGCTTTCATTTTAAAGGTCAGTATGAGCATCTAGTGCTATAAAGCAGCTCTTTAAATAAGTTTAAGACATCAGAATTTAATTTACCACTTCTCTTTCACCCTTCAATATAAATGTCACACAATAGACCATCTCCAAAATTCTTCAGTGTAAAAAAAAAAAAAAAACAAACCACCACACAATGTAGTGCTGTTCAAGTACAGATCTCTTTGTAGCCTGGTACATACACATTTGTGTACATATATGCACACCCTCAGAGAGATAATACTCATGGGCTGGAAAGATACTATTTTGATTTCTTGTATATACAAGAGCATACAATTTTATATAGAATACTAAAAATATAATTTATTATAGATATTAAATATATATTTATATATTCCCTTACCTGCAAGAATGCTTTAATTTAGCAAAAGGCTAACACAAACTTACAGCTGAAGCTGTTAATAACAGCACAGTAGAGGAAAAAAAACCACAAACTTCTAAATGTTTAACTTAAAAAAAAAAAAATCTTTCTACTACCTTTACAGGAGGAAGACACTACTACAAACTCAGTCAAAAAAAATAAGGTCAGTGTGCTAGATAAGACAGGAACTAGGCAACAAGGCCAGAGGGCTTATTAAAAGTAGGTCTTCACTACCAGTCTCACACCACTCAAGTACAAATTATTCCTTTTTAAAAAACCTCAAGCTGTGCAGAAAAAAAAAAACAGGGTAGAATCCCCAGTCTTTGAAGATAATTATTTCTGTCATGTTAAAAAGAAAAAGAAACATTGTATTGTATACTATATTGTACTTTGTACTACAGGTCTCCGAACTCCACCTCGGTGGGATTTTTGTCTTAAAAAAGTCCCTATATGACAGCTTACGCTTAAGTTGAATTTTGAGGGAACAATTTCCAACTTTGGGTGCCAATGAGGAAATTCAAGTTCCTTTGGGGTGTAGATAAAAACCCTTGCCTTGTAAACTAAATTAATTGTTTGTACTGAAATATCACCCATGGGTCTCATTTAATAGGCAAGGTCTCCTTCTTGGCATTGAGAGAAAAAGGGGAAAATGACATCCTGAATTATTGTATACAGACTAAACTGAAGATTAGATCTGAGGGGGGAGGTAGAAACAGCATTCATAGCACATTACAGTCACTATAATTCCAGGTTAAAAGGTAAATTCCTGTATTTTGACACAGGTTGAGGCTTTTTTTTTTTTAAATCAAGATTGGTGTATTTCATAAATGAGGTTATGGACCATATTGCAAGCAGTGAATTTTCCAGGTTTACCTAACCTGCAAGGATTCTCCAATGGGTGGGGGAGTTTGCTAAGTAAATCAAAGCTCTTCATCATGCCACAAATTAAAAAGGAAACACAGGAGCAAAGAAGGGGTGGGGGGAATGTGGGATTCTGGAATTTTTATTGTCTGTCTTTTAGCTAGAGCGGAAAAAAGTTCCCTCAGGCCACAAGAACACCTGCCTTGCAAAAAGCCAGTCATGATGTGATTTACTCCAGTGCAATCCACATAAAAAAATGTTCCAAGGAAGAGTGTCCTGAGAATAACTGGATATCACATGCCAATCAAACTGGTGAGACTATTCACTGAACCAAGGCCTTGCACAATATGGTTCTCAAATATCTCCAATCTATGCTTCTGCACTCTGTGCAAAGAAACAAATACGAACAGCTAGTCAAGTCATAACATCTTGCATGTACTTCCGTGTTCACGTAAAGGCAGAAAGGAGACTTTCTTTATAAAGTACACTGAGTCACAGAGCAAGCCAGATTCTGAAACAGTAAGCACTCCAAGAGGGACACAAAACAGCAGTTCAGGGTGACAAAATGTGGCAATATAAACCACTCACCACTTCAGTGTGAAGGCAAGTGAAGATCCTAGATTTATCTCATCCATGGCATTAAAGCCCTTAGCAAAGCATTTAACTTGCGAAGTTTTAAGGAACTGGCAACGAGCATAGCCCTTTGTATCATTTTACTTTGCCAAAGTTACAGGTTTTTTTAAAAAGTCTTTGAAGAAGGCAGAAAATTAATCTGAAACAAAAGCTTAAGTTCAACTACAAGCAGGTCTTTGGGTGTTAGGATTACCCGGAGAGAAAATCAAAATGCCCTGCAGCTGAAGTACTGCCACACTGGAAGCACTGGTTTGACTGCTACTGGCGGAGATACATTGTTCTCCAAAAATATGTATTACTTGGAAGACTTGAACCTGAGGACTGATATGGGGACAAAAGTTTCCTTCATTTTTCTTGCACATATATTCTCTGAACAAATGTAGTATTGCTGTTCATATTTCTCATTTGCAAAACTGCTTTATTAAAAAAACAGTTCTGAGCTAGTTAAAAAGGCAGTACTGCAGACACCTGACTAGTGTACCCTTTCAACCAGGAGAGATGGGAAAAGTCTCCACAGCAGATGCAAGTATAGGGAAGAATATCTAAAAAAATATGATAAAATTTAGCATTAATACAAGGGAATAAATACTTAAAAGATATCACCTGTACAGGTATAAAAGGGAACAAAAATGTCAATACAGAAATCACTTCTTGGAACACTCCTCAGCATAATACATGACAGAGGAAAGCATTATTGTCCCGTAAAATATTCAAAGAAAATAATTTCACTAGGTGCTTTGTAAATACTGTTCAAAAAAGTTCAGAGATCAATTCAGCAATGTATGAAAAATATTAGTTGCGTTCTAGAATACTATAGAGGTAAAACTGAGAAGAGATCAACACATGAAAAGCTACAAATTTTGTTATAGCACATTCTCATTTTTACAACTACTCTTAATTTATTAGGAAAGGAACTAATACAAGTTCTTTCTGTGAATGTCCCTATTCTCATGTCCCTATCAATTTTTTTAACCTATTTCTAATTTCAACCACATCCAAGAGAGGATTACAGCTTCCGAAGACATACAAGCTCCTGAAAAGTTACATAAAAGTAAATGGACAAGTCCAGAAGCCCTTCTACCTTGTCTCTACTTTCCCCTTTAAAAAAGCTGCAGCATTAACTCAACTGTTTTAGACACCATTAGGTGATAAACATAGCCAGTGCCCAAGGCATAATAAAGCTTTGAATCAGTGCTTATACTTTACTAGACACCAGAGAACATAACAACACAAGCTACAAATCTATAGGAGTCCAGACTTACTAGTGTCATTGCTTTGGGGGGGGGGGGAAGCTCAGCTGCTGCAAGTCATTTTTCTGTCACATCTACTGGCTGTTAAGGGAGAGTTTCTACATTAGCTGGCTGCTTGTTTTTCCAATTCCTGCGCTGTTCCACTATCCAACTCAGCCTCAATTTCTCTGTAATCCTGAAGTCAACCAGGAACATCCCATCTGTACACAGCGACTGCACTGAAGTCAGCCGTTCTTCATTTACTCTGACATGCTGCAGTCTGATTTCATCTCTCCATTGTTTATACACGTACTCAAAGATTTTGCAAACTAATTTTTCATGCTTTCTCAGCTAATGCAAAGTACTACCAGAGATCAGAAGGACATTTTAAAAAGTATTCCAAATTTTACTACTCTGAAGAGTTCTAAACACATGCCAGCAGCAGGTGTGTGAAAATTCCCTGGAAACACTTGATGCTTTCCCAAGTCACGGCATATGTGTGTACAAGGTAATTTCCACTGTTTCTCAGAGATTAATGTTTCACATTCCCATGCTACTTCACTTATACCCCACATGAAAACAGAATTTCCTAGTCTTGCACAATACCCTCTCTCAATGGTAAATGCCAGGATATGCAACTGCGGGACAACATAATGAATGAGAACAGAATTAAACTTCTACCTTAAGGAGCTGACATTTCCTGATTTTATGCCTTAAGCCTTCGCCCAGCCACAGGGAACCAAGCTTTGGAAAAACTGGTAAGCATCTGCTATTTGTCAGTAATTTCTGCAAAACGAAATGTCCAAACAATCTTTCCATTCTTTCTGTAGCCCCACACAGAGTACAGAACAGTGTAATTTACCTTCTGTTTTTAACAAAGGTTTCCTACCAAAAAGAAGCAAAAAGTCTACAAGCTCATGCTGTCTAGTCAGTTAAACCAATTTTAATCAAGGTAACTTACAGAAAAAAGCACGTAAGCTGCAGAAAATCCCATTGTATTTTCACTAGCACTAAAACTACAAAAATATACTTATCTACTGTTTAACCTATAGCTTCTCTATAGCATTGTTTTACAAGTCTCTTCATTTTTCACCAGAAAAGCTAAAACCAAAGAGAGAGACAGTTAATTTCTGTATATGCCATGCCAATGATTCTAAAGATTACTTAAAGTCGTATTAATTTCTAAAGAGTGCCTTTCCTCAATAGCAGTTTACATTTGCTGGCAATCTTTCTGCATTAATATTACTGCCATTTTACTGTGGGCTCTAAATGAGGTTAATTCCACCCAATGAATAAACCTCAGTTCAACTCAGCACAAATCTAAATTTTGGGGAAATCTATCTACATCACATTTCAATCTTCAAAATTAAATTATGATCACATTAAATATATTTATAATCATAAAAGTTTCGTTATTAGTTCAAATGCTATCTACTTCAGAATTAGAGATATCTTTATCTGAATTTGGCAAGAGGGGGTCAGATACTGGTAGGGCTGAAATTGTTGAAGTCATTACCAAGAAGAAAACCACCCCAAGCCATATGCCTCTCTAATTGTTCGTGCAATCTCTCACAATCCTCCATCAGGATAAATAAAATTATTTTGCACCCATACAAGTGATACCCATTTGTGCAAGCCAGATTTCTTCCCTTACTGTTCTGTAACAGAAGCCTAAAACCCACACGATTTTCCTGACCTCCACTTGACTGGTACATTGAAAAAGCAAGAAACATCAGTTTCTACCAGGGAAAGAAAAGGAAAGCCACCCAAGTGTGAGAGTGGATCAAGGAAATGAAACAATATAGGACAGTTTATCAGAACAGTAATTTTATATTCTTAAAAAAAAATTAGCAAGTGATCAGGGAAGCGTCAGTAAAAGAAACACAAGCTTAACATGGTCTTCAAAACCATTTTTTAAATAGTTAATTCATCATGCCTTCCATGCCCTTTAGACAACCCAGCTTAAGTAGCAAAACCCAGCAGTTCCTGAAACAACTCACCAACTCACCTCATGTTGCTGATAGAACTTACGGACCTGGCTTAGGAGCTGTGCAGCCGCCAATTCTTCACAAAGTCCATGCAAGAAACAAAACTGGAAGGGTTCAGCCGTTTATTACCATTGCTTTCAGAGAATGCCTTTTTCCAGTTTTCAATTAAAACCACTTTTCTAAACTGGCCCCTAAATCACATTCATGCTTTCAGGGATCAATAACAGAGGTCTGACAAACCAACGTATCAACCCACTTTCCTCAGTTTAAAAAAAGAGCTGAAAACGGGTTTTTGTCACTGCTATCTGCTCAAATGCCAATGCCCTGCAAACAGGACTGGAGAAATGAAATCCAACTGACAGCACAACACTGCTGATGGAACCAGTCTGGCTTTCAGAAGTTCAAAGAAAACGGTTGATGTTTTGTTACCCATCTCCCTCACTGTAAAGCAAGGGAACACAAACATCCCAGAACCTATGCTCATTTTCTCCTTTATAAAAATCAACATCCTTTTCTGGTTTACAAAAGGAACACATTTTTTTGATACCTCTCCCTTCTTTAAACTACTCTAAACTGACAAAGCATCTCTCACACAAATGGCCGGTTTGGCTTTGGTTGAAACAACGTTAGCAAGATTTGCCCCCCCCCCAATTTCCTGATCTTTACAGAATACTTCCTCACTCTCAAAGCATCCCGTAACAGAGAAAGAGTTGCAACATAAGCCACAGAGGGTGGACAGAAGGCGGAAAGAAGAAAGCAAATCTTTCAGGTTAAACAAGATAGCTCTTCTGGGACAGGAAAAAAGGAGCTGTCAACAGCCAGGATTTTATTGACTGGCTATGAAACAATTAGGAGGAGCTGACACCTGGTCAAGAAGATGTAAAGGATTACACGGAGTTAGGTAGCTCAAATGCTCAAGGAATCTTAAAGGGAACAGAAAGAGGAAATATAGGAACACTACAAGTCTATTTTGTGAAATTCTGTTAGTACTAGGGATTAAAAACCTCTAAAATCGTACGGTGCTTTTCCACATTTCCTGACATTCTGGAGTCAGTCAGAAGAGTCACTCGATACTCATACGATTATGTTAAGTACAATATAAACAAGAAGAAAATGGTTTTAGACAACTTTATTATTTAATAACACAAAGGCAGGAGTTATTGCTCTAAAGGCATATCAAGAACGCAGGATTCCAGCTGCAAAACTCAGAGCATGATAGTAATATGCTAACACAGTGCTCACAGACAAGAAGTATCAAAATACTGACTGTAGAACAGCAACAGGTTTTTTTGGTTTGTTTGTTTTTTTTTTGTTGGGTTCTCCCCCAGTTGTTTGGGGGGGGAGCAGGGGGAGTAAAGTAATTTTAGCAACTGAGACAATAACATTAGAAACAGTTCTCAGTGCCCTTGTTATTTTACTATAAGTATTTTGTGTTCATAAGTATGTGATGGTCTTAAATTTACCTTAGACTACAGAACAAAATGACCAAAAACTGTGGCTGAGGCAAGTATACCTATTAAGGAATGCACACAAGGTATCAAACCTTAAATGGACTAGAAGTTAGAAAAACAGGTATTTTCAACTCAAAGCCCTGCTGGTGCAGATCTCTAGCCACAGATGTTAGTATTTATTTCTGAGACTCGCATATCTTCAGCTTATAACTTCTAGATTACTCCTGTTCAGCACACAATTCATGTCCATACCTACAATAACTACTCAATTTTAAGGTCATCACATACCTATTTCCACATATTTAAAAAAAAAAAGTATTGAATATGATACATTAGAGTTAAAATGATTTCTCTTTTAACTTCAAAGTTCACAAGTGTTACTGTGGTTGCATAGTTTAACACACGCATCTGACTATCAGTTTTCTAAAAATACCGGGTTATAAATCTAGCATTTTGCTCGATAACCACAGAAGCAACAAGGCAAAGAAGTTTGATATTCACAGCAAAAAAAGGATACTAAAAAGCCATCCAGAGAACCAAATTTCAGAAAGTCCAGTGAAAATGGCTCACTACATAAGTATGTACTTAAACAGCACCATCTGAACAATTATTTTTAGAACGTACTAGGACTGCAATGCATTCCAGCATAGTAAGAAGTCACAACTGCCATGAAGCAGTAGCCTCAGGGCTACATTAAGACCATTCGACAATGTAAATACACCGGGGAATTTAATGAAAGATCTAGGCATTAGTTAAAAAACAATTTTTTGTGGTAACTGATTTAAGAAATTAACTGGATTCAAGCCCAAGCATCTGACTAGTTTACTCCAACTGCCAGAAGCAGAGTACAGGAAAATAAAAGTGCTCTTTACCTGCTGCCAGAGGGTCCAGTTCACCCTCCTGCCACCCCTTCTCACATTCAGCTTCAGAACAAAGCTTTCCCCTTCCCTAATCTGAACATTAAAAGTAAGTCCTGTTCCTCAAAACTGATTTCCTATAGCAAAAAGAACAAAAGTACAGGGGCACGCGTGTGTGTTGTTCACTGCTGCCAAACATAAGGTTTTTATTTGAGATCTTGCAAAACATTCAATTAAAGTTTGACTATGGAATCCCTTAGGGGGAAAACAATTAAGAGCTTTCTGCTTTTTAACAGATAACTTTTCACTCAAAGAAAAAAATCTAAGTTCTTCCACCTTCATAGCTCTCAACACTTCCAACGTACCTTTTCTCGACACAAAACCACAGGAAACCTCAAAAGATGCAGTACTTCCCATATTGCCATTGTGACATTTTTGGCTCAAATTTATTTCAGTAAACTTGAAGAGGTAGAAGCCTAATTAAATACCATTTTCACACAAAGCTTTTTATTTCCAGTCATTTAAATGGACTGTAAGTAGAAAAGGCTTTACAAACGTAACAGTCTGAACCACACCAGAACCCTGTTTCACAGATTCACGTGGCATCTCCTATGCAGGGGACAGCAAGATCCGATCACATTAAACCTGTGAACTCTTAACCTTGGATTTATTGACTTGATCTTCAGATAGGAAGATGCCAGGTTTAGGTTTTGTAAAAGACATCTTCATGACATTGCAACAAAAGGACCGTGGGAGGCCAAACAAGTTTCCTAAGAATGATGCATTAGAAGTAATTTTCTGCCTAGGCCTCCATTTCTAGGGTGGCTCTGTGTGATGGAAAAAGTAGTCATTTCTTTCCCAATCCCACTTTTGTCAGGAGATCCTGCTTAAGGAAGGCCAAGATCCAAACCCAGTCATCTTCCAGCAACATAAATGGCTCTCAAGATCTTCTGCTGAAGGCTTGTGATGCAGTATAAAGGTTAGAAGGTGTCCTGAAGCAATTTGGAGGGAATGAAGAGGGAGAGAAGAGTCATAAGATGCATCAAAGTAATAATGCACGTAACATAGTTCCAAATGAGTTCAACTCAGCACGAAAGAGGAACTGGTAAAATCTCCTTAGAATTTCACTGCCAGTTTTCAAGTGATTCCTTTTGCTAAAAATCAAAAGGAAATTTAGAATAAACCTCCTGTGCCAGCAGTGACATAGCTGGAGAAAGAAAGGTCTGACTGTGGGCTACCGATGTTTGCAAGGAAGCGGCTGTTGCTCTGCACAGTGTGAAGTGAGAAAGGCAGAATTTACCTGAGCTGATTCTACTGATTCTCCTTCTCTGGGCCTGAGGGATTGTTGATCATGCAGGTTAGTAGCACATCCCCTTAATCGGGGCTGTTCCAGTCTATTTCCTTCACATGGACAAAGAGACAGGACTTAACAAACCCAGCAGCCACAGGCTCCTCTGAAGGAAGAACGTATTTACACATTTAGAACTGGGCAACTTTTTCAGTGCTGGGAATCAAGTCGGATTTCAAACCCATTTGGCAGTCTCCACCTTATGGCGCACTCAAACCTAGCACTGGTGTAAAGAGACAGGGAGGAGATGAAAATTGTGTGGCTGTGGGCCATACACAATCACTGGCCTTACCTTGGCCCCAGCCACCAGGTTCTGCTCTTGGCTTAGTTTCCTGTCTAAAAAGGGTCAGACGAAGAATGTCATTACTGCTTCAAAGAACTGAAGTACAAATATGACCCATGGACAGGAAGCTTGCACAGAGGCATAAAAAAACCATTCTTTCCAAGTGCCCAGGACATGTTTTTTTCTCCTCTCTCTCTCCCCCACATTTTTTCTTTAAACCGCTCACACTATTTCCCTCTCTCACTCAGCCTGGAGAAGTGGAAGACAACATCAACAAAAAAGCATAGAGAAACAGCATAAAGTCCATCCTTCACACCTGAGCGGATGGCAGTTCAAAGGGGCCCTACCTACCTGCAACCCTGTTGTTTGCTTCAAGAACTCTGTTTGCCCAAGGAAAAAGAGACGAGCAAATCCTGGAAGCAGATCCTTCCCCAAAGGAAGTTTCTTTCTGAGTCTGCAACCTGGAGCTTTTGCTTGAGACTCAGTCCTCTGAGCGGGTTCTTTCTTCAAACTCTCACACTGGTTCTTTACTTTTGTGGGCAGCTGGAAAAAGAATGAAGCCGTAGGCTGAGGCAGGGACTCCATACTTCCAGGATAGGGAGGCAGAAAGACTGGAGGGGAAGGAAAAGTGCTAGTTGGTAACTTCTTGAGTAATGATCTGCATTCCCTCATTTTCTGCCACACAGAGACATACACATAGTCACTGCAATAGGGGAGGATGACAAGAGATGAGTGCTAGACATGCAGTTTTTTCATGCTCTGATGCCAAAAAAAAAAACCACCAAAACCCAAAAGCAAAAAAACCAAAGTGCTGAGCTATGAACTTTCAAGACTTTTAAGACATCTACTAATAGATGAGATCAATCATAAGATGTTTTGTCCAGAAAGTTCTCTCAGTTTGTTACAAGTAGATGTAGGTGGGGAGAAAAAAAAAAAAAAATTTAAGTGCTCATTTCTTGGGAAAAAAAATCCAAACCTCTCCTCTGTTCACTTTCTTCAAAGTGAATTAAAAATGGCATCTATTGCAATGCAGTGAACGTCTCCCCATAATCTCTTTAAGAAGAAATGATCATACTTACCTGAACGTTTCCCTCACCAATGACTTCCTAACCCCACCCCCAACTCCTCTGTAAAGGCCCTACTCCAATCTCAAGTCTTCTATTCTATTTGCAAAATCAGATTGATCAGACAGTGACAGCAGTTTCATGCTCTTGCGACAACCTCTGACTTAACCTAGGCACATTATGATTGCTGTGGAAGCTAACAACCTACCCAAGTTCCTGGATCAGGTTTCTGGATTTCTAGAATATTCCTCGGTTTTCGGAAAATTTAGATGTCCTAGGAGTTAATTGTCATTACTTGAACAACAAAAATATAACGCATAAGAGCTGAAATTTTCTTCTTCACGAATCCTGGAAGCTGGTAAGACTCCTGTGAAATTTTATCAGTAGCATGGAGCCAGCATACAACAAAACAGAACTAGAAGTCACTGGACTTAAAACAATTATAGGCATAGCCACGCATGTATGCATTTACTGGTTATTATCCATTGCAATACCTTTTGCACAACAGCAAGTGTCCGGTATTTGAACGTCGGGTAGCCCTTGAGCTGTGTGTGTGCCTCAGATGAGGCACGACCATTCATTCTACCTGCAGTGTTCTTCATTCCTCTCAAGATAACAGGTAGAGTATGATCCAATAGTTAACCAAAAAGGTATGCTACTCATTATGTGTGATGCAATTTCACTTAATTCATTTTGGGGCAATTTTGGTGGTGTTTCTTCATCCTCTCCTTTAGAGCACACACCTAAACAAAATAGCTTTATACAGTTAGGTACCTCATGTGTCCTTCAATTATAAGCTTTCCCCTCCTCAAGGAAACTTTCCTTCACTGTGCTCCAAATAATACAGCGAAAAGGCAGGAAAAGCGCCAGGTTTTGTCATTAAAACCACAGCAATAACGTATTTTTAAAAGGCATCTTTAATTTTTGCAGTTAAGAGTAGCAGATAGGAAAATTTCCTTTTTTTTTTTTTTAAACAGGTGACACAGAAAGCCATCAAGGACAGAACCTGATATCCTACAGTAATTAAAACAGAAAAATCAGCAAGTTTCTTCCACAGAAACTGCTTAGGCATGCAGAATGATACTCTGCTTATTGGTTCCTCTGAGGGCATTGAATATGGTGATGGTATCTCAATCTAAAGTAAGAAGTTTTGCTCTAAATAGCAAGACTACTTCATAGAAGTAATAGGATTGTCTTTTAGGGGAATTTCATGACTTTTCAACAACATAAAAAACCAACATGATGTGTGCCTACACCCTTCAATTTGACAAAACACTGCCTTTTTTATTATTTCAGATCAACTTCCAAAGGTTAGAGAGTCAGGTTCAGTCTTTTCAGCCCACATGCATGTTTTTGTGAAAGATGATCCTTCTGTTTAGAAAGAATAACTGACCAACACACACATCTACTTGGCCAACAGATGTCTCCAGGCTGATGTTTATACTCTCCTCTTCAGTAAGGTAGAAGATAACAAGATAAAAATAAAAGAAGATAAAATACAATAAACAGAACTTATTCAATGCAAATTTCTACTGCTCAGTACTTGCTGGCTAAGAAACTATCATAAAGGCACAGTTTAATTAAAAGCACATTTCTTCTTAAGATTCCCTTGTGAATAGAAGGTTCTTTTTTACCAGGTAACTTGAAATACCTTGAATCTCAGGAACTTTACAAGTTGTTAATAGTTGTTAATTACAATTCATAACTACAATGCCATACAGGCTTAACTTCAGGTGATGCACTGAAGCCTACAAACACTACTAACACTTCTCTAGTCAATATTCTTCTCCAGCTCAAAGCAATAGAAGCTATCAGAGCTAATCAACCCAGATGAAAAAGCATGACCCAGCTTACTGGAGGTTGCTTTCAAACAGGAATCTGCCTAGGGGCTCCAATATCAAGATAAGGCTCCCACTGAGAAATCCTCTTTCACCAGGGAAAGATTCTACTCTCTGGAAAAAGACTCCAGATCACCTTCAATATACTGCACAGCATGAAATCAGCTACTGAAGTTTCAGGAGTGTAGAAGATAGCACTACTTGGTCTTATTCTCTTCTACTGAACTGCTACATGAAGAGACAAAGATCCAATGTAAAATTTAAGGAAAGAAAAAAAAACCAAAACATTTATGAGGAATTTGTCCATTGCCGTTTCCCTCATGGAAATAGCTGAGCAACAAAACCGTTTCTGGAAGATCAATCTGAAACATGCTGTTAGGAATAACTTGTTTTTAAATTCCTTTCCTTACATCAAGGTCACAGTTATCTCTCCTTTTCCAAGAAAGGAAGAACCCTTTACTTCTAATTTTCACCCTTTCATGTCTTTCTTCCCTTGAACAGACTTGTCTTGAACTCTAAAAAATAAATGAGGTTGTTAATTTTTGTGCTCTAGCTATCAAAAATATTAGCCTGATTGATTCCTATATACTGATACATATTTCAGGCTGAAACAACTACATCCTTCTGCATTTTGAGATGAGAAATGCTAATAAATACTACTTTGCTTTTCTGAAGATTTAAAAGAATGGAAAAGAGGTCTATAATAGACCATCCAAAGTACCTGAATCCCTCTTATGGGAATTTTGGGAGAGGTTTTTTTGTTGCCTCACATCAATCACCAGAAATTATTCACACTACCGAGATGGGTAAGATGTTAAGTCACCTTAAAGAGCTGAATATACAACAGCTCTTCTCAGTCGCTGTACTATAGAGTTTACTGATTTACCTCAAGCGCAGGCTGTGATGGGATCCTTCTAGTTGGAGCAGGAAGAAATTATGGCTGTGATGACACAAGAACAAATGTTGATGATCTTCAGCTATAGATGAGGTCAGGAAAGGCACTGGTAGTTCTGTTTGTAAGCATACAGAAGATGGTAAGGAATCCTGTAATCAATGTTCTTATCTCCTTTGGGCAAAGGAAGGAATCTCTGCAACATCTTCCCATAGTGACCTGGCTGTTGACAGATACTCTGGGAGGAAAACTCCCTTTGGTGCTTTCATCCACCTTCCTTCTCTACACGGCAGGTTTCACTGCCACTCACTAATTCAAGAGCCAAGTGAAGAGTGATCCCCATTTTTCTGCATCAGTGAGCAGAAGCTCAATAGCCAGTAAAGCTTAAACAATTTTGAGTAAATTCTACAGAATACCATCTGCAAAATAAGCAAAAAAACCTGAATCTATGTATTTGGTAAGTGGTATAGAATATAAGCAACAATACTTCTTTTATTTCTAATACTGCAGCTCCAACACTTGCAGGATCCAAGTGAAAGAACACTGAAACAAAACACAAACTACCACACCTGATTCAAGTTACCTGCAGCTAGATCAATTATTTCTCAACCCTCAAACTTAAATTTTGAAGCATCATGCATTTATTTTAGATTTAAAGTGCTACTAGCCATAGGGAGTAC
This sequence comes from Sagittarius serpentarius, assembly GCA_034782735.1. Lineage (NCBI taxonomy): Eukaryota > Metazoa > Chordata > Aves > Accipitriformes > Sagittariidae > Sagittarius > Sagittarius serpentarius. The sequence goes on from JAVKLA010000008.1 coordinate 29,890,742, forward strand.
TTGCAGTTCCTAAAATGAAATTTCTTCTAGATCAGGTAGTTGTTGCCCTGCTACCATTAGTCATACTTCTAGAAATATGTGCAGGCTGCAAACCCACTGCAGGATCTATGCACCAGCATCCAGTTGAACTGTTATTCAAAATAAACATTACAAGAACAACAAATTTTAGTAAAGCTTCTTTGTCCTGGAAACAAGCACCAACATGACATGCGTATTAAAGTATCAACAGGAGTGACGTAAGGCTGACTGTTTAAATTGCAAGCTACTGACACTATGAAAAAAATACTAGTTTCCCAAACTTCCTGGAAGGGGATTTGATGAGAGAGAAGGGAAGAAGTCATTGAGCATTACAACAGCTATACCAGATAATGTTATCAAGTCCCAAAATGGAGAAAAGGCAGCAAAACCATTGATCAAACTGTTGATTTTTAAAAGATTGTCATGCAACCCATCATTAAAAGCTAAAACTTGCAGACAAATAGGATGGTAGAAATCTTGACTCTCTGAATTTCAGAATTTGTTTTAAAGCATTTGGCCTCTCTCCAGAAATATTTTGTGCTAAACTTCTCTAAAGGCCTACTAAAAACCAGAGAGGGTCACAGCATTGTCCAGATTATCAGACAAGGCGTCGGACAATACCTACTTGAGGATTGGTGTAGGTACCAATCCCTGAAAGACCCTTCCCATTGCCAGTTTAGGAGTGGTAAAAAGCTAAGCTTTTCTGAACTCGGGATGACAGAGAATTCCAAAATTGTATGTAGCTGTCACAACAACACACATTTGAGAAACACAGCCAGTATTTCTTGGCACATACATAACATCAGGAAAACACCAGTACTATAAAATTGGAAGATTGGTTGATTATAGAAAATACTACCTTGTAAAAATAATTCCCATTAATAGATGCATCAATTTTATAAAATTAAAGAAATGAGTATTTTTAAACAACGGTATAATTATTTTTTCATTTTTAAAACTGCTTACATTGCAAGAATATTTTTAAATGTCTTCATTAACATGCTTTTTGTTTCTTGTCAACTTTGTATGCCAAGTACAGCTGAGAGCAAACCTTTTTTTGGCCCAACTAAATGAAATTTTAAATCGGTTTATGACAGAAATGTATATTAGTGCCAGTAAAGTCTGTAAAGACAGACCTTCATTCAGCCCTAGAGAAATTCTATGCCTCTGGGCAGAGTACATGAGCTGATACAAAAAAAAAAAAAAAAAAAAAAAAAAAACAAAAACCAAGAAATCATATGATGTCATATTTTTTGGTTTTTTCGTGTTTAAGCCAACTATAGCAACAAAGATTACAGTATTTATATATACCTTGAACATATTTGAAGAAATACATAAAATCTGTAGTTTTTTAATATTAATGGTGTCTTTGTACTTTCCTTTTTAGCTCTTAATACATGGCCTGCCTGATTTAATTTGATTCCATTTACATGCAATTACCTTACATAAATTTCTTACACTTTTTAAAGCATCATTTTTCTTACTGAGTTCTCAATCTTCACATAATTCCTACACTTCTCTGGTCAAGGTCTTTCAGCCAGTCTATCTGCAGAACCTGGAAGCTGAAATACTACACATGAGCAATGTTAAGAGGAGCGATTCCAGTATCATTCAACAGCCATATCGGACTGGATGCCTGTGATTTGGAGGGGTTTTTTGGGGGGTGAGGTGAGGTCCAAACTGAATTTTCAGGTGAGAAAAGCTCAAAGCTTTTCTCTGTAGGTTTTGACCCTTTATCATCTCCTTTACGACTTTCCTCTGGTGTCTGGGATCTCTGGAGAACTCAAACACAGCAAAAATGCCCCTTTCATGCAGTATTTACTCAAATATATATATTTAATAGACTACCATTAGTAAAGGGCAACACGGATGCATAGGAAAATAAAAGCTAAACAAATGAGTTGCTTTTGAAAGTCACCAGTTTTAAGAAGTTCTACTTTGGATGTACTCAAAACATGCATTTCAGAATTGAGCACTTACTATGTTACTTTCCATATCAAATACTAACTTCTACATCTTTTATGTTAAAAGAACTTCCCAACTCTACAGCTTACAAATTTAGCATGCAATCTGACCAACAGGCTTGATCCTTTCCCCATTTTCAGTAGCAGTAAGAACTCTACAGCCAAAACTGGACTGAGTCTTCTAGTAACTGTTACTGCTGAGACACAAACTGATGTCAAATGCTACTGTAAGCTGTGTTAGTTCTCCAGCACTAAGTGTGTGATGTAACTAAGGCTTATTTTTGTCTAACACGAGCTGGTGACAGTGGAGACAAACGAATTCAGACTCATGACTTGCAAATGATGTGCAAGCACACCATGATACCTCTGCAATATATAGTCTGACTCAGGCTCGAGATTCAAGTTTAAAAAGTGTCATGTGCAGTCAGTTATGTTCTAGATTAGAATTTCATTTTTCATTTTTACCTAGCAGGTGTACATGAAAAATGCATTCTAGATTATCTTGTACTGCTACCACCACACAAAACATGCTGTCCTTAATTAGCTAATTAAATGTTTTCTGAAGATTTGCTGATTTAACTTTCCTTATTGGACTAGTGCCTCAAATTCACCCATATTTTAGTATCAGATTAAAATTGTGTCATTCTCTCAAATACAACTTGGAATAAGACCACCACAAGTTTTATAATAAAAATGTTCGTAAATCAATGGAGATAAAGGCCATTTGAAGTGTACCATTTGGCTCTGCTAAAGTAAAACTGCATTGAGTTGTATCTTCTCTCCATGCAAGCACCTTCACACCTACCTGCTTTGATCAGCCAGAACTCCCAGCTTTTGCACTAGAGACAATTAACTGTGGCAGTGCCTCTTCACAGGCATACCAGTGTGCAGTGTTTGACTGTCATTCTGTATCTGTTGAAATATTAGCACTTGGTTTAGGTTGTGTGCAAGAAGAAAAAATAAAACAGTATCAAGTCATACAGAAAAAAAATACATATAAACACACAAAGATCTATTTCTAGCCTAGGCTTACTGCTTTCACGAAATTATTCAGAACAGGGAAAAAGATAGGCACCAAACATCTGTACCAAAATAGAAACTTACCCCACCGACTGATCTGGGTTGGAGAGTGTTTAACCATACACTGAATCTCACAGGACCCTCCTTCCTTCGAGTCAAGACTTCATTGACAAAAATAAACACAATCCAGGGCAGATAAAAAAGAGCTTCCCACGCACTCAGGCAAACACGCAAGACACTATGAACCCTCTTGAAAAAAAACACCATTTGTATCATTACTGAACACTTCTGTGTGATTAGTATCTACAATATGCAGTTTATTTTGAAGCAAGTTTGACAACAACATACATTCTTGACATAACTCTCTTTTAGCATGAAATTAGTTGCCTGATCTCTGATTTCTGTGCCAAAACATAAAGGCCAGTGTTTCCTCAAAACAACCATTATATTTAATAAAATGCTTCTGCCTTTAAGTTCTCAAGATCAGCTCTCCTATAAGAGACCAGTAAGGCTCTTTTCCTTCCATCACATTTTCTTTTTAAGGCAAGATTCTAAAATTAGTTTGCAGGAGGACCAAGAAAGATCTGCATTAAAGTTCTCAGGTTTTAGCTGTGTATTATTTTTTTTTATATATATTTATTATATTTTCTAGCTACAAAAAAAAGTAAAAAATCCCACACCTCACAAGCATTCCATGCTGCCATTACTTCTACATGCAAAAAAGTTCGTATTAGAAAACTACCTTATACACCCTTAAATTAAGTCAAGCTCCACCTTCTGGTTTACTGAAGTGTACCGAAAGGAAACCATAATGCATGTGACAAAGCTTGACACAGCCAATGTAAAGAAAACTGCAACGCAGATGCCTAATAACGTAAAAGTCCTTCATTGTTGGCGTGCATTCGAAATCCACTATCTAGAGTTAAGCATTACATATATAGAATTCAACTGAGAATGAGTCTGTATTCAAGTGTAGTTACTCTTCCAAATAGCTATTTCCCAAGTTTTAAATGATTCTTAATTCAGTTTAATATCTCCATAACTGAAATCCCCACAAGCATTTTGCAAACTAGACCAGAGTTCAATATTGCATAACTGCTTTTTTTCCTCCTCCTGATTTTGCTGGACAAGCATTATATTGAGTATTACTTCATGTATACAATTTTACATGTGAACATCAAGTAACTTTCTGTTCTTTTATTTCCTAACTATTTTTATTGCAGACTTCAGTCCAAGAGAAAATTTCTTCAAACAGAGCTGCCAACTTCATACTTGAAGATGTGACTTACTGTAACAGTCTGCTATTCCTAGCCCGGGCAATCTTTTAATGTCCTTTTTTCAAATCATCAGGGAATTGTTATTTACCAGTCAAGTTCTTCATTCTATTTTACAAAATAAAGCATGCATATATATTTAAGCAGCCTGCATGACAGAAGAATCATATATGTTACCCAATAAAATGCATTCTAATGGTACATGCATAGGCAACTGCACAACTGTTGGAGAGAAGCTACAGGAAGTACTTGGGTAAGCACCAAACAACACGCTGCAATACAGCATTAAAACTTTTTTTTTCACATGAATTGAATGCAAGTTTCAGAAATATGGCATATTCAAGCTTATGCTAATCAAAAGTTTGCTTTTCCAGCAACGTATCTTCATATGATGACTCAGTATTTTCATTCATTCATTTTTTCCCTCTTGTACACAGACAGAAAAAGGGGTGCAGTAGAAAAACCAAAAGCACTGAGAAAATATCAATAGTCTCTCATTACCACAATCACGTAATAATTTGTTTCCATACTTACTGCAGTTCTTTACAAAAACGCGCAATGAAACATATATTCTGCATTCAACAAAAGTATATGGAAGATGCTTCCCACCTCCAAGGTGGGGGTAGAGAGCCCTGTGGGGCGAGGAGGACATGGGGAAAGGTATACTCCACAGCTCCAGTGCCATCACTTGAACACTAGTTAGCAGCATGTACATTGGCAGACCATTCTCAAAAAGCCAGTAATTTAACCATGATAGCCTTGGCCTTTAAGGAAATGAATCATTAACTGGACTGTACAGATTTTTGAGCTCCACAGTATCTAGAGCTCTTTAACTGCAGGAAAATAATACTGAGTATAGACAAAAAAAGCATGCAAACATATGATGAATCTTTAAGTGCAACTTAGTAAACAAAGGTAAAAGACATTATTGAGAAAGTGTAAGTACTTTAAAAGGAAAGTGAAGAGACAAAATGTAAATCTTAACATTCTTCTCACTACAGACAACCACTTCACGTCGTCTTTCCCCACAACACATTCTTTCCCTCCTCTTTATCACTTAAGTCAGAGCAAATGGATATTCTGAGCAGTGTCCTAAATCTTTATGTAAAAAAATTGTTTATTTAGCAGCTAGCTATCAGAGAAGTCATTATCATCCAACTACCCTGTTTTCCATCTATCATAAGGCAAATTTAAACTACTACTACATGTTCATTTGGAGCATGAATATATAGTGTAAACAAAGTTAATCTGAGGTAAAAACATGACACTATGGACAAGGACATCAGTAATCCATCTCCACACAGCCTACTCATTAAGTACACAACTCAATGGGAGGATCCAGAGTTACTATAATGAAGCCAAATTCACACAAGCTTAACAAGCTACTTCGGAATTGCAGCTAACATTAAACACAAAAAACTACAAGTTACAGGAAAAGAGGGCTCGGGTATCATAATAAACTCATCTCTGTATTTTATTAGAATTATTCATTTTGTTTAGTAAATGACTAAAAGTTACTAGAAGTTTATTAAGTTCATATACACATTTCAAAACTCCGTAAACTTGCAAATCTCTAGTTATTACACTTAAAAGGTTTGCAGCGATAAACCACTTGAACTCCACGAGAGTAGTACCCATTACATATAGCTCTATCTCTTTGGGTCTTCAAAACAAAAAAACAAAAGAACGTGCCAAACCAAGTATTTCTGCTGTGTGTTCCCTACAAAACAACTTCTGAAGCCACTGTTTATTTTAAATCCAGTTTGACACCTCAAAGAATAGGAGAGCGTCAGGAAGGCAATGGAGTAGATGTGCACAGCCCTATTTCTGCCTCCACAAGAAGGCAAGGGATGGCAAGAGGCACGCCCGACGATACTCATTCTAGTGGACAACGACCAGCTATCCAGATAGCACATCGCAAGCTGAGAACAGCAGCCCCAGCCTTTTTTTTCAGGCAGCCAGCAAGCCAGAAGACACAAAGCAAAGGGGAAACTGGGAAGGCAGAGGAAAGATGTACGAGAAGAACTGAAATTATTGGGGCAAAGGGAAGAGCAACATGGCAACAGGAAAAGAGTAACTGCAGTGCCCCAGTCAAGACAACTTCTTATAAACCCCTAGAAGCTCTACACACAGCCCCCTCCCCCCCCCCTTTTTTTTTTAGAGTCCAGTACTCATGGAACTTTTTGTTTGTTTCTCAAATAATAAACAAAAATACCCAGGGAGGGGAAACGGACTTGAAAGTCAAATTTTTTAAGGTTGGTTCTTATATTCTACACTCCCCCTGTAGCAGAACTACTGAGTTGAATGCTCTTGCAGAATTAACTTTCTTCATTTATGAAGCCACTGGCAGGACTGGAGCCAACGTTATGGGTATAATACTTAGGCTTCAACATTAGCCGGACTATTGCATCAGCCATGCTATTTTTAAGTACAATTCAACTTTTCTTCCACGATCTGATGCAAGCCTATATGTTTTTTGTTTCGTTTTTAAACACTGTTCAAATGCAGTTTGTTCAACAGCACCTTATTTGCCAAATATTTAAGAGCCATTCTACTATCATACAACATCTACCGGTGAGAAAATGTATTAAAAGCAGTGATTGCTATGCTTGGCAAGAGAGCTGCTAATATTAAAATTTAGCCTTCTGAATAACACACAAAGCTGGCAAAATGTTTTTTGTTATTGCTTCCATTTTACTACTTTAGACTGTATGAAGGACAGTATCGAAATGTTTGGCACCGCTGTGCAAAAAAGTTAAAAGGCATCACAGGTACTAAACCCTGAAACCAAAGCTTTTCTAACAGAGAGGCACACACTAAACAAACACATAAAAAGCATGACAATTTACAATGGAAATTTTGAAAAATCAGATTATCAAGGTTTAAACAATCAAAGTAGGGGGATTCTCAGAAAGACAACTTGCAGTCTTCAAAACTTATAACCAATACACATTCTTATTTGTGCTGTATTTCAAAGAGCTTGATCAGCTGAATTTACAGCTTGACAGTTTAATGAAATTTCAACTTGGAATTTGTACATGCACTTTTTTTGGATGATCAATGCACACATTAGCCCTGTCAAAAATATTCTGCAATAGATATAATTACTGTCCCCTACATTTCTTTTAATTGCCTGTATTGGGGAAGAAGAACATTAAGTTCCAGTTTTTTAAGGACCCAACATTTTAGAAATCCCTTCCCCTTTAACCAACCAAAGCACGGACAAATGTTTTGAAAGTGTTCTCCAACTGCAAATGGTTTTGAGTGCCCAGTTTGAAGTATCCTTGGCTCAGTTTCAGGAGCATTCTTCCTTTGAGACCACCAATACAAGTGTGTTTTAGAAAAATATGAAGTAAGACTAGTCTGTGCTAGAATAAATACCATCCAAGAGACAGCATGAAATAAAGAATCAACTAAAACCAAAGAGGTTTTATTAGAACATGAAGCTGCAATAAAATGGAATGCAACAGATGAGTCAAAAGTACAAGAGAACTACACTGGAAAAAAATGTTTCTTCCCAATCCTCTGGGGCTGGGGAGGAACAAATGCCCTTTCACTATATATTACCTTATTTTTGGTTTACTTAACACAAACCAAAGTTCAAAATATTTCCATAGAAGCAAAACCACATTTATGAAAGGTAGTGCATACTCTCTCAGAAAGAATTCAACATAGAAAAAGCTTAGCCAAAAGGCTAGTTGGAAAGAACAATTTGGGAGTTCTTAACCCAAGACTGCAGCAGAAATGCAAGAGAATTCTTTACGCAGTTTTGCTGAGCTTTCCCCAGTTCCTACACTGTTTATCTAAAAAAGTGCCTTCCTACAGTTTTCAGATAGTTTACAACCTCAGAAAAATTGAGAGTCTGATCTGTCAGATAATTTAACTCAATTAGGAGGCTACAATCACTGGTTTGGTTCTCATGCTGACTTTATCCTTAGACTTGCTTTCATTTTCATCAAGGTACATTCAGGATGACATTTGAAATATTGGCAATTTCTCAGCCATAACACTAATGTATCTTAATAACACTAATGTATCTTAAAAATGCCTGGGAAACCAGGCTTATCATTTGTGAAACACATGTTGTCATGGTGATAGACTCAGACCCCAAAATACAGGGCCTGGCATGGAGAAGACAGACTTACAGATACCTGTTCCCTCCTGTTTCTTTTAGTACTTAACATCCTAGCTTTTTCAAAGAGTTTCACAGAAGTTCATGTAAAGGTAATCATCAGGCTCAAGACAGGGTGTTTGAAGAAGGCCATGCAGTTGCCAATTCCTCCACATTTGTTTTGCCTTGAGTTATCTACCAAAGCCATTTAGCAATTCAACAAACAGGAGGAAAAACAATAGTCTGAATAAATCTGAACAAGGATTCCAAAGCATATTCCATTTTCTTGGCTCCAATACACCCACTCTGGTCTGCTCACCAGCCAAAGTAAAACCACAAAAAACCTAACAAGTTCTGAATTACTGGTGTAACGAAAGTCTGAGCATGTTATTTTCGCTCCATTATGCACTTATGCCATATTCTCCACTAGTTCAGAAGACACGAAATGAGGAAAGGAAAGTGACAAACAAACTTTCCAGCACTAGAGTATCTGGAAACAACACTTCTGAAGTACCTCATTAGGCCTAGTGATTCCTTGAGACTTACCGAGATGCATACAGCAAGTCCAATGGATACGCCTCTCCACTTCTGTGGAAATCTACACCTATCTAGCTGCTGCTTCCTCGGGAAAGAGTGTCAGAGCCTGCACAGGTTGACAGATGCCCAGAAGCTTGCAGGCTGCTCCCCATAGCAACGGGGTAAGAGCATATCACAAAAAGTGGAAGAGTTGGCAAACAAACAATGGCAGCTCAGCAGGTTCTCCTGCGATACTCTATCAAACTTTACAGTTCTTTACTTCAAACTTCTGTTCTCCTCTACAAGCACCAGTGAAAAGGAATTCAGAACACAAGAACAAAACCAAGACTTTTTCTTTCCTTGGAGGTCACCCCAAAAATATGCGTAACAAAATTAAAAATCCCTCAATCCCAAAGGGTTGAACTCAAGGCACCTTTGCTGATTGCATTGTAGATTCCAAGACTGAAGGAGCCAGGAAAGGGGACATGGTATGTCTGTAAGACAACAAAGGGCAAAATGGGCAAGCATTCGTTATAGATCACAGAAGAAACCGTAAGTCCTTCTAGAAATTTTACCTTACGGAGAGACAGATGTTTGCTTTCTCAAACTACAGTGTAGTAAATTAAATTCATTAAAAATAAACACTCACCATAGTACCACTTAAGATATAAAACTGTACACAAATTCTATAGCTTGCTAAAACTTACTACTTTTAAGTCAAACTGACAATCATATCATATATATATTAGAATACTAAATATGGACAATAAACAGTGCCAGATCTGTGGGCTTAGAGATAAAATACTACGGTACATTCACGACACCTCCTTTCCCCTTCCCAAAACATTCTATCTGAAGCCTTCAAATAAAGCAAACTAACAGATCAGGGAGGAAGGCAAAGACAGACAGCCAACAGAGAAAGGTAAAGGGACCTTGGGAAGAAAGCAAGCTGTTGAAACAAGCCAGCCATTGGAATTTACAGCAGTATCTACATCAAGTTTCTTGCAAAACGTTTCTAGGGAAAAAAAAGAAAAAATCTAAATGAGATGCAGGTGTGCATCAGGAATAAGTTAAAGGTGTTCTAGAGAAACAAGAATTACCTGCAAGCTTAAGAGAACTAATACAAGTCAAGCTTGCAGTTTACACATCAGCCTAAGATATTTAAGGTTCTCAGTTTCAGTCCTGTGATGGAGGAAGAACGTTATCGCCGTTTTACTGAAGTACGACCTTCAGTTCCTGTTTTACCATCATAGGTCCAAATTTTTATGTTAATTTCTTTAAAAAAAAAAAAAGAATAGAATCGAATCACCAAACAAGTCATCACATTTCGTTGCTGCCTAAGTAACAATTTAAAAGAACAATTTATAGAAGTATTGAGTTTCTCACAGGATCACCAACTAGTCAAGGTTGGAAGGGATCTCTGGAAGCCATCGAGTCCAACCCACTGCTCAAAGCAGGGTCAGCTAGCAGAAAGGAGTAAGAAGCTACAAAAGGAATAGTAAGCTGAGAGATGTTCCAGTGTAACAACTTCTGAGACTCGGAAGCAAGCAGGGCTAGCAACTAATAGACTACCCTCCCCTCTTCCAGCCCATTTTTTTTTCAACAGTGTGTAGCAATGGTATTTGTACTTCATTATGGGAAACAAAAGCTGTATTTAAGAGACCTGTATACTAATTCTTGGAAAAGCAGGCTTTTTCTCTACAGGAACTAAGGCACATTCAGTGAAACAATGTGCCACAAGGCCATTAAGTAACTATATTTAACATATCATTCTGACACCTCATTATCAAATCGGTAAACTTCCTTGTTTACACATGTCACAATTTGATATTTCCCAATTTAGGGGAAGCCCTTCTTTATTTGTCAAGAACCTCTTCCACGCAATATACTATACCTTCACTGATGGGAACAGTCTATTATTGATACATAACTAAAAAAACCCACATCTATATACAGCAAAACTAGGGCATCCCATAAAAAGCTTGCATCTTAAAGTTTTAGTTTCAAGAGCGTAAAATGTTTAGTGAAGATGGTAAATTCTCCAACTGATACAGTCCTGAACCTGTGCAGTAGCTATTTTTTAATTTATAACTGCTTGTTTTGAAACTGAAGAGCCAAGAGACAGCTACAGAAAGTGTGTGAATTTTCTTTTATCTATCCATATGACTTAACCCAGGAAACACCAAGAGACATGAAAAAAGAAAGTGTGAACAGAAACAGAAGCTTCAAACAGTCAGATCCAAGAAGAGCAAAGATAGCAAGTAATATTCAGGGACACTATTTTTTATTGACTTCAAGAGATTTTCATCAGGATGCTTTGAGACACATTGCGTCTGAAGAGAGTACATACCAAGACTACTAAATAAACCAAAGGAGCAAGAAAGCAAAATAATGTAACCCCTCTTGAAGCATGAATATTAGCATGAGATTTTTTGGTTGGGTGGGTTTGTTTGTTTGGGTTTTTTAAGTGTTGAGTTGTATGAACTCAAATTCATAAGCAGACTAAGGAGACTAAACTGCTCCTCCCTAGTTGTCAAGTAAACACTTACAGTCACTTGGGACCCTTTAGAGACAGTGATTTATTTAAACTGGGCCAAAGACTTTGAAATTATCACGGGCATTTCATGTTATATTTCTATATTACATATTATAAAATAACATTTTAAACATCAAAGATTTGGAGATTTTTAAGGCTATGACATCTGTTCTAGTTTTTATAAACTAAATCACATTAATGATAAAGAAAACACTATACTGCAGACACCGTAGAAGAGATGTAGTAACACAATTCATGAATAATCCCAAAGGCTTCAATAAAAACTCTTTAAGTACATGTATGTTTTCAGCTAAAGCTACATTATTAAAAACCCTAAGGATACAAAAAGTTTCAGAAACTACTCAAAGTCAAGTTGTGAAAAAACAAAATCCTCAAGGGGAAGGTATCCAGATTCCTGTTTTGGGGGTTCATTAGCGCAAGAGACAGATGAGAGTTTCAAAGAACTAATATAATCAGCTCTGTGACAAACCATGACAGTTCACATTCCCCCCCGCCACCTTCCTAATGTTCCCTTAGAGAGTCACTCAGACCAAAAAAAAAAAAAAAAAAAAAGAAAAAGAAGCAGTTGCAGTACAAAATCTCAATGAATTTTTAGATGGCTATGAGTAAATTCCAATAGAAAATTCTTCCCCGACTACATCGCTCTTTTTCCTCCAGGGATAAATGGGTTCCAAATATCTAGAAATAATAAGCATTTTGTCAAAGGTTTTGAAATAAATCCTGCCTAGATACAGCACAGAAGTAACTATCACATCATAAATGCGAAATATCTTAAGAATTCTTTTTCTAGATCTATGCAGGATTGCAAGAATGATCAAGTACCAATTAAAAAGTTAAGGAAAAGATTTGTTTGTCCATCTCCCTTCACACCTGAGGCTTCCGTGCATTAAGACTCAAGCGCTGGGATTTTTTTAATTATTAAGTAGGCTTTCTGTTACACAGCTAATTATTTGAACTGATCATATTAACTTTTAGAGGACAAAAACTACTAGTAGAAACAAGAGAATTTAACAGCTTGCTTTGATGCTGGAACACTAAGTCAGGTTCTTTTGTGCAGCAACTAAAAAGCTTAAATAACATGGGGGATCAGATCATCCAAACCAAAACAGAAAAACAGTTACACAAGTATCTGAATCAGGTTCCACAGTCCTTAGAACAGTTTCTATTTTCCGTATAAATTTCAAACAATGCAAACATATTTGCATTTCAGTCTCATTCCAATGAATACTACATTTATTACTAACGACAATCACTGAAAATCTACTTTTCCATCTGGTATCTCCTAAAGCTTCTGGATTTTAGCAGTTTGTATTTTAAAATAAGTCACATACAAGAGTAACAAGTTTTTCAGTAGAGATCTACATAACATGCAAGTGTTTCTATACCCTTTTGCATTTTTTAAGGGCACCAACATCAGGAGTCACTGATTTCAAAGCAATTTACACAATACAAATTATGCACTGAGCTGTTCTGGCTTCCTTATTTTTTTCCTCTGAGCTTTGTCTTCATCCTGTTACACGGGGTTTTTTTTCCATTCCCCCCCCACCCCCCACATAAAAGAAATGCGCTATACAGTTTAAAAAAAGTATAAGCCACATTAATTAACTGAACCAAAGAATCTAAATACTCGGCAGTACTAGAAACTCAGCAATCCCTTTCATCATTTCCTTCTATTAGTTTCAAACCCCTAATTACAAAAGCATGATTGTTTCCAAAACTCAAACAGCAGTGACAATTCTTTTCAAAGGCAAAACGGAGTTAATGCTTACTCTTTTTTTCAATTACTTAGAATTAAGAATTGTATCAGGAGCACCTTACCTTAAGTCCTCATCCAGCAGAAGTAACATTCCATCCACCTCACAGCCTATTAATCAGTATTACATGCTTCAAACGCTTCTGCTGAAATCATAACTGATTGCATTACAGAAGTTTTTGCAAAAGATACCTATTAAAATTATTGGCACTAAGTTATCTGACTAATTAAATTTATGAACTTACCCAACCCAGCAACCAGTGTTCTACAGAATTACTTGGCTAGTTCAGAGCAGTTTAGCCCCTTATACCATTGAACTGTTCATCACAGTTGTATGTGGGAAGCAGCACATACACATACAATTCTTATATGCACATCTTTAAAAAGTTTCCACAATACCATAAATATGGAAGATAAAAAGACAAGAGTAACACTTGTTAAGATCAGCAAAAAAGCCCTAGTCAATGACAGTCTGAAAAAGGAGCTAGCCAGTCTAATCAGATACACCTACACATACCAAGGAAGTATGGCAGCTTAAAATAAAGGGCTGAAACGCCACATACTATTACAGAGTAGTATCTGGAGGAAGAGGATATATTTACGGCCAATGGACTCCACTTTATCTTCCTACCTGCCCCTCCTCACCCACCAGTGTTTATAAACATTCCCCACCAGAAGATTTCTTTCATAAGAACATACTCCTTTTAGTCTTGATTTTCAGCATCCTTTCTGTGTCCTGCATTTTGGCTACTTAACCACCTTCACGAGCATAGTTTTCCCCTGCAGTCAAGCTTTGACTCGTGATCTTCGAAGGCCCAGCTGTCCTGCATTGCTCAGCCATACACAAATTACTGTCTTTTCATGATACCGATCAAGTCCAAAAAACACAGATCAATAAAGTCACCAACTTCTTCAGACCCCTTTCTCCTAGGATGCTTTACAGAGATATCAACAGAGGTACATTAGAGAAGGTCAGGTGCATTTTCTTAAGAGTAAAGCTACACATAAGTCGTTTATACATGTGGTTACATCCCCCTCCTTAATCTTTAGCACAGTTTATCTTCCAAGAATGTAAAATGCTCATGTTTGTCCTTCTTCCAGTAGATGTGAGCAAGATGTGGCACATGGTAAGCCCTAACACAGTGAGAATTACAGTTATTTCTTTATAGGTATTTTATTCCACTTCCAACAACTCTGTATGAATTTCCTGAGAAGTTTAAGATATTCAAAACCAACTGAACAATTAATTCACCACCTTAATGTTCCCATAAACACATTTTACAGTATCACCTAGACAATAACATGATGCCAATTTCAAACAGAAATATACAGCATGGGGAAGAAGAATTTCCTGAACAGTAGTCGAAGTGTAAACAGAACACTTGGCTAACCCTATTTTAGTTAGTGTTATACAGCACTTTCTAATCTCATATTCAAGATGCTTCATTAAGGCAATGGAAAGATAGTCTACATGAACTTACTGCATAGAACAGGTTACAGACCAAAAAACCCAGATTGAGTATAGAAATTCATGCCAAGACATTAACACTAAGCTAAACCACACTTGCTAACCGGTCTTATACATCAGTTATATGTCATGGAATGACCTGGGAGTCTATTACTTTTTTTTTTTTTAATTTTGTATTTTAAGCCAAACATCATAATTCCCTCTAATACTGCCTGATGTTGCAGGCAACAGGGAACATTTGAAATAGTCTGATATCTAGAAAATGTTAAGGTCATTCATTGGCTTTAGTAACGGCGATTAATTTAAAAAAAGGAAAAGAAAGAGTAAGTTTTGTCAAACTTTTTATATTTAAAACAAGATCAACAGGCTTCCTGAATTTCTAAATTTATTACTCATTTTACTGCTAACTTGCAACATAATAGCATTATTTGTGCATAATCCACATCACGCTCCGCTTTAAACCCTAATCAAACGTCCTCTCCAAACACCAAGTACAACCCCTGAAAAGTCTGCAGACTCCTCCAGCTTCTGAAGTAGGATTCCTGGAACAGGTGCTGTCCATGAAATACAATACTAATATTTAGCAGACAGCCACATGATAAGCAGAGAAACAAGCAGATATGGTACCTGGGGCTTGTCTTAACCCAGGTTTTGACTTAAGTCCTTCCCACAATAAGAAGAGAACTCTTTTGGGGATTGTAATCAGGTCTTGTCCAAGCACAAACTCGTTAAGCAAAATGTTCACTTCCACAGACTGGACAAGATACACACATTCTACTCTGTAGAAGTATTCTGCTGTTGGATGGATTAAAACAGAAATACAACACAATGACAAGAAAGCTATTTTCAATGTATTACAAACTAGAAGTTCTAAATACAGTCAGAAAAAAACCTATCTAGATTACTTGTCTCCTTTAGGGTTTAGAGACCTCTGATGTGCTTGCTGATCTGCAGAGCATCTGATACGCCAGCAACTCTCGAAATCTGTAAGTCCTGAAAAACGTGCTCCAGAATTTATTAGTAGCGTGAAGTCAAATTCCTCCTCAATGTTATTTACTTAAAGCATTTGAAAAAGCAGCACTCTGGTGAGGGAGTGTTTTCAAAGAGTTAAGCCAGATCTGAGAGTCCTTGTAAAACTCTTTAAAATGACTATTAGTGCCCTGGTTGCAAATGTGACCACACAGGCATGAATCAAGCTGAACTGTCCTGTTCTCTTTTTTTACTATGAAGACAGTTCAAAGCAACTTTGGTAACAGCATTAACCTGCCAGAATTGGAAGGGGAAGCACAGGAAGCATTTCACACCTTTTATTCAGAGTCCTTTGCAGGCAGCAGTAAAACTGAGAATGCAGGATTTTTAAATGCTTGCTACTTGCCTATTTATTCATTAGCAACAGCTAATGGGAGTTATCCACAGACACTCTAAGAGGGGTTATCACAACAGGAGGCATCTTTCCTCCCCTGAGGCAGGATTTAACTACCAAGGATGACTCTGGGAGGAGCAGGGAAGGAGGCTACTGAAGGCCATCCCTCCTCCTGGTACCTGCAGCGTCCTGCAAAAGGACAAATGACATACTTCAATTCCATCACATAACCACTAAACATATAAGTTTATAAAGATGAAGTAGCCTAGAAAGGCCTACCATGTATCCTGAAGTACAACCCAAACATAAGCAAGCAGGGACAACAGAAAAATCCAATTGCTGAAGTTTATTTCTTCTTACCTCACAGGTGCAGCTACCACTTTACTTTGTACAACTTCAGTAATTCTTCACAGCTACCACTTTACTTTGTACAACTTCAGTAATTCTTCACAGCTACCACTTTACTTTGTACAACTTCAGTAATTCT
>JAVKLA010000008.1:29907372-29925366 GCA_034782735.1 Sagittarius serpentarius
TCACAGCTACCTACCCTACATGCACTCCTATAACCGACTTAATTATTTTGTGTTGCCACTAAAAATTGCTGCTGTCTAGTGTGTCTTTAAAGGATTTTAAGCTCACTCTCAAATATTTTGTTAAATACGCATATAATTTTAAAATTTTAGAAAATTAAACATCAGGAGCTGCCTTTTGAAGCTTTAACACTTAGAGCATTTTTCTTCTTTTACAGGCCTCCTGGATGTTTGCCAATGCAGCTCTAATGCCAGTGCTATAGCATCCAAAATGCTATTTTAAGCCATTGCTGTTATGACCATTACATTTTTCAAGCACAAGAACTTCCTGAAAATTAATGATTGCAAATAAGTGGTTTTGTTGTTAATGAAACCGTAAATAACTTGCTTCTGCTTACATGACATCTTAATTTCTGACCTATGCTTTGATAGAGTAGGGCAGTTGTTAGACCTTTCCCTGCTTTAAAGGTGCGACAACCTCTAAACTTTTGCTACTCCATAAAGTCAGTAACACATCATTGCATCCCAGCTACCTTTGAGCAGCTAAGGGATCAACTGCCATCATTCACATTTCTATAAACAACAGCCAAGGCTATGTATGGCCTTCTATACCTCTGTTTTTCCATTTGACTTGATTAGTTTCCTCTCCTGCCCTCATACTTCAACACTACTTTCAGTGAAGTTTAAATAAAAAGAATTATAAGTTTTAGTTTATTTCTAGTTTGGAATAAGAAAGTATGGAGCATTATCCTGTCTTCAACAGTTGCCAGCATCAAGTACTCCAGAAGTCACTGAAAAAGGTGAAAATAGCAGCTACAGCAGATCTATCCTAAAGATGTACTTGCTTCCCCTGAATTAGTTAGAAGTAGTCCTAGAAACTGAAGCCAAAAGTCATGTAATTTTCCATGTACTATTATAATTCTGTATTGTTTCCTAAATAAACATACATACACACGTACACATATTTTTTCCTGTAAGTGCTGCTAATTTCTAGGCGTCCACAGGATCCTGTGGCAATGAGCTCCATAGACAAAACCTTTCTTAAAATTAGCCAAAATAATTTTACCCACATCTTGTTCCCAAACTATTTGAGGGCACATAAGGTCCAAATCTTGTTCTAAACCAGTTCTCATTTATAATTAAAAGTACAAAAAAGTAGGTATGTTATCATAGCTTTAGGCTCCTTATGAGTGATCATCTCAATCAGAAGTCTGACGTAGATTTACCATTCAGCTTTAGATACTTGTTTTTTGGTTTGGGTATTACTTTGTCATTTCATTTTGACTTCTTCTAATCCCTGTAGATCATCTTTAGTTATTTTAAAAAAAATATATCACGGTTGAATTCTGAGATGTTGTAGGACAGGCTCCAGTGACACAGCAGGCCTTAACTCATTAGCTTTTTGTTTTCAAAGCCTTGAGTTAAATTAAACGAGTGCTTTACAAGATGGACATTCTGGGCTTTTTTTCTGTCCACACCAAAACCAAATGACCATTTTGGCACATTTGGCAACAGATCTGGAACTCTTAAGCATATTAGTTCACCACAGTAATAGTGGGTAAGAGTGGAAAATCCTTAGGAAGGCGAAAGTGACCAGGTAAGACACTCCACTGTACTTGGAGAATGTACACATGAAGTAAGAGAAAAGGAAAGCCGCTGGCCCTAACATCAGCTCCCCTTCCTGCTGGCAACAAACATTAGGAACAAGCAAACCTAGCCTCCAAGGGCAATACAAAGGACTTCTGGCTAAGTAAGAGTGACTGTCCAGGAAAATAAAGAAGGGAAAAATAATACAAATGGAGGTCTTCCCACGGTCTGACAAGAGGAGTTAGCAGCATGCAAGCTTTTTTAGTTAATTGCTCGTACCATCATTTTTCTCACCCCCTTTCATTGCTTCTGCTGCAAAGACTCACCAACAGACAGCCTCATTTCCCTAAACCAAAGTATTTACCATTCATTGAGAGCTCTCAAGCAAAGAACAGCAGATGCTGAACCAAACTGGACAAATGGAAAAAGCACAGGACACAGTGCTGAAGCAGAAGAACTGTAAAACACCATTCCAGGCTCAGAAACAGGATGTATTAGTTCAAGTGGCATAACCTCGCTCCGCAAGTGTTGCATTTTGCCAACGTTATCAAGAAAGGAGCAGAACAAAGTTTTGAAGCTTGTACTTAGGTATGTAAACAGAGCAATACAGTGAAGCTACAATACAAACAGTTCACATCAAGAAAAGCAAATACACTAAGAATTTTAAAATGCAATTTGCACGCACATAAAATATGCTAACCTGGTAAATCTACAATTAACATCAATCAATTGCTTCTTGTACTTGTAATTCTGGAAGGTGCTGGCCTCAAAAGTTAAGCAATTAAAACAGTCACTTCCAAGGCTATATGGCATCCCCACAATGCTCAGTCATACTAGCCAGACTCTACAAAACCCACTCTAGCTGGCCGAAAGCTTCTCCACTAGTCACTTCTTCCTATGGCAGTGGGCCTCTGGCCATAAGGGAGGGAGGCCATCAAGAGGAAGCAGAGAGAAACTCTTCCATCCCTTCCCAAGAAATTATACTGAAGGTAAGAGAAGCACATGTTTCTAGGTCCCTTTCTTGTAGAAGACTAAAGATTCAGAATCTCCATTACAAACTGCTCCAAAATGCAAACCTCAATTCAGGATTTTCAAGTTCTCCACTTCACAAGGCTCTATTTAGCTTCCTTCTTCAGCAGCTCTTTCTTCTATTAAAGTTACTTGATTAGATGAATTAACGCAAGTATATCCTTCGAGAAGATCAAGCTGCCAAGCCAACAGCAGCCATCCTGGCATTTTAGGTGTTCATTGCCATATTTCAAACAATTTATTCAGTTTTAGTTTTCAGAAAAGCCAGAACTGAAGAGATAGTCTTGTCATGTTTCGTGCCTGTGCAATCTTAATTCAACCCACTAACTTCAATATACTTGGAGAGAAAAACTGCTTACCTAATCAGAAAAAAATTGCAAATCCCTCCTCAGATACTGCATTTCAAACCATTTCTTACCAGTTTGAGATTACAAACAACCTTTGTTTACCACTTAAGGCCAATCTCACAGAAACCAGTCACATTCACTGACAGACGCTGTAATTAAATAGTATTCAGACACGGCTGGATCTTCTTTCATAAAGAAAAAAGCCTGTTTTCCCCAGCAATTACGTTTGGTACATTTCTTTTGTAGTCACTTTAGGCAGATTAGACTACCAATAGTAGTTACTCCTTTTAACTCTTATTTCTGAAGGAAAATGTAGATCTTTCCAGCAACCTCACGATTTCCGAAACTGCTTTGTTTCTAAATCTTGCCTCTTCATTAGAAGCAGACAGCATGAATCAGTGGCTGAAAACATGCAACTGATGAGCAAAAATTAAGATGTCCAGTGTTCACCCGTCACGCTCTAAGTATTTTACACAGGGACAAACCATTTTAATAACTTCATTATAAACATATATCTTAGTATAGAGTATGTATTTAGTACATAAAATGCTACAGAAGATAATCTTTTCATCTAACTTAATATGCAAGCTCCACCACTTAACAAAAAGATATCCCAATGTTTTGGGATCAGGTGGTTTGGTGTTTTGTTTGTTTGTTGAGGGTTTTTTTGTTCTTGCAACATAAAAATGAATAAAACATTTTAGATATTTATAAAATGTGCATGTTCCTGAAACATTAAGAATGGTTTAGTCTATCATGTTTGGAGGTTAGATTAGGAAGGAACTCCTTTTAAAAATAAAACTTTAAAAAAGCAAGCTTCCTTAAACACTTCTCCAATTAAAAAGTATAAAGAGGGAGGTTTGTATGGCTTTCTTAAACACTTTTTAGGTCAGTAAATACCAAGACAATCTTCTATTTTAAAATACGTATGAACACTTCACACAATTTCAAAGTCCTTTACAGAATTCTTCAGAGGACTGTTTGTGATACTTTCAGAGAAAGCACTTTTATCCAGTAACTTCACAGGCACTAAAAAAGCACGTTCTAAATATTTTAAGTATTTGGACAGTAAATATACACATTAAAGACTCCCAGAGATTGGATTCTGATGATCAGGCAAATGCAAAAAGTGAAGATAACTACTGCTAGCCACAACTGTCTGCTATAACATGTTAATTTTTATTTTTCCCCTTCCACAGATCACAGTACTCTCTAGAAGCTGAAAATATCTTCATGCAAATCATCACCTTCCATTTACATGTTAATTTCCAATGAAATAAAAAGACTGCTCAATTACTGCACCATGCTCCAGCATAAGCAAGCAGCACTAAGAATCTACATATCTCAAGAGCAGAGTCAGTGAAACCTTACAAAAGAGGCTAACCCGTGCTTTCACAACAAAATGGTGACTCGATTTTCAAAGCAGTACTATTCCAGAGATGGTGTACTTCATTACTAACAGGGTACATCTCTACAGGAATATACAGATTACTATCCTGCTTTGTTGCTCTGGGTTTTTTTCATAAACACTAAAGACATTTAAGATTTTACCTGCTTTAAAGCATCACTGTCTTAAAATCAATTCAGAAATGATATGGACATAAGACAGCAAGTCCATTAGGATCATCTTTTCTGCTCTTTGTTACAAAGCAGCCAGCAAGTGGAGCCCCAATTCACAACTAGGCCTTTTAGCTGCTATCCCATAAATAAGAAGAGGCTGTATTGCCAACAACTGCATATACTTGGCTCTAACACACGCATGCCTGATACCATTTCAAAAATTAAAATCCCTTTCCCCACCAGAAAAAAAAAGAAAACCAGAACCACCATCATAAATGTTTCACACCTTCTTTCCTCCCCCTCTTCTCTCTCCAATCAAATACATGCTCGGGAACTCCTCTCTTTCACAAGCAATTACAGAATTGGAAAGAGTCTCACAAACTTGGAAAGAAAGAAAAGAACATGGAGGCACATGCACATCCTGCACCAATCCCTGAGCATTTATGAGTAACTTGCCATTTCACCCAATTTAGGATATTAGGCCTACTAAAGAAACGCTTGGCAGTGCAACATGCTGATCCATTCTTAACATAACCTCATTCAATAGATTAAAGAGGTACATTTATACCTTGAATTCATTGGAGTACTACAGTAAATTATTTAACAAGTACTTAAAATATGTAGTCATTAAATCATGGTTCCTTTTATTTTATTTTCACTTGGTCTTATTTTGTAAGAATGCAAGAAATGAAACCATAAGAGCAGCAATTGCTCCTTCTCTCACCAGCAGGTTTGTTTAGAGTTGGTTTTGTTTTTCGTTTTTTTTTGTTATTGATTTGTTTTTTTTAAAAAAAATAATTAAGCTTTGTATGTTCTCATGTACATGCATACAGATATGCAGTGTTCTAAATTTTAGACCAAAGAATTTCCAAAAAAAGGATTAATCAAGACATTTAGTAGACATGACAAGTTAAGGCCAGGTCAAGATTTTCACTGAACAGCTTGTAATATAAACAAACCATAATGCTGAATGTAACCTAATTATTACTACAAAATCCTTCCTTGCCAGATTTCAGAGATGCTCAAGGTTTGAGAATCCTGTACTGCAAGTGACATCAAAGGACAATGAAAATTAACACCATGTCCAAGTTTGACACACAGAACAATCATGAAACATCCTGAATTGTTCTGCTTCCCCTTACATGCCTTTCTATAGGACAGGCATTGTTGCATGAACCCTCAAAATCCTAGAGGGGGAAACGAAAGCATTCCACTTCTGTCAGGCGCAACCTGGAAGTAAGAATTAAAATGCCATTTATAGTCCACAGACTTCCTCAGAGAAATACAGAATCTTTTCACATGGTACAAAAACACATTATGATACTTTGACACATACATGCAGTAACATTACCAAGCTGAAAATAATGTTCCAGGAAATCTACAGAAGTTATTTTTTTTGTCTATGCTTACCCCAACTCAGTGGCAATTTATGCCAAACAAGTCAGTCACTATTCAGAATCCGCCTGAGAAATTTTTGCTTGCTCTTCTTTGAAAAGAGAAATACTTCAAAATTGCAGTCACAATAGAAGTCGAAGCAATCATACATTAGTTACTGGGTTTCAATTTTTAATCACAATCTTCCTTACTAGCTGTAACAGCCCTAAATGTATAGAAACACAAATTTAGTATGGTTAACATTTTGAATTCTTTGATTTCTACAGCTTCTTATGTGTAAGTTATGACTGCCAATCATCTCTGTCTCTCTCTCTCATCCATAAACAACTGTGACAGAGTTCAGTGAAGTGAAGGTCAGAGGAAGCTTAAAAGGCATTTAAGTTTGACAGGGATTTCATCCCTCTACATTGCACAGGGAGTTCAAAGTTACTGGAAAAACATTAAAAGTTATTTCTATACCATACATTTGTTTACAACAATTTAAAAGAAAATACCATTCCTAAACCAAGCACAAGCAACTTGCAACAGATACTAAATTCAGAAACTTAACACTTTATGCAATTAAAAGGACTACTTACTAGATATGTAAGCACCAAAGAAGATTAACACTTGGTTACCAATAACTAGGACTGTTATTCACCCATGAGACAAAGGATTACAAGTAAAAGATCAACAATGTCTGCCAAAAAATGGGGTAACTTCCATTTGATTTGCACATTCTGATCTTACAGGGACGAACCAAGTGTAACACTGAGGATACAGAAATAAGCATACACTAATAGCACTGCACACTGAAATGACCTTATCTGCATAACTCATCTTTAAGAACTACAGTGCAGTATGCTAGTAAAAAAAGCTATTATTAAATGCATTAAGACACTAAAACTATTGTTGCACATGTATCCACATTTTCAGCAGCTTTCAGTACTGTCCCTAATACTTAGCACAGTACTTTGATACTGTTGCTTAAGCAACTGCTGGAGAAGTTCAATTCTTGATTACACATGAAGAAATCAGAGCCCTGAAAAGTTCCTGCTGGATATCCATGCTAATTAAAACAATCAAAAAACAGACAGACATACAAACAGAAGGCTGGACAAGTACTTAAGTGACACACAAGCTCAAACGATTTGCCTGGCCAAGTGGTTTAGCACACTTAAGCAGCAGGTTATAAAACACTACAACCAACTTCCAGTTGCTATCAAATCTCTGCCTCACTAGAAATACTGTCTACTTTTTTTAACAGGCTGTGGGCCCATCCGTGTCTTTCTGTTAAGTCTAAACTTACGGAAGATCTGCTGCCTGTTTTAGTCATTTATAAAACTGTACTCCACTATACTCAAAAGAATGGGTTATTCAAAAGCATATGAACAGGTTATCAAGATACCCCTTTAGCTTTACTGAAACAAACATGAAGCACAGTTTTCTGAAAGTTTCCTTGAGAAAAAACAAACATCAGTGGCACCTGCATTTGTTGCTCTTCAAGGATTACAGTCAGCTTCAAAAACATGTTAAATTTATAATCTTTAATGATAAACAAAACCTCAAACTACTTTACTTCCTACTCTGTTCTTCTAATGCACTTTCAAAATTCTGTACCCATTCCAGTTCATACAATACCTACAAGCCCCAGCAAGGAAGGCTAATTATAAAGGTTGATTAGGTAGCCATTCTCTGCTGAACAAAAAAAAAGTTACTTTGACTGTTCTGGACCATCACTAACCCTGCACTACAAGAAGAAATATGAACTGTGACAAGAACTTCAAGCCTGAATGCCTACAATACTTAAAGATATGTCCTGATTGTCAAAAGGTACTCAATATATGAAATTTCACCAACAGTAAAGGCACCTAGAAAACAGTGTAATAAATACTGAAACACAAATAAAAAAAAAACATTTAAAAGCCACATGACAACACACATTGGCCTAAGTGCCAAAATACAGACATAGCTACATGTGAATTTTTCACACTTAGCACACTGGTGAAAGCTTGACTTCATATATGAAGCACATATGGAGCAACACTTAGACAAACATATTCCTCTGTTTATATATAAGTGTTTTTTAATAATCCATATAGCATTATTTTAAACTTGCAGTACTAATGTTTAGGCTCAATGTACACTTTCTCTAATTTTAAATATTATGATAAAAAGACTAGTGAAATACTGGAAAATTACTAACTGAATTAAAAAAAGGTTAAAACAACTCAGATGAAGTCAAGATCCATAACTGTAAGTTAAGACTGTAGAGTAGAAAAACAAAAACCTGAGGAGTAATTTCTTCTGACATAAAAAAGATAACGCCAAAATAATTTAAAGAAAGCGTAAGAACAAATGAATTGCTTGCTCAAAGAAAAATGGTGAACAAGTTTACTGTGACTTTTCTACTCTACCAAAACAAGTGTTCAAGATTTTACCTTGCAAGTATAAAAAATTCATAAAATTAAACAAGTTCAGTTAAAGCGTAACACTATTTGAACTACGATGAGGATCATTCTTAATCTCTGCACAACACCGAAGTCAGAAGTCCTCATTTAGTGGGTACTAGCAAGTCATTTAGCCCATAAGGTAACCAACAATGATAAAATACCTAACCTATCACAGGCAATACTCTAGCACCTGCATGTGTGGGATCATTACAGTCCCTGCCTGACAAACATTTATAACCTCTAAATCTCTCTCAGGAAAGTCTGTCCAGCTTCAGTGGAAGATGGAGACTTTCGCATATAACTGCAACCACAAAACAAATCCTGCTTCAAACACTGATAATGTGTAATAGGTGTTTGGAGGCTTGCACAAAATGAGCTGATAAGGGTTTTTACACCACAACTACAGCACAACTACCATCTTTGTTAGCAAATTCCAAAGGCAAACCAAGAGTTACAGTGTTGCAAAACATTAAAGCCAAGAGGACGATCAGGTACTCCAATTTGATACTATAATTATGCTGCACTTTCATCACGCAATTCATAACTCCGTGAATGCTTTAGAACAGGCTAAAATAAATAAAGTGGTATCTCCAGTCACTCAAGAGCTCTTTCCATCTTAGCTTTAGGCTATGGTTTCTCGTACAGTCACACTGAGAATAAACTAGTTCCTTATTTACAGTGATCATTACCATGAAATAATTTACTGAATAATCTTACCCTTAGTCCCTGCTTAGTATGCTGTTAAAGCATGCTTTTGCTTAATAGCATTGCCTTTGGTGGCCTAAGTACAGTAAATGAAAGGTATAGGTCCTCTTTTTAAAAAAAGTTTTCAGTCATTTGTTAAATACATATTACACAGAGCATATTTTAGTCTCATAAATTAATCAAGAATAGAAAAGAACCAGTGCATTAAATCAATGAGAATAAAGACACACTATTCTTTTCTACTCTTCTTTACGTTTCACCTACACCAAGCTGCAAACCCAGATCACAAATTATTCCCAAAAAGGTCATACCAAGAATACATTTGCTATTATTACAGATATTCAGGTGTGTGTAGTTTCTTCTTCTGAAAGACTATACTACGAATACTACTGCTTATAACTTGATCTGCTTCCTAAGCTGGTAGAGACAGGTCTGAAAAGGCTTATTTATCACCCTCTGTAAAGTGAACAGCATTATTACAGGGGGATTTTTGCAGCATAGGCGTGCTATCTGCATGTCTTTTTACTTACGCTTAAGCAAGATACATTAATGTTTTTGGGTGGTTTTGGGTTGTTTGGGTTTTTTAATCCTCTCCCAGCCTCCTAACTTTGCTAGCTCACCACTGACTGCTGCAGTCATTACTCTGTTGTGGCATTATCTAGATCACAGTAACTTGTAAAGGCTGAAACACTTCACTGCCAGTACACAAACAGATAATTCTAATTTCCAGATTAGCCTATAACATAAAGAATGCAAATCGCAATACAGTAACATTAAATATTTTAAAACCTTTTGTTTGTTTTTACACACACATACGTAGATGATTTAGTCTGCTTATACACCGACAATTTCCAAAAAGCAGCCAAAACTGCAGTGCTAAGGAACATTTTCTGGAAATCACATTATCAGTCGGAGGGATACATTTCTCAGCATCTCCAACAATCTGCCTTATCTTAAGTGCTAAATTACTGCTTTTACAACCCCCTGAAATCAGTTGGTTCTTCCTGTCTTTAAAGACAATGCAATACCAAGCACCGTAACAATCCTTAGTTCAAAGCATATCATGGCATGCAGAAAATGCATCTATAAAAGACACCAGAAAAAGGTCCATCCAAAACGGTATTGCCACCTACAGCTGGCCAGCAAACATACAAGGTGTAGACCCTCAGTTCCTCATTGTTCTTTACCTAGAGCAGAGAGCTGGCAAAGTCAATTCTGCCAACAGTAGGTATTTTATTTCATCACATTAAATGAGAACCTGGACTTGTCAGCATGACACAACAGCAACCACATTTTCTTTGCCAAAGCGCTCTCTTTTTACTCATGTGATTTGCCATTACTGAGGGTGATTATTTTTTCAAGTTCTGTAAACAGCCAAATTGAAGATATGAAGAGTTTTTAAAAAAAGTTGATCTCCTAGAATTCAAGTTATGCAATTTTCAAATCGGTGGCAAGACTCTGAAGCAAATTTAAGATCTGAAAAAAGGAAAACAACACTGCCCCTAGGATGCAACTGAAAAAAATACCACCATAAATCTACGCTAAGCCACCATAAATACTTTGTTGTGACGTATTTTCTAAAAGTATTTTCTCCCTTTTTCATCAAATACACAGAAGCAAAACTTAGAGCAAATAAAAAAAACCATAAACTCCAAAACAGCTTACAAAATGAAAGTATGAAAAATAGTTACTGCATCAAAAATAATGTTTAATCGAAGCTTCCAGTTCTGTTTTAGTATGTTCATTCACTACTGGTTACTAACATCTTTAACAAGTATTCATCTGTAAAAATCTCATTTGTACCTGATCAACCTTCCTACTACATGCTTGCATACATGATGAAAACTCATCCAGTTTCCTGACTATACTAGTTACTACCAGAGATTCTCAAAGGCTGTTCACAAGTCTTTCAATTCTCACGTTTAGCTTTAATCTTCCAGCCTCTCTACAGACTTAAAAGCCAAAATATACATCCTATACAGAAAACATTTCCTCCACTTCCCCCCCCACCCCATCTAGCTGTAAAGTGATCTTTTAATAAAAATTTCTCTTCAAAAAGAAAATCATAAGAGATTGTCAGATAATAAAGAGTACTTCAAATCTCTATGTCAGTTTTATGTTTCTATCCTTCTCCTTTCTCTTTTGCTTCACTATTGGACAAAATGCACAAACAGGTGAAAACAACTTGCAACAGACTAAAGAATGAAAACAACTCCACAGGAAATGCTGTCAAGGACAGGGAGACAGTTATTAGTTCTCTTACCCTTCATTCACAAAATCTGCTTTTCAGTAATGGTAAACAACATTTCAGATTAAGTTATTTCTAAATTCACTCACAGCAGCCTTTATAAATGCTGTAAAATACACTGACTTTTTTTTAAGCTTTCACTTCGCAGGCAATTTAAGAGTTGTGCAAGTCCGTACAAAATCTTATTGCAAGCATCCATAGCATACTAAAGCATTGTAAAACCAATTTTGCAACAATAAGTATAAATACACAGAAGAATTCACTGCAATATAAATATGTACTTTTCCATACTTAAGTTTCAAAAGCATAAAAATAATAGAAATCCTCTTCTATGCTTCTAGAGATGAAATACTAAGCTCAAAAGACCATGTCTAAAATTGACAGGATTTAATAACTGAACTGAGTAAACTGAGGTAACTGCTGCAAATCCAAGAAACTATGCGAGAGTCATGCACTAAAATGAGTTCAAGCTAAAAAAAAAAAAAAAAAAGATACTTAACATCCAGAAAACTGGCCTGCATTTTTGTAGACTGAAATATTAGAAGGGATGATGAATCTACCAACGTACAACATGGCTGAAAAGAGACTAGTCAGAAGAACTAGGTGTGGGGTTTTTTTTTTTGTTTTGATTGGGTTTTTTTGATACAGAAACTAATGGTATTATTTACATCCTCTCTTTAATAAATAAAGTGTGCAAATTAATTTTCCATATGGCATCCTGCCAAGCAGTTCATTTTTAGTATTTATTTCAAGTCACAGTAAAAATTAAAAAAAAAAATTATTCATACTGGGGAAATAAAGGTTGCAGTTTTCAAAGCAGATACACTCCACACTGTCTATATTTAAAAGGCCATGCCCTGATAACAGGCATAGAAAGAGCTGCAAATGGTGTTCTAAAAACTGAACAGGGCTAAAGACTTACAGATACTGGCATGTCTTTAAAGGCAATTATATACAGGTTTAACGAAAGCTGGGAGTTAATCTAAACAAGGTATTACATGGGTCAGATGTTTTTTCAAAGGCACACTAAATGGAATTTTACAGCTTCTTCACTGGCCCAGTTATGTCATCACTTACTTCTCCTACTTTTTCCCTTGCCAGGTTCAGAATCACTTGGGATGTATTGATATAAATCTTCAGTGATATATGTGTGTGTGCACATGAGACAGAGAGAAATGGGGATTTTAAACACAGAAATTTACAGCATACCTGCTTAAACGTTTATGTACTTTTACAACACACTACCCTTTACCTCCTGTAAAAGAGGGAACAATCTAACAAACAGGCAAAAAACTCCCAAGAGAACTCTAGTTAGAGACATCCAATGGCCAGAGAAGTGAGAAGCCAAGCAGAATAACAGCGTATCTTGCACTACCTTTAATGAGTGATGAGGTCTAAGCTCCAGACCAGAAGAAATTCCAGTTAACATAACAATACAAATAATACCTTGCCTTGAGATGCCCTGGAAGCAGAAACAGAAGCAATCTCACTAAGTTTTGAATGTTGCAGATATACAGGGAGAAGAGCTGCTGTAAATTATCTAATTGTACACAAAAGTGACCTGACCACAACTGCCATGCAAAAAAAAAAAAAACACCCACAATTATTTTTGGTCTCCATTTAATAGAGTCATATCCTGCTTTGTGTGAAGAACCTAAATGATTTTCCAACTGCAGCTAAACAAAAGTGTAGTCTACCTGGAGATGACAGATTGAACAGAGACGCAACGTGCATGGGAGAAGAAAGGATATGATCTTTGTCTAGCCAAATAACAGAGGAAGAAGGTATTTCTGGCTATTGTTACCCTGAGGGATTTAAACATTCTGGAAAAACTACCCATCATGACAAACAGCTAACATATGCTCTTAAAATCAGGGTGCAGTCACATGCTAGATGTCATTTTCCAAAACACTGAGTATCAATGAGTTTATGATTCTCCTACTCAGCTAGGATCCCCTGAAAGCTTAGGGGGCTTTTTTTCTTGGTTTAAAAAAACAAACAAAAAAAAACCCAACAAAACCTACAAACCACCAAACACAAATGGGACCCATGAAGAGAAGGATTAGTGTCCTGGTTTAGAAAGATCAAAGAAAGGAAAACAAAAAAAGGTTTCTGAGAAAATTGACTGCTAGTAGCATAATGGTGACACCATGGGCTTTAGCACCTCAATCTGTCTTCTACCACCTTCACATACTTACTGACTAAAAAACATAATCAGAATGAAACAGTGTTGGAACTTGTCTTCTAGCACTCCTGGAAGACAAGCTGCTACTCATTATAGCTCTTTGGCATCTTAGAAAGATGTGATGAAAGCCACTAAGGCAGTCAACACCTCATGATCAACATAATCAGAGGCTGCTGATAGAGTTAGTATTTTCAGTATTAAGAAAAGAATCCAGCCTCTCCCAGCAACCCGTTTTATATATTTTTTAATAAAGTTTGACCACTGATACTACTCCTGTTACGGCACCAAGAAGATATTTAAGAAGTACTTCACCTCATTTTTCCCCACCTTTTAAGTGTTTGGTGCTTTATTTTGTCTTCTCACCCGAGTCTCAGTTTTCCTTTTCTAGCCTTCTTTTCTGTCCTCTCCCACACGCTCAAGGCAGGTTATTTACCTTAAAGTTACGTCTCCCATTAATGTAGCTTCCTCTTACACAAGAAGTTCTTTGGAAGAACCACCACAGTCTTCCTGTCCATTTGCAAATGTGTATCACAAGAGGTCCTCAATACAGTGAGGAATTTCCACACATAATTAGTATCAAACAATTGCATTTTAAAACTGCTGTTCGGATCGCTTCAGCCTGCACACGCAAGGGCCTTTCACAACTGACACAGCTTCTCTGCATACACTGTCAAAGGAGTGAGACTATTTACATGCACATACTATTAAAACTAACCAGTGGTCATTTACTTCAAAAAGTGAAGGTGGGAAAACGTTCAGTTTCTTACTCCGAGTGCAGGGAATCAGTGCACCAGATTCAAGGCTCACCACCCCTCCACAGGCCTGAGCGGCTCTCACAATGGAGTAATGCTTTGAAGCAAAACCACCAAGACCAAAAGTGCCCCAAGTTCAATTTAAAGAGCCACAATGGTGTTGCTGAACCTCCCTTTTCCCACCATACTTATTTGCCTAAAGCATCTCTTGGCTGTCAAAGAGAAGGCTTCTACATACACCACAGACTCGCAACTGGTTCAACCTGAGTAAAGTCAATACTTGAAAAAGAGAAGCTGACGCAGGATGAAGTCTAGGCTTGCAAAAAAAAAATCTACCTAAGAATAAATATTAATTATTTCAGTATAATAAATAATCTAAACTACAATCACCACTAGCATACCCACATTCCACAGTATTCTTTTGTCTTCCTCTATACAATGGGAATATACACACTGTCACAGATTGTTAAACACAATTTACCCACGCAGTAGTTTCAGAGTATAATCAATACAACCCACCCCCTCAAGAGAAAAACAAGCATTTTAATACCTACATGCACTGGGACCTGAGGAAAAAATACTTCTAATTAGACAAAAATATCACACTGCTTCATTTCATAGAATGGTTGTAACGAGACCTGCAAGTTAGTGCAAATCAAACTATCAGAGAGTCTATCTTTTAATAAAGTTACAGGTAGTCTTACCTCTCATCCTCACCATCTACGAGAGGCGTTGTCAATGGCAGCACCTTCAGCGGAAAGAGGGAGGCAGAAGATGGCACATTGCTGCTACCACCGTCTGAAACGGCTGATGCTCCAACACCACTCTCGCCACTGGCAGCTTGAGGTAAACCCACTAAGGAAGGTTCTGTAGGGCGTCTGCCATCTTCAATTTGGCTTACAACAGACTGAGCTAGTGATTGTGCGGGGAACTGGGTAGAGCTTAGCGGTATCTGCTGTGGCACACTCTGTGCCACTGGCATACCTATACTCGTTGATATCAAGGGAGACTGACTAACACTTTGAGCCAAATTCCCATTCTGCACAGCCGAAGCTTGTGCTATATTCTGTGGCTGTCCCAAACCTATAGAAGCAGAAGGTATGCCAGGAGGCACAGCTGAACCAGCTTGACTTGGTGCAGGAACGGCACTAGCAGAAGGTATAGGGCTAACCGCAGGCAGCTGCTGGCCAGTCATCCCTTGGACTACAGATTCCACTCCTTGTGCCTGTGGCTGTACAGGCAACAAGGTGTTTTGCTGAGCAATGACCATTTGCTGAGGAAGGCCTGAAGCACTAGCCTGTAATCCCTGCTGCATTATTCCTGTCTGCACAGGCTGCACTACTTGTGAAGATGGAGGAGCAGCCGTTGACGGCATAACTGGAGGTGGAATTTGGTTTGCAGCAGACGGTGGTTGCACCACAGCAGCTACGCTTCCTTGCTGCCCAACATTCAGCATTTGACCACTGGTACCTACACCTGGCATTGCTGCTGGAGCATGTGCAACAGGCTGAGCTGGGGCAGCAGCTGGATGTGCTTGTACTGAAGGCTGCATGCCCTGTGCCTGGGCAACAGGAACCGGTTGCCCTGCTCCTACTCCTGTAGAACCAGGCTGCATGGCAGGGGCTGGAGTCTGAAGGATCTGCTGATGTTGAATGTAGTCTGGCATAGCCCCCGTAACGGAGTTTTGGTTCACCGGCTTAACGTGACCTGCAGCCATCTGCGCAGGAACTGTCTGTTGCTGCTGTTGCTGCTGTCCATACTGCAACTGCTGCTGCTGTACAACTGGCAAAGTCTGCACAGGCTGCGCCGGCTGAGAATACGGTAGCTGCTGTTGAGCCATACTTTGAATGGCAGGTTGCTGGTGGCCCAGAGATGGGGATACACCTAGTATATTAACTGGGGCTGGCTGAACCCCAGTAACAGTGGTTAGACTGGCCTGTGCAGGAGGTTGGACCCCTGGCTTCTGCTGTGGATAGTTTACTTCTTGAGAATGCAGCTGGACTTGTGCAAGCTGTGATTGAGAAACACTCTGCGGTATACTAGATGCTGGAATTGCCGGAGGAGTAGCGCTGCTAAAATCCATCTGCTGCGGACCCACACCTTGAAACGCTTGCTGCTGTACCACAGTAGGTGCTCCCATTTCTCCACTTCCCACACTTTCTGTATAGTGACTCAGTGTGCTTACATTGCTGCTAACAGAACTCCCACTGGTGCTCTCCCTTTCAGAAGTCACTTCAAGCGGGTTTTGTTTTATCGTCTCTACTGCTTTGTTTACTGCTACTCCTTCTGAAACTGCAACAGTGTTTTCTTTATCATAGAATTCAGTGCATGTCCATCTACCTTTTTTGAAAGGTTCAGAACTAGAATCTAATTTTACAACCCTAAACCTTGACGTGCCAGATGCAGGCTGCTGCTGGCTTGATCCCACTGCCATTCCTGCAGCTGGATTAGTAACATTGTTAATGACACTAGAGGAAGCACTCGTACCATTGCCAACACCACTCAAGATATTCACATTAACATTGCTGCTAGTTCCAGACAAAGCATTTACATTACCAGTACTCGTGATGTTGCTTAAATTTATAGTACCAAGCACGCTGCTTGCCACACTAGAACTACCACCACCCATATTATTTAAGGTACTAGTTCCAGTAGCAGGACTTATACCTAAACTGCCGGGAGTACTTGTAGTGCGGATATTAGACACAACAGATGCCGGCGAACCAGTGGATGATGCAGCAGAAACTGGTGCAGTTGATATAACACTGTCAGAGCTTCCAGTTGTTGATAGTTTTCTAAATGATGGACTGGGCGGTGGTCCTCCAGAAACTGGGGCACTGCCCACGCCAGGATGCGATGGATGATGGTGTCCATGATGGTGGTGGTGAAGATGGTGGTGGTGATGAACATGATGGGGGTGAACACTTCCATTGATCACAACACTCTGCTGTGGGTGATGAGGCAGAGGAGCATGCTGCTGAGGAAGATGAGGCTGGTTTGGAGAAACAGCCCCAGGAGTCTCTGCCTCTTGGAAGTTATTTAAAGTCTCTTCAGAGGAGCTCCTCTCAGGTTCTCCCAAGTCAGTGGCCCTGGATAAAGAAACATCCAAGATTTCTGAAGATGACAGGTCTTCAGTGTGGGACTCATCCAGGTCATCGTAGCTTTCTGTATCCTCAGCTATGCTGTTATTAGAGCTCATACTAGCTGATATTTGAGCAGGGGTCACACTGGTAATTTGGAAGCCACTTTTCTTTTTCATTTGAGCTCCAGTCTGTGCAAGAGGCTGTGGCTGGAGCTGAGACTGCGAGAGGAGGTTCAGGCTTTGTGGAGGAGGGGGTGTCGGCTGTGGACCCGCTGATGAAGATGCTGCAGGAGATGGAGGCGGCGGCTGGACCAGCAAAGGCGGCTGATAATCCTCGGCGGAGAGGGCAGTGCTCCCAACGCCGGTACCTGGTGCAGTGGGAGCAGTAACGCAGCTGCTGCCGCTGCTACTGCTGCTGCCCCTTCTAGGAAACATTGCCGGGTGCGCCATCTTCCTAGCACTAGTGTCTGCGGCTGAGTCAGGCTGGTGCATTGTATCGGGTGTATTTTAAGAGTGCAATCCCCCGGTATGGAGAGAGACAGACACACACACACACACAGTTAGCTTTGCGCTCACGGCAGGGCAGAGACACACCACGCACAACCAACCCCCCCAACCCCCCCCGGCTCCCGCAGAGCACGGGCTGAGCCGCCTCGGCACCGCCGCTAACCACCC
>JAVKLA010000008.1:29926513-29976125 GCA_034782735.1 Sagittarius serpentarius
GGGCCGTCGCGCACGCGCGCCCCGCTGGCAGACATAAAGCCCGTCTGGCCGAGGCTGACGGAAATAGGCTCGGCTCGCGTGGCGGAAATTGCCGAGCGGTGCCGAACCCGGGGAGGGGGAAGGGCGGGGGGGGGGATGTCCCCGCGTGGCGGCGCTTCTGGCTGGGGAGGGGGCAGCGGACGGGGGCAAGGCTGTGACCATGCCGGGCGGGCGGGCAGACAGGCAGGCCAGCGCCCGCGCCCAGCCACCTAGTCTCCCCAGGTGCACCTCTCTGCCCCTTCTTCGGGCCCGCAGCATGACTGTGCCTCACATGACCCGCCGCCTCCCTCCCCCCCCTCCTTCAGCTCCGTTGCAGATTTATTCAAGTTATTCATCACCTTCTTCCTCCCCTCCCTCGGTCCAGAATATTCCTGCCCATTCCTTCTCCCCGCGCATGGGGGAAAGCGGAGGCTCCTCGCTCGGGGGCCGCCTTCCTCTTTGTGCCTCTGGCGGCTCGCCCCCCTGCCCCCCCCACCCCCCCGGCGGGGGTCGCCGCGGGTGACCTCCCTCACACCCCTAAATGGCCGCCTCCCACATACACCCCCCCCCCACACACACACACACACCCCCCAGGCGCTCTCCCCGCTCAGCCGGCCGGGCGGGGAGGCCCCCCGGGCGGGAGGACGCTGTCACCGGGCGGTGACTGGAGACCCCGGGTGCTGCCACGGCGGCTCCCGCCGTTGGCGGGGCGGGAGGACGCTGTCACCGGGCGGTGACTGGAGACCCTGGGTGCTGCCACGGCGGCACCCGCCGTTGGCAGGGCGGGAGGTGCGAGCCCGGTGCCGGGGCGGGCACTGAGGCGGCGAGACGGTGTCGGGGACGCGGGGCTGTGGCGGGGCGGGGGACACCGCCGGTGCCGAGAGGGAACGACTCCCGGAGGCAGCCGGGTCGGGTGAGATTGTTCCATCTGCCTTCACAAGCGGTGTGTGTGGGGGGGTGCGCTTCTGATGAGAGCTAACGCGCTGAAGCGCTGCTCCAAAAATGATGCCGTGCAAAGGTATTTTTAAGTTACTAAACGGAATTGAGGTGAAATCCACCAACCTCCCCTCGCTCTTTCAGTGCCGGCATGCCGCCGGGGAAGAAAGGCGGCGTGGCCCTCCTCAGAGCCAGGCGGCAAAGCGCGACGCGCCCCTCACGGCGGGGCTGCTCCAGCTCTCCCCTGTCCCAAACAGAGCTTCTCCTACTCGTGGAGCAACGACCGTCTCTTCTCTGACGATTTTCCCTCCAGGAAAACCGCCAGGAGATTTCCCTTGGCGTTCTCGCAGCCGTTAGCGTGCACAGAGCTGCCCGGCAGGTAGGCAGGAATCTAATGGCCACAAAAACCTGACAGATTGACGCCATCAGCACTGCTCCACCTCTCCCACCCGCAGGACCCTCTCCAGGAGCGCTTTCAGAGCGTGGTAAATTGGGCGTCCCGCTTTCCTACGGAGAGGGGGACAGGTTCTCTCCCCCCATTTCTCCAGCAGCCCGGTAGTAGGGTGTGCGCAAGTGCCCTGAGAGCTCCTCGTGTTCCCACCTCCTGGCAGGACGTCCTTGTCTCCAAACACAGGCATCCATGCGCTGGTGGAGGCGTCTCAAATTGCTGCTTTGAAATTGGTCTGGTTTGCATGGAATAGTAGAATGTTTGCAGGACTTGACTGGCTCAGGCTAATTCTGTAACCTATGGAGCCTGCTGGTTAGGACAGTCAGCAGGGCGCAGGGGAAAAACCAGGGCTTGGTGTTTGCTGCAGTGAATATTTAAGCACATCGTGAAGAGTAGTAGAGCTTTAGCAGGAGAAAAGTTGTCAGAGTCGAGGTATTATATCATATAGCTGAGTCATTAGAGAGTTCTTGTGGGAGATGTAAATGTTAGTTCCTTCAGGGAGAGAGGAGATTTGAGTCTCCCATGTTCGGTGTGTGGCATTTAATCACCGAGGTACTAAAAAAGCTCCATTTTGTGAAAAGGGTGAGGATTCAAGGTCACACACGCAGTGGGAGCTTTTGCTGCCTGTTCCTGAATTTCACCCTTCCATCTTGCTTCTCCCTGTTAACCGACCTTATCTAGCTCTCACTTGGTGTGGGGACAGGGGTGGCTTTGAGGAAATCCCACCTTTTGCAGCCTAATTCCTTTTATGTCTGGAATGCAGACATTCAGCTCGGGTCTCCAGGTACCTGAAAGGTAGGCTTGCAACCCTTGCTCCTTCCGTGGCTCTAGGACGCTGCCTGTATACAGACACTATGAAATCATTGACACATATGTAAATAGGATTCTGCCTTTTCTGAGAGCAAGACAGTATTATTTTTTAAAACTGATAATCAGATAGAACAGCTTGAAGAGAATACTACCTGCACGTGAGCTCCCTGCAGGAAGGAGCCTTTGTGTAACCCTCACAAATTTCAGGAAAGCATCACAAAGGTGCCCACAATCCATCTACATCTTGATGCAACGCGAAGGCCTTATACGTGTCTTTAATGAGATACTCACATTTTTGAGATGAGAGCCCGAGGTTGCAAGCCAACTTCGGTTATAAATTCCTGTTCTGTTTATAACTTTCCCAGAACAATTTCCTTGAGGAATTAAGTCTTCTATGATTAGTCGCAGCTCAAAGATGATTTTTTGAACGTTTGAACAGAGTCCAACTACTTTTAAAGCACATAG
This sequence comes from Sagittarius serpentarius, assembly GCA_034782735.1. NCBI lineage: Eukaryota > Metazoa > Chordata > Aves > Accipitriformes > Sagittariidae > Sagittarius > Sagittarius serpentarius. The sequence goes on from JAVKLA010000008.1 coordinate 29,929,191, forward strand.
GCTATGAATACAGATGAGTCTGTTTCTAACCTTAAAAATTTGTGCAAAAGTAACTCAAAAAGGATTGAGATACAAAGTTTGTATGCACCTAATAGACATGAACAAGCCTGAAAAAGAATTAAAATAGTAGTGTTGTCATTGGTTAAATGTTTGCTTTTGCCCACGCTAACTAACTTATATTCATTTCAAATAGTTGGTAGTCTTTTGGGCCATAAATTTCTTAGTACAGCATGTGAAACAGTTATTTAAATTGGGTCCATATAGTTCTATTCATATACAAGAGAAACTGAAGAAAAAATGAAATTTAGGTAAGTGTTAACTTATCTACATAATGTGGTCTCTGATCAGTTGACAATCCAAATGATGGTCTAGACTAGACAAAGCACATCTGAAGTGGCATGTTTGAAATTAATTTTTTGATGCATTTCATAAATATGAACATTTTCATGTCACACCTTTTTTAGTTTGCTTATCCATTTTCATCAGGTATATGCTTACACCTTCATTTTTTGTAAGCCTTAGTCTAAGCATGAAAATGGGATTCTCAAGTTAAAGATTTTAATTCCTTTTCATGTCCATTAAGGTTTATGAAATTAAAATTAAACAGTTGAAATTTATAATTTGTCATGAATTGTGTTAGTTATTCAAAGTGGGAAAAGAAATTTCATCATATACCTCATTTACAAAACACTTAAGTATTTCAAAATTCAGCCACAACATAATTGACAACCTTCGTGTATGGACAGTAAGTGAAATTACCCAATGGTTTTTGCAAACAAGTCCACCTGCTTTTTTTTAATGAACTCCATCAATCAACTAGCTGGAACCAGAGGTGCTTGTGCCATCACTGGATGGATCCAGCACCTTCTTCACTGTGGTCACTGCTCATGACTACAGGGCTGATGGTCCTGCAATCCCATCATTACCTCACCTGGAGACTGAAGACTGCTGGAGGGTTGCCAGTGTAGAGGAATCCCCTTGGACTGCATCTCCTACATACATGCTTCCGGAATGGGCACGCACAGATGGGCTTGATGCAGCCCTTGCTTCCAGGTAGGGAGAGTGAGTGTCTGGAAGAACTCTTTATTTCAACCTTAAAATCTTATCATTCAGGTTAGTGCAAGAGAACAAGGTCTTCACAGTGTAAATATTTAGAGATCTGTCTCCCATGTATTTCTTCAGACAGGAAACAACAAGCCTCGTTGCCACCACAGATTCTCCAAGGATACCAGAAGAAGCAGTATTTTAATATTTTCTTTCATTGGCCCCTTTACTATTTGACACAGTTGTATGCATTCATTCTAGCGTATGCAGTACTTCATGTCTTTGTACAGAGTAATTGTAAAGCCAACAAACAGGAACACTATGGATTTTTACTCAAGACGGTCAGAATCATGGCAAATCAGTTTGATGTGTATTTTAAATCCCATGTGACTGCTTCATAAATAATTTTTTAAAACCTTTAATGAAAAGAATATTTTTATTATACGAAGCTGCCATTGTTAGTTTAGACAGAAGGCTTTTCTGTGTTCATTAATATTGCTGACTGTAGTCTCTAAGTTGATTTACAAAGATGTATGCAGGTTTTTTCTTCCTTCTTAGACAAGCACTCGTAAGAAAATTCTCACCTTTCAGCTCTGAAAAAGTTGTAATTCTGCTTCTGCATTTTTTTAGAAAGTTCAAGTCAAGTCTTGATCTTCCTTTCTTGTTTTGTTTTTAGTTGGCTGGTTAGTTGGTTGATTGGGTTTACTGACTGATTCCAAAACGCCCACTGAGACATTTTTCAGTCCTTATTTTAATTATTATGAAATAATGTTGAACTTTTTGGAAAGGGAAGTTTTCTCAGAATTTTTTATTAAATAAATGCTTGCAGAGATAGACAATTCTAGCAATCTTTAAAAAAATCAGCTTCCTTTAGACTAGTCACGTCTACTCCAATGCCAGTATACTCAAAACCGTATCTTTCTAGATAATCTGGAAAAGTTGTTTTAAAATATTCATTATACCTGTGCTTGGGGGAATGTGGCCAAGTAGGCAGTCTTTTTTTTTTTATGAGGATTTGTCCTGGTTTCAGCTGGGATAGAGTTAATTTTCTTTCTATTAGCTGGTACAGTGTTACCTTTTGGATTTAGAATGAGAATGATGTTGATAACACACTGATGTTTTCAGTTGTTGCTAAGTCATGTTTAGACTAAGTCAAGGATTTTGCATCTTCTTATGCCCAGACAGCAAGATTTTATGAAAGACTTCCACATTTCTAGAAGCTTTATTATCACTTTAACTTTTAACTGTATAGACTATAGGTGTATAGACTATGTGCACTGTATTGCAGGAGCGAGGGTTAAAACCAGCCCGTGACTGATGCATTACCAGCTAAAAGACCACCATCATTTTATCACTGCTATCACCTTTCTCTGCTTTACTTCTCCATTTTCACTTGGATTTGTAGTCAACTGATGAAATCGCATCTTACAGAAACACCACCTTCTGGAAAGTATTTCTCAGATACCTCAACCTGTAACTGTGATGAATGCAGTTCCATTGTAGTCTGAGATCATTTATTTCAGTGTTTGTAGAGTACGAGTCTTAGATTGTTAACTGCTTGATCTTTGATTAGTCAGCTAAGTGGTATATATAATTAAGCTGAAGATCAAATAAAATAGATTATCAAATCATTGAAAAATGGTCCAGTTGTTAAATAGACCCTCCCTTTTTTACCTCTGGAAAATCTATGAAGTAGTAAGTCAAGCAGTTTTGCAGATTAGTTTTAGTTTTTATGAATTAATCATAAACATTTGCACAGGACTATTTAATAGTGTTGGACATGCGAGCTCTTAGTTTGTAGTTTCAGTCCCAAAGATTGTGTGGAATTGTTTTCTTTTGACTGATCATAACCCTGATAGAGGTAAGCACTTAGGAAAATGCTTTGTTTAAGAGCACGCTTTGTGTCCCCTGACTACACTGGGAATTCTGTGATGTCTAAAAGTTCTGCAGTTTTATGTGTGATTTTCTTGAATGATCGGGGTGAGTGTGTCTGTTGTGGTGAGGCACAAATCTTTAAAATCCCAGGCTAGGAATAAATAAAGAGATTTTTGGATATTTTTTTTCCCCCTGAAGCACCAGGCTTGTTTGATGCAGAATTCTTTGGAAAAGTGGAATGCATAGCTAGTTAGTATTTAGCACAGCCATGCAATTTTTGTCATTATATTATCACATAGTGATTGGAGGCATATAGGCTGTCCTAGTTGTGAAGGGTACGGAGAAATCCTTCTTGAACTCATTTAGTTGTCTGAATCTTGTGTATCTAATTTTCATCTCCCTTTTGGCTGTGTCAACAGTATTTCTTCCCATCTAAAACATATTCTGTGGAAGCAAACATTTATTTGCACAAATCCAAAATTTTCTGTTGGACAGTACTTGAGCAAACTTAAACTTTGATTTTTATATGCATTAGTTGTAGTGTAACTGAACTCCTTACTGAAAGCAAGCACAGACTGGTCATGAGCACAGCAGAAGTAAACACAATTTTTATGAGTAGTCACTTGGTATGTTTTTCCATAACTCCAATAATAAAAATCACCTACACTACATTATTTCTCTGCTAAAGGACATACAAACTTACTCACAGTAATAGTAAATTTAATTCCTCCACTTTTGTGAGGTCTTTGGTTTGTTTCCCTACTTTATAATTTTTCAGGCATCTTCTCTTTGATTATCTCTGCATTTTAAATTACAGTATGTGACACGTTTGCTTCTGCACACATACACTGACAAGCCCTGAAAAGTCAAATTAAATGTCCTCGTGACAAAATTCAGTGAGAAACAGGTTTAGGATTTCCAACTCAGGCACCAGAAAAAATTGCCTTTATCAATTTCCGTAGAACAAAAGATGTGCAAAGTCCTAACAGTTCAAACACATAGTCAGAGGCTTAACTTCAGTCATGTGAATAGTCCCATTGACTGTTAACTTTTGGTCACTAAACCCCTAAAAACTTAACATTAAATGTGTAAATATTTGTAGGCTCAGAAGACAAAAAGATGAGGTATGTGCTAAGGTGTGGTCTTACAGAGCCTGAGGATTATGTTGACCTTCAGTTGGTAACAGTGTTGAGACCTTATCAACAAGAAGGTTACTCCATATGCTGCCAGACCAGCTATTCTCCAATACTTTTTGAAAGGTGCTAACTTTTTGTCTGATAGGAGCTTTGTGTCTTAGCTTAAAAGCCAGCCCTGCAATATTTCACTGCTTTAGGATCGAGTCACATTACCTCATGTCCAGTTTTACCACTCATTAAGGCATTTTAACCGTTGTTAGTAAGAGACTAGAAAATTGCCTGTTTTAAATAGGGCATCAAACAAAAAAAGCATGTTTCTATTGATTAGAAAGTGCTTTAATTCTGTTCAGTCTTAATACCTTTATTAGTAGTTCAGCAGGGAAGCACTGATGGGAGTTTAAAACCCATTGGGGTTACTTGCCGCATCTCACTGCTGAGCGAAGTCTTAGATAATAAACGAGGAAAGGTAGAAATAGTGTCAAAACATGCCTCTGACTGGGCTGATCAAGTAGCCCGTGCTACTTGAATAAGGGGCAGTATGTCAGTGTGCCTATCCCGTTAGACAAAATACAGTGACGCTGTAAGCGAGGGGGTTGCTTCCCTCAGCTAACACCCCCTGCCCTGTGTCTCCCCAGTGACTCAGTCGTCTCTTTTAAACCATCTGTAGGAAGCAAGAGACAAATCATGGTCAACATGCGTGCTAAATCTAGCTCAGAAACATCCAGAGCACTTGCTCTCGGATTGACAGGTGTCTTCTCAGCAGCTAGCCAGGATGGTCAAAGGGGAATCCTTGGTGAAAGGACTTTCTAACAACTCCCTGTTGGCGTGGGCTGCAGGAGATGGTACTTTCTTACTTCGTGCACAGAGGGAGGAGTTAATAGGATACAAATGAAATTCACAGACGTGAAGATGAAACGTGGCGTGGAAACCAGACAGGTCCAGGAAATAACATGTGGACTTAATATTTCCAGAAAAAGTACATTTACTTAGTTCACACACTCAGTAAACATGAAATTAGGTATGATTTTGAAATATAAAATGGATGCAAAGTCACATTTTTAATGTTTGGTGACATTTGTAAAGATGCTGTTGCCGGTATACCCTAGGAATTGTAATAATTTAAGGACACTGTGGTACTAGAAGCATATTGGAGAACTGGAAATAGTCCAGAGAAATGCAACAAAAGTGATGTTGGAAAAAGCTGAAGTTTCAGCCATAATGTGTGTTGGGTTTGCAAGTGTCTGCGGGTCGAGGCATTAAATCACAAGGTAATAATCTCTGACTTTTTAAAGGAGGGGGGTGATATTTCAGATCCAGAGTCAGCTCACCTCCAGTGAGGCACCTAAATTAGAAGTGTTGCTGTGAAATTTCTCGTAGAGAACAGGAACCTTCTGCATCCTCTGGAGCTGCTCATTTTGCTCCATTGACTGTTAGGAGAGTCCGGGGTAATTAGATATCTAGTGTGTGTCTCTCAGTAGAGACCTAGAGTAAGGTGGGAGGCATGTGAGCCAATGGCGTAAGAAAAAAAATATTTAGACTGAACACCAGAACAAACAGTTTTGAAGATACATTGGACACTAACAGTGAAATACAGCCTGTGAGAAAGTGATAGCAAATCAATTACAGCAACACTCAAATTTAGCCAGGATAAAATACTAAAGAGTTGCCTGTAGAGAGTAATCCTATGTTGATCAAGAGAGGGTTCGTATAATCTGTAAGATTATTCCTACCATTAATATATAAAATGCTCTTATCTGGCAAAGGACAATAATTTATAATTTAAGGCTCTTACCTGATACCAGGATTAAAGTGACAGGTGATTATCCAGTGCAGGAAAGAATGTGATTTTATTCCTCAACATTATGCTGGGGAATAAAATCACATTCTTTATATAGCTAAATATATGTATGTTTATCAATATATACATATGTATGTAAATAATTATATATGTGGGTTTATATGTGACTATATAGATATATATTTAATTTTTTTTTCCTAACTGAAGCTTGGTGGTGCTTTCAGTGCCTGCTAATTGACACTTCTGCATCCCCCTGCTGTCAGATGCCATTAGCTGAGGGTGCTCTGAGCCGGGTTCGGCCTGGCCTGGGCAGCCGAGAGCTCCTTCCCGTGTTTCTTGTCTTCCTTCTCACAAAACTGGACAGCTCGCTACAGTCCACATGAATATGACCTCCTAAACCTGATGCTGGCAGGTAGATGAAAACAGATTTGTGGGTTCAGCCCTGGCTTCATGTTGCAGACGTTGCCTGCTCTTCATTGATCTGGTGTCCGCTGCATTTGGAGGCGATGATGCTTCATGTTGATTTAAAAAGTGTTTAAGAAGACCAAATCTGTATTCTACAAATTTCTTCATTGTTCAGCTTCTATCGACTGTCCTAACATACATTTAACCTGTCATTTAAATTATATACCATGTTCCTTAGCACACTGAAATGCATTCATTCCTGTGCTGATTCTGGGGGGGATTTTCTTCATTTGTCTTCTATCCTACTTTTCACTTCTAGTTTTCTTTAACCCTTTCTCATTTCTGATGTTTAGATCATTTTCGTTCTCTGCGAAACTTCCCCTTAGCTTAGATCAGCTCTAGCACATCTCTGCGTAGCTGCCACCACTTTAAAAACACTGCTTTCAGACTTCCAGTTAGACTAGCTTCTTCTCGGATAGGGTCACAGAGAGGTTATGCTGCTTCTCAGCTAATCCTCTGAGGCCTAGAAACAGGTTTTTCAAGCAGAATAAATAACTCTGCTGAGCCATTACGCTCCTTACAAAGTGTTAAATAGCTGATTTCAGTGTTTTTGTAGACAACGATGAGTGAATACTGCATTTTGTTTCTTTTTTTAGCCTGCTTTCCTAAGGAAACAAAGCTTACACAACTGTTCTGCCTGGCTGTCTGTCTGCTCGTCTGTCAGCCTCGCTTTAATAACTTTGAACCTGTTGGTTGATTTCAGGCTGGGATAGAGACCGCAAAGGTATGCTGGCCCTGACGTTCATGCGTTTCTACAGCTTGGGAGAGGACAAAGTCCTAACACACGGCTCTCATGGGACAACAGGCATCCCACAGCCATTTGGGGTGGCAGTGGCCACGGCATCGCAGTCCAGCCTGCGGGCTCTGGCCGGACACTTCACGTCCCTCCCCAGGGGCACAGAGCTTGAACGGGGGGGATGTTCTGGTGAGGAGAAAAGCATTGATGAAGTGGGAAGGAAGGAAGGAGGGCTGCTCTGTATGGGGGACAGAAGTCTGTAGGCAACTGAGTTTCATTGTTGTTGTTTGTGGAACGAGTGTATTTATGACAAAAGAAGAAAGCGTGCAAAAAGAGTTTCCTTCACAGGAGTCTTTCTCTTCTTGGAAAGAGCGTAGGCACATCATAGGCCCATACTGCCTGTATATTCATTTTTCAGTTGGGTGGCTCAGTCTTGGATTTGGGTCACTAGGTGCCACTGAAATACAAACAGGAGATGTTAATGGTATTGCATCAGGAATGTTAGACTTCGTTCCTTGGTACCCAAGAGATGGAGCCTACAGCTTGCGATTTTCTGAGTCCTCCCAGGCATGCAAGTTTTCAGCTCCTCAGAGTCTTAATCTTCTTCTCAGAATTGCTACAATTTTCAGCTGTTTATTCTTGCAGGAGGCTGGTATCCAGATATCCAGTATCCAGATATTCAGTATTTGTCCTCTGTCTCTCTTTGTGCTGTGGAAGATGAGACTTTGCAGCTGCTGGTTAACAGACTTCATACTCTTAAGATTTTAATGTCTTTGTGCTTTAGCTCTGGAGATCATGGTCTGAATTCTCAGTCATGACCACTAATAGCAAATAAGGTGAATCATCTGATTCACATGTTAAGCGATACAGGTGCACATAATTACAGTATCTCAAAAAAGCAATCATGGTGTCAGCTAATACAAACAAACTAGAGGACGGAATATGAACAGCTAAATGAATACTAAAAAAAACAACTCATGCATCTGGCATCCAGGGCTGAGAGTTGCTATATCATATCTGAAATGGGTTGCTGGTGGGAGTGAATTCTAAATAAGGTGCCATCAGCTAAACAAGTCATTCTGTCAGCAACAGATTTAATGAGGCCTATTTCCTGGAGGTTTGCACTTCATACTTGGATTCTCCATTGTCTAATATGGTAGCAACCTTGATCCAAGCTTTTCTTGTGGATGGGGCACTCCTAACCCCTTTCCTGTGGCGTTTCGCTGCCAGTGGCTGTATTAAATCAAGCCCAGGGAACATTTTTGGCCACTTGAATTTGATCCTCTGTACTGTCAAATTGTCTGAATGGTGCTTGGCACGGTGCTGGCCTGTGCCCATAGCAGTCTCCCAAACGGCTCCTGAACACAGTTTGAGAGCGAGCTTTGGCCACGGCCATTTTCAGCAGGTAGTTTGCATTTGGCCACCCTGTTTTGGAGGGCAAGAGCATTTAGTAGTACGTGGCATGAGCTGTGCACTGCCTGCTGTCCTCAGTGGCAGAAAATGGTCCTGGAAAATTTAATGTAGGAGCGTAGATGTAGTCTCTGTCATCTAATATGAGTTACACCTTTTCCTCAGGACTACTGATACACTAATAGAGCTTTTATCCATTAATGAGCTGCCTATTTATACAGGCCCATAGAAAGTAAGCGTGTTAGAAATCCCTGCTCTGCTGTCAGATTTGGCTGGAAGTGGCTGAGAGCTTCAAAGTTATTAGTAGGTGATGGACAGTGATGAGGAGGGGAATTCATAGACATGCAAATGTATACATGCATTTGTGTATGTATGTGTGCTTGCATAAAGGCTGCAATCGCAAACCTTTCCTAAGGAAATCAGGCTAGAAACGTGGTGGACAAACACAAACTGGTCAAATCTGGTGGAGTGTGCCCTGCAACCAGTCTCGGCTGTTTTGGTGCGGTTTAAGTAAGGTTAGCTGCAATTTCTCAGGGAACTTGGCCCTTTGGAGCTCTACATTTGCTCCGGCCCCTTGAATTACTTCAGTTGAACTGAATTTTAAGCAGAAAAAAGGCCACTGAGAACTAACACATGCTTTTTGAACACATTTGACTACGCTCTGTAGCAAGCAATCTACGACTGTGGGTGTGCACAGATGTGCATGAGCTACCATTAAACCAGCTCGGGGACTCTCAGCAGCGTAGTAATCTGAAGCTTGACACAGATAGTAGAGGCACTTGAGTGATGGGGTAAATTCTTGGGTGGTGAGCTTGTCCTGAGCTAAGGCGTATGTTAGCATATGCAAGGTGGCTCATACAAGGTTAGGTCAAGGATATTGCAGTATGTCAGAATGGCCTGCACCCAAACAGTGCCAGCACTCTGCACAGTCTAAAGCTTGTGCTGCTGTTGCTGTCCATTTCCAGCCTGAAGTACCCTCCTGCCCTGTGAAGGTGCAGAGAAAACCTTGAAAATATGATGTGCTGTAAACTTGGGCAGAAAATCTTCTTGCGGCTGCAGGCAACTCAACCAAAGGCTGCAAGCGGCAAGAAAATAGCTTGTATTTTCTGTAGCGTGAAATCTTCAAGAGGAGGGTTTAAAAGGTTGACAACGTTAGATGGTTCACATCTGGCCTCTTCAGTAGATACAGTTTATGTTCACAGCCTGAACCTGCTTCTCATGCTTCCCTTGATGCACTATCCCTCCCTTCATGCTGCTCCCCCGATGCCTGAACGTGGAATTGTTGATACGCTACCAGCTGGGGGTGGTTTATTTACCCTGCACAAGGGGAAGAAAGAACATGTGAATGCTGGTTTTTCACCCACATTCAGAGCAATGTCCAAACAGTTGTCGCTGAAAAGGAAAAGAGTCCTCAGGAATTTCCATGAGGACTCATGAAAATCCACGTTCTCCATGATTTGGGTGGTGATTACGAATTCTTTTCTCTCTGTCAGGAAACAACAGAAGATCAAAGTGGCAGCCTTAAAGACAGGATGGTGCAGCTAGCAAGGGTACAAGACATTACAGGCTGTCAAGATGGTATTGTTCAGGGCTGTCAAAATTAAAGACAATTTATGCATTGTGAGGGCAGGCTAAAATCAAGGCCTTGCAACTACAGAAGAACCTAAACATTATAGTAGTCTAGCTGCTAGAAATATCTCATTGACTGAATGTTAATGCATCTGTGGGATTTTCAGGAGTGCGCATTGAGGGCAGCAGAAAATGGAATGGAGTTTAATCTGGAAGGAGACAAGAAAATGATGTCTTTCTCTGTTAGAATCAAAGCCAAGGAGAATTTGGATGCTTTCCATTACTTAGGACTGACTCAGCCTCTTTTTTGAATTTAGTATAGTGTCTATTGCAGAGATGCCAACAAAGCTATCCATCAAAATGCTGGGAGGAAAAAGCACAGGTGCTCTCCTGCCCCAGCTATTTATAGGAAAGGCTTGCAATTGCGTGTGATACAAATGCCCTGGTTGAGTTGTTACATTCCAGAGCCCTAAATCCAGCTCTTCAGCTGAAAACACAGCTCAAAAATTGTAATTGCCTATCAGTTGTAGCTGTTTAGCAAAGCTGAAAAACAGGAATTAGATTTAGCTACAGGGGACTGGGAAAGCAGAAGTAAACTGGGAATCTTTCTAGAAAACATACTGGTTTGAGAGAAAGATACTAGGGCAGGAAAGAATTTGCACGGTATGTTAGTATAATAATATTTTATCAAAACCTGTACATCCAGTTATATGCATATTTAGGATGCAGAAAAGGCTATGGCTCCTAGATACAGACCAGGTTTTAGATTGGTACATCTTCCACTAAACTTCCCAGAAATTTTCTATTTGTTCTCCTGCTGTTTGAGGAAATCCCAGGTAACTAGTTTTTTCTAAGATGATGAATGTTGCTGTGGGCTTCTGAAAGTTCTCATAATTTGTTAATTCTTAAGGCTAAAAATTATAATAAGTATGAGAAATGTCTGGGGTTAAATCAGAAACGTTTGTAGCCTACTGAAGGAATCATTTAGAGCTTTGCATAATGATATGAACATGTTGCTTCTCTTCTCAACATGAGTGCTATTGTCTCAGTTGCCATAATAATCATTTCAGTATATTTTTAACCAATTCTTTAACTAAGTCCAAGCAGATTGCAAAGCCAGCAACAGATAAAGCAATTTCAGATTTTTACATCTCTCAGGAATCTTCCAGCAGTTCCGCTAAAACTGATGTGCAAACGCATTGACCTACTTTGGCAGAGATCTCCACAAGAGTCTTACAGGACTTACAGTCTCTCTGCTCTGTTATTATTTCTTTCTACATTCTCTAAGCCGGTGATTTGTTAGAAAGCCACCTAATCAGTTGTTAAATTGCTGCTGGACAAAAAAAGCAAAAAAAAACCCCAAAACCAAAACAGTCCCTATTCTGTGCTGTGAGAGGGATTCTGCTTGTTCAGAGGCAGCAGACTCTATGCAGACTACCTGCTCACCTGAGAAGTTAGTAGAAAAGACAGCATAAACAAAGGGTGTGGACAACAAATCCCAGGATATTCAGTTTTGCAAGAATACCAGACATCTTAGAGCCTCTGGCTCAGTTGATCTAAAGAAATCACATCTCAGCAGTATTCCGTTCTGTCTTGTGCAAAACCCCATCTTTCAGAAAGGCACTTGAGTACCTTCAGGGAATTAATAAGGTGGGTATAACTATACGCAAATTTTGGTGGCAGCGCACCACAGACAGCATTTAATCCTGTGCCTCTTGCTTCCAGTGTGCCCAGTAGCTGGAAACGTTATTGTAGGGAAGCGAAGATTGGCTTCCTACTGATGAAAGGCTTTTTCTACAGAGCAGAAGTGCCCCTGCCAGCGAGGTGCCCAGCAGCACTGTCCTAGCACCATGGCTATAAATAAAGTGCTGCGACCATTTTACTCCTTTTGTTCCACAGCATGGTAGAAAGTGAAAGCTCTACATCTAATGTATTACTTTTTTAACCTAGTTTCCAAAAGATTTGAAAATTCTGTGAGTGAATATTTTTCCTATTTTTTTCTCCGGTCCCCAGCAATTATATATATTTCTGAACAATATGTGATTTTTAGCATATTTGACAAAAAGATAGAGGTCCCAAACACCTTTAGTTAGTACAAGCTTAGTGCAAGAGGAGAAATGTTGCAGTGCAACTTTCACTCCTGATACAACATGAGGATGGAGAGAAGAGTAAAAGCAAGAGAGAGAAGCTAAGGATCTTGCGTAAAACCCGTATAGTCACAGCTCTCCCAAATTTCACAGACATGCAGCTGCAGGGAACCAGGCTCTCCTAGTCCTGCCACAGACCGGCTTGTAGCAGCTGTGGAGGGAGGTTGTATAGCCGTTACTAATACAATAGCATATGCGATGATGACTTTATAATACTGATGTAAGGTAGGCGGGGAGGTGGCACGCCAAGCCCCACACCTACCATAACGTCATAATGTCCCTATGGAAAGCCAGCGCTAGTCTCCCGCAAATCCAGAGGCTGTCAAAATGGTCTGTATGTAATTCTCTGCGTCATAAGCAATGTGTACATTGCCATGACGCTATCAGAAGTTCTCCGTGCAAGTCATTTAGTAGCTTAGTAGAAGAAAGGGCCCTGTGCACTCTAAGGTTCATTGGCACACAGTGAAACCTTGATACTGTTGGGTGCAATGGCAATCTGGGAAGGTCAGGGTACCGAACAGAACAGCACCTCAGAAACCAGCTGCTCACCAGTTCTGGCTTAGACTCCTGGGGTTAACATCATGCTTCAAAGAAAGTTTAAGTGACAGCTTGGGCATAGGCAGCCGTCAAACATGGTTTAAATTCCTGGGTGTTTTTTTTTTTTTTTAATGCTTTGCTTCCATAGCAATGCTTCTAACTCATAATCAAAGGTGCAAACCTTTGCTTAGCAATAGCAAAACTAGCTGCTTTCATTTGGAGAGTGTCCAAAGCATCCGAAACGGATTTGAGTGAATCTGATGGGGTGTGGCACAGTTTTTTTTTTCTTTGGTGGAACCAAGCCAGACAAAGAGTCATTTGCAGGCAGAGCCTGTGGGTACCTTCAAGCCCTGAGCAGTTTAGCAATCTCGAGGCATATCTCCTATCAGAAAGGTCAGTTTAAGAGCTGGTCCTGCTTTACACCGGGATAGGTGCACAGACGTCTTTTGCCTGGTTTATCTAGCGTGTCTCTGGTGAGGGGCAAGCAGTAAAATGACATCCCACATCTCTGAGAAATACATGTCATCACACTGTATGTTCACAGTGTTTATGATGAGTTACTTGAAATACACAGACCAAGAAATGCATGATTTGGAAAAAAAATACCAATATTGGTTTCTTGAAGTGCGGAAATAGCACAAGATAAGCTTATCGAATGAAAGCCTGGCTCCACTGAAATCTGCAGGAGTTTTGTTTGGGATTTAAGAAAAAATTATAGTTTTATCGTAAACTAGTTTATAGCTTTCACTAGGTAGGGACTACAAAGTGAAACTATATCGCTGTACAGTAGACCGGTATTTGCCAGCTGGGTTTGGGTTGGGATTAGAAAGAAATAAAATTTGCTCTGTTCTTTCCTTTCAGTCCTCCAATTAATTTCTGCTTAGTTCCGCACTGCCTTCTTTTGCTGCGAAGAGCAGACATGGAATTGGGACAGTCCTGGCTTGAGCCTTCCCATGGGTTGGCTGAGATTTAACAATACATTTTTTCCCATGGTATTTTCTGTCACATATTTTTTTAAACAAACACTATTCTGTCAGCTATAGAGGGCACGAAGAAAAGATGCGCTGTAAAACAGCAAACAACAGGCAATTTCAGGTTTAGGGTTTGCAAGATTATATAGTTCTATTGGCAACTCTCCTTTCCTATAATCTCTTTATGAAATGTGCATTCTATTTACTGTGCTATTCAAAGGAATGAAGGAAATTAAGGAACATTTCATTAAAAAGAATGACTCAATTTCCCTTTGGCCACAGAAGCACAAGCTCTACCGACGTTTTACAGAGTCACTGCCAACAGATCTGGACTTTGGCTTCAATCTAGAGGAAACGGACACCTGAAAATGAGCCCAGCTGTGCATCTACTCACTGCCACACTAGCTGTGAAAACTCCAGAAACATGCAGAGCCGTATGACGTCACACAGCAAATATTTGGTGCCATCACACGCACTGTGGTACTTCATGGTCAGAAGTAACCTGATAAGGTAGCCCATTTTTCCAAGAGAATAGCCTTATGGTGCAATTGCTGTTGACACCATCGGTCTGAGCTTGTTCCCTTTGAAATCAATGATAAAGTTCCTGTTGTTTTGAACAGGAGCAGTATGGGGCCAGGAAGCCATCAAGCTAAAATACCGCGCACTGCTTTGAAAGTTAAGGAAGCGTTAAAGTCAGAATAATAACTTTCATTAAGTATGACAAAAATCAATGTCATTTGCACTGTCCAGCTATTCAGCTTGTTGTACATGCAGATTATCTGCATCTGGTTATCACACTTAGTAATCCCAGCCTGGCACTGACTGAAAAAGTGCTTTACAAAACATACAGCCCAGGGCAGGAGACTTCATAAAGTCAATGTTTTTATTGCTTTTCTTATTGATGTAACAACCCTCTTGTCATGTAGATTTTCTTTTCTTTCTTCTTCTTTTTTTTTTTAAAGAAAGGGGAAAAAAAATAGATGATACAAGATGATAACTTAATGCAGTGATTGCTGGTTGTCCATGGAGAAGCATAAACTTGACCCAGGATTTGGAGTACAGCCAAGAAAACTGCTGAGAAGACAGATCCTTGGTGTCACGTGCTGCAGGTCACCATGGGACCCACTGCAGAGCCTGTCTGTGGGCTCCGGCTCCATCTCTGCAGGCACCAGTGTCTCCCTTTATAGGAACCACTGTGTTAGATACCAGGAATCCGTACTGACAGCTCTTCAAGTGGGAGAAAGGTACTTGCAATTAAAAACTGCAGGCATGGCGGGTGTTACAAAAGAAAAAAAGAGATGGGGCAGAGGATGGAGGAACCATCCCGAAAGAAGCACTTGGATTCCTGCCACCCCAAAGACCTACCTGAAACAAAAAAGATTGTGGGTAGAGGCAGAGCTGAACCAAGTCCTGCTCCGAAAGGTCTCTCTGTCGAGGTGGTAGCGGTGCATCTCTTGCTGCTGGTCCATTAGCTTGTGTGCTGCTCTGATCGCTGATGGCATCAACATTTAGTTCAGGATGGTGTGCATGCAGGGAGAGGCGATTTTGCTTGCTGCAGCTTGTAGGAACACTCGGGATCCCCATATTCCTGTACTGCAATCCATTACTTCCAGAAGAAACACTGGGCTTGTTCACAGGCATTTGCCCCCGGGCGTGTAGGTTGAAGGTGGCTTGCAAGTTGAAGAGAGCTTGCAGGTCTCTTACCCCTGGCCTGTTTCTTAAAAGGAAAGTGGCACAGTGCCTGCTGTAGACTAACCACACGTGCTGGACTGATGCAGCTGCCACTGGGTTGCAGAGGACAGACTGGCCGGGATGGATCTGGCCCTCCCAGCAGTGGCAGTTATTCCTGCAGCTCCCATTTCTGCTTGCAACCACAATCTCCCCTCATCTTTCTTCTCCCCACCCGCAGCATCCTAGACCTGACCCCTGGTGCTGGCGAGGAGGAGGTGAGGCCTTGCTAGGGATGAAGGGGGAGGAGGGCAAGCAGCTCCAGGTGCGGATCAGGGAAGAAGAGGGTACATCGCAGAGTGGGGATGAACAACCCCAAATCCCAGGTCCAGCTGTGTAGGCTTCTGAAGTTGGACTCCTTCCTGGACAGGAAGGTCAGCGGTGTACAGCATTGTTCAAACTACAGTGACAGAAAACCTAGTTAAACACAAGTGATGAGAAAAGCCTGGTGGGACGGGGTCAGAAGGAGGAACAAACTTCTAAAACATATTGGGCAGAGCCTGACTGGCAGCTTCCCTGCTTGGCCCCCTGCAAGGGAAAATGTGCAGTACGTGCATCTGAACTCTCCTTCCAGAGGTCACGTACTGAAATAGTCTTTTGAAAGGATTTACACAAGCTGAGTAGCTATTTTTTATTTCTTTAATAATACTAGTATTTGCAACCAACTGCCATAAAACCTGCAGTATAAAATACTGTGGCACGCTACTCAGGATTCATCATAGCAGTGAGTCCACGCAAGCTGGTTATGTCTTTATGTGCTAGGAGCCTGCTCGCTGCAGAAGGTATTAAATTACAGTGAACATAATGAAATGCTATAACATATGAGCCTGGATGGATGGGGCATTTCCAGGCAGACAACCCATCAGCAGCAGGATTCAGGCTGCTAACAGGCGTTATGACACTGGGCCTTTTTGCTCTCCTAAGCTCTTAGATAAAGTAGCTTGTTATTGCTTCTTCCCCAGGCGCAGCAGAATTTAATGTTTAATGTCTTACTGCATATGTCTCTTAGCTGAATTAGGTTGGTACTTGGCCAACCTTGGTCACAGAATTTTATTGAAGAAATCTCATGCTGTTGGCTGCAATAAGTGCTTTATAAGTGGGTGATCATTACTGACATACATTAGATAATAGAGGAGTTATCGTTCAAACACTGTACTCAGTGAAGATAACTGAACAAGCGTGGCTGTGACATTGGTGTAAATATAAAAACCTGTTACAAGTTTCTCTTTTTCTATCTAGTGTCATAAAATACGAGATGGAGTGTAACATTTATTTTACAAAGCAGAAGAAAAATAGCTTAAATAGTAGTAGTCATTATTCAAAGAAACCCTGTTTTTCGGTCTTTATAAAAAAAAAACCCAAACTATCTGTTATTTATGGTCCCACCAGCATTATGTACTGTCTGACTGCGGAGAACAGCTTGTCTCTGATGGCTTGGTTGTAAGAGGACTTTCTCAGGAGGCGGAAAATCTCTTTGCACCTCAGTATAGAGGAGTTCGAACCGGCAGTGGCCACATCCCAGGAGACAACCATAGCTCCATAGGTGGTGCAGTCTCTGTTCTTGCTGAATATAAACCACTCTGCAACACAGGTTCATGGAAGCAAGATGGTAGGACAGGCTGAGGATGGCTTTGAAGGCTCAGGGTTTAGGAACAGAGGATCTTAGGACTCATTTTGTGTTTTACCCAACATTAAATGCATTGGGATCAAGGACCTGAACCTCAGGCTGTCCTTCCCTACGCAAGTTCTTTGCTCACTGGTGTTACTAAGAACATACCTCCATGGGTTATGCCATTTCATATGTGATCAGCAGAAACAGGCTATCTTCTCAAGATTGTTAATTACAGTAGAGCCCAAATATTCAGTGGTTTTTTGGGGTGTATGTTCATTTAAGCTAGAAGTAGTATTTATTGCATTATAGCGCTCCTAATTCTGGCTCCTAGGAAGTGAACATTCAACTCCGAATTTGAGGAAATCGACAGCTTTGTATCTTAACTACAGGACAGAGTTTTATCCATGATGTTGACCAGAGTATTTTCCATTTGTGTTGGTGTAAACCCAGAACTACTCAGTTAAAATGCAGTGATTTATAGCAGAGGCTGATTCACGCAGTTTTAACCAATCATCTGTCTCCATCCCAGTATTCCACACTTCTGAACAAATATTACAGAAACACTGTTCTGCAGGAGGCTGAATATCCTCCCTTCCAGCTCAAGGTCCAGCCCGCTGCTCGCTGCAGTCTCTGGGAAGTTTTCCATGGCTTCAGGATGCACTGGAGCTGGCTCACAGTCTGTTCCTTTAAAGCAGCAAACTGGTTTAGCTAGCACAGCCAGCGCTTTGCAGACAACTCAGCAATTACGGGATCATATAACTACAGTAAGAGGCTGAGCTGCAAATTACTGTAATTATGAATATTTCTGATGCAAGGCAAATTTACAGCCAGATATGTCATGTCAAAATTATTTTATTTTGTGGGTAATTCTAATTTTGCAATACATTTCTAGAACTTCATTTTCCTGTTAAACAGCATTTTAATTTGAAGAGTCTATTACAGTGGTTATGGTGGATTATTGTTAGAATTCAGAGGCAGATTATGAAATGCAAACATGCTCCATCACAGGCTAAATCCTGATTCCAGACAGAATAGCACAGTTGGGAATGGCGATTAGTATCCTTATAAGGATATTGGACAGTGTCTCAGGAGAGGCTCAGTTGTCTTCAGTTCCTCTGATGTACCCAGATAAGGCTCCCTCTGCAATAAAAGGGGAGAGACAAGCACCTCCAGAGAGCCTTTTGGGGGTGTTGATCTCGGAAAACAGGAGGAACATGGGGTGAGGCTGCTCCCAACGCGCGTACCTGGCTTGAATGCCAAAAGCAAGGCAGTGGGTCTTTTGCATGACTTTCAGTAAGTCACTTTATCTCCAGGTGTCCTTTTTTTTTTTTTTTTTCAGTTCTTCACCTGTACAGGGAACAATACAGACATGTTTTGGGAGGATATATTCACCGACAGCATTTAGGTTTCCAGAAACTTTGGTAAAATTAACAAGGTGGCAGTTTCCCAATCATTTGTTTATCTCAACCAGATGTCAGGTAATCTGCATCACTGCTAACACCACCTCTGACCTTAGCTCCAGGATTTTGAAAGCAGTACAGACTGCAGAGTGGCGATTTCCACAGGTTTAAGTCTTGCAGAGTGTATCCAGGTTCCAGCTACAGTACCATTTTTTAAGTAGACCTCCCTTTTTCCAAAACATCAGCCTCTTCAAACTCTTCCCGCAGCTTCGGGCGCTACCCAAGTGTTACGGAAGGCAATGTGCAAGCGTGGCCTATCTTCGGGGGACAGCGCGAACAAGCGCATGGCGTTTCCCTGCCCCATCCCTGACTGACACCAAGGAAGTACGGCGGCTTCACCTGGCTCCCCAGTCGGCACAGGCTGCGACCCAGCACCAGTGGAAAGAGCTGCGACCTGGGGCAGCCAAAAGCAGGAATGACCTTGTCACCTTTGTCTTCGTATCTAGTTACGTTAGGCTCCCTCTCAGGAGGAAACCAAACAACCCCCTCCCTTGCTAGCTTGTTCATTAGCAATTAATGGGACAGGCTTGACCCCCGTTTCCCCTGCAGCCACCTCCCCCCATTGATTGCAGGGGGCTTGAGGCATGCATGGCATGCAGGGCCAGGCTTTGGGGCATGCTCCCAGCCAGTCCCAGGTGGAGCCGGTGACCTGGACTGTTTTTTCAGGAACAGCTGCAGGCTGGGGCCGTAGCTGGGAGTTGGCTGCAGCAGTGACCTGCATTCAGAGGGCTTGCACTGCTGAGATGTGAGCAGGAGGTGCTATGAGCTTTCAGCCCCTGACCTGGTGATAGAGGGTACTTTTGCCCTGTATCCCTAAAAGTTTTGGTCTTAGCAGTCAACACTGTGATGCTTGGGAGCTCCCAGGTCTACTAGCCTGTCCCTGCGAAATTAAAACTTTGTTTTGTCTCCTTTTTCTGATGCAAAGGTAGTTGATAAAGATAGGGGGCTGTGGATTTGCTTCCACTGGACCCTGTTTTCCTGCTGGCTCACGTGTCTGACAAAATCTCTTATCTAAATTTTAGGTGCATGCAGATAGATCCAGAGCGTGGGCGTGAAGACTCGGCCCGGGATACGCAGCCATTTTGTAGACCAGCCTCACTCACCACCTTACTGGTTCCCAGCTGTTCCCTGCAGTTTGTGTTGTACTCACATTATTTTCACATACCTTATCTAGGCTCTGAGTTGAGCAGTGAGGCACTGACTCTGACCAAACAGCCCACAGTGGGATTTTCTCTTGGTGAAGCGTTTGTCCCCAGGCTAACACAAAGGAAGCCTGTGGGGTACAGGTTTTCCTGCACAACAGCTGTACAGCCGATCTTCCCCTCCAAAGACAGGACCTTACCTACAAACCAGTCGGTGCCACTGTTCCCATCCTGTTTGCGAGGTCCCATTTGCAGGATCCTACCCCTTAAAAGCCTGAGCCTTTACTTTAAAAAAGAATTTCAGTCTTTTCATTCCCAAATGCTGCAACATCGGAGAAGCTTCACAGTGGAAATGGCCTTTGCTGGCTCCCTCTTGCCTGCACATTTCACAGAGAGCTGCTTTGTTCCGGCAGGAAAATCGGGAGACCGACCCTCAGCGAGCGAGCCTTGTAACCAGGCTGCCGGGGCAGAGGGCTCTAACAAGTGCAATAGCAACTGGGAAGAAATGACTTTTTAGACACTGAAAGGGTTTAATGAAGAGCAGAGAGTAAAATGGTATAACAAAATATTGACATATCGTTAACTTCTGCATTATGTCATAGCCAAATCACTTAGCATCAGCATTGCATATGGTCTGGCCGTGCAGACATCCCCTCCAATGAGGCTAATTCCCATCAGCTTGTCGGCTGAGACCTGATAGTCCCCTTCATGAGGTATCAATTATTTATTCTGTGCACTCCGAAAGTCAGTGGGTCCTTTTGATACGCAAGATGACTGTTAAATTAGCTGCTGAAGGACTACTGCTGCTTTTCAAGCTCCAGCCTCAGCAAGAGACGTTCCCACCTCATCACTCCTTATTTCCTCATGCAGCAAAGCTGATTTAGGTGATTTCTGCCCTGGCTGCTCCTTCCTACCTCCACACTGCAATTCACTGTCCCACGCTTGTGCTGGTGCAGTCTTTTCGTGAGGGCAAGGAGTAAATCAGGTCACTGAAATGTTAGCACTCTTCCATGGGATGCTGTCGATGATTTCGTCCAGGGGCTGGGCAAGAAGCTGGTTGTCCCAGCATTTCCCTCTCATGTTCCTCTGCCCAGGCAGCTTCTCAGAGGTGTCCTTCCACTGCCAAGGAGGTGCCCTCAAACCACCAGGCAGGGCACTGCACCTCCATAACTGTTGTCCTTCTTTCTCATATATGGCAAACTAGATTAAATTCCTCATGAAATTCACTAGCAATTAAACTCATAATTAATGTAAATAGCCAATTTAAAATACATCCAGGAGGACATTTAAATACACGCTTACTGGTCATTTATGTTCTATTACATGACATTAGGCTGGAAGATCCATCTGTTAGTAAGCTTGCCCAAGACTTCTCATTAAATAAAATTGTAACAACAGTTGTTATAATGCAGAATTTGTTCATGCTAGTTATCTGCCTCAGGCGAAACAGACAAATATTTTAGTTACCTGTAAGAGTAAAGACAGAAAAAATAAAGGTGATCTCTTGTGAAATAAATGTTCCCTCTATTTCCTTTGAAAATGTAAGGTGAAAACCTATGCATTTTTTTAAATTTTAGAAGTGTAAATGAGATCAATCTTCTTGGTTTTGTCTCAGACCTCACATTTGCACTGGACTACTAGACTGAGGGATAGGTATTATGGTAGCTATTTTAGGTGTATAAAAGTTATTAATCTAAGGATGTGTCTACAGTGGAGTTTTTGTTTGCACTGGGAGAGTGCTTCTGAAATGCATCCCCCAGGCATCCCTACTTTCCATGCTATGGTTCGCATCACGGAGCGGCCTCGGAGGCACCAGCTGGATCCCTTGCCGGTGAAACTAGACCAAAAGATGTGCCCAAGGGACACATCTGGTGTGCTAATGGGATGAGACTGGAGCGAGACCCATGTGTAGAGTGTAAACATAAAGTTTTCAGCACCCCTTCTCCCTCCCTCAGTCTGCTCCCATTGCACTGCACTGCTTGCTTAAGTGGACGTGGCCTAAGTCAGTGCTAATCATCAGAGCTCCCCGGCCATTGTTGGGATGTCTGGAAACACCCTAGCTAACTAACTTAGAAAACTCACTTCTTTGCAGTTCAGGCTAGAGAAGATGACTCCACCCCAGGCATGCATCTGTCTATAATTCTATCTACCTACCTACCAATTAGGACCATGCCTATGGAGGCAGCTTAACCTGCTTTCAGACTCCAAAAAGTGCTTTCGCAAAACACGTATCTGCAAGTAAGAATCTGTGCTCTGAAAAGTGGCGTTGCAGCTCCTGAGTCCTGTCCCTCTTGCATCCCAGGAATGCCCAGAAACCTGCTTCCTGGCACAGCACAGCATGTTGTGTAGGCACAAAAAGCAGCTAGGACTCAGAACTCGAGCAGAAACACTTCCTAATGATGCTGTGTGCACTGGAAAGTAATTTCTGGAGGCCAAACTATGTAAATAAAGTCTTCTACTGACCTCTTTCTCCCCTCTCAATTCCCAACCGTATAAATAACTCTTACTTCCACCTTCAGAATTTTTCCAGAGCTCTGCTGAGGCTTTTGGTCTGCCTATTTTTAGCTTTGCATTTATTGACAGTGGTTTCCTCCTTCTCTGCCTATTCAGGCTGCACCCTAGAAAATGCAAAGGTTATTTGATTCCCAAATTGGCTTTCCATGGACAGATCTGTAAAGTTTCTGAAGACAAAAAGAGAGGTCATCGTTTCGTTCCGTCATGACTGGCATATACATCCTCTGAGAGTCACCAGAGGAGCCACGCGCTGTCTGCCTTCAAAAACTTCCCGAGACCTGGAAATGTGCTCTCTGATATCCAAGTACAATTGATCATCTCTGGAGAAGCCAGCAATGACGGCTGTCATATACATAACAAAGAGCAGGAGGGCAAGCTGCATTTTAGATAACTCCAGTCAAAAAGTATTATCACTAAATGCATAGGAAAACTGCTAGATTTTAATAATACAGATAATTTTTTCCCATTTCTCAGTGGACAGCATTGAATCACTAGCCTTGTGCTGTGCACATGAACTAGATGATTGAAAACTTGTTAGTTGGGCAGATTTCTTACCATGTGGTTGGATGTAATGCATGATAGGCTGTGTGGGATCACGCCAATTTAGCATGTGTGCAAGCAAACTTGTGAAGCTATATGTTATGCCCATACAGTTTATGGAGCTTAAGGGAAGACATAGAGGTAGATAGATCCCGTAAAATGTGGCTTTTTCTGGTGTCTAGTTTTATTCCCATTGATGTAAAAGAGGTAAAAAACCCAAACCGTGAGTAATTTTAGCAGCAGGTTTTGTTTTTTTTTTTTACGGTGGTAGTCCTTTCTTGTGGGGTAATAATGCAGAAAAATGGAAAACTATGATAGTGTCACTTTAAGCCATAAATGGATAACTGTTTGATAAACATAATCATTTATATGAAATTTTCTGTTTGCTTGATGTTCTGCTTCAGGCACAGAATTTCAGACAAATCCAACAAGAGAGCTAAAATGACAGAAAAAGCTGCAAATTGCTACAAAAATTGATTTTTCAGAGGTACATGACATAAGGCCGGATTTTCAGAGGCATGCTTGAAGTGGGACACGTGATTAAGGAACTTGCTGAATCAGAGATTTTGTGTACAAAAGACCAGTTATGCAGCTAACGGGCTGTGCAAATAGACTGTGTAATTTCCTCACGCAGTTGTAACTGCATACAGAAGAGCTATGTGTTCATTGCTGCTACAACTTACATGAATGCTACCTGGGAAAATACAACACTTAGTATGGCAGCAGCTCCAAAGATTTTCTACTGTGAATTGAATTTTAGCTTCTACCTTGTCTCCACAGGTAAGATCTGCCTTGAAAATCCAGTAGGTTAGATGTGGTCTGTGGTAGATTGATCCTCCAAGACTTGAAGTGACTCAGACACTTGATCTGAGGGAGTAATTGATAGCAGTTATAGGTTGCCATCCAATCCTTGGACCAGCGAGAAGATGAGGATGATAACACAGTTTGTGGGTGAGTTTCATGGCTGTTTCTCGCCAACAGAGGACTGCCAGGATGGGTTTTGTCCAAGACCATGGTGGAGAACGTGCTCCAGCCTCTCCCAGGCTCTGCTGTCTTTCTTTTCTCATCCCTGGCTTCTTGTCCTGGTCTCCTCACCTTTCCAGACTTTCCTATTTTTCAACCTGCGAGCTCTTTATCCTTCACCCGGCCTCTCCTCCCAGCCTTTGGTGCAGTCTCTGCAGCACCCCAGCCCACAGAGCCAGTGGCCTTACCTCAGTCAGTCTTTGTTCCCCTCTCCCTTCCTCTCCTTGCGAGGCTCCTGCTCCTCAGATACTTTCCCCATGACCTCCCATCTTTGTGCCGGTGCTTGCTTCCTCTGCCTTTGAGGGGGGCACCTCCTTCTCCGTGCAACCTGGGCACCAGGCAGGGGAATGTCAAAAGGTCAGGAGAGACAGGTGCCATGTCCTCCATTCGTGCACTGAGAGCCACCCTGGCCACCAGCAGCAAGACATGGTGACAGTGAAGGAAGATGGGTGGCCCTGAGCCGGATCCAGCCCACAGGGATGATGGCTCTGCAGTGTGTTTGGTACGTGTTGGCTTGTGAAAGGGTGAGATATGCTTAAAGCAGGTGAGACCCTAGGAGAATTTAGCAACCACATTCAAGCAGGATGAAGATAAAACCACCGTCTCCCCCACAAACGAGGCCATGAGAATAAATTGATTAATAACCCCAGAGTAATGATGAGTGGCACAGAAGACACCATGAAGAAAGAACAAATCTGCCTCTGAGAAAGCCTTGGATAATGTGTGGTCAACAGGGCATTGGGCTATGCATCGAATAATGATGAAAAGCAAAACACTGAACAGCTGCTCACTTGGTGGGCACCATCCTTTCTGTGCGAGGAAAGAGGCAAGGGCTTGTGAGTGGTGGGGGGACAGTGTATTCACAGCAGTCTGGCTTGAGGGCGATTCAGAGGAAGGAGTTAGAAATCTAGTTGGTGGGGAGAGGTTGTGCCCATGTAGCCCAAGACGGGAGGTACGACTACTCCTTTATCATACAGTTAACGAAGTCCAGAGGCTTCTTGCAAAGCCTCTAGACTAGAAATTTCACTGTCCACTTTCAGATGGATGTTTCCCAGGTGTACCCCACTTTGCAGCCTAATGTTCCTTCAGCATAGTCTTGTGTGTGCATGCACAGCATCGTACAGGTTCAAAGCAACACCTCCTACCACACCCACCAATGAATAGCTGGGACAGACGATAAAGCAGATGTGTAAGACATTTGCGGTATGAAATGCTACTGAATAAGCAAGCAGCTGTATACTGATCTAGCGTCTTTTTTCCAGATGGTCGCAGCGAGCAGCATCCTGCAGGGAGCATTATAATGGTCAAGTCCTGAGCTGACAAAGGCTGAGTAAGTGTAATAATATCTGCGACTTGAAAGAAAGGATTGTACAATTCCTGCCAAGAACAGATGGCAAGATAGTGTTCTTAGCCACAACTGATACCGACCGACTAGCAGGAACCACAGATCTTTATTGCAAACATATCTTATGACAATTGATGCAATCCCTTAATCAAAGAGCCTTGACTGTTCCTCTAGTTAATTCCCCCATCCAATCGCCATTACCGGGCAGTGTCTGGTATAAGGCTTAGCCACATAAGCAGCTCCTAGACTCCTATCTCGTGAAGATGCTGGCTCCTATCGAGCATTACATCAGCCGGGTCAGATTAGATAGAGAAAGGGGCTTTATTCAGACTGCCTATCAGCGGTGCCTCACGTAGATGCTGTGACTCTTAAAGGATCAAAGGACTGAGGAGTGATCCCAGAACTCGTGGCATCAAGAGACATACTTGTGGCACAAAAATTAGGCAGATCCTCTGCTGAAAGTTCCTACTGGGGTCACAGCAACTGCTTGTCTTCTTACACATCTTAACATAAACTGTGGCTTGGATTTTCCATGAGGGTCCCCTTTGGGAAATGGCCTGAGTTCAATGTCTTGATGAGCTAAGAGTAGGCACTCGACCAGTACTGCAGATCAGCTGATGAGGGGCGACTTGATCAGCTGCTACAACTCCTTGCAGTGATGGACTGTGCCCTTCATCTAGACAAGGACAATTATTTGAGCACAGATTAGCCAGATAGAGCAAAGTTAGCTCCTTGTTAGCCTTCCCTTCAGTCTGAGCCGTACCTTTAAATATATGATATATTAAAATTTAAAATATTCTTTAATATGAATGTTAAGAGGTAGCAGTTAGAACACTCTAGCTAATGCATTTTACAATAATACCTTTTGTCCTAACCTAAACAAGTACTCACCAGCCATAAGGAAATTGCCCCCCATGTTTTATTTTTCATTCATCCCAGCTTTTCTTTTTGCTATATGTGCACTCTCCTTTCTTTTCCCACGGGACCTTCCATATTTATACTTGCTTCAGAAAGCTGTTGCTCTCCAGCCTACCATACATAATACCAAGCCTGTGAAATCAAGTTTGCCCTTGACCGTTCACCCTGAAGCCAGCAGAGAAAGAGATGGGAAAGGTGAGGAGAGAAGGGAAGGAGTATTTTTTTAAAGAGACACGCCAGAGCTGTTTTAAAAACCACCCTTTACCCACTGTTTATAATGGCTAAGGGATAGTCAGGACATGCAGATGCACATTGAAATGGGGTTGGGGAAAAACGGTCCTCTCCAAGGGGAAAAGAGGATTCCCATACGGAGGGAATGCCAGACCCAGGCTGTCTCAGTGGGCAACACCCTGCAGTATGGACAGACAAGGCGACTGTGGGGCAGCCTGAACCTGCCTCTATAAACATGCCCCAGCCAACCTCCACGCACCCCCCCCCAAATCCCAGCGCTTGCTAAAAAAATCCTGGTGGCCTCAGGGAGAGCCCAGGGCTCGTGTCTGGTTTAAAGGTCAACTCTGGGTGCCCGCAGCAATGCCAGGCTGAGCGTCTACCTCCTCCAGGCAGCGTTTGTTCCTCGCTCGGCTCCTCTGCACACCACCAAACTTGCCCACTCAGCACAAGTCATCTTTTGTAACGTCAACTAACGTGCATTCATTTCCAAAACCCACAAATGTGAAGCAAAAGCAGCCTTTGAAATGCCAATTGCACTTTTAAGGGGGATGGTTTTTCCTCTCCCAGCCGCATTGCTTTTCATCTTTACTGCCGTATATTTATACAAACCGTTGGGGTTGCGGGGGTTATCGTCGCTGCTGTTTTCTTTTCAAACAGATGAAAACTTTATCCTTGCGGATCAGGCAAAAGCTCAAACACTGTCTGTGCCATCAGAGCCTGAACCCACCTCCGGGGCTGCGGGCAGGGCATTTGCCTTCCCCTTTTGTTAGCTCAGCGGTTCCTAAAAACCCAAGTGCTTGTCTTTGATAGTCTGCACTCTGGTTTATTAAGATTCACAGACAATACTGTTTCAAACGCCAGTGGGGATAGAAAGAGTCTGCACATACCAGCTGAAAAATAACAAAGTGACATTCACTCAGAAAACGAAACATAATACATCTAGGGAAAAAACAGCTGAAATGCAGATGTTCAAGCGGCCGAGAACCCTAGAAAGTCAGAGTTCTGGAGGAGAGACGGAGGTGACAGAAAGCGAAGGATGTGCTTTGCGGGGCAACGTGGAAGGAAACACTCGGGGTGATTTTGGCCTGATGTTACGTCACCCCACGGGCAGACAGGGCGATGTCAGTGGTACGTGCTGGAGCCCGCTGCCCACTCGCTCAGGCGTGATGCCAGACCGTAAAGCTGAAGGCACAGCAGGGTGAGGCATCCCCATGCTGGAGCCAGGCTGCAGTTTGCTTTCCCTTGAAGCTTTTTGGCATTATATGCCTACACTCCAGCAGTCCGAGTAATCCTGTCTTCACCCAGGTGTCTTCCCACCTGCCGTGCCACACAGTCGGTGACTAAGATCTCTCCTGACACCGACAACAGCAGAAGCGCTTTGACCAGACCAGTCCTTGAACCGGCCAGGTCTGCAGAAGCTCCTTTGTGCCTTGTGTTGCAGCAAGAGAAATCCACTCAAGCAATAAATAAGGAGGTGCAATTTCTAAATGTTGGTGTGTGCTGCAACACGGCTGTAGGCGTCAAAAGGAATTTACCCATCTATACAGCTGCTGATGGAAAGACTATAGATCAAAGTTTAAAACATATAGCTTATAGTGCCATTACCTTAGGGTTAACCTTTCAGTATCTCCCTTGCGCTTCTTGGAAATGTAGGAAAGTACACTTCAAAGGGGCATTGATTTCAGTGGGGCTCAAAGCAAAGCACGTGCTCAGGAGGTGGGCTGAGGCACTACCTATAATGTCTTCTTTGAACAGTAGGGTGGTTGTATTTCAAGTGTATTTTGGATGCAAACACACTTACCATTCTTTAGGATCTGTTCTGCACTGGGACACATTCTTTTCATCCTTCTCAAATGGTGCAAAGAGAAATTCGCTGGTGAAAAACAGGGAAGTACTGGCCCTACGCGAGCAGACGTCTTCCTCTGTTGCCTCCTTCTCTCTCCTACCCAACAAAGAAACCCAAACTGTGTGCACGAGATCTGCAGAGAAGCTCTTAGACACTCGCTGTGGATAATCGAACACACCTGGGTCTTCTAGTGAAATCAGGACACTGATGAACCTCTTGTGACAGCTGTAGAAGTTAGAAAACTCCAGTGAATCCTAGTCTCGAGGAGCTGCTGGCAGGTTCCCTTTGCTTCCTTCCATGCATCTGGGCTCCACGCAGAGGGTGAGGGCCCTCATTTCCCAGGCTCACCTTAGCTCATTCTTGTGACGTGATAGAAAAAAAAAAAAGGAAAAGCTGTACTAAAAGATAAGACAAATGCACGCTCTGTCTCTTGCACCCAAAATGTAATATAAAAGGAATAAGACATTTTACACTAAGATTCTTTAACATTTCTCTCTGCCAGAAGGTCAGTGTAAGTCTCCTTCTCCTTGGTCTGCCCTTGCTGGTTCCCTTTATTCATGGCTGAGGTTCTCATGCCCTGTGTCCAGACGTCTGGATGTGCGGACGTCTTCCGCAACATCTTTAACTTACAAGGGCTTTACAACAGCTTCCCTTACAGCCCTTCATCTACATCTGAACCGCTTTCTGTGCATTTCCTCACCCTGGTGATGGTATTCCTAAAGCTGCATCTGCATTCAGAGGACTTTTGCTCATTTTGAAGGAGTTTTTGAATCATTTCCAATCCTAATCTACTTTTAAAAGCAGAACACACGGAACACATGGAAAATGTTATGTATAAACATGGTTTAAGGCAGTTGGTGTAGCTACCTTTGATCTCATCTTTTTTCATGCTTTCCTAGAGGAGTCTGGATAACCATGTCTTTCTGGTGGACGTTTTCTGAGATTTTTCATGTATTTGTTGCATAATTTTATTTTCTGGATAAAGGCAGGATCCGTGATTTTTTCAAATTATTTTGATTTGCAGACATCTATCCTGTAATGCTGAACTAAAGAGCTCAAGCCTACCAAAGGCTCGTTAGTCTTCACTGCTTTTTATTAACTCCTTCGAAGCAGACCCCTGATGTCCAGGAAAGCCCTGGGCTCGACCATGTTTTGAAAAAGCCTGAAGATGGCTCCGTGTTGATAAACATTCAGGCCCAAGACATTTGAAGAAACAATGTCCTCTTTCTTATTCCCACCGTGGTGAGCGTACATCCGGCTGTGCGGGGGTCTGAGCATCCCATGGCCCAGATTCCTTTCCTGACTTGCAATTGTTTTGCTGCGTGACCTATCTTCGTCATTGCTCCCCATAGCCCTGACTGCTGTCAGCCTCCAGTCCTGGGAAAGGCGCTTAACCTCTCTGAGGTTCAGTCGTGACCTCTGCAAAAGAAATTGCTTCAGAGCCTGACACGAGGAGCACCCTGGAAGCTGGAAACGAGCTGCTTTTGCTCGTTAACGGGAGCTCAAAGGAGCTAAAACGGAAGAAGAAATAAGCGTATGGTCCCGATAATCCTTCCTGTTGTCTGAATCGTGCCAGCCTGCCAAGAAGTCGTGTCCTGCTACCTGGCATGCCTGTTTTCTGGCCCTTAACGAAGAAAGAGCCTGTCGGAGCCGCACATCTCCCCCCAACTCGGCGGCTGGCAGGGTCCCAAACGACAGGCAGCTGCTCACAAGGCATTTCGGCTTTTTGCCCTGTGCTCTCTAACGCCCAAATGTTGGTGGGGAAAATATCAAGCGTTTGTGTTTGTCCTGAGGTTTCGCTGGACAAGCCGAGTTCTCCCCAACCCTCCTGGTGGAAAATGTGCTGTTTCATCGCGTGAATTAAACCCCAATTGCCGGCTCTCAAAATTTCAGAATTCCTGTGTGAAATCCTTCCCCGAGACGAAGGAAGTTGTCTCTCTCGTTTAAGGACTACAGCACATTGCTGCAGGTTTCACGTTAAAATGCCTCTTTCCTCCTAGTAACTCTTCATGTTCTCCAAGACTCGTCTCTCGAGCCCTGCAAGGAAGGCAGATTTACGTGTCACGGGTTTGAACATTTGGTTAATAACAACTTGTTCATCTCCAAGGAGCAGACTAAATGCAAACAGCAATTACCCTAAAATCATTTTCTATCAATAGTCTCAATTTCTGCGTTGTATTGTGTCACGTGCAGATGTGCTTCTGCTTCCCCATTGAAGACTGAGATGAATCGGCTGAGGGAGGGGAAGCACATGTTTAATTTTAGCTCTTTAGTACATTTTGAAACTAAACGCAAATGCTTTTGTTGTGATTCTTCGTGTACAGGTTATTATTATTTATTCACTGTGTAGGAAGTCTTCCATAATGTGAATATATGGTGATATCTGACATAGAATATTTCTTGAAAATCAATCCATTACAATCTGTTAACACTATCACACTCTTCTAATGTCCTCATTTTTAAGAATTTATCAATTCTGCCATCAAGAAACTCTCAATTTCTTCCTAATGACCACTTATAGTAACAGGACGATGATTTATATTTTTCTGGATGCCAAAATAAATACAGAAAATAATTCAGCTTTACTCACATCCCTTCTGTGTGTGTTATTTGGGTCACTGCACAATATCCTAAAAAATATTTTCTCATAATTCCACTTCTGGAACTGTAAGTGAATGAGACCATTGAAACTGTGAGAGTGCCAGCAACTTTTTGCTATACAAGCAAAAGGAAAAAATAACAATAATTATTTTAAGTGTCCATTGAGCCACAAAACGTCAAAACGAGAGTGAAAACTCAAACAGAGAAACAGGGTTTTGGGGACATAATGCTGCTGCTACTAGACAAGTAACCATCACATATACGCAAGACTTTCCTATTTCTATTGTCTTTCCCTTACGCTTTCCTGCTTTGTTATCCAGCTTCAAGTGAATATCAAGGAAGCAGTCAGCCCTATCATGAATGCTAATATTGTATTAGATGAAAGGTACCCACAAAGATGCAACATCCATGGAAAAAACACTATGAAAAATAAAATCCCACAACAAATAGATTTTCTTCCCACTTGAAATACAATGAAAGTGTTGCATTAGCAAATAATCCAGTGGCGTACGAAGATGTGCCTCTTAGCATTAAGAGGGAGAAGAAAAATACTGTATAAACCAACCTGAGGTCAATAAAGTATCACATTGCAGCTTATGGATGAAATTAAATCTCAGGCTCACAGGTTTTAAATTATGGTACTTCTAATAAACCTTACTGTTGTGTTGGTTTTTTTTTAAACTTATATTGCCTATTATATTTCAAAGAAGGAAAGACTCGATTTTTAGAGCATCTCATTTCAGCTTGCAATTTGCGTATTCTGTGCTTTTCCGTTTTCCTCCTGATTTTCGATAGAGCCTTTGAAAAGATAATTAAAAGATATGAATTAGCTGAGGGTGAGCATTATGACCAGCAAGCTCACCAAGAGGAAGATCTCTAAAACCGCAAGATGGATGAGAAGTGGTACGTACGCATGATAGCATTATTATTCTTTCCATTAGGCCATTTACTGCTCTTGATCTGTGACAGAGCTCCCACTGATGTCAAATGAAGTCGTATGCATTGATCCAGAGGGAAGAAAAGGCTCTTGCAGGAGGAATATTTTTTTCCCTCGTTCCCTGTGCGACAGAGAATTGATCGAAGCATAAATGCTCGGGCTAGGGAGTTCGGCACGGCAAAGCCAAGGCCTGATCCAAAGGGGGACTTGGGCACCTCCAGGGTAAGAGATGCAATACCCAATGCTTGGGTGGCCACCTACCTGCTATCTCTGATGGCCCAAGTTAGGCAGGTACGTTACCTACACAGCATGTTTAGGGATGGATTTGGTGCCTACAGCTAGGCTGGCGAGCCCAGGGCGCAGGCTCGGGATTGTCCGCAGGTAGGGTGGATGAAGCCACCCTGTTCTGGGGAGAGGTGGAAGAGTTCAGGCGGAAGGATGGAAGCTGTGTCTGCCATCGCTTCTCAGCGGCCCTTTTTCCCTGCCAGTACAGATGGCAGCCGCTGGTGTACAGACCACAGCCCCGCACCCGGCAGCGGCTATGAGAGCTCTCCAAAAGGCTCCTGCCCGTTTGCTGGTGACGCTGTCAAGGGTGGGGGCCAGCAGCCAAGGGAGAGCTCTCTCCCTGGGGTGAGGGCATTTAAGCCACAGCTCCCCAGGAAAGGGCATCACCATAGCCCTCCTCTGAAAACTGGGCCATTAATGCAAGGGGAAATGTAAGATTTGGAGGGCCACGAGGGAAGACAGCTACAGTTTGTAGGCACTCGGGAGGTCCCTGTTCCCAGGGGTGTCTCTACATTTAACCTCCACCAGCCTTTACTTGTCTCAGTGAGAAGAAACGTGGAGACGATGGCAGTGGCTGGCTGAAGCCGCTGAGGTCGGGACGGGAGTGCTCAGGGTCTGGATCTGGCCCTCAGGAGGCTTCGAGGACGGGAGCTCTGGTGCCCGCTGAGGAGGTGCTGCGGCAGCCGGCGGCCGCTGGGAAGGAAGGGCTCCCCGCGCCGGGCTGTGGGACGCAGCAGTAAGGAGCATCATTGCCTGTGGCGCAGACTACACGACCCAAACCACATCAGATCATCCCGAGCCCTTTAAAGAGCAGCCTCGAAAAGTTGCGTGAACTGGAAATCCGGCAATACGCAGGGTTGGATGTGGCCAAACTGGTGAGGCGGGGGCACTGCGCAGCGGCACAGCATCCCCCTCCCACCGCCCCGACAGCCCTTGTGCCCCGGAGATACTCGGGCCCAGCAAACTCTGTTTAGCCTCTTTGCCCTTTGAGTCATGTCTGATTTATACTCATCCCCCACATGTATAACATTTGTTTATTTCTGTAATTTATTAAAATACAGTAACATTCCATGCTTGGGGGGGAGCTTAGAGGGAGGGTAATGACTTACACATGTACTGTGCTACATTGGATCTTTTCCAGTATCATAAATAAGAGGGAAAGCAAGATTTTACAGCTCAGCCATTAACGAGAACAGTCCTCTATTGCATACGGAAAAACACTTTAGTTGGTAAAAGCTGACACAACACTGATGGCATTTAGCTGTCCGGCATGAATCATCTTCATAGAATAAATTCCAAAAGAAAATATTATATCATTAGTTGATTTGTAACCTCATTGCAGGCAGCTGCAAATAAATGTTTGCATTGGTGTGCTCTAAAACAGGCTAGCACAGCTCTAGAAATAAGTTAATCAAACTGTAGGTACTGGACAGACACACTCTATCAAGGGTTAAGCCTTCTAGGTATTCCTTTGCATTACCTTCAGGTAACTCCTTTTGTGCTTTTTTTCCTCCTCTCCATGCTAGGTAGTTTGCAGAAAGAAAAACTGAATGAGCAGTGCCCAGGAGTCAGTGCCCTCTTAAGAAACAGGCATAACTTGCAATTTCTTCACAGCATAAAAAGCGCCAGCGTCCTCCGGAAGACGCTCGAACACTGGAATGGAAATAACCTGAAAGGCAGAAATGAAGGTTCGACAGCCGCCCAGCTCCCAGGTTTGGGTCACACCGATGTCTCTATCCCCCACGCCAGAGAGTAAAGCACTGTCTTTTTTTCATGTTTTTGCTGCTAACAGAAGTGCTCTTCAATCTCTCACATAAAATTTCTCTCCAAGCTTGTTTACGGACCACGCTCTCCAGGACAGTGGTTATCTGCTTTTGCAGTCTTGCAAAGCACCAAACCTGCTCTCGCTGCCCTCGGGCACCTAAGGCAGCGCAGCTGGGAGCCTATTTGCAGTCGGCTCCCTCCACGGAGTCGTGTGGCTCTGAGGGGTGGCTCAGGTCTGAATCACCCCTGAAAGCACCTATTTTTTCTCACTGACTTGGGTGACTAAGCTCTAAGCGTAAGCACCTCTGTAACATTCCTAGTGTTAGGTGGGGAGAGCCTGGGTGCCAGCGCCTACGTGGGATGTAAGTGCCAGAACACCTGTGTGGATCCCAGCCCTTTGACCTTCCCAAATAGGATGGTCAAGCTTTATGCCTGCCTACACATGCAAAGCTGTTAGTAAAATAAGAAGTCACAGTCACTGACACTTTCTGTAGCTAATCATTAACATTGCTTGCATGCATTTGCCCGTGCCTTGGGAGAATCAAAGGACAAGTTTTGCATGAACATATTAGCAGAACCATCGTCAGTAAACTGCTGATTTTCTTAGCATTCAGTGCATGCCTTTAAACAACCTCCAAGTTGTGCCACTCCGAGCCAGCACGCTCCTTTGAGCGCAGTAGCTTGCACCGCCGTAAGTGTACGCAAAGTCTGAGTCTGAGATCAACTTACACCTGGGGCTCAGTCTTTCCTCGCTAATTTATTCTTGCAAGGACATTTCCTTTCTTTAAACTATTATAGAAAAAAAAAAAAATCTTGTTTTAGGAAGCTGCACACTGTGAAATGCTTGTACTAGTAAATAATAAGGAGCTTTCAGAAGCTGAAAAATTTCAATTCTTGCCTGGGCTTCCCCAAGGAGCTGATTTCACCCACGATGAGCACTGACCTTCAACCTGCAGCAAACAGCAAAGCGGGCGATGGGCTCGTCACCCCTGTTACGTGTGTTTCTGTGACACCTTGGGACTCCGGGCCCAAATCTTTCATTCCATTGAACTTGAAGAATGAGTGAAGTCAACTGTCTGTGATCCAGGGTAACAAGGGGGCTGAGTTTGCCAAATAACAGAAAAATGCAGAAAATGGGGGTAGAACGGGAGAGTGCTGGGAGGCTTGAGCTTTATGTAGCACAAAAGCAATTCTCAGATATGAGGTGACCTTGAAAGCCATTCAGCTCGTTTTCACGTCAGCTAATTAGCCCAACTGGCTCCTGCATGTAGGAAGGAGCTCGTGCCTGCGTGTGTCTAACCTGCACCTTGGATAAGGCAACAGGAAATACTAACTCTGTGCCCAAGACCTAGATGTATGGGGAGCAGCAATAGATGATGGAAGAAGAAAAAGGGAAGGGACATGGCAATAAAACCAGAGATATTTCTGCGTAGTGAGCACCCATCTCAGCTTTTGTGCCGACTCCAGCAGATCAGGGTAAGGGCTGTCCTGCCACGGACAGACGGCCGTGGGCTCTCACGCGGCTGTTGTTGTGAGTAGTTACTCTCCGTGCAGCAGAAGCACCGACAAAAGCCAAGCTGAGCATCGCTAAGTAGCCACAATGAACATGGGGGAAGTACTGTCTCTGAAGTGCTATGTAGGTGACAAAAACAGGAACGGAAAGGTTAGGCATCTAGACAAAAACAAATAGGTCAGTCTCTTGGGCCAAGCCATCTAATTCAGTACAAACTTGTTTGAACCCCAGCCAAGAGACTGCTGTCTAGTGAACCTGACAGATCAGTGGGGACTGGCGTGATCTCAGCCACAACCCAAAAAAGAGTCAAAAAAATTTCCCGAATCGCTGCTTATGTTAAACAAGAAAGTTACAATGACTTCCTAGCACTGCCACACTAGCACTGGGAATTTCATCTGCGCAGGGACTGTAGAATATTTTGGGCATCTGAAGCCTCTCGGTTCCTTTTCAGTTCACAGCTTTGCTCTTCAATAGTCTTATTAAGAAGCATGCAGCAATACATTTGCTTGGATATATAATTATATTCAGACAAGATTTCCATATAAGGGCATATTCTTGATTAAATTAAAAAAAATAATTTTCTATAGAGTCATCTCTATATGTTATGCCAGACCTCAGATTTATTTTGGATACTGCCAGCAGGAAACTTTGCTAATGAAATAGAAAAGGGACTTGTATAAATTCTTACATTACACCATAGAAAAGATCCCTGAGATCTGCATCCAGATGATATTGGATTATTGAGAGATTCGAGCACTTAACATCTCTTTGTTCCTTATCAACACGTAGTAGAAAGGAACAAATTAGCTTCCCAGAAATCGCCTGATGGTTCTAATGCTGTCGACACCAGAGGAAACGTCAAGCAAATATGTCACCATATTCCAGAGGAATTACCGCCTGTGAACCAGGCTATTAGACGCTCAGCCTTCCCACACTCCGCTTTGCAAGGATATAAGGGCTGGGGATTGACAAGAATACATCAGTTTTTCACCCAGACGTTTTTCTCACAAATGTTGCCTAGCTAATTCATGGGGTAATTTCTACCCCTCCCTAACTCAGGCAATTTGTTAGGAGCCTGAATGCCGTCCTCCTTTGATTAAGAGCCCAAACTTTGGGAGACAAAAACAATATTCCCTTTGTCTTTGTGCAGCACCACACACAAGAATAGGACTCGATAGGTAATTAGAATAATGACCGTAATGGCTTAGCAAACAGAACGAACTCTTAACTGCAATCGCAAAGGATCGCTCGCCTTAGCTATTAAGAGGGTGCTACAGAATCGAGGTCATTGTCTCTGCAGGTGATCAGCAATTTCACAATAGTGTATCGCACACGGTTTCCATCTCTGCCATAGCTAAGCATGCAGTAT
Organism: Sagittarius serpentarius; assembly: GCA_034782735.1. Lineage (NCBI taxonomy): Eukaryota > Metazoa > Chordata > Aves > Accipitriformes > Sagittariidae > Sagittarius > Sagittarius serpentarius. The sequence continues at coordinate 29,965,707 of JAVKLA010000008.1, forward strand.
ATTCTTTATGAATCTCATTGGAACAACTACACATCTCTCTTTCAGATCATTCAGATAAACAGAGATGTCTTGGTGTACCAGGAATATTGTCTTTCCTCTGGCCGAGTAGTGAGTGAGGTGATACCAAGGATCGGTTCAGGGCCTTTGATCTGTCATCCATTAAATATAATTTATGCCTCCTCACTAGTGAGAATTATTGTTACAGAGCCAAATGGATAGTTTCTGTGATGTCTCTGATGACATTTGCCGTTTCTCATGGGATCAGCAGTTTGAATTATTTTGCATGTCTAGATAGCGGGGGAGAAGAGGGATGACTCTCTTTCAAAGAGGGATAACTGCGTTCAAAAGGAAAGGCAGACATATATTGAATTCTTGACCATGGTGGCTTCTTCTGTAAAGTTAACGCTTGACAGAGCCTGCTCTAATTATCATGTTTTGGACGTAAGGCGGGTGGAAAATCGGCTGGATTGCCGGAGCCAAAGGGTGGTGGGCAGGGGTTCAGGGCCCAGCTGGAGGAGTTCGTCAGGTTTTGATTCAGGAGCATGACCTGACAACAGGACAGATGGCCTCATCAGTGAGGTCACTGGCGGTCCTAAGTCAGGGGGAGCAGGGTAAGCTCTGGAGCAGGGCCATCGTGCACAGGGACCTAGGGAGGCCGGAGAAGTGGTCCAACGGGAACACTGTGAAGGTGAGCACGGGAAATGCAGGGCCCTGCCCCTGGGGAGGAGTAACCCTGCGTGTACCGGTGGGGGCTGGGGGCAGCCCGCGGGAAAGCAGCTCTGCAGCGAAGGACCTGGGGGTCCTGGTGGCCAGCAAGGTGACCGCGAGCCTCATGGCAGCAGAGGAGATCAGCATCACCCTGGGCTGCGTGAGCAAGGAGCGCAGCCAGCCCTCCTCCCTTTGCTCCTGGTGCTCCCTGTTGGGTTACCGGCCCCGCTGTTCGTGAGCTGCTCTGCCATACCCAGGCATCTTACAGGTTTACGCCATCAGTCGGATGCTGCTCTGCACGTGACAGTTCTCTTTCGGTTTCGTCGGGTGCCGTCTCTGCTCGGGCTGGGACACTTCTTAACTCGCCCCGGTAGGCAACGAGCGGAGCGAGCTGTGCGGCAGGCTGCGCTCGCTCAGCCTGCAGATTCCTTTTGCACGAGCTAAGCTTGGGCACAGAGCTCTTAAATAAGCTCTTGAGCTTTCCATTCCCTTTTTGGGCTAGATTATCGCAGAGGCTGAGGCACGTAACTACCTGGCTCCTCTCGTCAGTGGGGGATGTTCGGCGTCTTGCAGGCTCGGGTCCTTCAGATACACAGCTCTGGTGGGGAGAGCGGGCCTGTTTTCGGCTGACATAGGAATTTGTGCCTATTGCTCATGGGTGAGACAGGGAAAAAAAACCCCTCTATTCATATCTACCGCCAATGGGATGTCACAAAAAATATCAGACTAATGAGGCGCTTTACAACAAAACTCAGTCGAGACTTTTGTTATAGTCAAATCAGTCTCCATTTTAACAATTCCCTGTGGCTTGTACATGCTCATGATTATCGTGGGCATGAGTGCGGTCACTGACTCCAAACACTGCCGTCCATTTGCATACCCCAACTTGGAGGCATTCAGTCATAAACCCCGGATCTGCTGAGAATCTGCAAATGGGAGTTAGCAACTTCTCATGTGCAAATGCAGGGAAGTGGAAAGCATTCAAAACCGCTTGGGTATGCTTGCATAAACCTTTTATGGCACACACTAACAGTTTGCGATTAAGTGAAAGGAGGAAAAACTGGACTGACCCCATCATTCAATAACAATGGCATTTTATAGAGTATAGGGGGACTTCAAAACGGACCTCCAGACGCGGGCGAGGAAGTCATTCACTTTTGTGTGCGCACCGGAGCATACATGGTAAGATCCATTCTGGCCAATTTAAGCACTTAGTTTGTACCTAGGTGTAAGGTGCATGGTTTCATCTGCTCAGCTGTGCATGCCTACATCTGAGTAGTCGTGTGGATTCATAGAGGAGAGCAATGAGCTTGTTTTAAGGCGCAGCTGCCTTTTTACTAAGAGAGATGTGTGAAACAGGTCAGGGAATGGCTTCCTAAAAGCGCCCATCCCTGCCCATTGACTATGAAGGGTGACTACATCTAGCCAGATGACCCACCTCCTAATAGATTTTATTAGGACACAAAGAGGGACGAATCATACCCTAGTCCCTTGAGAGTCCTGTAGTGTCAGCCCTTAAAGGATTCCAGCAGGAGAGCCCGTGTCCCAGCACAGTGGTCTCCGCTTAGGTGAGATGTCTCTCTGGCTTGCCCTTGCTGGGGGTCTTCTCTCTCTGTTGACTTTGGAGGACAGCTTCAGTGGGTGCTTGCAATATCAGCACAAGCTAAGGGCCTGAAGGCGACAGGCTGCTTCCCAGCCGCCGCCGCCAGACAGGAGAGCTTCATCAGCCATTCAGGGTCTTAACTTGTGAGAGGGATATGACCCAGCAAGAGAAGTTAAGAACCAGAAAAGGTCAGAATTTTAGCAGGAGTTACTGGAAAAGCACTCTGTCAACTGATGACCCAGTCCTCTGGAGCATTTCCTGCACATGTAGCCCTTTTTCAAGGGGTTAAGTGGTTTCTTCGACTGTGAGCATAGGACAGGGTTTGTTGGATTGGATCCCTTTTCATGGAAAGATTCGCTATGCTCAGCAGTTTGTTACGTACAGCATCCTCTGGAGTGCAAATCATACAGTAAAAGTTGCAAAAGTAGTTTCTACTATAAAGCCTTGCTTTCACGGCACGCCAAAAATGTTGCCTTTTCAGATGGGGCATTCCAAGGTTGATTGCAATCCAAAGGTCACTGCTGAAAAGTCAGAGCAAAAGGCTTTCGGTTAGTTGTGAGCTGTGATTGTCCCTGTACGTGTAGGGAATTCACTCATTTTCAACTTCCTCTACCATCCTCTGACGTATGTACCACAGACCAGTGTGGTAAAGTCACAATATGGGGTAACATGAACCACCAGGATGAGCTGACGGATCGATCATTGTGTTCTCAAAACCCTGTCACATTTATAAGCACGGCTGAGAACCCAGGGCCAAACCTGAAATGGCAGCGAAATTAAAGTCTGGAGGTTTTTCAAACCTTTCCTGACAAGGCTGCGTAGGAGACATTGGCTTGTCTGACAGCATGATCTTTAAGGGCAGATTGCATACGAAGTGTCTTTCAACTTTGCATCCTTCCCATGGAAATCAGCAGTCACTCTAAAAAGACTTAAAAATGGCTTAAATGCTTTAAGCACCAGGAAGACTTAATAAGGATTTAAGTTGCCTTTAATGCTTACATTGTGCTACCTTAAAGATTTAAGGCAGCTTAAATGCTTATGTGCCTTAAGAAGTTAGGGTAACAATCACTTTGTCTGCACAAAGCCCAAATAATCGGGATTTATTTGGTGAAACACTTTAGGAAGGTCTTCAAATCACCTCTTTTCTGAGGCTATTAGGGATGTCTTCATTAAGGGTGACCTGGCAGCACCTGCTAACAGTTTTGCCTGTATACCTAAATATCCACGACTTTTGCCTGCCACCCAGCACGTCAGTACTTCAGGTTTATCCCAACCAAGCATGTACGCTGCTGCGGGCCCGAGAAAAGCTCTTACGTCCCTCTTGTTCCTGCGGGGAGCTGAGGCACCGTCAGGCCGAGGGATTTGCCCAAGACGGCATGGGAAGCGCGATGGCAATGAACTCAGCTCTCCCACCCACCAGGTCTCCCTCCAGCCATGGCAGCTGGACTGGCTTCCCTACGCTGGTTTCTTTCCTTTTAAAGCACGACCCCCTAACTCAGCTCCGTGGGCATGGATGAAACTGCACGGACGGGAGTTTGGACTATTATTGTTCTACTGTGGGGCAGCCCCACTTCTGTGGGACCCATCTATTTCCTTGTGTCCAAACCCCATTTCTACTTTAACCCCAGTCCCCCTCCCCATTCTGCTTCATTATACAGAAGCCATGAAGGTATTTTTTTGCCATCTTGCTGGAGCATCTTCTGAGAAGTCTTCTCCCCCCTCCCTCTGAGAAGCCAGCCCCCCCCTCCCCCCCCAGGAACTGTTCCTACTGCTGGAGTTTGGGACTGCAGGCTGGACGTGGGCCTGGGCAACCTGCCCTGCTTGAGCAGGGGGCTTGGACTAGCTGACCTCCAGAAGTCCCTTCCAACCGCAACCACCCTCTTATACGTCCCACATGCTTCAACATCTGCTCCTCTGAGGATTTTGAAGTAATTACAGAGGAAGCTCATTTCTAGTGCCTAGTTTTACTAGTCGGTAGTGAAATTCTACGATATCTGTTGGATAACGATTGCAGTCAGCCTGGAGACAAGAGCAAAGAGCATGGGACGGGAATGCGGCGGGTCCGGGAGGCACAGCCCTGGGAGTAAACACTGGCGGTCGTCCCTGTTTGCATGCACTTATTTGGAGTTACAAAGTCACTTCTTCCCCTCCTCTGACACGTTCTCTCGCTTGCTCTTCTCGGAAATATCTTTTATATAAAACAGCAAGTGCAGCCCTGTAGAGCAGGACGAGCTCTAGGCACGGGCAAAGTGGACGGATGCCCACGGGGAAGGGCTGTCCCGAGGCAGGGAGGAGGGAAGGGGCTAGCTCAAGGTCTGTGACCCTGCTCTTCACTTGGCCTGGGACAGAGCCCTGGAAACCAGAGACACCGATGCTGATGCTGCTGAAGGAGAGGTTGGGCTGTAGCCATGAGCAGGGGCATAGCCTCCCCCGGCAGCATAAGTTGTTCGGCTCAGCTCTCATGTCCTATGGGCAGGCGTAGCAATCTCAGCTCTCCATCCAGACTCCTTCTTACTGGTTTTTTTTCGTTTTTTCCCCCCCCTTGCCATAACACGAGGCACTGCGTTCAGCCTTGGCCTGGCCTTTGGCCCTGATCACTAAGGTAACAACATTCAATTTTGCATGCAGTGCTGCATAGCTTAACCTGCTGCTGCCTCAGATCGAAATTACGGGGCCAAATTCAGCTCTGATGCATGAGCGCTCTGCTCCCTACGGCGTTCCTCTGCAGCATTTCTCCCCGAGGCCAGCGGATCTATACCAGTCTGGCCAGGGCCACGTTCAATGCACTGAAGTTCGTTCATTCGAAGTTTGTTCTTCATCTTTGCCGGTTGAAAGGCAAGGGGACGGGGAAATGCTTGGGTCCGCACAACCGATGTGCTGTTGCCTGGCTGGCTGCTGAAACAGCACAGCGCAGAAAGCTTCCCGTGGGATTAGCCATGCATTCAGCGTGTCGGGAGCTCTCCCAGCTTTTAGGATGGGGAAAGCATCCTTACGGGCAGTGGGACTTTCACAAAGCACAGCCAGGGTGCCCCAGCGAGGATGTCACTTGCTCTCTGTGGACACGCCAAGCAAGGGTTTGTCAATATTGCTAGGGGCAGAGCAAACCAATCCATTGCATTTGTGCTGAATTTGTTTTGCAAATGTTGTTTTGAATATGCTACCAAGAAATGGCCCTTTTCTGGCTTTTCTCCAGCAGCTGGGACACATCCCATTCCCAAAGCAGGCCACGAATGGAGAGTTCCATGGAAAGCATCGGCACAATGAATAGCCGCAGCACAAATTCCTCATGTCAGGTCTTCTGTAACTTACGTCCCCTTCGTGCCAAATGGCACCAGGAGCTGCTCCTCTTCTGAGGGGAGGTTTCGAACGCAAGACCACCACTTTGGTATGTAAATTATTTTACAATATTTACAAAATTTCCATATTTCATGTTATAGTTAATATTTAATAATGGTCATTAACTGTAATAATTGTTATGAAGTTGTCTTCATGTTTTCTATTATTACCTCACTTGAAAGTTACCTACCAGTCTGATATGACTAACTTTTCCTGCCTTTTTTTTCAGTAAGCAGCTTTGGAGGAGCAAGAAAGTGGTGAGCACAGATGTTTATCCTAATGGCCTTACTTTGTGTGTTTTAACATACGAGATAGACATCCACTGTGTGGGCTAGGTAACAGGTAATATACGTTCAAGTAAATATATACACACTGAAGAGGAATGTGGAAACTCTTCCAGGGTTTCTTTAACATGGTACAGAGCTATGAGGTTACTACCCATCCAGAAAAACTAGAGAAACTAGCTCTGATCCTTTAGGAAGGAGCAGACGAAGGGGGCTTTGAGTGTTTTAGAAAATAATGACAAGAAGTGAGGGCTCTAAATAACCTATCGCCTTCAAATGTTGCTGCTAAGCTTCGTGAGTTGGGATCCAGTTTCATTTTGAATAGTGCCTTTCATGCAAATCGCATCTCTGTATGCTTCAAGGCTCTAATTAGAGTGTTATGACTGAGATAAAAAGAAAAATCGGAGATACGAGCAAGTGTGGGTTTAGATAAGCTTTGAGTAAGCTCGGAGAGGCAGTGAAGCGGAGAGCTAATGTCATCTCCCAGTGGGGGTCAAGAATTTAAGCTCAGCGTATGCAGGATGGGTGGGCCCAAAAGGAATGCCAGATGATTTAAAATAGCAGAAGGAGCTAATGTACAGGATGAGCTGCCATGGGGGAGAACAAAAGCAGCTGGTAGAACAAGATTTTTTACCGTCTTTTGTTCAAATGAGTTACAAAAGGCAAGGAAAAATACTCGGGGTCGAATGCAGAGGGGATAGATTTGTACAGACTTCGTAACTCAGTCGTTAGATGGGCTGTCTTCTGGAGCATGCTACTGTATGATTAGTTCTTGAATTAATTAGGAAAATAACAAATGGTCCATCCTCCCTGTGGTCAGCGCTCTGAACCTCATTAGCACGAGTGCACAACCCATTAGCGGAGGACTTGCAACATCAAACCCTCCAAAGGCTTGCTGGTGAGCAGGATGAGATCCGGGAGCCTTCAGCAAGCCCAAGAGCTACAAGCGTCCCAGGGGATCAATACTGACGCCTGTGAGGATCAGACAGCGTGGCGAACAGGAAGGACTTCATGGACCATCTAGGCCAATTGAGAATACCAAGAAATTTTTGCAAGCTTGCTTTTTCTATCACACTGGAGAGAGCTGGCGTTGCTTTGAACTGCTTGGTGCTCATAGTCTCGGGATGTGTTGTTTCCCAAGGGCCAACAAGAGAGAACTTGCAAGCTGCTGATAGCCAGGCAAAAAAAGCATGCCGTAACGTTTGGCTTCCCAGCTTATTTTCTGACGAAGGTTATTTGGGGTTGTATTTTCCCCCTGAATTTTCACACATAACTACATTAGTATAATCTGAGTCATGTCTGCATCTTTACAAAGAAACGGATCCCCAAGGAGTTTACAGATTTGTCATCCCAGCGCTCAGTCTCCAAGAATGATCCTTCCAGACCGTAATGAGATACTGTGTCTGTTCATGGAGACAAAGCCTGTCCTTGGAAGCCTGTCCAGCTTTTCCGAAGGAGTGAACAAGAGTTGTGTGTACATAACCCTTCTGCCAGGACTTGATGGGCAGTAGCGAGGGCTGGGTTCAAGGGTAAGGGCATGACTACAAACACTCTAGCTTGAGCTCAGAACCAGCAACCTGGGAAAAATGGGCTAAACCGCCTGATGGGCAGTCAGTCCCAAAACGTTCTCAAACGAGGGTCAGATAGATAACAAGAAATGCACTAATTAAAGGGAAAAAAGGACATTTGAATGAGGTGGGTAAACGGCATCATAATAACGAATGCCTAAACGGCAACAATTTCATTTTCTCTTGCTTTGGGATACAACTGCTTGGCAGCTTTCGCCCTCCTGCGTAACCTTCACCAGTGGTTTCGGAGTTAGTCTTGCAGGATAGCAAGGACGTATGCAGCTGTGAGTCCGTGCTCTGCCGTGTGCCCCTTGCTGCTGGCTGCTCCTGCAAAGACGCTCCAGCACCTTCCCTTTGCAGCTCAGGCGCTGGAAGCTGTGGGGTTAGGTTGGGGCAACCGCTCATCCCAGGCACCCTCTAAAAGATCTAGCTGGCCCGTGCTTGCGCACGTTATTGCAATCACCAGCTTTTCTGCACGCAATGCTATTTAAGCAGCACGTGCAAAAGGAACGCGTCGCAGCTCTGGCTCCGCGTTTCACCTGGTAGTAACGGAGCCCCCCTGGGTTTGGGCCCTTTGGCCTGTGGGAATTCCTGGGGCTCCAGGGGGATGCACGGGGGCAGTGCTCTTTTTGCATGTATTTTCACTCTCTAAAGAGCTTTTTAAAATGGGAATTTATTTGGCTTCCTGTAGCACGTGGACTGTATCTCCACCTGACTGCAGACGTTTGCTAAGGACATAGGTCCCAGCCCACTAGTTAAATCAGTTGAGTTATTTGCTTCCAGAAGTGTCTAATCCTAGAAGAACGTGAAAGGATCCCGGCATCAGGTACATTTGGAGTACATCATCCGTGGGTTTGGGTTTTTTTTTTCCACTTCGCTTAGGAAATTACTGATTGCATCACACTTCAGAGTGGAATGGCTCATAGACCATTTTTTTTCCCTTGACATACCTGCTGGGCTTATTAGTCATGTAAATGCCAGCCGTTCCTGGAGTCCGGCTGAATTATCGCTTTCAACGCTACCTTGTGAAAATTGTTGCCGTGCATGAAACATTTGCTGTTAGTGTCATGAGAGAAACAAGCAGTCACACACCTATGGACATGGCCCTGTATGCAGGCAGAATGGAAAAAACCACCCGCTCCGTTATGGCAATGGAGGTGCGCATTGTTCTGAAAAAGCATTTCTTTTTGGGAAGTTTATACCTGTTGTCTTTCATTTTCGTCTGATGTCACTTTGCTCTTGTGTTAAATAAAAGGAAATAATGTGTTCGGCTGAAATTCTTTGTGTTACTTTAGCTGACATGGTTTATATTATCTCAAGTCATTCTGTCAGGTTCCTTCATATTTACCATCCCTCTCACCTGACTCTTTTCATCTTTCAGCCCCTTCCGCTCCTCAAATCTTTTTATTGCTCTTTCTATACTCCTTCAGACTATTTTGACCTCATCTCTGAAGTGCCTCACAGGGTTTTCGAGTTTCAATTAACGTGGGCAAATTGATGCCTTCAGCATAGTTCCTCTTCTCTTCCCCTCCTCCTGCTCTGCTCACCCAGACGCCCGTAGCCCTCTGCTGCCTTTGCCATGTTGCAAGCGAATTCTTGCTTTGCACTCTTGTCGGCAATTTTTATCCACGACGGAATTTTAACCACGTGCCTGTTCAGTTTTCTGAGGAGCATTTTTAAACCGCGGCTGAGAAGGCAAGTCTGTTTTTTAATCGGTTCTGCTCATCTGCAGATGAGCTAATAGATGATGGGAGAGGCACAGCCTGTCCTTGCAGAAGCCGTGCTGGTCTGCTGCTGTCCTGCGATATTCACCGGGTTGTTTTAAAGTAGCGTTTCAGTTATCAGTTCAGCCAGTGCTTCCCGTTCCTGATTCAAGAATTCCTGGTCCACAGCTTTTATTTTCAAGACTGGTACAATCACTGTGCTTTGGAGGGTCTTAGCAGTCCAGAGAAAAATATCCCAAATTCCTTTAGGATTTAGGGGGGGGATGTTTTTACTGGCAACTCAGTCTCATATCGGTTCCAGTCCTTGGTTGTTTGATACACGGTGCAGGACGGAGGAAAGAAAAGAGAAATGAGCCTCCGAAGTGTTTGGGCTTTCAGGCTGGGAAACAAAAGTCATCCCCAGGATGCTCGGGGTCGCGATGGAGTGTGCTTCTGGAGGGAGAGGCGGCTGCCCAGAGGGCTTCTGCAGAAGCAGCACCTCCTGGCGATCGGAACGTCTGGCTCCACCTGGGACCAACAAGGATGCCGGCCAACACAGGGGTGAGAAGAGGACGGACAAGTGTCACCAGGCTTTGCGGGAAAGATGGGCCACATTTGGTTCACCCAATGCATTCCCAGTGCCGTGGTCAATGACAAACTCTTACCGATTCCTCTTGTATTGCTTCTTTCAGCCTCCCGGTTTGATCTGTTTCTCCTGACGAATTTACACATATGGAACTGGGTAGGGGATTGCCGTGGTTTAACACCAGCCAGCACCACGCAGCCGCTCACTCACTTCCCCCCCACCCAGTGGGATGGGGGAGAGAATCGGGGAAAAAAAAGGTAAAACTTGTGGGTTGAGATAAGAACAGTTTAATATAACAGGAAGGAAGAACCTAACAATGACAATAATAACAACAATAAAATGACAACAATAATAACAAAAGGATTGGAATACATAAAACAAGGGATGCACGATGCAATTGCTCACCACTCGCCGACCGATGCCCAGTTAGTTCCTGAGCAGCGATCCTGCCACCCCAGGCCAACTCCCCCAGTTTCTATACTGGGCATGATGTCCCATGGTCTGGAATACCCCTCTGGCCAGTTTGGGTCAGCTGTCCGGGCTGTGTCCTCTCCCCCAACTTTCCTGTGCCCCTCCAGCCTTCTTGCTGGCTGGGCAGGAGAAGCTGAAAAGTCCTTGACTTGGTCTAAAC
>JAVKLA010000008.1:29976132-30010203 GCA_034782735.1 Sagittarius serpentarius
CATCCTAAACCCAAACCACAGCGCTGTGCCAGCTGCTGGGAAGACAATTAACTCTCTCCCAGCCGAAACCAGGACAGGCATATATCTGCGACAGTGGGGAGCCCATGGTTGGAAAAACCCTGCATCGTGGTTTCTCAGTGGATGTACACAAAGGGTATAACTTTGGGGAGGAAGGGACTCTTTAGTTATGTGCATAGGGACAAGGGCACAGGCAAGAACATCTGTGTGATAGCTGGGATTTACCAACCAGAGACTCTCACGCAGGACGGTTTGTCCTGTGAAACACCCTAGGAGAGGGCACATTCCCACAGAGCACAGCAGAAGCCATCCAAGGATGTTCCTGCTCTAACTTTGTCTTTTCTATTAAAATAAAAGTAGAGTCGAAGCCACAGAGCATTGAAACCGTCCCTTCACCGTGCGATTGCCCATGGGCGCACGCAGACGGTGTGATTGCCCTTGCTCTGGGTAATGACAGGATTTAGCTCTTTTTTGTAAGCTCTCGTTAAGACCTAGCCCCATGTACACCTCCTGGTTACGTGGCTGCTATAGTATAGGATTGGTTTTTTCTCATTTTCTTCTGTCTTCTGTACAGTCTCTTTCTAGGAGATAGCTACTGGTACAATGCATGCAAACTGCTCTTTGCTGTAGTATTCAAAGGTTCTGGCTTCACTACATCTCAATAAATAACTAAAACGTTCCATCAGTCCAGTAGCATGGGGAGTGAGAACAATGTATGACCAGATAATTAAATGTCTTGTCTTTAAACAAGAAACAAAGTCATTTTTCAATAGAGGTTGCTAAACCAAGCGCCCTTGCTCATCTGACATGCTTTCGGGGCTGTGTTTGGTATTCTGTGACAAGTGATTGTGTGGGGACTTTGCTGGATGCAAACACTGAAAAAAAACTAGTTTATTCTGCTGTTCTGGCTTTCTCGTCCCAGATACGACTTTTCCAGTTTTGTTGAGAGCCTTAGAGACCACGGGTAACCCCGTTCAGCTCTGCCCTGGGTCAGCACAAAGAAGAAACAATACACAGGCAGGGCTATGCCCTTCTCCTGTGTCCCACGGGAGAAGGAGAGGAACCGTTCTCCGTCTCCTCTAGGGAAAAAGGTGCTGTAGGCCACGGAGAAGCGTCCCCCGGCCTGGCTTCCCCCTGTAGATCCTCCACGGGGCAACACTGAATTGCTCAAGAACATCTTCCAGGGACAAATTCAAGATGCTGGAATTTGAGAATGAACTATGCAAAAAAAAAATCAAAACTCTTCCTCAATTGGCCATTTATGTTATGACCTATGTGGTATCAAGCATTTTACTTAATTTAATTTAATTTAATTTAATTTAATTTAATTTAATTTTATTTTATTTTATTTTATTTTATTTTATTTTACTTCATTTAATTTCATTTCATTTAATTTCATTTCATTTAATTTCATTTTGTTGTATAAATGTGCAACAAAATTGGTCAAACCAGTAGCTAAAATAATTAACCTCAAGTAGTAAACAGGATAGAGGAGGATGAAGAGAAAACAGCCAACTGTAAAGGACAGTTGTGTCTTACTAACCTACTCTAATTCTTTGCACATCTCAACAAATAAAAGCAGATGTACCTTTGTGGCTTGGATACTTGTGAATGAATAGCAACAACAACAAAAAAAACCCCACCAAAAAACAAAACCCAAAACACGGAAGGGTTAAATAGTGAGGTAACAAAAATTGCTAATTATGCTTGACTTCCAGATGAGTGAAGGCTGTAGGGAATTACGCAGGGACTTAACAACTCTAGGCACCAGAGCAGCACAATGCTACGTGAAGTCCCCAGATGCCAAATGCAGCCTGATGCGTGCTGAGAGGAATGCGGTGAATACTCAGGCATACCTCACACAGGGTCTGACACGCATCAAAACCAGTCTGAAAACAAAAGCAAAGGGACTCTCCTGTTTTTCCTTCATGCTGCCTCAAAGCTTCCCATCAGCCACACAGCTGCCTCCTACAAACCGCTCCTGAAAACGCCTTTTGATTAATACAATTTTTTTTAAAGGCGGCAGAGAATAGTCTGCTCGTACTGCTCGCTTTTGTGGTCCTGCGTCTGACTTTGCTTGTTTTATACCTTGAGCTTGGTGGGTTTGCTCTCTGCGTCTGCAAAACCTGACTGCGCGCAGTCGTGCTCCATTGGGCACGGCGCCTGGCCAGCACGGTGATATGACTAAAGCTGCATGAAACGGAAGCGCAACAACTTGAAAAGGGATTGGAGGATTTTTTTTTTTAAATATAATGTAGAATTAACTGGCCACCTTGGACCACCATGCCATAAGAAATCATTGCGATAGATGGCCCTCAAAGAGGATGAGGGGTTTACAAATGAGAATCTGATACCCTTTCTTTCTTAAAAAAAATAACTTTTAATCTCATTTATCCAATGTCACAAACCACTTGCGAAGGGAAAGATAAGGGAACGTCTCCTGAAATATGACTCCCCAGTTGTCTCTTTAAATTTTTCTTGCATTTGCCTTTGAAATATTTGTCTCCGATTACGCTCAGAAATTGGACAGGAGGGTGGCTGGATCTTGACTCTACGTGAGATGACAATTCCCCTTATTCCCAGAAAAACCTGTTTGGCTGCATTCGCCAGTTACACCAGATACTTTATGATCCCCCTAAATTCCGAATTACTGAGCTGTTTTCCAGCTATCTGGGCCTGTTACACAACGGCGTTCCCAGGGAATTCCCAGGTTCACAGCAGAGCCGCACCTGGAGCGGTCGAGAGACCGGCAGCCGCGGCTGGGAATTTGCTCCTGAGCTCCCATCTCCTTTCCAACCTCTCTGCAGCCGTATAAGCAGAGGCGGGGCCGGGGGGGGGAACCAAAAATCTCTGCTGGGATGCTGGATTCGCCGGCCGATTGACGGGCCTAATCTGGTGCACATCGCGGTCCCGGATTGAGGATCGCATGTGACCCCCCGGCAGCCTCGGCATCTCCCGCCAGCTGCCTCCACGGGCAGAAGTGAGAATGTTAATAAACACCCAAATGAAAGGAAGTTGTTGGGTTGTAATTAACATATGCCATTCGTATCTGTCGCTTTGGCCGGCCGCAGCAGACAGGCTGAACCCATACATACAAATGAGTGTCTGCCTGAACTGCGGGGAGGGGAGGGAGAGATGATTTCATTGTGAGCGTCTGGTGCTGTCAGCAGCTTTAAATCACACGGGTACTTACTAACAAAAACAGTAACGACCATTGTGTCCTGGAACAATAATACAGCTTTTAAAACCTTGTTTTATCCAATGAACAGTTGGAAATGTTTGCTCCCCCTCTTCTTTTCCCCAGAGATGCTTAACTTAAAAGATATTCCAAGGGCGGGGGGTGGGGGGGGAAATAAAGGTCTGGCCCGCCAAAGGTATTTTCGGCAGCACCTACGGCCCTTTCGCAACTCTTCCCAGCGCCGCTGCCGGCGGGACAGGCGACGGCGGCAGTCCCGCGGGAATCACATCAACCCCCTTCCGAAGAAGGGCGTCAAGGGTTTCTGGAAGGTCGATAACCAGCCCGGAGCCACCTGCGCTGGCCGGGACTGTTTCGTTGAAGCGGTGATGGTGCTATTGTGTTTTCATTACCAGTGATTGCCTTTGTACGGCTGTGCACTGCCTACCTCACCAACTCCTCTCTCTTAGGGGGCTGCAAGATTAAAATGCACAGAGAAGCCCAGTCCCATTGGCACTGCCGGAGACCTCCCCGTTAATTGCTGTCGCTCTCTCCTCGCTCCAAAGAGATGTGTCAGGAACGGAAGGCTTAGCAGGTTTTGTCCTCGCTGAAAATCAAGCCTCTGTGAATTCGAGAAATAACGATAATTTGTAACCCCCGAATATACTGCTGGAAGTTAATTGTAATTCTTTTTTCACAGCCGTCTTAGTCCTCCTCTAGGTTTTTAAATGTTTATTTACATAAGTGATTAGTTCAAGTACCATCGCTACCAAACCCAGTAGATCTAGGACTGCAAATGTGATTCTGCTGAATTGCTAAACTGTGGTGAAAAACAACAAAGTCAGAAACGCCTGGGCTGTGCTCCAAGACACGGGATTTATATGATCACATTCTGCATCTTGGTTCAGTCTCGCAGAGTATTTTCCTACTTTCTGTATTAAAAGAGCTTCAAAGGTCTCTGCAGGAGTTTCTCTTTGGAGGCATTTGAGATGGCAGATGATAATTAGATATTTCTATAGCGCAGAAATTATTTTCTTTGCATTTCCCTGTTTGCAGGCAGAGCTGTGATCAGCAACCCTGTCTGACCCGGCCTCTCATCTTCCTGCTTTTAAAATGCCACAATTCTCCTGTTTATTGACTTTTTTTTTAAGAAGTCTTACTGCCTCTGAAAAAAAAAAATCCTATTCCGCTGTCCTTGCTTCCAGCTTTCTGCAGCAAAGCTGCCGCTGTCTCCTGTGGAATTTGTGTCCAAGGAAGCACTGCAGAAAACCCGTAGGATTCATCCCCAGTTCAGCTGGATGCAGCCGGTGCTCCCCGAAGCGGCCTGGGAAAAGCTGTGGGACCGTCCCCTTCAACTGGCCCTGCTCCAGGGGAAGAGCCGAAGGCCAGATGGATGAGAGAGCTGGCAAAGGAGTTGTTTGGTTTGATCGCTTTCCCAAACTTCATAATAAAATCCTTAGAGGTGGTTGTGGCAATACATCCTCCCCTGCATGCAGAGACGGACCGGCCAGCTTGGATGTGCCCAGCGTCACTGGATGCGCAGCCGGCCTGGTTTTCCAGCCTTTACGCCTTCCGTCTTAGCCCTGGTGTAACTCCCCCCATTTTCCTCCTGCTTTACATCACGGCACGGGCAGGAGGCTGGTGCAGCCACCCTGCATCATTGGGACCGTGCTGTGGTTGTCCTCGCCACCCTTCACCGTACCTTCGTCAGTCAGTGCCCTCTACTCTAAAGAAGCCCCAGGCTGCCACTCTGGTTTCTCCAAGGACCCCCCACCAGCTCCTGGCCCTACCTGGGGCTCCAGAGAAGAGGGGGGGGGGGGGGGGGGGGGGCTGCACCCCACCCTGGGGGGATCAGGGAGCTGCAGCCTCTATCACCAGGCTTGCTTTGGTGCCACTGCAGCACCGCACTGCAAGACGTCACTGGAACGATGTCTTCAGATGGGGACCTCAACATGCTGTTAGATTTTGAGAGGGGAGAAATATCCCTGTAATGCAATGTCATGAAGCTGCTGCTTCTTGCCAAAAGACTGCGACAGCTTTTATTCTTCCTTTGAGATGAAGTGGGCTGGGGAAAAAGTACTGGATTGCACACCTGCAGCTAGAGCCCAGCTCTTCTGAAGTCTTCAGCCAGCCTGGGAATAGATTTCAGAAGACTTTTTTAACATCAAGACAAAGGGGATGGTCTTGTACTCTGGGTATTTTCCTCTGCATGAAGTCCCACCGCCTGTAACAGGTTTCCCAGGGAGAAAATTCCGCTGTTTTAAACCAAATTCCCAGATCAAGACCTAAATCTAAGGAAGCTTTATGGAAGCCGGTTTCATTGGGTTTATCCACAAAAACTATTTTCTGGGTGTTGTGAATTTTCCTCGATCTTCTGATGATGCTGTTTTGACTCAGGAAGCCGTTCCACCCAGAAGCTACACAGAGATCAAAGGCACAAGAAGAAAAGGTTGCCAGTGAAAAGTTCCATTAGGAAGCAGATTTAATCTTAAGATATGTATATTCATCGTTGCTTACTGTATTTAGTGCAGTGCCCAGGGCAACCCATTACGTGAAGTGGAGATACAGCTCCAGCCTCGTGCTTCTTGCTCTCCATGGGTGCAACTTCCACCAGTCTGAGCCGGGGCTGCCGCTGTCCTGCCACCCACCCCCATCCCCATGATCCCATCTCCTCCATGGGCCAGCACCAACGTGTGCCTGGCCCCACGGTGCACAACTTCAGCCCTTCCACCAGCAAGAAACATCCCTGCACGTAATGGGTAGTTGTTTTCTGCTGGTCTGGCTCAGGGGCTCGTCCCACCCCACTTGCTGCCGACGGAGCGGGGACCAAAGTGCCATGGAGCCGCTCCCTGGGCTCCACGTGGGACTCCTGTGCGATGCCCTCAGCCCCTGTGGGCTTCTCTCATGCTGCAAGGTAAGCAATCCTGCACGTGAGCATTGCAGGACCAGTCCTCACGTTTCCACCCGGTGGTTTCCATGTATCCTGATCTCATGTGGTTTTTCAAGTTTTTGGGGAGCAGTTTGACCATGTTGAATGCAGCACCAGGGAGCAAGCAGCTCTGTTAGCCTCAGAAAAGGTTCAGTGTTTACTTTTCCTTTATTGTGCATATTTTAAAGAATCTCATTGTGTTTCTCCATCCAAATTTTTGCCATAGCTGAAAATACACATTTGTAATTCCGAAGGCAATAAGTGATAAGCCCTAACACACTGGAAACTAAACCAGTCATGCTTTTCCTTAATATCAACCATCTGCTAGAAACAGATGACAGGCAGGCACGTGTCAGCTTTCTTCAACTGATGCACCTGCACAAGAAAATGCCCAGAAAGGCCCATTTGCTAATCTGGAGATAAAAACTTCACCTCCCGTGTTTGCCACCTTTGTGAGAATGAAGCACGGAGCGTCCCCATGAAAACCCC
Organism: Sagittarius serpentarius; assembly: GCA_034782735.1. NCBI lineage: Eukaryota > Metazoa > Chordata > Aves > Accipitriformes > Sagittariidae > Sagittarius > Sagittarius serpentarius. The sequence continues at coordinate 29,982,744 of JAVKLA010000008.1, forward strand.
TCTGCTCCGGGGCATTGACCCCCCCGAGCCTTGCAGGACACCCTCCAGGAGCTGGTGTCCCCAGCACCTTTGGGGGTGGGGGGGGGGTGGGGGTGGCAGCCGCTGTTGTCACAGGCAGACCCCAACCCTGAAGAATTCGGGGTGACAGCACCTTCCCCAAGAAATGCCACCTCTACTGCACCACCAAGAGCTGCTGACCTGGTAGGCAGAGCCCAAAACAGGGCCAGACCTTGTGCAACAAGGAAACCAGGTTTTCTTCTGGAACTAATTTTTGGGGGTTGTTGTCTGGTTAGCTTTCTTTGCATAGAGAAGGGGGACTTCAGGAAGAAGGGAAAAAAAAAGGGCCCCTAATGCTTTTTAATTTCATTAGAGGAAACTCAGAGTTTATGGAGGCTGGTATAAGAAGGAGAGCAAGACAAAAATACAGCAGTTTTAGCATTAACATCTTTTCTTTATTAAGTTCTTTGTTGCTGTGAAGAAAAGCTGAGGTTCTTTGTGATTTGTTTGCATTTTTGTAAGACAATCATGTATCAAGTTTCCAGTCTCTAAGACTCACAAATTAAGTGCAAGTATCACAGCACGATGGATCCCATAAGGCATCATCATCTGGGATCACAGGATTACATAAAAATATGACATTTGATTTTTTTGGAAAAATTTAAGTTTTCCTTCCAAAGCTGTGACTCCCATATATACAGAGAAAAAAAAAAAAAATATCAACAGGGTTTTTTTTTTGAAAATGGGTACTTTTTAAAGCTCATTTCCTCATTTCGAAGGGACGTGACGCATGCTTTCCTGCACGCTTGGATGTGACAGTACCACTTGGTAACACACGGACACGAGAGCGGCAGCTTGAAAACCCCAGTCTGTGTAAGAGAAAACCAGTTGTAACAGACGCTTTCTTCCTCTGTGATGTGGTCATCTGCCATGTGAGGTATCTGGACACATGAGTGCGTATTTTTAAAGATGACACAAACCTCTTCTCCCAGTGTCCATTTACCAATCTCTTCCCTTAAACGCAGCTTGCACATACATAGCCCTACAGGTCCAGGAGGTCCCATGTTTCTCCCAGGCTAACAGTGTGTTGTGAGTAAATTCCTCCAAAGGGAAAGGTGAATTCTGTACCCGGTCTGAACTTTATTTACGTTATTTGTGTGGAAAGCCTTCATTTCTGGCTGCCACGTTGGAGAACCTCCGGACGACTTGGCTTCTTCCATAGCGTGCGTCCTCGTTGCTCTCAGAAACCTCACCTCCTTTTAGGACATCGCAGGCCCAGCGGTGGAAATTGGTGGTCACCTTTGAAGACGTGGCCCTTCGGCATTGTCCGTGTGTGAGGATGACCAGGAGGGCAGCAAGCTGCGGGCCGCGGCCGCCGGCGGCCAGAGGACGGAGGTTGCCGGTGGTTGCAGTGCTCCTGTGCTGCTGGAAGTCCTTCATCTGTTGAGTCTTCCTGGGAAAACAACAGCAATCTAAACTTCTAATGTAGCAAAACAAGCAGGGGGTGGGGGGGCGAAAGCCTACCTCTGAAGGCCCTTTTTATGCCTCATTAAAAAACTGAAAGAGGCCCAAGTGAGGTCTCACTGCTCAGTCCCTCTAATCTCCTTAACTTTGTCGTGAGTGTGTTCGGGTTCGCCCCCCCCCCGGTTTGTGATGGTGATAAGTCCTGACAGCCGTGAGACAGCATTTCTGAGTCTCTGGCTTCACATTCAGCGGTAAGGGCTGAACAGCAGGAGCTGTGCCTCCCTCCAGGTTCACCGGGCTGGAGACCGGCTTTCTGCTCCATGCATTTATCCATCGACTTAGCCGAATTCGTTATTTTTCCATGCAATTTCCAGCATGGCCTGCATCTCAAGTGGCTGCAGCGCCGTATCTGAACTTAGGAAAAAAGAGTAAATTCTTTCGGCGTCATGTCGTAGCGGCTGCTGGTGCTCAACAGAGACGGAGAAGCCTCCAGAGGCCAGGCAGGAGAAGAGCTATAAACGTCACAGGTTGGCCACAACAATATTCAAGAGCCATGCTCTCCCACAACCTTCCTAAGTCTATATCCTTCAAAATTTATTTGACCTTTCTGGCTGATTTTTTTATATATAGATCCGGTTTGACAGTTGTTTCTCCCTCACATTTTGGAATGCTTTGGCGTCACAAAAATGCGTTTCTATTCAGAGGCCAGATGTGTCCTCCAATAACAATTACATAGCACAGAGTAATAAAACTATTGTTTAGCCCAGTAAATCAAGCTGTTTAACCAAAGAAGCCAGATTGTTATTTCTTCACTGCACATTTATAATGCTTTGTTTGACTTCTTATACGTTCATGCATACATACATACACACACAAATACGTATGTTTCGACGCTCCGAGCGCGGTGATCTGCAGCACAAGCCAAGTGGAGCCCCCGTGTTGGCGACGGGGCTGCTGATCCATCCGAAAAGCGTCCCTCTGAGCAAGCCGGGGTCCCGGGGCCGAAGTCTCCCTGAGCCGGCATCCCCAGGGGTGCAAGCTGATGCGCCGGCGGTGCCTCGCCACCTCCTCGGCGGGAGCAGCCCTTCCCCTGCGACGTGCCACGTCGAGCAGCGGGCGACGCGGGGGACACGTGCGCTGCTGCTCTGAGCCACGGCTGCAAAGCACGTGGAGGTGTTGGGCAGGCAGGAGAGAAATTTAGGGGGTGCCCTGACCCCCAGCCAAGACAGCTTGAAGGGCTGGTGACCAGCCATCACTGGGCTTAGAAGGAAGTTTAGAGCAGCCAGAAAAGCCGATTCACAAACGTGAAACATTTCTTAGCAGCCGGCACTGTTTTCCCATTAAAGCTGGCAGCCAGGCAAGGGCGGGGGGGGCGAAGCTGCTTTTCTGACGATCGTACACAACGACCTGCTCCACCTTCCCCAAAGCACAGCGATAACCAGTGAAAACCATCCTCTCCCTCGTCTGAGGTGACCCCCGTCCCGCAGTGCTCTCCAGCACGCGAAGTTCCCCCAGGCGCTGCCCCATCCCTCTTCCCAGCCCCACACCTTTGCAGTCGGGGCGGGTGAGCAGGGAAACGGGGGGGCCGCCGATTCACCCGGGTTTGTTTCCTCGCGCCCTTGCAGCTCCCTCTGCTTTATGGCTTGCTTGCAGTTTCTTTGCAGAAAACACCGCCCCCCACCCCCCCCCCGATATGAGAAAACATATCATCCCCATTAAATGCATTTCCATAGGATTATGTCTCTCTGGGGCACTCCTGGATGGGCAGCTCTTCATCACGTAGGCTTCCAACACCAGGTTTAGCTCAGCTAAGCCTTTCCCTATATAAATAGACTGTTGAAAGATAAAACACATGCGGGGGCTGTGTCCGGCCAATAAATCCTGGTTCCTGCTCCGAACATCCACCTAGCCCTTCAGCAATTTGTCTTCCAACCGTGCTTTCACACAACAGCCTTCGTTCTTGCCTTGAAACTGCCTGTCGCAGTTTTATAATATACTGTGGGAATAGGATATATCTAGTTCTCCTCCTGGGGCTTGGCACCGCAGAAGGCCTCTGCCCTCTGTTTTCTGGCTCCCTTTAATGCTACCCGACAGTAGGCGAATAGCACTTGTCTGTGCTTGGCTATTTAAATTCTCATTTTCACCTCCTATAACCTTTTTTCCAGTGTGAGCTGCGCAGGTGAACTCGCATCGAGCCCAGACAACCCGCACTGGAAATAACGCAGGTTTTGGGTACGCAGGTTTTGGGTACACAGCTTTTGGGGTAAAAATTTTACCAAAAGCTAGTCCAGGCCATTTCCCCTACCAAAAGTACAGGCCTAAAGTAATTTCGGTTTCCGTGCTGCAGCCAGCTGCATTAAGTCATATCAAAAAAGCCTGATGAGCTCTTCCAAGAGGCAGCCACCAAAGCTCCCTTCTGCGTCAGCCTGGCTGTCCTCTGCCCCAGAGACAGGCAGTCCCAGCTCCCTGAGACCGAAAAAGTGTGTTCGGCGACTGCCAAAAAGGAGAGAGCACTAAGAGTCAAGAGATTCAGGCTTTTTTCCCAGATTCGAAACAGTTGTCTTTATGGCCTTGTGCAAAAAAACCCCGCTTTTCCCCCCCCCGCTTCCTCCGGGTCCGTACGAGGAAAACCGGAACAACATTTCCCTGCTCCCAACCCGTCCCGCCTGCCGGAGGGGTAAGTTTTACGGGGAAGGAGCTGAGTCTTGCTACAAATGTACAGCACAGCCAGGTCCTGGTTTGGGGGGCGTGGGGGATGGCAGAATCATCTTCTGAATGCAGAGAGGCGTAACCCAGCTGGATGTTTCTTTAAACTCCCTGATAAACCGTCGGAGGTTAGAAGCAGCTACGGTTTCCTCAAGATCGACAGGGATCATGTTCCCCACCGAAAAGCCACCCTGGGGTCACCAGAAGTTTACAGCCCTCCAACCTTAAGATGCTTCGGCTTCTCCGGTGAGGACGGGGTTTTACGGGAACAGCGTGTTTCTGGGAGGAGGACGGCTTTCACCTGGCAAGGCAGGGAACCAGCAGCAAAGTTTACACGTCTGTGCACCGTCTGTTTGGCCCGTCAGTGCTACAGCTCTCAAACCCTTGAGGAGAACCTCTTCTGGTTCCCCATTCTTTTTGATTTCTGCAATGCCCTTCAAGAAATTATAATGCAAATACCGCCAGGTGATTTTCTTGCATGGAGTCTTAGCACATGAATGAGTTTGGTTTTATGCTGGGAAACGTGCAGCTCTTGCACCAGGTTGCATATCGAGCAGAAACATTGCCATGGGAGGAGAAGGTTTTCTTTTTACCTAGGTATTTATGTCAAGGGATCCTTCCTTGGACCAGGTTTTGCCTGGAGATTTTTGGAGGAAGCGACTGACCTGCATACTGCCAGCCTGTGCTGGCGATGGTGGCATCTCGCTCCAAAAATCGGTCATCTCTGTGTGTCCACCACCGGTGAGTGCAAGGTGCGAACTTCTGCTAGGGCTCAACAGAGCAACGACACAACCTGCCCAGAAAAAGCGGCACTTTAATTTCAAAGAGCCTTGTAGATGTCAGCGTCGTGCCTGTCCCCAGTGAGAGACAAAACCATTCACGCCCGTGTACCGGTCAGGGCTGCAGCCAGGTAGACCTGAGAGCAGGAACAGCTGGATTTCAGTGGGACTATTAAAGCACCGCAGGCAAAAGCCATCACTGTGGACCTGCTCACATGCCACAGACCTCTGGAGAGGATCATCCGCGTAATTACAAGGACCACAGATCTTGCACTCCCCCTATCAATGAACATTTTCCTTTTGGGTACAGTACGTTCCCGCAGATTCCAACGATAAATGGCTCTAATGGTCTTTACAGTCATCTGGTTTAGCTACAGAAAAATGTCCTAGCGCTGAGCTGGAAACGCAGCTCCCCGCCGCATGAATCTGCATGAGAACAGGGTGTGTGCAGCACGTTCCATCCACGGATAAGCTAATCCTTTCTGCAGATAAAAACCGCCAGCAAAACGCAGCCTGAAAAAGTAGTTACTGAGGTTGTTTATTTTTTAAAGGATGGATAAAATTTCAGAGCGGTAAAATCATTTCCTTGAAATACTTTCATTCAAATAATTCACTTCCTTTTGAAAGGCTTAATCTTTCCTCTGCTGAACTTTTGGGGTTTTTTTACTCCTAAGAGGGGGGGTGAGCAAGGGCAGAGATGGCCCTGATCTGAATGGGGCGGGGGGGGGTAGTGTGCAGCTACAGGACCGTGTTTTGTGATACGGGAGCACGTGCCATGCCAGCTGGAGCTAACGTGTGCGGAGCGGGGGGACGAGTAACACCCCACGGGCCCCTCCAGTAAATGTCGCATTGTGCTGGTAAATGTCTCATTGTGTGAATTCACAGGAGCCCTGCAGACAACTACAATGAAAATTGTTGTGTCCTACTACTGCTCAGGCTGTGTCCATGGCTTGGACCCTGTTGGTGGGCTACACCTTGCAGGGACGGAGCCGGTGAGAGGGGCAGGCAGGGCATCGCGCAAGGCTTCGGACTCAGGGATGGAGCTGGGGATGTATTTTTCAGTGTAGGCTGAGTTTCTTTGATTAATTGCATACAACTTTAGGCAAAACACCAAATAGCACAAGATTTTCTATAAAGCCACAAAAAGCTGGCAGCGCTGGAGAAGTGGTGAAAAATGAATTGTTTTTTCAAAGTCGCGTAATTACTTAAGTAAGGTTGGGAGCCAGAGCCTGGAAAACTCTACAGAGCAAAAAATCAAAGCCACTGAAAAAAATAAAGGGTACATCTCTGGCTTCAGTGATGGCCTGGACTTTGGAGGGTATTCGCTACCCCTGCTGTGCAGTGCAAACTGCCTTCTGGAAAGCGGATTTGCAAATGGGAGGATTTAATCTGATGGCTATGGAAACCGGTGAAGTGCCGTGGGATGGGGCTGGGAGTCCAGCACCAGTGGGCTTGTGCGCGGCCACAGGATCTGAGAGCCCACTGCCCCGAGGCTGCCGCGCTACTGACTCTGGAGAGGACAATAGGGGGAAGCATAAAATGGTACTCCCAAAATAGGTCAAAAGAGAAAGAAATGGCTGAACCGTCTCCCTGGGCTGGCTGACCCACGCCGCAGCCTGCGGCACGTGAGGACATCACATCCAGATGTCTTTGGCCATCAAACTTCTTACAGCCCCTTTCAGCGGGCGTTTTTACTGACCCCTCTGCAGAGGGGCAAGGCAGAAGAAGAGGAAGGTGTTCGGCTCCGAAACAACAGCAACGAGGGAACAACGATTCACCGTGTTTGCTCTATGAGGGGCTTTTGTAGGCTTACCTGGCAGAAAGGGGGCTGTGAATGCAATCCATGCCTGGCACGGCTTTAACAGGGGACAAAAGGAGAAAGAGGGGATTAACGCCTCCCCTGCCCTTCCGTATTAGCCACCAGATACCAACACCTATCCTTCTTCCTCTCTCAAGTAAAAGTAATGGCCCCTCCCAGCACCTTCGGATGACTTGAAGCAGCTTACACCTATTTTGGGGTTGTCTGCTAGCCCATTTCCTAGCACTCCCAAAGCACCCAGCAAACAGAGCGCTATACAGATCTAAAAGATGAAAAGATACATGAAAAATAGGTGAGGCAGCTGGATTACAGCAACGGAAACGTCACAGGATTCGGTGGAGCTGTCATCAGGCTAGTTTTCCTCCAGTGGAATGCCACTGATGTAAACAGCAACATAGGCAAAAATCCTAATTGGAACTGGGTCCGTTGCCAGAAGGCGGTGAAAGGATGGCACCTCCCTAAGCCGAGCAAATCGCTTGTTTCCTGGAGGAAACTTCAGTAGAGAAGGAGAAGCAAACACAACTAGAACTAAATAGAAAAGGAAACATATCTGGACAGGGACTGATCTGAGACCAAATGAGAAAATCAAAGTGCGCTGCCTGGGGCTCCTGGAGGGCCGGGTGATAGGTACTTACCCTGTATCCCACAGCGAGGACAGCAAAGTAATTCCTGAAAAACAGGGGTTGTTCTTGGAGTAACTGTGGTGTTGCAGCTTTGATGGTCTAAGGATGTAAACGAGGCAAAGCCTATGGGGAGAGGTAATACCTGTCAGTAGATCAGCTAAATACCATTGAGGGAAAACAGCACATAAGCCTCCTGTGGGTACCTTCTCCATCACGCGCTCGTTGTGTAATATAAATTGGCTTAATATAAATTACATTAGGGGAACTAGGTACAAGTGCCTGACAGGATGATGGCAGGCAATTGGCTCTACGCAAAGGCAATAACAGCAGCGATTCGGTTGTAACGCTGACGGTGTAAAGACGTGAGCCAGGCAAGGGTACAGGGAGAGGTAATATTGTGCAGTCTCTCTGTGTAACTGCATTGTGCAGCCAGATACAGGAGCTCTGGTCTGTCATCTCCTGGGACAGAACCGCGTAAAGGTTTGTTGTTTCTATTCCAAGACCTTCTAGAATAAATTACACTAGAAATGCAAAATGAAAACAATACTAATACAAATGGGTGGCTACAGTTTATGTGATTTCTCTCTCAGTTTTTCCATCTTCGATAGCTTTTTAACAAAGCTTAGCATCAACTGTTCCAAGCACGCTTAAAACAAGAACGGATCGATTTTCCCAACACTCCAGTAAAACAGGTAAGCTGCCTTATGTGTTTTAGCAGATGAAGAACACTAAACCAAAAAGTGAAGAGGTTTGTCCCTGAAGGCTCAGGGCAAGCTTGTGGCAGAGCCTGAGGCTACGCCTGAGGCTTCCTGATGTCCTACCTGCTATTTGGCCATCTGGCCTCTCTCTCCTCCAAAGACACTAACGTAGGAGCTTGCATAGGGTTCGAGATCCCCCCGCGCACTCGCAATTGGCCTTAGTGGTTTCCTGTATAAAAACCCAAGTGAAAACTCTCTTGTCTGTATTTCTGAAATTAGGAGCTCTGCAGCAGAGAGGAGAGAGAACTAAACTAGCCTCGGGCATAGGAAATCCCTCCTCCCCGACTTCTGATGTGACCTGAGTGAGCTTGAGCCTCAGTCTCATTAACCCCCGCTTCCCACCACTAAAACACTATAAAACCATGAAAGAGGAATGTTATTAGAAGAAATCCATGCAAAATTCAACGGTATATACTTCATATACATACGTACATACTATATATACAATGAATATACTTTATATGGTGTGGTTACCTCAGCACACAATGAGGAGGTGCTTGGCACCAAAACCTGACAAAAAGGGAGAAGCTCTCCTTCTCAGATTCTGTTTCTGTGCTGGCATCATCTCGTTCATTTAAGTTTTTCTGTTCCTCTCGTTTCCCTGTGCGCAGCTTCCACCAGAACGGCTTGTTCGCGTGTGTGCCATTAGCTGCCATGTTTGCACGGTAGCTGCTGCCTTTGGATTTCTTACTTGCTTCAGTAATGTGAAGAAAACGTGACTTTGTGGCCTGCAGTGACAAAAAATTTCCAAGAGCCTCTGGATTTAATAAAAATCCTTCCCAGAACTCAAACCAATTTCTTCTGAGGGAGGTTTCTTTCCAAAAAAAAAAAAAAAGCTCCCATACCTACTGAAGACCAGATTCTCCGTTCATAGAGCTAGAAACCAGAAGTCATTCCTAGTCAGCGCAGTTACAGCCGTGTAAAATTGCTGCTGCTGAGCAGGGTCACAGACCTCTCCGATACAAGCTCACCTACGCAGATGACAGCTTGAGAAGAAGGGTTGGTTGCGGGGGAAGAGCTCGCCGCGCTCGGAAACAACAGCATTAGGGGTAGGGGGCTTTGACATGCAATATTTGCTGCTCTTTGTCACTGGGAATGAATTATTTCTCTTTTTTTTGCGATTCCATGATAAGCCAAAGATGCCAGCACAGCCGAGGGAGCCCACCTGCATGAGCTGCAGCAGGATTCAAGCAAAGGGCTAGAGCTTTGCTCACCAAATAGCTTCTAACCTGCTCCCGGTGAGTGAGACCTGTCTTGTTTGAGCTCTTACAAAGCTAACGAGCCCTTTTCCCTCGGGTAAAGCAAAGCAAAGGCAGGAAGAAAATGGTAAAAGCACTGGTGAATTAGATAATCTGCCTTTGGCAGTGTCTGAGAATGGAGGATACCCTCTCGCAGCAAAGGAAAAACAAGAAAACTTCATTTGCAATGAAGGAATTGCATCTCGGCCTCTTGAAGCCATCGAACACAGAGCTTTCTTCCCAGCTTTATCCTTGCTAAAGGCAAAAGAAAGCCTCAGGGAAAACCCTGGGAGCCACCCCAGCCACGGGCAGAAGCTGACGATGCAGCAATGACTCTCAGAGTAACGACCATGAGGAGAAGTATAGCAAAGCTGCTGAGTGAAGAGCAGAGCAGAAGGAGCAGCCGGCTAGTAAACAAACAAATAAACAAGAACCAACCAAACCCCTGAAAAACGAAATGAAAGAAAGCAAACAGGTCCTGCTCACCTCCATGGCTAACTACCACCATCCTGGCTAGGTGGGAAAGGGACTCTTCCTTGGGCTTTGAGGACCCAAATTGTAAAAGCTAAGTGAGTACTAATTATCATCAGTAAAAGGTCTGTTCATCGTTTAAAGTCAGTTTAATGGATTCCAAGTAGAAGTGGCAAGTAGCGTTTCCTTTGCACCGTGAAGGCACGAGGGAAAAATTATTGTTGCTTTGTATTTCTCCGTAAATAGAGCCAAAGGGACTCAGAGGGAGTCAGCACCCCGGTGTGCTACAAGACAAACCCAGAAGCCAGGGGAGACTTCACCCGGGCAATGTTAGGTACGTGCATGAGCTCAGGACCCAGGAAGCCAAATAGCTCCTGAACAGCGCAAGCAAAACGGGATGACGACACTAGTTTGTGCCATTCTTATGTACATTATTCCTTACCTCATTAGGACTGATTTTAAGCTGCATAATTATGTCAAAATATTCCACCTTTCCCCTCTGCCTTTGGCTTGCCTGTAGTGCAAACCCCAGAGCAGAGCAAAGCCAAGACTTGGAGACCACCAAATCTACTGTGATGTTCCTTTTGAAGAGTAACTTGGATAATTCCCAGGAGCTGGAAGCAAGTGTATGAGCCAGATCTTGTTGCCAGTGCAAGACCAAAAGCATTTCCTGCTGCCCTGGAACTTCAGGATGCTGAGGGAGAGAAGCTGAGACAACATCATACAACGCATGAGCTGAAAAGTGGGAGACGATGATTTGCAGGACAGTCCCTGCAGGGCAGACTAACCCAACCTTTGTCATGTTTAGAGCTCTTTTGAGACAATACGCATTTTTTAATCTGTGTTTACGCCATCCTCAGTCAGACAGGACCGAAGAACTTGAATTCACGACCGAGTGGCCAGTGTGTACTTCTCCAGAAGTACACGAGCAGGATGTCAAAGCTGGATACAGCTGCAGAGCTTCCCGTGTCATCTTGTGATGCAGAGGCCATCCCCGGGCTTGACGGAGATGTGAAAACCCCCAGCACTGCGGTCAGGCCAAGGGATTTCCTTCCAGAGGCCCCCCCCAGGCACTTCCCTGCCCGCCATCAGCAGAAGCATGGCAGAGCTTGCAGACACCCACCACCGCAGCGAGCCAACACCGCACGCTAAGCACATCCGACACGGTAACTTAAGGAAAAAAAAAACACATTTAAACAGGCGATGCTGTGAACTTTAATGAGCCTCACAGCCGCGCTCAGTAGCCTTTTGTCTGCGACAGACAAAAAGGGGGAGGTATTGGTCTGCAAGGCCTGGCAATCAGAAAACAGTTTGTATTACGGGGAGCAAAGAGTGAAGGAACACTGGCTGCGAGAGAAGTAAAACGTGGTGCTCGCCGAAAGGATGTAGGGAGTGACAGCCCTAATGGAACAACTGATGCACCTGAAAATCACGTGATGAGAGTATAATTTCGAGGCAAACAATTAGTTTTGAGCAGCACCTGCTGCACAAAAGCTGCTCACAGCACTTGAAGCAAAATCATGGTTCAAAAATAAAACCCAGTCCAGTGGAAGGTAAGAGCAGTTATAAATAACACCAGCAGCAAGAGAACCATATCAAACAGGATTTCGATCGTACAGAGAGCAGCAGCAGTCGGTTGAAGAGCTGAAAGGCAAAGAGGGCCAAAGACTGATGCTCAGTGTGACCTTGAGGAAGTCATCCAGCACGTTTCAGTGTCCTGACGTAAAATAGCCTTTGTGAGAGTGTGTCTGTGAAGGTTCGTGGAGCACTTCGTGGTGCTCGGATGGGAAGAGGCACTGGCTTGTTGAGACTGAGAACTGGTTGGCGTCTGAGAGGGTTTATGACCACCCGTATTTATAACCACCCACCCGTAAGGAGAGCTGGAGCTTTCGGCGGTTCGGTCTGCAGGGGGACCGCCCCGGGAGCAGTGCGGCTCTTGTTGCTATCCCACCTTAGAAGCCGAACTAAAATCCAGTTTTTGATGAATACAGCCGTAACCCTCACACCCAAACCTGCAACCAAGCAGCTGCGGCGACTGCCAACATACACAGGCAAACAAGAGGTTTATTGTAGAGTCCTATCTTTCTCGATACTCCCTGTCTCTAAGGGTCTGAACCCTTACCTGAAAAACCTCTGTGGCTTTCTCTGGATCTGGCTTGTTTGCACCCCAAACCCCCTTCGTTCCTTTGCCTCTGACTCTGCATGGCTTACTGGGGGTGTGGGCTGCCTGTGTGCAGAGAGCCATAGGTACCCACAGAGCCCCTGACAGGCTCTTTTCAGCCACCGTCAGAAGCCACCATCCTGCACTGCAGGCACGGGCAGTCCCACCTCCACTCCACTCCCTGTCACCAAGTGCAGATCCTCCCAGGAAAGAGTTAAATGGGCCCTTTTAATTCCCTGAGACAGTCCATACGTGAGGCACAGACCAGTCTCCAAGCAGCCCTAACGTGTTTCTCTAGAGAGGACCAAACGTGAGTCGAAGGTCGCCACAATAGAGAGATGCCTGCTCTTGGTGTTACCCCATTTCCTAATTGATCTAGATCCCAGCTGCAGATATTCCCATTTTTAGTTAATCCTTTTTGTTTATAGCCAGCGAAAGGCGTCATCCGGTCGGAATAAAATGCACTGGATTTCCTCCCGCGCGTGATGCTCTCACAGCGGTGGCATTCCCTGCCAGAGGAAGCAGCCCGGCGAACCTCGCAGCAGGGCATTACGGTAATCTAATCAGAAGGCGATAAGAGACTGGATGAGCTTTGCGGTGTCTGATACGGATAAACACCAGACCAAAGCTTGTCAGCATTCGTGAGAGAATAAACTGAAACATTTAGATAGCAGCAAAAACGGTCATCCGAACGACGAGAACTATTGAAACGAGATATAATTGACAACTCACATTTTAAAAGCTAAACCGAACTCACTTCATCCATGTCTCGGTACTTACCCGCTTCCTTTGGCAAGAGAAAAGAAGCTTTAGTTCGATTAACTGACTTGACTGCGCACAACTCCGAGCTGAGAGAACGCTTCTCAGGGACTAATTTATTCCACAAATATAACATATTTTTCTGCTCACAGAATGCCCACAAACACATTGCAGTTTCCTTACATATTTTTCTTTGAATTTTTTTGGCACATTTTCATGAATTGTTTGCGAGTCCGCCGTTTGCAGCATTTAATGCCTGGAATCCGAGCAGCTGGTTAGTGGCAGTTGGTCACGTACATCACATTATTCTTTCTGCTGGTCCCTGGCTGCGACTGACCTTCGTCGGGTCCAATGCAGCATCCTTTGATGTCAACAAGAGTCTCTCTCTTTGACTTCAGTGCGCTTGGGTCCAGCCCTTTGTTAGGGAAGGAGCTGGAAGAAGCCACTGGGCTGGGCTCAGATTTATTTGGGAACGCAGCAACCATGCATTCCTTCCCACACAGGCCTTTCTCAGCTCCACTCCTAAGAAAAACTGAAGTTTTCAAACATTCTGTTTCCTCGCAACTTGCGCGGCTATTCAGACCGGTGAAAAACAGGCATAAAATGGTGCCCTGCTGAACTCCACACTCCACACCGGCGCATCCAGCAAATACCAGAGGAGCGAAGGATGAAGCTCATCACTTGGACGCAGGGTTAGCCTTCAGTTTAGTTTCAGCACTGTAAGATGAAAGCCCTGCCTGCACCTCACCCCATGGAAGTCCACAGCTTGGAAGTTCGAACCCCTTCTTTCTCACCAGGAGGCACAACCACCACCCCCCACCCCCCCCCACCCCCAAACGCCTACATTTCTTCCTGTCCATCTCCCCAGGCTTATGGGCACCTGCCTCCAGGCGCCTCCAAACCCATGTCCTGACAACGTCAGGCAATGAGCTGCCGCAGGAGGACCGTGGGGAGAAGCTGGCAAACCGGCGTTAAGCTGAGGTGCCTCTTTTGATCTGTAGCACTCGTGGTGCCGTGAGGCAGCAGAAGAACCAGAAGGACGGACGTGGACATTTTTCTTTTCCGACTCCTCTAGGGCAGCGCGGTGCTGGCAGATCGTTTAACTTTAAGACTGTCTGCATGTAAAAATACAAATTGTCTTCTCTTCAAAATCTGGTTTAAAAATAGCACTATTTGAGGAGTATATAAATAAGTAATCATTTGGAACACAATATTAGAGCTCCCTTCTTTAATTAAACGGTTGCTTGATGCATTTCAAAGCTCTGTTCTGACTCAGTCTTCCTGCATCTCTGTACTTCTCCTGTTACGAACAAACCTTGGCTAACTGCACCATGAATTTTAAAGCAAAATAGGTGGCGCGGAGTAATAGGGCTATTAATACCCTAATTGCTGAGCCGCGCTTGGGACTAGCCCATTCTCGCACGGACGCAGGAAGAAATAATGTCTCAGACATGCTGTTAAGCAGGAATGGCTTCAATGGCCATCACTGCCTCCGTTTGACACCTGGCTTACAGGAGAACACAGAGAAAATATTCTAATGAGAGGGTACATATAATTTTCCTCTCAACACACATAGCGTTTGCTAGACACAGCCAGGAATGTAATCATGACTATTCAGACCATCCCCTCTTCTGGTCCTGAATGCCGCTGGAGGGTGAGTAGAAAGGCCATGCGTTTCCCTTTGTTGAAGTGCATTCTTCGTGTAATCCCTGGATTGGGTCAGACTTTTTTTTAGTATCACAGAAGCGGGCAATGGAAAAGACACATGACATGAGGCCAATGGTTCACCCCATGCCCGAGCAGGATCGTTGACTCCATTTCATTTATTGACTCTGTTTCATCCACTAGTGCTTTGTCTTGCCCAGTTTTACATTTTTGAAGTCACACAGCTTTTGCTCTTCTCCTGGGGTGCTATTAGAAAGTATATCTTAATACAAGCTCCCTGATTTCAAGGTCTATAGCTTCCCTTTCTTAATTTCAAGCAACTACTCATGCCGTCCACTGGAAGGATATCAAATGCATTCCTTGGAGTTTTAGGGGACCGTTGGTGGCTGTTTAGCTCCTCTGTATGTACTCAGCAGTTCTTTTTTTGCTTGCAGGTCTTTGTCGCACTGGGAGTCAGATTTCCCCAGCACATCACTCTTCAGTTCTCATGCGGGCTTATGAGCAGCTGCCAAACAACCAGAAGCAGAGCACTTCTTTTTTTTTTTTCCTGAATGACATAAGGGAAAGGACAGGAGGTCCTAGCTAGAAGAATGCAAGGAAAATCACAGCCTTTGCCTCCGTCTCGTTTGCTTACACACTTGCCTTTTGGGAGGGAGAAAAGGAGAATAGTTTATGTCCAAAGATGGCCATTTTTCATCTGACATGCATGGACCTAAAACTTCCTTGGAGCCTTTCCCCAAAAGGCAACTTTAACTGTATGTGGCATGGTCTTGGGTCCACACAACGGTGTTAAGGGCAAATTTGGTGTCTAGAGCAGCCCTGGGAGCACAGCTCCGTGGTGGAGCTGGGAAGGAGATGAGGCACGCTTCATGGGAGCTCGCCGAGCGCAGCGTCTAACTTGCTATGGCATCGTATACGGAGCGGTATAACCTCCTAAGCCCTTTGGTGGCTCTGGCCCTTTGTTGCTCCAGTTTCACTAAGCAGATGGTTTCTCCTTCCCCACCTGAGACCAGTGCCCACCAAGCAGACAGATGCTGCTACAGCTCTAAACCAACAGCCACCACTTCACCTTCAAAGGGACGGACTGGTCCTCACCCTGCACGTTCACCCCAGAGGCTCGCTCGGCGGCGTTTGGTCAAAGCTCGTATGGGACCAGCCCTATTCGGAGTGCGCTGCACACATGAACCCGCCACAATCCCATGAGAGGCTTTGGGGCTCAGCAGTTAGTTTGTCTTGGGAGCTCCTGAAAGGCCAAGTTAGTAAGGTTTGCATTAAGATTTGCTCGGATACCCCGCAGAGATGAGCTGCTTTTAAATCCCATGTTTAAATCCCCTTTGAATTTACAGATGAGGGTTTTGAGTTGCCAGGCACCTCCTTTTTGTCCTCTAAGATACGACCTCTGCATTAGGATGACGCTCACAGATTATACAAGCGTGTGCCGCTCCCTTTCACATGTTTTCTTTTGAATTCCTTCTAAATACGCAGCGATATTCAACAGAAGAGCTGATGTTCAGAGTAAATATAGGTGTACATTTCTAAGTGCACCCCGTAAAGCTCTCTTGAGGCCTTTGTAATCTCGCTCAATTTGCTTGGCTGCTTTTGCTGTTATAAACATGAATCTGCCTGGTGCCAAGTTCAGGTGAGGAACAAGCATTGGATGGAAAGCTGCTGTGGGAGGGGGATCACGCAGAGCTGCTTTTATATTTTCTCCAGCTCTTCTGGGCTTGGGAGGGGAGGAGTGACGGATCAGGCAGGAGCAATGCAGCATCAAAGGACACCGTGGGGCTGTGGCAGGGCTGGGAAGGAGCCGAGACACAGAAGAGATGCAGCTCGGGACAGGCAATTTTCAGAGGAAAAATGAGGTGGATTCATCTGAAAGCAATTTTTTCAATTAAAAAGAGGAAGCAGAGGTACTGCCTTACTCACTTTGCTCCTTATATTTAAGCACTTGGAGTGGAGTAACTGCACAGGAACATTTTCAACATCCAGAAGCGGTTCTTCTTGATTACACGGGATCTTCTGTTAAGTTGCTTGAGGCTTGTGTGGTAACAGCATTATTCAAAATAACACTGGTCAGTCTTTTATCAGTTAGGAGAACAATGGCAGAATCATCTTTCACTAATCCCTAATCCTCCCCACAATTGCTTGAGTTCCCCATTCACAGAATCTTTGCTTTACTTACATGTTTGTTGGGATGGCAGCTGTGGGCCTGGATCAAATATCTTTCAGATTCTGGGCCATTTTGAGCCTCATAATGGGAGTAAATGGCAGACTTCAAAAAGAAATGTTTAGGGAACAGGGCAAGCAAAGTTCTGTTTAAAGTTAGAAATTTTATAATTGCAGTTATTATGAGAAATAAGTATCAGCCATGCTCCACGTGTGCGTGACTATAAGGACTTTGTGGGATTTATTCCCCTTCACAACAGACCGAAGTGTGGCCAGCTGATTGTTAAGCCTGCGTCCAAAGCTGGCAATGGGAGCTTTGGCATTGCCACCTTTAGTTTCCAGACCGGGTGTAAAGGCTTTGTCTGACTGTCCTGCAGAAAGCAGGATCATGCAAGCATTGAAATCTACAGGCGCTTCTTAATACGACAGACGGAGGGTTTAGATACAAAGCTGGGAGGCACTTGCCAACTTCCAGTTTCTCTCGTGTTGCAGATCACAGTCCCCTGCCGTGCAACGCCACGCCAAAGCGGTATTTGGCATTCTGGCTGGGTGCCACCCTGAGGATTGATGATCCTCGTTGCCTACAGACCGAGTAACGAGGAGCAAAGGCATCTCCTGAGTGCGCTTTGGAACAGCCTTCTTCCTTTTACTGGTCATTCTGCAGGTTGGCTGGTTTGGAAACAAAGTCATCAAAGACGATGGTTCTGGCATTGCCCCTTCTTTCAGCGTTTGCTCAGAGAGGGCTCTCTTCAGCTATTCTTTTCCACCCTGACTGTTTTTCCAGACCGATCCCTAGTGAGCCAACGTAGTCACACAGTAAACATTGCTAGCAGCAGGCCAACATATGGTGTCACTTAGGTACAGAGCCGTCCCAGCACCATCGTAATGGTATTTCAGGATCTCTGGTTCCACTTCTGACCCCAATCAGTCAGTCCATTTGTGCACAAAATGAGGGGGGAAAGAAGGTGTTAAAGAAACATTTACAACCCATGGAAAGAGTTTTCGTTTGATACCGTGCTTCATGCCTTCAACAGGAAGAGACCTAAGGTCAGGAGGAGAACAATGCCCAACAAGCAGTTGGCTCTGCAGTTATCTGATTGCTCTGCTACAGGCTAGGTCAGTGAGATGTTGTTAAATAAAAATAGCTTTAAAGCCTTTAAAATTAGACTTCTATACAACCTTACCCAGCTTTGCTGACCTAACATAAGAAATGCGAGCCACTGCAGATACAAACAAATCCAGCGAACATGAGCCACCGGGACCTAATGGAAAACCACGAGTCCCACTGTGACTGCTTCTCAGCGTTTCAAGCAGCAGCTGAAGGCAGGACTGCAGGCGATGCAGCAGGAAGCAGATGCGTAAAGGGGAAGGAAATTCTGGCGTTCAGCGAGAGTGAACTACTTGGGAGCTCGTCAAGCCATCTCGTCCCCGTTCGCCTGCAGGACTGGAGCAGCGTAAAGTTACTGAAGACCGCACAGGGAATGCAGATGTTTGGCGAAGGAAACGGATGGAAGCCTCCCAGAAAGTGATGGGAGCACCTTGGGTTTGTAGCAGCGCAAGCCAGGTCAGAAGCGGTGGGTCACGGACTGCCCGCAGCACGGTGGGGTGGCAGGGCAGGAGCGATGGCTGTACGAAGGGGAGGGTGAGGGTGTTATTTTGTCTCATAAGCGAGGAGCGTTGCTGTGTTTGGCAACCCTGTGCAAACCAGCTCTCTGCTCGCCAAGTTGCTTTTAGCTAGCATGCGGCACCTGAAGACCCAAGCCATCCGTAAACCTTTAGTGGGCTCCTGGCAAAACATGGATCTAAGCAACGGGGAAGTTTGAGGGGGCAGGTCCGGTCCTCTGGGCCAGAGGGAAACGTGAAGTCCCGGCTCTCAGGCTGAAGCTGCTATGCAGGAGGGGACTCGGGGCCCTGGAGGCAGGGGAAGGGGAGCAGAGGGGGTTACGGTTGGGTTCGGTTCCAGCTGAAGCCTTAATGCAGGCACAGACTGCGGCAGCTGGGTCCCCTCTCAGCAGCGGGCTACGAAGCCAAGGTAAGGCAGTTGGCCTCGCTTATGACAGTGGTAGATGCCGTCTCTCACCGAAATGAACATATGGGAATAGTGTAGTAACACACAAGATACACCCCACAGAAAGGAGGATGTACCTAAGCCACGTGGCGAAGACTCAGAAGATTTTTCTTGCAATTGAAGGGCCCAGATGAGTACCTGTGGGCAGAAAATCCTTCGGAAGATCTTTTTTTTTAGAAAATCAGTTTCCTGAACAGGAAATCTAAAAGTATGCAAGGAGCTCAGAGTCCCTCGACCTCAGCAGTGTGGTGTTCACACGTGCCCCAGCGCACGCTCGCAGAGGTACCGCACACCAGATTTTCAGTTGTGGGTAACTAAAGATATAGAAGTGCATCTATATTTGGAGCCACAAATGAGGCACCTCACAGCTACTGAGCAGTACAGGCTCCTCTTTCCTGCAAATTAAGCCACTTGTCTGCTTTAGGAGCATCAGCTTCTGACACCCACAATTAAACTGTGAAGTTTCTAAGGTTTGTTAGACATCCCTGCACAGGGAGGCCAGCACAGTAGAATTCAGCAGGCCACCTCCTCTATAACACGATCATCACTAATGAGAATGTGTCATCCTGCATTTCTCCACATCAATTATTGTCTTGCTCTTTTCTGGGTCCTTAGCTTGAAGCAACTTGAAGTAATTGCAGTCTTCCAAAGACAGGTGTTCAATGCCTTCTGAAAAAAAAATCAAGCTCATTTTAAAAGCACCTTATATTGGACAACGAAAAATGGAGGCATTTTGAAAATGTTGGCTGTCACAAGGGCACGGTCTCATTCATTTTTCTCTGGAGTGCCCTTGGATTGACTCAGTCCTCAAGCAATGAGAGGTGCTGGGACGGTTGAGTGGTTGCCTAAACACAAATAAGAGAGAAGCGGTGATCTCAAATAAGATACGAATATTGTAGGTTGACCTGTTACCGAGATGTTTACTGTACAGAATTTTTTGAGGTTTTTTTTTAACTTCAGGCCTTAAAGAATAAAACGAGCTCTTGAAGGCTTTTAAGAGACCACATGAAGACTGGAAGCTGCAGCTTGCGTCCTCACCACCTGAAGGGCTACTGGGGACTCTGGTGGAGCCCCAGTTCAGGTGGGAAAACAGCTGCTGTGGACCTGTTGGCAGAAAAACAAATGGACTCCAGCAGCTCATGGAGGTGCCTGAAGTTAGTCCTGCCCGAGCTGTCTTCAGGAGGGTGCAACAGATAGTGTGGCCTGATTTTGCAGACCTTTTTTTCTCTAAACCCTCTGTTCCTGCAGTAGCAGACAAAGTGCTGAGGTGGTCGCTTTGTTCGTTAGTACACAGACTCACAAAAGGTAGCAAAGCCACTCAAAGGTGCTCGCCGCCTGCCTGGGCGAGGACAGGGACAAACGCCGTGACACTCGCCAGAGGCAGTGAAGGCAGAAGACTTCATACCCAAGCGCAGGTACCAGAGGCTGCAGAAGGGAGGCATAGCCCAGGGCTGCAAAAAAAAGAAAATCAGGCTCATTTTTAACAAGCAGTGCTATTTCTGTATTGCACAAGAGCCGCACAAGTCACGCTGAGCCTTCTATGATTGGTATGCATATGTTCAGAGTAGTGTTTCAGGAGAGGGCAAGAGAGAGTCCCAGGACTGTGGGAGCCCATCTACTTATAGCTATGAATTAATTCTAATTAGGCCTGGAAATGGGTCTCTCTGGCTCTTTGTTCTCTCAAATTGTGCTTTTCAGATGCAGGCTTCTCAATTAGCAGCTAATTATGATGGTCTTGCCTCCTCGCAGCCAGAGGGGGTATAAAAAATGACAGCCCCTGACAGCTGTTGGAGATTTGCCTTCAGCTCGAGCAGCGGAATTATTGATATCCATTTCAAGGGTCTTTGGGTCTTGACTGTAAATCCCTCACAGACCTGAAACAACATTATTTGAGACACTACTGAGAATTATTTGATGCTGTGAGCTCTGGAAAATACATCACATTTCCAACCCTCACCAAAGGTAGGGAAAGCAAAAATAGACAAGCTGCATGTCCGATAGTCTGTCCCTCCTCTCCTCTCCTGGAGCAGCGAATGAGGAATCCAGATGCAAACCCCAGCACATTTTGAGGAAAAGGTAGCTGTTCCCAGGCTGTATTTTGCTATCACCAACCTTTCTCTACAACTGTCGTCGGACAATGATGCTAGCAGGTCTAAGTACCCTTAACCTAGATCCAGGTCTAGTATCCCTCATGCCCCATGGCCCCAATTAGCCATTTCTGCACAGGCCAGCTCCAGTTTTGTAGGCTATTGCAAGCCCAGCAAAGAACCTTCTTACCCCTGTGATAGGTAGGTTTGGCTCTGGAGTCACGGGCAGGGCAGACGGGATGGGGAGGAGATGCAGTTCACGGGAATATCAGACTTGCACTACCGGGGCGAGACCGATGGCCAACCTCGCCCCGTATCCTGCCTCTGCTGATGCTGGTAGCGCATGCTGAGCAGGGAGTTCAGTGAGTACAACCCTGCTTATTCCCTTTAGTGTCTCTTTAAGGACCTGTTTTCCATGAATTTATCTATCCGCTTCTTGAACTAGCTGGTAGTACCTGTACCCATAGCCTTCTGCAGGAATAAATCCCAGGAGTTCGCTACTCATTGTGCGAGAAATAGGCTTTCTTTCATCTGTTTTAAGCTGACCTTCTAGTTCAATCATTGTTTTTCCAGCATCACCCCTCACTTTCAAGTGCATACAGTTCCTTCTACGTGCTGGGTGAGAAAATGGTTTGTTTGGTCTTTAATCTATCTGCCCGTACGAGGGTCTGTCTGTACAAAATGTGTATCTGCTGAAGGACGTGACAGAATCGTACTCGCATCACCATTTTCAGCCACTTGTAGATGTGCAGTTGTTCTCAGGTAACAGGAAATACAGTCTGCTCAGCAGTTCTCACAGTCTTCTTGTATGATGGTTTCCCTTCGTATCTCCATGGAGTAGTTATTCTCTGATATTTCCTTGGGAATACCGGAGGGGGATTAGCCGTACTGGAGGGACTCTGCGAGAGTACTCTTTTAAGATAAAATTTCTTTGCAGTAAAACCAGAGATAAGACAAACCCCAGCTCAAATCAGCCACAGACTTTCCCCCACTGCAGATCCACATCTGGATATGAACTTCATGCAGATGCTAATTATTTCTGTGCTGCAGTAGACAGACTCTCCAGACCTGGACTAAACTTCAACTCCAACTAAATCACACATCCTCAGTCTAGAGCATGTATCTGGGAAAGCAAGGAAGCCTAAGACCGAATAGGTACATAATAGCACCTCCCTCCACGTACAAAACACAGCTATGAATACTCGTTTCCGTGTTGCAGGCACTTGAGAAATGTGGTGTATACACTACTACTGTAGCATTATAGCTCCCGGTATGTTGCAGTTTCTCTTCCAATGCAAAAATCTATGTCCTGAAGGGAACACAATAATCTTTAGACTAAATTAGATTACAAAACATTTATGCTATCAAATAATCTCTATGAAGACTCCTAGCATTTCTCCTTCCTACAGAAAACTGAAAGGACCGCAGCAGGAAATGAATGCAGTCTGGCTGGTTTAGGCTGAACTGTGTGTAACCTGTCATCAGCTATGTATTTCGGATCAGCTGGAGTGGTTGAAGATAGGAAAGCACAGGGAAAGGTTGTCCAGGGGGACTGGGGTTTGCACCACCGCAGGGCTTCAAAAACAGGTTAGACAGACGTCAGTCAGAAAGGGCGGTGATGTATTTGACCCTGCCCGGAGCACGGAAAGGAAGGAGATAACTTCCTGAGGTCCTCTCCAGGCTGATTTATGCGATTCTATAAAACAGCGACAAACCAACAAAGCAGAAGTCTCCACTTCCATTTCACTTAGCACTTCTCACCTGTGTCTGCTAAGCAAATTGGCCAAGCCTGCCGCCTCTCTAGACGGCATGCTATAAGCAAAGGAGTAAGTTGCTTTAAAAGGGACAACACACAGCACCCAGACAGAAATACTGCTGCAAACAAAAAACTTCCCTAAGGCTGTGGCATCCAAATGTTCATCCTTAGTAACATAATTCCAACTGGTGATAAAACAGTCGCGGAAGGAAGGAAGGAAGGAAGGAAGGAAGGAAGGAAGGAAGGAAGGAAGGAAGGAAGGAAGGAAGGAAGGAAGGAAGGGAGGAAGGACATTAGAAGAAAACTGGAGCACTGTATACCCCACACTTACCAGCACCAGCAAGGCTCCACTCCAACAGCTACTACTCCTCACAGTAAAAGGAAGAAGGTGGCTCATCAAAAAGAGAAACTACGACAGCCGTTACTGTTGGCTACGAGCAGCAATTGGAGGGAGCATGAGGATATGAGTCAAAAAGAATAATTTACTGGTAAACACTAATAAAACCAGGAGAGACTTAAAGCAAGTGTGTGTGCAGTTATGAGAGAAATGCGTGCAGTGCTCTGTAGCGTTCTTAATGCTATGTTTTTTAAATCACCATATTACAAGCCTTTGCAAACAAAAAACACTGAGATCTTTTATAAAACGCAGTGTTACTACATTTCCAGTGCACTCACACGGAGTCACTTTCCTACTAACATAAGCCTGTGAATTAACATACTGTATATATTTAGGTCTGTTTTCTGCTCCTCCTCCCGTGTCAAATCCCATTTATTATTCCCAGATGTAACAGCGCGAGTTTCCATCCCTCAGAAGACACCCTCCATCAGCTGAGCTGTAAGCATGGATCTTACGCAAGCTTTCAGCCTGCCTCATCTGCGAAGTAAAACGCAAGTATTTAAGCGAGCCCATTTCATCCGGCAATTGAGGCAAGCTAAGAGCACACACATGGTTAATTACTATGGTTCAGCCAACAGGCAATAACTCATTAAGCTGCAGTACCTCGACTATGTTTGATCATGTGCTTTATGCCCCAAGGCACTTCATAAGTAAAGCAGTAAAGTCAACTTATCTACCATCTCAATTTCTCTCTCCCTCTCTCTTTTTTCCTAACCACAGAAAACCATGGTTAAACCACAGAGGATAATTTCTGGACACAGAATAGTTCACCGCCTTCCTCTTTTCGGCAGACTAACTGCGCTTGAAGATTGTTATTGTGTCTCAGCCTTGCCTTCCCCGGGCTAAATACAAATGCTTTCTCTCTCCTCTGCGGCTCTGTTTTGTAGGCTCTCTGCAGCCTTGTTCTCCTCGGGACTACGGCCGCGTCTTTCCCGAGGTGTGATGCCAGGAACTGGTCCCAGTGATCCAGCTGAAGGGCTTACGCCTCCACGCCTAACGTGAGACATCCCCGTCGGTCCAGCCCAGCCCAAAGTTTCTTCCTTCCGCAGCTGAGTCGTTGCTCCATCATAACCTCCAGCTCCCTCGTGGCAGAGCTGCTACCTGGCTGCTCTCTCCCACCGTGTGCCTGTGGAGCTGATTATTTCAACGTAGGTGCAGATTTGCACTTGTCTTCGCTAAATTGCATCCTGTTTATTTCCAGACCGTTCCTCTAATTACTGAGATCTCCTGAGCGCTAATCCTCTCCTCCCTGGCGTCTCTTGCTCTTAGCTGAAACTCTAAAAAAGGGGCTCTCTACCTCTTCATCCAAATTATTAATGAAAATACGGAATAGTCCTGAATCCAGGCCATATCCCTAGGGATCCAGCTCAATAAATCTTTCCAGTTTGACAATGTTCACCTGGCAACTGCTCTCTGAGTAGTCTCAGTAATTTCATCTAAACCTTTTCCCCTTGATTTTCTTATAAGAACACTGCTTCTCTGAAGGTGAGGTACTGGACCTACAGTCTCTCCCTATTACACGGGCAGGAAGAAAACCTAATTTTTTAATAGTTAATGCCAAGATAACATGTAAAAAGGAAACTAACATCCATGTGTCAGACCTGATTTCAGCTGGCTTCTCTCCGTGGAGGATTAGGATGTGACCAAATGTCGCAGCCTGCCTACTGCAAACCCACTTCAGCATTGACCAAAAGCATCTGCTGCTGGTCCCCACTGCAAACAGGATGATGGGTAAAATGGTTTTGGGAATAATTTAAACTGTTCCTAAATCATGCGCTTCCCAACTCCCATGAGATTTGGATCAGGCCCGTATGAGTCCAAATTCACTTTCCAGCTCCAGGTATAAGGCATGGGTCTCCACCAGTGATCTCCACTCCTGCACAGGTAAAAATTGCTGAACCTCAAACTCAGCATCGGAGTGGGCTGTTTGCTTTTTTTACAGGGGGAAGGAAGTCACCTATTTCATTCCCTTGAGCTCTAGTATTTTTGTGATTTGTGTAATGAAATACAGGAAGATGGTGGGTAACAAATCCAGATATACAAAGAACTTTTTGTGCTTTTCACATCACCCTGGAGAACAGGAGCATGCAAGAAGGTAACATAAAATATAACACTAAACACCTGTTATATTGCACAGCACGGTAATAAAACACTGCTCACTTAAGCAAGAGCCTTTGAACTGCTCACTAGAGGGGCCCTTCCCTCTCCATTGGTTTTTATAGGCAGCCTGGGGAGATTATGTGCTTAAGTTAGTCATTTAAATTTAGATAACTAGAACAAACATCGCAGACTCCCCTCCTCCCTCCCAGAATAAATACTTCATGATGACATAAGACCATTCTCTTTTTAAAAAAAGAACTGGTACCACAAGAAAAAAAATTGGTGAGAAAAGAAGTATTATTTCACTCTTCAGTGCGGTGGCTGTTTTTTTGTTCCTCTAATGCCAGTTGTGCCTAATAACTGAACGGGAACCGATGCAAATTAAGCAAGGGCATTTCTGATCACCGGCCGAGCGCTCGCATTGTGCTAACGAGAAACTGAACTGTAAAATCAAGTCAAAATATTTTTTCCGTGGTTCCCAGTGGAAGTCAAAGCAAACGCACATTTGTACTTCCTCTTGCTCCGCGGGCGGCTTGGCGCCCCTTTCACTGACATCGAGTCCTGCCAGAAAAGCCCATCAGGTCTTTCAGGTTCCCACTGGCAGGAAAAGTACCGCTCTCGTTGCACCAACATTTGGAAAACAGAGAATGTGCTGAGTCTCAATGTCCTTCGAGTCTCCATAAATCACTCATAGAAAAGAGCGGGGATTAGTTGGGCAGCACATTGTATGCTCAAAACGGGAGCTGAAGGAGGACCTCCAGAGTCGCTATAGAGGGATTTCATCACGAGGAAGGGAGGCTGAGTAAACAGCAAGGATGCCCTGTTACAACAACATCCTGTCCTTGCAAAGAGGAGAATGGCTTTTGAGGGAGTGACAGAGCTTTGGATCTCAGCTCCCCGAGGCAAGTTCAGGCAAGTTCAGACTCATTGCTTTTGTGCGATGGAAGGTTTGGGTTTATTATTAGATCGGACTCAAAAGAGCCGTGCCAAGTTTGAAAGTTCATGAGGTTTCAAGCAAAGAAAGGAAGTGTCTTACCTCTTAGAGAGGCTAGTCTCTCCGTTATGAAACAGGCTAGGAGTTATTTAGCTCTCGTTCTCAACGGTGAATGGAAGATGGCTGAAGAACAGTCCACGGAAACCCAGAGGCAGATCTGCCCTTCACAGCTCGCGAGCGAGGGCACTGCGGCGTTTCTCCTCGGAGTTAAATTCCCATTTCCCGGGTTTGCTTTTGCTGCTGAGAATGAGATAAACATTGATACAGCACAGAGCAAACAGTGTCCGCTGTGAGGCTCGTCAAGGGATTACTGCCTACTCAAACAGAAGAAGATAGGGCGGGAATTAAATTCGTATAAACCCAAGTCTTGCCCCCTGGCTTACAGCTCTTTCTCGCCCTCCTCAAACTCCGTCTTCATGCCAGCTGGGCATTTGCCTCTGCCTGAAGGCTGTCCCAGAGCCTCGCTGCTCTCAAGCCGGAGACATCCTCTAGATTCCAGCCTTAGCTAACAGGAGACAGTTCAGACCCATTTGCTTTTGTGTCGACCATCTCCCCAGCTTAGATCGTTTGTATCCCTCCTTTGGGGTTACCTGCCTTATTTCGACAGACAGCAACCATAGCTCCTCTCAGCCTCAGTTTTGCTAAGGAAAGCGCGGCAGAGCTTTTTGTTCACCTTTTATCAGTTAGCTCATTTTTTTTTTCCCCTTAGCCCAGTTTTATATCCTTATCTGCGCTTGATTTCAGTGAAATGTCTCTCTCTTGAAAGTGAGTAATTGGAGTTGTTAAGTCAGGGCCTGCCAGCACCTTTGTTAGGGCTCAGTATATCCTTCCTCCATGCTGGCTTTTGCACCTATTAGCACTGCTTTGCATTTTTCATATCCACTTCACATTTGTTCTCCACAGTCACCCACAGTTGAGTCCAGCGCTCAGGTCTCTCCAGGCTGGATGACTTTCAGTGGGCAAATTTCCCAGAGCATAGCACAAAATCTCCTGTGTGCATCACTTTGCAGTCCTGTGTTGCCCCATCTCACCTTGCACATATTACCCCGCTCCTCAAACTCAACCAGTTCTTCCCAAAAACTGCCCCCATCCTACTCTGTAGTGACAGTACATTAAAGCAGGATTCATTAGTATGCTCTCATGTCTCTGTGCCAAAACCAGTCATGTAAGTATTTAAGAAAAGCAAACCCAAGACCCGTCTGTAAGGAATGCCACTGGCAGGTTCCTTCTGGCTTGATGCTCCCCTAAAGTACAAAAGCTGTTTCTCAGTGTGAGCCAAACCTTTATCCCTCTCATCGTTCTCACACTAACGCCCATCTTCATTAGTGTCCTGGTTTTGGCTGGGAGAGAGTTAATTGTCTTCCCAGCAGCTGGCACAGCGCTGTGGTTTGGGTTTAGGATGAGAAGAATGTGGAGAACACCCTGATGGTTTCGGTTGTTGCTCAGTCGTGT
>JAVKLA010000008.1:30012941-30054175 GCA_034782735.1 Sagittarius serpentarius
CCTTCCCCCCCCCCCCCCCCCGCACCACCATGCTGCCTACACCATCCTTTGGAAGAGTGTTATCTCATCTTGCCTTGAATACAGCTACTGTTTGAATCGTAATTACCTTGCTAGGCAAAGTACTCTCTTATCTGATGTCCTTTCTGGTGGGCATTTTTTTCCAGCCGCGTGAACTCAGTTGGGCTTTTCTCAAGCATCGGTCATTTATTCCTCTTTCTGCTTGCGGTACCCAGCATTTGTAGTTGCTTTTCTCTTCCACCCAAGTGTTATCCACCCCGTAGCTGCGGCGAGAGGAAAACAAAACAAAAACATGAATATGAAATATCTCTTCCTTCCCAAATCATTTCTGAGGTTTCAAGCTAATGCTATTAGTGCTCTCAAAAGTGAGCAGAAATGCCCTAAAATTAATAGGAAATTGTATAACTAACCAATGAAGAGAGTTCAAAGCCAAAGTAATCTGATTAAATACTCTGAATCTAGTTGGCATCCTCCCATATCACTCTGTATCAGCTGCAATCTTTTAATAGCACAAGCCGTGAGGTACAAAAATAATGCACCACAATGGCATACAGTTCCCTGAAATACAATTAAACTTTCATTAGTCGAATTATCCCATAAGAGTAATCACTTTTGGCTGAATGCAGTCATATTCTTTCTTTAGTCTTTTTGCATAAGCCTGATCTAAAATATTTGACACGGTTTAAAAAAAAAAAAAATCGAGTAAGAAAACCCCCAAATATAATGGTTCTGAAAAATCAGACTTTCCTTAAGGATGTGAGAAGAGGAAGGGAAATTACCCAGAAAGGGTGTTTGGAAATTCAGCACCCCCCTCCTTGGCATCAATTTGAGTGGCTTAAGCAGCAACAGAAGCAAAACTGTGGCTTGCTTGCCTTCCCCCCCCCCCCCCTTTTTTTTGATACAAACCAGTGCCGCTGGATGGGAGCGAGCGCTCCTACGTGCTGGTGTGCTGGAGCCTCTGACGTGAGAACAGAACTGTTTTCATAGTTAAGGCGTGATCTCTACACGTCCCCCAGATTATAACCAGAAGGCTTACGCAGAGGCAGACATACCAAGGGGACGTTGCCTGGCTTGTCAAAACCCGGCGTTTGGCACGGCAGAAACCAGACCTTCCTCTGAAAACGCCGGCCCAGCCACGGGGTTTCCGCTGCGAGACTCAGCGACCCTTGTCCATGCGTGGGAAGGGGGAGAGCTCAGCGCACCCCGCCGCGAGGCAGGGGTCTGGGGCGGTTTCGGCTCCAGCCAGCCCCCTCCTCCTTCGTGGCCGCAGTAGATCCCAAGAAACTAGATTCACCCTGGAACGTAGCGGTTTTACTTGGTTTTAGATGCCTTACGTAGCTGCAGCAGCAGCTGAACGCACCTGTCATGGCTGGAGTTGCACAGACCCTTTCACGGTATCGTTGCAGTGATCTTCGGAGAAGAACATATAGGACTAAACACAAAGACACATAAAGAAAATAAAATATAAAAGTAAGAGCGCCTAGGCTTGGTGTGGGAAAACATCAGGAATGAAAAGCCAAAACACACCGGGTGTTTGCGAGTGCTGTAAAAGGAGCAACGTGCTCATCGGAGCTGAGGAGCAATTTACTCATCCAAAGTATCTCCTACCACACTTAAGGACCTGAAACACATTCTTATATCAGCAATAAGGGAAACGGTGAAAATAGTACCTATGGGAGGACCATTTTTTTTCCAGACCAAGCTGCTGGGTTTAAGAGCCCCTCAGTGCATCACAGCTGTGCTGGAGGCAGCCATGAGATTCCTCTTTGCCCACACACCCAAAAACATACATGGATCCTCCATTTACAGTAATTATTCAGACATCCAGGGCTTTTTCTCTCTTGAGGCCCAGATCTGCCCTCCATCTTCACGGACAACTGCAGTCCCTTAGAAAGACATGACAACTGCGTGCGAGGTAGGCGAGCAAATGTCTGAGCCTGAAAGCAGAACCGCGGCAATGGACACCCAAACCCTGATTAGACCGAAGCAAAAGCTTCAGTTGCTGCCTAACCCCCTCCCCCCCGCAGCACCCAACATCCCTCCGTTTGACTCCCAAGAAGCCTGGTGTCCTCCTCTTGCACGCGATCCCAAGGAGCCCCGCAGTGAGCAAGTCAGGGGTTAGTTTCGCCTAAGGGGGAGGCGAGTTCAGCTTTGCCACCAGCTTCCAGAGCTGCTCCGGCATTTCCTATTGAACGCTCCTACTCTACCTCCAAAATACTTACGGTACATTTCCGCATGGATAGGAAAGATAATTTCTATAGTTAAATATCAAAGATCCCATTATTTTGCACCGCAGAGAAAATTCAAAATACCAGGGACCTAAAGCATGTCTTTGCCCGTGGTACTCCTGGCAGAGGCTGGCTTGGCTCCACTGACTTCAGGATTAACTCCAGTAGCTCATGTCGCTCAACTTCACTTCCATGGACCCTCCTGGAACAAATCACACACAATTTTGTAAGTGCTTGGAAGAAAATGAGGAGATTAATAACAGCCAGCATGCGTCAAACTGCTCTAATCGTATCAAGCTATGTCAGACGAATCTGAATTTGTTTTCACGACAAGATAGCGGGAGAATTAGTAAAATGTCACATATCTTGACTTTTCAAAGCTGGGAAAGCATGGCCTAGATTAAATTATTTGAGGCGGTTGCAAGAGTGGCTGGAAAATCATAGCTGGAGGGTAGTTGTCAGTGCCACAGTCTCACCTTACCGTCAGACTGAAAGGACATTCGGGCAGCGAGCGGTCTGTGCGCTCTGTCCCAAGTCTGATGGCACTCCACGTTTTCAATAACAACCTGGGAACAGAAAAGAAAGGACATTTGCTAGTGACTTGAAGCTGGAAGAGGTTGCATGTAAGTCGGTACATAGATTAAAAATGGAAAAAAAAAAAAATTGAAGAAATCCCCTGCAAAACAGTCTGACTCAGTTTTGACTAGTCAAATACAAAGTTCTGCATTGCCTAGTAGAAAAACAACTTCACAAAACCACACCAGGAAATTACCAGGTCAGGAGGAGTTTGGGGGAAGCGATCTACAGGCTGAGCATAACTCAACTATATCTTGTTGCTGTAAAAAAGGTAAGTCCTGCACTGGATGTATAAACACAAGTGTCCCGATGTGAAAACACAAGATAATTTTGCTCTGCTCTGCTTGATGATCTTCTCTCAAAGCCCTCAGTGGGACTGAACTGCACGATTTGAGCAACAGGACTTCAAACACAAGCTGCGTGATGGGTGGACCACGCAGGGAGAAGTCGGAGGGCAGCCAGGTCTAGAACAAACTTACCTAATGGTAGAAGTGAGAAGTTAGACATTAGGGCACAGGAGGCTTTCTAAAACTGAAGATAAGGAAGCACTGGAGAAGGTTGCCTGAGGAAGCTGTGGTTTCTTCATCGGTGAAGGCCTCCACCATTGACGGGTGGGCAGACGTCCGTCAGGAATGATGTTGCCCTTGTGCGGAAGATGGACCGGAGACCCTCCCCCTGCGGAGCTGGTGCATGCCCTGGGACAGGCAGCATTTCAGGGAGATCAGGGCACAAAGCCAGGCTCCTGGCTCGAGGGGACCAGAATGCTAGCCTTAAAAATGTGATGGAGGTGCTCCATCCCTGACTTCAGACCGGCACATAGGTTGCTGCAGCAACGTGCTAGATACGTAGGAGAGGGACCACCTCTGAAAGATAATGTGGATAATACCAGTGGAGAAGAAGGGATGTTAGTAGGGGAAAGAAAAGCAATAGGTGATCTTTGGGGAAGCAGCTAATTCATATATGTGCCCTGGAAGGTAAAGTTGGGGAGGATTGTAATGTACCGTAAAACTGTACCAACAACCAGCCTGTAATTCTGGCTATGCAGGAAAGCTGCAAGTTTAAGTTTGTGGATTTATTTAAGTCTCCCAGCTCTGAAGTAAGCTGTCTCTGGTTCGCACCTGAAGAAGGATTTCTGAGCCTGAGTTCTTAATACTTTTTTGCAAATAAACCAGTTTGTCTTACAGAAGGTGCCGTCTGTATCTAGCCATCACCTTACCATCTTGCCTTGGAAAAGAGAAATTTCTGGTTTATGCAGTAATGTAGGGAATTACGGAAACTGCAGTTTTGGGCTGGAAAGGTCCTTTTGTCCACGGAAAGATTAAACGTATTTCTCTCATTTCTGGTGAATGCCCTTCTCAAATGGTCTTAAAAATCTGCAGCAATGGGGATCCTGCACATTTCCTAGGCAGTCTGTTCGGATGCTTCATCATCCTTTCCTGCAGACAGCATTTCCTAACACCTAACTCATATTTCCACTGATGTAGTTTAAGGCCATTACACACTCTACACAAGACACTCCTGTGTACAGAATACACTGTTGACTCTTTTTTTTTGCAAAATCATAATGATACTGTCTTTATCAACTTGACCGGTCCCAAATTTAGTACTCCCTTTTGTCCTTTTCCATAAACATCTGTAAGGGTACAGCGCAGCCAGGTCACCATGCAGCCACGGTGATGTAGCCTGTGAACCCTCGTAAAGTTAAATATATAGTGAGTTATTTCACCTCTTCATTGTCAGACAAAAATGAAATCCAAAGCTGACTCCAATTACACATACCAGCCGTAGCAGAGAGAGCTGTCATCTCAGGCTTCGTGCTCAGCTGATTGAAATACTGATTGATGCACTTAAAATATACATATATCAATCACTGCCAAGGTTAAGAGCTCAAGGGGGGCGGGGAGGGGGGAACCAAACCAACAGGAAATTTATAAAAGAAAGAAAATATTTCTCTTCCCCTAAAAAACCAAAACAAGCCCCCCCCCCCCCAAAAAAAAAACCCAACCCCAACAACCGAAAAAAACCAAACCAAAAAACCAAAACCCCCACCCAGCCCAGAAACAAGCCATGAGCAAGGCATATTTTGGGTGACCTGTATCCTCCACCGCCTGGTGTTCCCAGGGAGCTATTGACCGTCAAGGACTTTGAGAGGTGACACGAACAGCAGCAGGGATAGCTTCATTTTCACCCTCCTCCGTCCATTTCTGTGCACTGTCTGCACGATGGCTCAGGGGCTTATGCCAGTGCAGCCAATGCACAACCAGACAAGGACCATCAAGCGGTAGCTCCAATTTTAATTGTTTCCTTTTGAATTTCACTGTTCAGGAAGAACGTCAGCCTGGCAGCTTGGAGCCTGGCTGGTTCATTTACAGACCAAATGCACCAAGAGTTTGGTGATGCCAAATCTGCCAGTGCAGAGTAGGGCTGAGGTGCTCAGGCAGGGAGAGAGCAAGGAGTAACGTCTGTACAGCCCAGCTACAGACCTTTTGGGCAGCGGTTCTCACCATGAGAAGGTTTTAACAATCTAATCACTGCATTTCACAACCGCTCAGCGCCCGTCCAGTGGCAAGCTCTGCCAACCAGTGAAGACGAGTCTGACCACGCATCTGGACTGGGGATGGTCACCTGCAGCTCCTCTGCGCTCAGGCAACATGGTCCTTGTTTCACAGCTCATCCACCTCCATCCCTCCTGTTAGGCAGAGACGCTTGATGGCTCAGATTTCAGACCAGGTCCGTCTCACCCCCAAACACAGCTCGGGGATCGCAGCTCACACGAAGTGGTGGCGGCCAGGCACGGCTCCTGCCCTTGCAGGGAGCCCTGGTGAGACCTCCTCAAAATAACGTGCGCCACTGTGATCTTTGCAATTCAAGCTGCAACGGGTGCAGAGGCCAGAGATGGACAGAGCTGCACGCACGGCTGCATCCGGACGTACTGTTCATCCTGAAGAAAAAAAAAAAAAAACGAGCTGGCTCCAGTTTGGAAGGTGAAAACCACGTGGTAGGTAGTTAAACAGTGCACGCGATTAATAATTTACCCCAGCTATTTAGGACTTGAAGCCTTTACCCAGGTGATACACG
The DNA here is from genome assembly GCA_034782735.1 of Sagittarius serpentarius. Lineage (NCBI taxonomy): Eukaryota > Metazoa > Chordata > Aves > Accipitriformes > Sagittariidae > Sagittarius > Sagittarius serpentarius. The sequence goes on from JAVKLA010000008.1 coordinate 30,018,842, forward strand.
GAAGGAGTGGAAGGGAGCCGTGCAAGCCTTGCATGCTGCGCTGGGACCCACAGCTGATGCTTTACATAGGTCAGAGGTGGAAATGGTTTACAGCTGTTCCAAGCTGGATTACCACAAAGCTTGGAAGGAGTGGCAAACCTCGCTAGCTGCCATCATTCATCTCTCCTCTCTCTTGCGTTAGTCTCTAATTTTAAAAGTCAGTTTCTTTTAAGAGCCATCATTAAGTTTTCAATCTCCAAATCTTTCAGTTTCTCTGGAGAAACAAATGAGGGAAAAAAAACCCCACTTTTTGGAGCTCAGGAGGAAATAATGGGTTTAGTGTGATCGTTTCCTTCTAGGAGATGGGTTGGTGAAGGACTTCCAAGAACAGACTCAAATCAGTGTGCGTTTTGTGTTCAGCAGTATTGCCGGGGAATTTACACATCTGTCACCTAATTGCCGCTTCCTTTGTAGAACCGAAATGACAAACCCAAGTCATTTGCTTTTATGGTCTTTTTTTTTTTCTTAGTAGCAAAGTGCTTGACACCCTTTTGAAAAGAAATAGCAGATTTCCTCCGCACTTTGGGATTAAGGGCAGGTTGCAACCTTCCGGGGTGTAAGCAGAGCGGGCTTCCTTTGAGTCATCGAGGTATCAGAGGGTGCAAGGTATTACTAAAATCCAATTTAAACTTCCTACTCTCCGGTGCCAGATGGCCAAACTCTGTTTGCAGTCCTGCAGTAGAGCTAGGATGGGCTTGTCACATGCTTCTGCCATTGTCCCATCTATCTGAACAGAAATTTCTAATGTCACTTTGGTTTTTAAGTAGTTGGAAGCCTGTTGATCATTTCAGCTCTAGCACGACTAAGTGCTTTACGGGTCTCTGTCACGCTGCACAGACATTCCGGAGACTGCAGAGATCCTGCTTAATTCTTGCAAAACTGAGGTCGTCCTTAGCCGAGTGCTGGGAGTACAACTGGGGCTGGACCTTAATATTTGTCTCCTGTTCCTCTGCCGTCGTTGCAAAGCCATGAGAAAACAAACAGAACAGCAACGTGCACAAAGAGGCTACGTTCCCAAGGCCTGACCAGACTTTGCAGCTCGAGACTGAACATGAGGTGGGGAGCAGCTTGTTAAATGATGAAAAGAGAGAGAAATCGAGGACAGAAATTTCTTCTGTCTTCAGAGTTCAGGGGATTTCTGCCAGGAAAGCTTTCTCTTTTTTTTTTCATCTGTATGTATTTCTCACTGGCATTTTCTATGCTCCGTTACGTTCCCCATTGCTTTGTAATTGAGGATTTTAGAAGACAGGACAACTTTTGACCTGGCAGGGTAACAAAGACTAGAAAATTACATAGGATGTGGCTTGGATGGAATTTAGCCCAGTGACATCACGGCTGCATTACAACCCCTCCGAAAAAAAAAAAGCGGCCTCCAAATCGCCTGTGGAGCAGGGCGTCCTCTTTGGTGAACTGGTGTCCCATGGTCATCCCTGGGACAAATGGGATGGGGCAGACGCAGCTGCAACGTGACTACAGGGGAGGTGGGCACGTACCTACCTACAGTCCCATGGGCTGGAGCTCCGCCGCTGTGCTCGTCTGCACGTGCGTCTCCTCCAGCGAGGGATGCGCTGCTGCTTTGGGCTCACAAAGAGCACCCAAGTGCTTCACCGCTGAAGGCTCCACGCCCCTGAGGGTGGCCTGCATCTTCCCCAGAGAAAGGATCCAAAAAAACCCCCGCCCCGTGAGGATGTCTCATGGAGCCTCCAGCAGGCTTTCTCTGTCTTTTTCCTTCCAGAAAACAAAGATCAAGCCGGCTTTCTCATCTGTAATAAAGGGAAAGGAGATCCCCCGTGGGAGGGAGGAATAAGGAGAACCCCAGTCGTTACACGGGTCATCGTATGGGGATTGGGTAGCGCTCGAACTGTTTGGGGGCACAGTCTGCCCCCCCTCACGGCTAAGTCGGTGTGTTCAGTAGCATGGCAACATGACCGAGCCGTCCTTCTTGAAGCTAACACCACACGGGGAGATTAACTGCAAGCAAGCAGGCAGCAATAATGGGCTCATTGAAATGCAAGGAGAGCTCCGCTGCGACCACACTGAAACACCCCTTCTCCATTTCGAGCTTCCCTCCCCGCTGCTGGTGCAGGTGCCCTGCCTGCCTGGCACGGAGAAGTCCCCCCTTTACGTGGCCGTTGTCACCAGCTCCGTGCCTCCGAGAGCAGCGTGCCCAGGAGATGTCAGAGAGTGACGTGAGAGAGTGGGACGATGGCAGGGAAGTCCCCAACCCAGCACGATGTTGGGGCAGGGAAAGGAGAGGAGGGAGCGGGTTGTGAAACTGGGGGCGGGCGGCAAACTGGGACGCAATTCCCAGCAGGGCTTCCTGGAAGAGGCTGACCGACACGCTGCAGAGACGGGGTTTATCCTCTCCTCCTCCTCCCTGCAGGCCCCCAGAATAAGTTAAACAAGGCGTCAGATGTTTCTATTTTAAGAGCAACCAGGGAGGCTGGCAACGAGAAAATGAAAAGGAGAGGAGGGCAGAAGTTGTCTAGTAAAATTAGCAACACATTCCCCTCCCTGCCTTCCAGAGAGCGTGCCCTCCTCCAGCAAGCCGGGGTCTGCACAGCATAAATTATTCCTGTCTAAATTTGAGCCTGTGCTGTTGTTTCTGCCAAGAGTTCACTCCTGAATGCCATATTTTTTCAGGCGCAGATGACACTGGGTGACATGTGTCATCACAGTACGTGTCCTTGAAAAACACGCGCTGTGAAATGGCACTGACGCTCCCCAGGACGGGCTGCTCGCCTGCGCAGAGAAAGCAGCTGGAAGGTCTTGGTCAAGGGACTACTGGTCCGTCCCACTGCGGCAAAGCTGGACTACAGGCTGGGGAAGCTCTCCGCCGCCAAATCGCACCGAGTTCTCAGATCATCACTGAACCGCGCCTGTGTTTGGCTTGTAGAGATAAGACCTCTGGGCACCTTCTCCCTCAGACATCTTTGCACCGTTGCTTCCCCCGTGAGTGAGACCTGTCCTCCTCACTGCACCGAGTAAAGCCACGACTTCCATCATCTATCACAGGTTCCTTAACGTCCAGAAGCGGCTTCAGGCGCGCTCCTCGCAGCGCAGCGATCACCCGGCCCTAGCAATGGCCGTAAGGGCAAAAGAGAGATGCTGGATAAAGATTCGGCAGCTGTTTTCGTTCCCTCGAACCCAGATTCCTGTTCACCCCTTTTGGCCGCATGCCACCTGCCAGCACTGACACCGGAGCTCTTTGAAAAAGTTGGATGATCTCTTTTTGGTCATATTCAGAATGCTGAAAGCCCAGATCCGTGCAGCGTGACCAACAGACCCAACGACTCCAATGCTGCGCCGGTCTATTTTGGTTGTGCCGAGTAATAGACTTTCATGGCTGGGGATGCAGCGGCCGTATTCTGTCATCGAAACAAGAAGTATCTCCGGGCTGGGCAAGCTTACCTGGCTCCTAATCAGCCTTTACCCACTCATAGGCTTCTGTCCAATCTAAAGCACAGAGATTAAAATAAGATTAAAGGGAAGGCTTTGTACCCCCAACTATGGTAAAATGTTTTAAGTTACTGTCTTAAGCCCCAGCGAGTCAAGGTTTGAAATATTTTTGTTTCATTGCTCTGACACCATATGGCCAAAGTCAACAAGAGGCTGATGTGAGTGTCTGATATATGGCAGCCCAGCATGATCTCATCTTCGGGAGGTCACGGCATTAGTGCATAAACCAGTCAGATGTGATTAACGTTAGGCACTATATCTGTGCAGAGAGGCACGGGTCTGTCGCTGTGACTACAGGTGGAAAGCCAAAATTGGATGAAGGTCAGACAGGGCTTTGTGACTGTCCGGGCAGTCAAAACCTGTGACATCCTATCGCCTGTGCTGTTAGCGGTAGAAGAAAGCCACTTGTCCCGCAATGCCTCTGACCGCCATCAGCGTTACCGTGCTTCGCAGCGTAGGTTCACCCAGCACACCTGTCTGCTCCAGCAGCACGCAGCAAATGGAGGAGGACATCTGCGCTGGGGAATTGGTTTCTGCCGCCTTCTGCTATTTTTACGTGGTGGCTGTGAAAGCTTCCAAAATGAGACGCATTGCCACAATTAAACCGAGTGCATTTAATAGCAAACTATATCGCAAATTGCAGAGCGAAGCCACTTCATATCTCCATGGGGCTTGCTAGAAAAAGAGCTCCAATTAATGAGGCGCATTGTAGGCTTGTTTATATTCAGCCGACTCTGTTCCGGCAACAAATTATCTGTGTGTGATTAGGAGGCCAAATTCACCCTATAATTTTCCATTTAGCCTTGTTTTACTGCTTGGCCTGCTCCACTGAGCTGAGGAGTTATCTGCGGAGCAAAACCTCCCTGTCCTCGCTCCCGAGCTTCAGAGGACTTTACAGGTGTTGCACAAAGTGACAACATCCCGTGCATAGCCACCGCTCGCTCGTGCCCGCTCCCAGGTTCAGAGTTAGCAGGCCGAGGGCTGGGTCACCCTTCCGGCTTGCTTTGCTGCTCCCTGGACGCGGTAACCAGAAACTAAGCAGATACAGGATATTCTGGAGTCAGCCTGGAGTGGTAAAAACGCATTTTGCAAGCGTGCACCAGTCCCAGACAGAATTGGGGCCTCGGCGTTTGGAGGGAAGGAGCCTGATCTGCTTTACTGCCTGCCCCATGGTGTTTGTGGGGAAGCACAACCCCGGCGTGCCCACGCAGGCCATCCAGGTCCCACTGCTGCAACAGAAACCCTCTAACGCTGCACTGCCCCGCCACGAAAAGCAGCAGAGGTTGCATTCCATCGTTAACCTCGTGGGTTTGCTCGCAGCTACAAGTGGCATTCCCAGGACAACGGGCGCGGGCGAATTTTTGTGTCCTCTTCGTGCAACCCCACGGGAGGGTCTCTGGGCCGAAGCCACTTGAGCACTTTGGGGGAATTCAGGCCCTGTGATGATGTTTCACTGTGCATTTTAGCACAAGCCGAGTCTCTGCCCCAGCCACTCATCGCCGTGGGCACGCTGGGATTTCTGTGCAAGCCGTGATGGGGCAGGGGTGAGGAGAGACGGAAGAGCCACGTGTTGCGATCCCAAATTAGGACAAACGTCCCCAGCCCTTACACGGTGCCTTCACTTGTGCCACATAAGCAGTACCCACCTCCGAACGTCAGGCTTCTCTTTTTCCTTCCCTAAGCTGCTGGACGAGGCAGCCCAGAGCAGCCCAGCAGCGGAGCCCCCCCCCATCACGGCACCACCTTGGTGCTCAGTCCCAAGCACAGGGACACGGGAACCCTCATTTCCACAGTAACAACCGCACAGACTCTAGGTATTTGTAGCCTCCCACAAATGTCCTGAAGAGGAAAAGATAACACAAAAGCGCCAACCAGAAAAGCAAACAGAGAAGAGCAGCGCTGCGTCCGTGTGGTTCCACTTGTTGCTCAGATGCCTTTTATTTTTGGTGCCTGTCCTAGCAGTTTCCAAGAAATCTCCCCCTATCCTATTTCTATGGGGAGGTGTAGCATTACACTCCAGCCCTTCAGGCAACAAACATTTGAGGACAGAGTCAGGCCACGGGGTCAAGCCTGTATTTATAATACGAGACGTCAGCGGGGCCAGGTCACTGGAGCAGGCTGTACTTTCCTGAAAAACTAAAAGACGCTCCAAGGGTCCCCGGGACGATCAGGAATTACCAGCGCAGTCCTGCGGGGCTGGGTCTGCGGGTTTGCACCACGCAAAAGAGCTGGACGGGAAGACACATCGCCTCGCTGCCGCCGGACACAGCTCACCCCTTCCCCGAGCAAGCCAGCGCCTCTTGGTAGGGCTCGGCAGGGGACGGGCAAAACTGCCCAGCGCTAAATTTAGGTCAAATCTTGAGTCTTTGCTGTTTCACCTGGTTTGATTTTTAGTGGAAGGACCCTCATTTTATTATACCGGTAAAAGCATGTCAGATAACGTTCGCCATTGTTAACCTCTACAGGATTAAAGCATAGGTGCCTTTTGCTACTTCAGATTTTTTCCTTATAGCAAAATTTGTATAGCTTATCCGTTTCTCCTTGGCAATAATGTCCAAGTAAGACGGAGGCAGACATTAGCAAGACGTGCCAGGAGCAAACTTCCTCAGGAGCGTTCCTGTGGGCAAAGGTTCACCTCAGTGCCTCCTTTTTTTTTTTTTTTTTGATAAGTATGTCTTAGAGACATTTTAATTTGTGGAAAAAACCCCACCTCTTAGCCTCTTAGGTTCCGCTGGCCCGGTTCATTTCTCACATGGAGCCATAATCCTTTCCAGTGGTAACTAGCTGGGATGTCACAAATAAAGGATTAAACCTTCAGGTGAGGCAGAGCTTCTTATGAGCTTACTGCTTAGCTATTACAGATCCTGTTCTCATGCAGAAATTACACGCACATACGGACGTGTGCATTATTTAAGACGGAGCGGCAAGACTGCAGATGGATGGATCTTCTGGCTCGGGAAAGCAGGAATACTAATTACTGTTCTTCCCGTGCAGCCATCCAACGCTGAGGTGGGGAAAATGATGTATGGGGCATTATTTATTCTTTCAGATATGCTTTTAAAACACACTATTCAGCAGCGGAGAGAAAGTTATTATCAAGATGTGTTTCTTCTAGTCAAGCGACCAGCGCTGGATTTGGGTTGATGTTCTGACAGGCTGCAGTTGTCAACCCTGCAGTCAGGTTATTCTGTTTGGATATTTCTGACCTTGCGCTAAAATTTCAAGAAGAAAGTGCGCTTACATTTTTAATGCGCATCCTGCTGACATAACACCTTTGCCTGTGGGAGAAGCAGTCCTTGAGGAGGGAAGAGTAAGAAAGAAGATAAGTAATTCCTCTCAGTTGGATAAACTCATTGATTTCATGTGCGCAGGAATGAAAACAAAAGGAAATCATCATTGTGTGCTGTTTATTATTTCAGTGCGTGGCAAAATGTTAATCTAAAAATAATATCAACCTACCATGGGAAGCCACATAATTTTTATCAGGATAATTGATAAATCAGACCCCTATCTAGTGTTTCTCTTCACAGAAAATTATAGCCTTGGAGAAGAACATATTATTGCAGAGAAAGTCAGAGTGAGCACTGAAGAGCTGACAGCCCTGGCTGGAGACAGAGGTTGCTTTTCGCGGATAACGCCATGTTTTACCACTGCTAAACTGATCTGGACCATACGACAATCAAAGTAACAACATTTATGGGGCTTAATCTGCTCTACGACCCAAAGAGTTGCAAGAAGATTGCCCTTTCACTGCACTTACCATCAAAACACGTAATATATTTAAAACCACAAACTTGGAAGAAGTCTCCAACGATCGTATGTTTTCCATCATCCCCCCCCCCCCCCCCCAAAGAGAAGGATCTGCCGCTCTGACACCAGCGAAAGCCGTTCCTGGGACCAGTTTTCTGGCATCGCCCGGGCAGAAAGCCCTCTGCGACGGCGAGCGGCCGGTCTGCAACCGCTTCTGACAGCCTCGGTCATGGCTCCCGGCTTCCATTTCCTCTTCTCCAAAAGGGAAGCCAAGACAGCTGTTTAGGAGGCTTTGAAAAAAAATCTTGTCAAGAACTTAAAAGAAGAAGGAGACAGTGTGAGAGTGTGTGTGTGTCCCCCCAGGTTTTGGCCTGTCTCCAGCTGGCTGACGGTACAGCGCTGGCTTGCTTTGTTTCCAAGCTGCAAAATAACCAAAAACCCAAAAACCCAAGTACTGTGTTAATGGCTTCCTTAATTTCACTTTTTCTACGTGTTCCAGTACTCGTGCAGACCCAGGGGTGTTTCACCGTGTAACTATAAATAAAAGAGTCTCGAACTGTGGACGAGGACAGAAGAGCTGATGTGAGTTCGCCAGCAGTAAATAACGCTCTGCTGTTTCACACCTTCGGCTTGCGGGGGAAAAAAAAAAAAAAAAAAAGGAGATATTTCGGTTCCGGGAGAAGTGCTTGCTCTCTGAAATTTTCCCTGAGTGCCTGACAGGATGATAAAATGCAAACAAGCATTTCCAGAAACACCTGAGAAGACGGGTATGTGCCGCCTCGGATTCCCAAGGAAACTCCCGTTCCTTCGCAGCGCTGGCTGCTGCGCAGTGGCTGAAGGGCTGGATTTGTACTGCTCCTGCTGAGCTCGGGATGGTCGTCCCGAAGGCCAGCCCTGCTTTTTTAGAAACTTTTTTCTTAAGAAAGCAAGTCCCGCGAAAGGCGAGAGGGAATAGTCCTTGCTTTGCTTCATCGCTTAGCTGAATTCTGGTTAATATTTAAAAAAAATCAATCCTGAATCACTCAAAATTAATGTTGCTATTCAGATCTTCATCAGCCAGCACAAACGTTGCATCTTGCTCTTGACCCGCCACTTTGTAAATTCCCCAGAAATTTACAAAACTGAACGAAATTTAATTTAGTTGAGGTGTTAGCTCTGTATTCAGCAGAACGCATACAAGCATGCACACACCCTTTCGGTACCTGCGTCGCGAAAGGCACGCACCATTTTAAGGGACACAAGCAGCCACTAGCACGATTACGGTAGGTACTACAGACAAGTATCTTTTAATGACGCTTGTATTTCTTCTGCTTGCAAACGATCACTTCTTGTGGTGCTTTCCCCAAATACTGCTCATTTTCTGTCACCGAGCTGCAAGAAATCATTTGTCTTCTGTCAGAAGAAATTGGCAAAGAAAAGAGAGACAAATCCTGACTCTGGTCCTTCTACAGAGAGGGGCTGGGTTAAGGAAGCAGGGTTGGAGGCAGCCTACCGTCCAGCTGTATTTTATGCTCTGCTGGCTTTATTGGTCGTGAAACGTCCATCCAAAGCCCGAGGACCCTCCTAAAACACTTTACTTGCTTTGCTGCGAGTTCTTTATTCTGCAGAAGACCAAATTAAGAGCAATGCGAGATAAACTACCCAGTCTTTCCCAAGAGATACCACTAGCATTTTCGGCTTCAGAGTCCGCAAGAGCAGCACGATGCCCTTGCCTTTTAATTAGCTTAAGCCAGAGGGAGCGAAGATCTGAGCTCTTGGGCTGTGCCGGAGAGACCGAGAGCTGAAAAGCGGAGGCAGAGCTGCTGCCACCCGCCATAATCCCCCCTCGCCATCATGTCCCCATCAGTGTGAAAATGAACGTGTTTTTACTTGCCATCAGTGGGTGAAATCAGAGCCCTCGTGCAATTTCTGTCAACAATTACTCGATCACCCTATTTTTGCGCAGGTCTGACGATTGCAGTGCAGCGTCTCTGCCAGGGGACGGGTGAGAGGCTGGAAGGGATCAACCTATTGCTTAAAAAACCAGAGCGTGACAGCGAGGAGAAGTGGTGCATGTTTTGCAGAGCTTTTTTTATTCACGTGCTAAAATTGTTTCGTATTAAACAAGCTAGGCCAATCGATGTGGGCAAATTAAATGCTAAGCCAAGCCTGCCTTGGCCCGCTGCTGCAGCTGTTAGTCTGATTTTTGAAGCCACTAGCTTGCCGGGCAGTATGAACACAGTTTGCTGGATGCTCTCATGGCTGGTGGTGCAATGTAAGCACAACACTTGGAATACAATCCACCAGTGTCCCGACGCCAGATCCCATAACCTACTTCCTAGGCCTGCTGCCAGTGTTGTGCTATGAGTCACGAAGAGAAACAAACACAAGGAATGTCAAATTAAATAGGACGCGATGCTTTCGCAGCATTTAAAAGCGGAGCAATTGTGCTGCAGCGTCCAAACCTCCCTGGACTCCTCTTGGACTGCTTCTCATCTTGGTAATAAGAAACATCCCTTTAATTAGTTCTACCTAATGAAATTCATAAGCCAGGGAGTGGGAGTTTTGCTCCTGGGTAGAAACTGAAAACTTCTCCCTGCTTGATCTGCCCGTTTTCTGCAGCAGTCATTAGCAAATTTTATCAAATCTCTGCATTAAACAGTAACAACTATTGTTCGCCCAGAACACAAGTCCATTTATGAGCTGCAATACGACCCATCTTGGAAACCCCAGACTGAAAGGCACTTCAAAAAAAAAGAAAAAAAATTAGGACTGGCAAGAAAAAGTAGTTTCAAATTGTCAAGAATAAACAACAGAGAAACTTCTACCTGATCTTTCTGGCTGCTGAGATCAGAGAGGTTCCTTTACCTTTCTGGGTTTGGGCAAAATAATTTACAGAATGCATTCCATCTTTTCTTACAGGTGAAGGGGCGTCCATTACCTCTCCAGCTGAAGCTCTGGGTGCTTCATGCCCCTTGCATCAGGGACAAGTAAAATAATTCTAGGACGCCTCAAGACGTGCATTTGCTCCTATGGAAACATTGACCCACGAGGGTCTGTTTAAATCCATTTTGGTTATGTGTCTCTCAAGACAAAGCGATATCCATGGCAACAAACAATTTCACTGCAGAAGAAAGAGCACATCCAGAAAGAGCGTGTAATCGTGCTGTTTATCGATGACTGAAAGCCTGAAAGCACAAAGTTTGAGCTCTCAGGCGCCACACCAGTGCTCTGCAGGATACCAGGGCCTTTTTATTGGGACACTTCTGCAAACGTCCGTCGCAGAGGACAGCGAGGGAAATCGAAGCCTCTCCTGCTGTTTTCGTTTCCAAACTCTTCTGCAAAGAGACGTGGCTCACTGTGCGGCTGAGGTTGCCCTTTCAGGAGGTAACAGAGGAGGGTGAGAAGGGAGCCGATTCTCAGCTAGGTTTGGAGATAGCAAAAGCGCACGTCACCACAAAGACAAACTGTTGGGACGGTCAGGATTTTGGCACGAACTCTTTTCAGCACCTACGGGGGCCCCTTCGGTGTATTTGCATGTTTTCCTCAAAGTGGCTGCTGACCGATACGTTCATCCTGTTATTCCACGTTGGGTCCCATAATTACAGAGCCTGATTTATGGGGTTAGTTAGAGCTGCTATTGCGGGAAGCTGGATGCAGCTGCAGTGCTGATGGGGGAAGGAGGGAGGACGATGGCACGTGGCAGCTCCTGCACGAACGCTTGCCACACTGGGCAGTGTTAACAGAGGGAAAGGAGGAGGAAGCCACAGCCCCTCTAGGGTCTTCCCAAGACTCCTTCCCACTTACAAACTTGGATTTGGGCTGGGAGAAGTAATTTTCTAGTTTAGCGCTCAGGGCTCTCAGCAATAGCTCGAACCGGCTGTGCTCTCAGGACCTGCTAGAGAAAGGTATTGGCACAGAGGACGCCTTGCGGTGGTCCCGCTGGAGCTAAAGGACTAGTTTGCGTGTTCAGTGCATTTTAACCCAGGAGTGTCTTACCCTGACCCGAATCCCCTTCCCCTCCAAACCTGGCTGCCTGCTAGCATTCGCTCTGCTCTCCAACCTCTGTGCTCTGGTCTCCACTCTGTCGAGATAAAAAGCTCCCACCAGCATTGCTCAAGGCCTCCAAGACGATTTCCTGAGCTGCTGGGATCCTTCCACCTGCAAACCAGAGCCAGCACTCACTTTTAGCCTTGAAGAACTGTGGAGAGCGGGTATGGGGTTGCCAGACAGACAGACAGACACTGCTGCAGAGGGAACACAAGAGAGACCCAAGGCTAAATTTTTCAAGCAGTATTTTGGTGCCATGACCTGTCTAAACACTACACAGCCACTTGCAAATGATGTGATTGATTACAAATTACATCAACACCACCCCGTCGGACCTTCTTGCCTACAGCGGTGCTGACAGAGCACCCGTCAGCTTCATTTCTGAGAACCCATAAATGCAAGAGCTGTAAGGTCATCACCCTCACAGGCGAAAGAAGGGACCCTTGTTTTGAAAGCCAAAGTGGCCCTATTAGGAATTTGAGGTCATGGTACTCAAAGGGGCGCACACTGTCCCCTAAAGATGTGTGCAGGGTGAGCCCACCTCCCACAGAAAACACAAAGTGCGAGATGTTTGCTTTGTCAGGGAGAAAGACCAGGGTACGGGTTTCTTTCGGGGCGGGGGTTGGCTTCTTACACTGGGGCTTCCCGTCCCAAAGAGGAACAGGTCCTACTTCTGGAGCCCAAAGCTTATCCATTGAGGAGAACAAATTGTCTGAAGATTTAATACTGAATTTAGCATCTCTAGTTGAGATCAGGAGGTGATTTTAGGGATTAGACTCACCTGAGTGAAAAAAACCAGAGGCTTTGCCTCCTCCACCCGCGCGCTTGCAAGTGCCCACAACTCCCCCTCCCGTGTCTCCTTCACCCCACCACCACCCATCTGAGAAACCCCACCTCCGTTACTGCAGGGGTTTCCATTTCAGCTGCAATAGAGGGTGGTTTCTCGCTCTGCAGGAGCGGTGATCTATTACCCACCCAGGTACTGACCAGGCTCCGCGCATCAGCTTCTCTGCCGAGGTCTGCTCCCATGACCCTTTGTCCCCGTTAGCCTGCTGAATTTATGCTCCTTCTCTGATGTATTGCTACACGAAGCTGAAGGCAATGGGGAAGTTTTTTTCCTGGTGGTGCCGTTAAAACCATTAAGGAAAAAAAAGAAAGCCCACGAGCAAAACTCTCTCACTTTACCGAGACCAGACGGGATGCAACCTTACTCTCTCATTTGGAACACAGCAAATATCGGTTGATCAAAGTGGCTTCAGGTATAGCATTTTTAATACAAAGTTGAAAGAGCTCTAAGAAAATATCAGTGCTGTCTCGGGGGGATGCTGGCCTGAATTTAAAGAGACCTTCAAGTGACTGGAGCTCGACTACACAGGTCAGAATGAAAATCTCTACTTCAGTGATTCTCGGTGAAAAGACACACCACCAAGCTAGGTTTTTCTTATGGTTAACCCTTTTGATGCTTACTGCTGGAGTTATGGATTTAGATGCATATTTAGATACTGTCATTGGATGCTGGTATAAACAGCGTCTTCTTGAGTCCAGAAACTGACGGCTGGTTGCCCATCTGTCTCTTGGGTCTTTTCTCTCAAGAAATTGTGGGTATGCGTAAGTCAGCACCCCCTCATTTGCTTGCCCTTAATAGGGCAATGCATTCCCAAAGCCATGTATCATCTCTGGGCTGGCTACAGAGACTAAACCCATCTCCTTCTCCTCCCTCCCCTCCTCTCCCACATCATGCCCCATAATGCCTCCCTTAGTGGTGGCCAAGATCTTGCTGGAGCAGACCAAATTTCAGGCTACTCAGCAATCCCAGCGCTCAGGAGAGCACGAGACACAGGCTAGAGAAGCCTTTTCTATCGTTACTCCCCGGAGCCACCAACAGCCAAGGAGTGGTTTTGCTGGATCTCGGCTCCTCTCTGGTTACATCCCCGCCACCCATGACCCCAAGCAGGAATCCCAGGCTTATAAAATTAAACAGGCCATTCCCACGAGCCGCCCTGGGACTCCATGCTTGGATGGGATCAGGGGAAAGAGCAGAGGCACGTAAGCTCCCGGAGTAGCGCAGCGTAAGCAGTGCACACATGCAGGCTCCGAGGTTCCCTGGCCCCGGTTTTCCCGTAGCTGCAAGTCAAACCGGACACGGGTGTAGCACGGTAACCTATTGAACCAGATCTCGTTAGCTAACTACAGAGAAACCTAGCAGACCATTCAAAATTAAGCTAAATATAGGCACACATCAGAAAAACGGTAATTCTAAAGCTCTGAGCCTAATTCATCAGGAAGCAGAAAATCGTAACACATGAGAAGCTCTTCAGATGATGGAAGTGCAGCTCTAGTGAGCCAGGAAGCTTTAACCAGATCTCCCCAGAACCGCAGGGAAGAATGCTGCGCTTCTGCTCCGCTGCCAAAAACCCCAGCCTCCTGCACGCCTGGTTATTTTCCATCCTCAGAAACGCGCGAGCTCACACGGCAAGCCAGGGACGTGCTACCCTTTCCAGCCTCCGGCGGCTCGCTCCTGCTTTCAAGGTTCACTTGGCAGCCCAGAGAATGGCTCAGGCTGTGTTCCCCTTGGGACCGAGGGTGTTGGCGGCAATCGGTCACGAGCAGGACTGGTAGCCAGGGATAGCTTTGAAACAGCCAGTGTCACTGGGACAACCTCCTGGTCCAGCCCTGCGGAGCCACTGCTGTCGGTTCATGCTTTGGGCTCACACCTGGGCGGTAAGGGCACGTCACTAACAGTGCGGGCTGTCAAGTGCAAAGAAAACCTCTCTTAATTGAGAGACAGGTGTCACGCAGTGGTCTAAGCACAAGGCTTGGCGGCACGAGCTATGGATCTACAGCCTTCAGGTTTTACCAGGCTCTCATGGAGGCAGAATGAATGAAGTAGACCAAGGAGAGACCCCACCAGATATAAAACAGGACCTTCACAGCGGTCCCATGAGGTTAAATTAGTTTGTGCGAAGACTTTGGGATCGTAAGTAATCTTCTGGTTCAAACCTCCAACGTTATGTGAAACACCGTCCTGTGACAAGGGCTGAATTACTCTAGGAAACTTCAAAGCCATCAAAGAACTTGTTCTCGGTGACGTTTGTGTGCAGCGCTTTGAGTGAGTTTTCTCTGCTTTTCCTAGTCACCGCGCAACAGTCAATTAAAAAGCGCTGCTCTCTTTGTAGCCTTCGCTGCAGTACGAGGTTTATTGTCCTATTTATCACCGTTGAACTGCCTCAGGCTGAATTATTTATAGCACTGGAGAAGATGAATTAAGTGGTAAATTCAAAGTGGGTCACAGAGATGTCGCCTTGGCCTTGCGACCCAGACGTGTCAGCGGGCTGATGTCTTGGCTTCCTTGGCTTAACGGGATGGAACATCATTGTCCGCACTCGCACCGAAACCTCAAGCTGCCTGCGCCCAGCCAGTGCTCCCCTCCCCTTGGGCCAGAGGGGTAGGAGGCAGGTACCAGCACCCTGCATTATCCTCCAGAGGTGACTTGCCCCCACTTTTTTACCGGCGCACACTCTGGTATTTCAGTTAAGGAGATCGTTGCAGCACACTCCGCTATGGAGCCGCGTTTCTAGCACGTGGCATGGCACGCCAGTGCCTCGCACTGCTGGTGGCATGCTGCAGGGTGAGCCAAAACGCCCCAAAAATTCAGAAAGCGGCCCACCAGCCTGAGATTTTTAGGTTTTAGCATAGGAACAAAACAGCCATTTAAGCACGGGGTTTGTAAAAGGAAATCCTGCACGTGTTTCCATTCCTAAATCCCAACTGAATCTCGTCATCCTCCCCCGAGAACATCCTGTGCTCCACACCACCTCTAACTTCGACGATGACGGTGATTCAGTCGTTTCCAAAAGAGGAGAATCAATTTTCATATTACTGCTGTTCTTACGCCATGCCTGACTGAGTAGCAGAGGCTCCAGCAAGATGCTTACGCTGGGGTCCCCCTAATACTTTCCACACCAGAAGTTGGGGAGCCCTCCCGCAGGCAAAGGGGACGGCGTACCTGCCTGGCATGGCCCCAGAACCGCCAATATGAGGTTACTAATCTCATAAATACTGGAGATTTCCATTATTTTACCAATATCTATGTTCAAATATAACCCCAAGCATTTTGTAAATCCACGTTAAAAATAAATACGTACGCGAAGCGAAACACGGCTCCCTCCACACCACCCTTGTTCCTTGCAAAGGGCCAGACGTGCTGATTCTGGTGATCCTGGCGTTTTCTCGGAGGGTGTCACAGGAGCTCAGACACCAGCTGTGAGCTCCCAGGTGTGGATGGAGGTCCCAGGCTAACAAACACCAGGTTCTCAGAAAGGGTCATCTGAAACGGAGATGGAAAATGTGCTCCTGGCCATGAGACCAAAGGGCAATAATAAAAGGAACTTTTTCCTGTGTTACTGGTTATTTTCTCCCTGTGGTGCAAGGGCAGACAAATTTCATCATCTCTTGCGAGAAAATCTGTATCAACACTATCACCTAACAGCACAAAAGACAAGACAGGCACCAAAATTCAGAACAAATTGGCTTTAACAGAAGGGCTGGAAACAGCCTCCACTTTTGGAAAGCTGCAATCACATTTTGTCGCTATATGATGCAATCACCTTCCCTCCAACGTTGCCTGGTACAATACTGACATCTTGCCCTTGGAAGTCAAAAATCTCTTGGCTAAGAGACCAAACGAAAACAAAGAACAGGGTTTAGACTGAAGTACAGCAGGATGAAGAGTTTTAGCAACAGCTAACTTGCTGAGAAATGTGATTTAAGTAATCCCACTGCTATTTTCAAATTCAGGTTGAATTTACTTAATAGCTCCAGCAAACGAGAGAGTGTGGACCAGACTCCCCACCCCGGGCCGAGGAGGAGGAGGAGGAAGCAGACAGCTTTAATTAGCAGGCAAGTGAGCGAAAGCAATTCCTCGGGGGGGGGGGGGGGGGGGGTGTGCTGTCCCAAGAATGCAGACCCCCACATCCCCCTGCCCAGGAGTTCTTGAAGCACTGCATCGCCTCTCTCCAGCATCCTCAGGCTGGGTTGTGTTTTTTTTTTCTTTTAAATTCCATTTTGCAGAGGTCCAGCCTCCCAAGGTGCGATGCAGCCCCTCGGCAAAGCAGCCTGGTTCTTCCTCCGCCTGGAGGGAAGCACCTTGGATGAAGTGGAGTCACGGGGTGGGGGGGGTGGGGGGGTGGGGGGGCAGGAGATGGGGCCGGCCAGCCCCACGCACCCCCAGGGCACCGCTCCGAGCACCCCTCTCTTGGGAGCCTGGGGATGGGGGTCACCACCTCCCACGCTGAGGAGGATCTGCCCTGGCTTCCTCGTTTACGTTGAAACGGGAAGGAAATGCTTTTGTCCCAAGCGAAAAGGAAGGTTTCACCAATCTACAACCAACGTCCCCAAAATGTTATACTCTGGTCAGACATTAGAAAGAAATCTCCTCTGAAATTATTACAAACCGGCGTACTTTGGGATGGCTCAGGCCTTCTCTGGAACTGAAAAAAAAAAATCCTGCCTGCCCAGATCCATCCATAAGTCAACCCAGTGGGAAATCTAGTTATTCCACCCCAACCGTTTGCTGGGGAAGCAGAGTTCAAAAGGCACCCAGGTCTGAACAGGCGCCCGCTGGTCACGAGAGCAGTGGTTCAGCACTAACACTGACGGGGGCCATTTTCTTTCAGCCTCCCCAAAGCCAAGGTTACACTTCCACTATTCAGGCAGATCACCTCGTGTTTAGAAAGTAAAGTGGCGAGACTGGAGTGGGGGACGCAGGTTTAACAACTCGGCACCTGGCTTGCTGTGAACAGAAAACAAATCTGCTGTTTTGCTCTGACTACATATTGCGTTTGTTCCCATTTCTTGTCTCGTTTTCTGCAACAAGTACCCAGATCAGCGTCTTCATGATGATGTTAGTTAAGCTCAAAGAAAACGTTCAGCTGAAATCTGTACTAGATTTCCCTTCACCCCAAACAGCAACTGCTCCTGTGACCACTTAGGGGTTTCAGTACATCAGATATTCCTCAACGCAAGCTTTATTTTACTGAGCTGGTAATGCTTTTATGCAAAAGCCCATGCCCATACAGTCTATACAGCTTCCTCTACATATACAATAAGGAAAAGATGGAAAAATTACACCATGCCAAGAAAGCTGTCTTACCAAACAAGAGCTGCTGCCTGAAGGGTATATTTAGAAATTAGAGGACAATTTAGGAAGAGAGACACACAACATAAGCCAGAAGAGTAATGAAAACTCGGGAGAGTGGGAGTTTCTTTTAGGTATTGAGCAGTCCCAGACAGCACCAGTGAATACCCAGACTGACACAACTGTTTTTCACCTCACCAAGTAACAGCAAAACCCAACGCTTAGGCAGCATTTTTCATTCATCCATCTCAACTCTCCTTGCAACGCCATCTAAAGCATCGGATTTAGCATCCCTCTCTGCAAACTGATGCACGGAGCTGAAGTCCAAGGCTGCGCAAAGGCAGACGTTGGGAACAAACGTAGGCCGTGGAGTCGCGTCCGTTGTCGCGGACCCCGAGTTTGGACCCTGGTACCTTCTCTTCAGTCCTTGAAGCAGCCGGTCAGCCCTGCGCGGGCACAGCCTGCCGGGTTTGCCTGCTCGGTCATTTCAGCAGGGGCAGAGCTTCCAAAGCAGTTGTCTTACACTAAGGAATCATCTTGAGCGACGCATCCGCTTCGGCCCACGGACTCCCAGCGCTGCTGCGGCTGGTGGGCACCTCTGGAGGTCATCCAGCCCGACCTCTCGCGCACAGCAGCAGGGCTGCTCAGGGCTGCGTCCTGCCGGGTTCCGAATATCCCCAAGGACGGAGATGACTACAACCTCTCTGGGCAACCTATGCCCGTGTTTGACCCCCCCTCACAGTAAAAAGGTTTCTTCCCGTATTTAAAAGGAATTTCTTGTATTTTGTGTCCCTTACCTCAAGTCCTGTCCCTGGGCACCGCTGAGGAAAGCCTGGCTCAGTCATCTTTACTTCTGCCATCGGGTATCTACCCGTGTGGATAAGATCCACCTGAGCCTTCTCTTCTCCAGGCTCCCTTCACCCTCTCATCAAAGATGCTCCAGTCCCTTCGCCATCTTTGTGGCCCTGCACTGCGCTTGCTCCAGTATGCCCAGGTCTCTCCTGTACCGGGGAGCCCAGCACCGGACCCAGCAGCCCAGATGCACCCCACCAGTGCTGGAGAAAGGACCACCTCGCTCAGCCTACTGGGGACTGATCACAATCCTTTGAGCCTGGCGCTTGAGCTAGTGTTCGGTCCACCTCACCATCCACTTATCTAGCCCATACTTCAGCAATGAGGATTTTACAGAAGACCGTGTTGAAGGTCTTGCTAAAGCTACGCAGTAAGCAACATCCGCTGCCCTCCCCTCAGCCACCAAGCAAGTAATCTCATTGTAGAAGATCATCCAGTTGATCAAGCACTTCTTCATAAATCCATGCTGACTAAACCCAAACACCTTCTTGTCCTGCACGTCTGGAAATGGTTTCCAGGCTCATCTTCTCCACCACCTTCCCCGGGATCAAGGTGAAGCTGATGAGCCTGTAGGTCCCCAGATCCTCCTAAAGCGGTATTTGCTTTCCTTCCAGTCCTCAGGAACTTTCTCCAATTGTCGTGTGCTTTTAAAGATATTCAAGAGTGGCCTCACGATGACATCAGTCCATAGCATGCCACATTGTCCCATCTGGCTAGCCTGGGGAATGCAATATTCCAGCCTAGACTTCTGCCTTTGACAGAACCACCTGCCCAAAGAGTTTGTATTTGTTCCTCAACGCTTTTAAACATCTAAGATCTGCTAGGACCGCATGACTGTTACTCCCGAATAACCACCGCACCGCATGACTTGCATTAGCTGCGACAGGAACAAGGGGAAGCAGAGGGACACCCGGTTGTAAGGAGCTGGGACAGAGATCAGAGCGCTGACAGCAGGGACAGCAAATTGAACGACCCCAATGCAAGGACTGCAACATCAACACGTAAAATCGGTCGCAAAAGTCCTCATTGACCAAGTAGTCATACCAACTAGAAACACACAACGCTTGTTTCCCTTAACCCTCGTCTCAGGAGCAACTGTGCTGTAGCATTAAGTGACTTTGTTCTCAGCAAAGCCTAGATTGCCTAAGCTGCACCACCACAACTGAGTAAAGTCTGATTATTATTTTTTTTCCCCCCTCTCAACTGTTCTAGCTCAGTAGGTGAGATGCATTTAAAACAAACAGAAAAACCCCAAAGCCCAAGGGTACTGAATTTAAACTAGACACCCACAATTACATTTTCAGTAGCTAAGTTATAAAAGAAGAAAGATAAAAATAAAATTTCAGAAGCGTGAAGGCTGTCACTGGAATATTTTTATCTAAAGTGAGTCACAAAGCCTGAGAAGTAGGAATTTTTTTTTTGCTAATAACGGTGCAAAAAAACTTAAACCAAACCAAACTAACACAACACAAAACCACCACCCCACACCAAAACAATGAGAAAGTTAAAAGCTACACGAAACTTAGTCAAGACGCTCGTTCCTGCAGCATGTCAGAAGCAACAAATTCTCCTTACACAGACAGGCATCTTATTAGAAAAGAGTAAGCGAAACCCACCCCTCTTAACCCAGAACAGGAAAGTTGCAGGGACTGGAGGAGCCGAGAAGGTCATTATAGCAGCTTTCCTATCCAAAAGCTGAAGCCAAAGCACTAAGAATGCACATTCTTGAATAGCAGGCAGGGGTACGTGAAGTCTGAACAAGAAAAGTGGGGGAGAGGAAGGGACAAAGACCTTCCACTCGTTGACCAAGACTGCAATTCAGAGTTTAACATCACTGCAGTGTCTGTCTCCACGTGCCCACTCTATGAGTTGGCAGAAATGGTTTGCTACGAGAACAACAGTAGCAATTCTACACGTATGCAGTAAGTCCTAGGTTAAAACTCCTGATTTATGCCATGCTGGCCTTGTACAGATTGCCCCCAAAAGAAACTCACCTCTTCCTGTCTACATGGAATAGATTTCAAAAAGATTTTCTTCTGACAAAGCTTTTGGTTTTGTGTGAAAGTTTAATATTCTTGAGTCCATAACGACAACAGTATAAAGAATTCAGATTAACTTTTGTGTTGTTTTTTTTTTTTCAAACACAAGGTCAGAGTGTACAGTCAAAGAAAAGTTCTGCCATCAACTCAATAGGGACAGAAGCACGTTAAGGGTGGATTAAAGTGCAATTTAGTAGCCATCCTAAAGACATCCATTTCTTTTCCTGCAGCGGTTACCCATGCTTTCAACAGCACTGGTGCCACTCCACCCCGAAATCAGGTTCTGCCCAAGTGCCAGATCTCCACGGCTTAAGAGTCCTTTGCTGGTATTTTCATCGCAGTAAAACTGTAAGAGCCATAAGCAAGTCAGTGAGATTGAGACGGCTTGTGGGATAATCATGGGAAGAATGAATCATCTGCCTTGGAAATATAAATGTTTATGATCACTGCTTCTATTCTGCACGTATATTCTTGAGACGCAACTTTTACAAGGGTGTTGATATTTATATAATTCCATAAATTTAGACGGTGCATTGCAAACACAATATGCAGCTGTTGCTATAAATAGCAGAGCAGTGGGACAGACTTTTCAACTGTTTCTTGTTTTCTATGCACCACAAATGAAATATATGGCACAAGTTAATGAACTAGAGGAAAGAAAATACAGTTATCAGGCTACAAAAAACCCCATGTGTGTCTCCGTATTTTACATGGTGGAACGGAAGGCTAGACTTCTACCAAAGAACAAAACCATAAAATCAGTCCCTGAGATTTAAACTCCAACATTTAGCCATGACTAAAAGACAAAGAGCAGAGAAATATTCTGAAGTGGAGGTTTTGATAACAGATTATTTTCATGGCATGTTTTCAGTGTCAACGTGACAAAGTAACACCTGCCCTTGTCAGACGGATTCTGACAAACGCACACACAATGTAATCAGAAGATTAAACTTGTTTCTAAACCTTGGCTGATGCTTTTTAGTGCTCACAACACTATGGATGTACGCACAAGTCTATTAAAAAAAAAAAAATCGCTGGATGCTGCAGGAGCATCGTAACAATGTACCAAGGAAGACATTCTTCCAGAGGGCCAACTAATAAATTCCGAAAGCGTTAAAAAGGGACAGATCGGTATCTCTTAGTAAGCTTTCTAAACTTTGATAATATTTTTAATACTAAAGAGTTTGCTTCAAGAGTTAGATTTGTCAGGCGATGACTATAACAGCAGTTAAGGCCTAAGGCTTAATATTGGGGACCCGAGGTCAACCAGCAACCCAGCACTGATGCAAGCAGTTAGCAATTATTGTATCTTTATTTATTTTTTAAAGAAGGCTTCTTGCATCAGTCTGCACCCTCATTTCCATTTCTCTGCTCAATTAACAAATTAGTTCAGAGCGGAGGAGACACCTGGTGCAAGCAGTACTTTTAGAGCCAGGTCAGTTATATCTTCCATTTCATTTCTTCATTTTATACTGGATATATTACATTTATATTGGATATATTATATCAAGTAACAGCTGTGGAAAAAAATATGGACTGAATTAACATTGCAAAAGTACACTGAAATACTTCCGGACACTCAGATAATTCCAGACACACCAGACCATGATTTCACGTGAGGAATATCCATCCTACTACAGCACTACTTGGGATCTGGTGATGGGACTGACATATTTCGTAATGAGGTAAAACATTCAGAGCTCTGAAGCGCAAAAGCAGGGATCTGCACCTCCTCTAGGGAAGGTCCTACTCTGTGCCAGCGCTGCCTTTCTGCCACGGGGAAACCCAATTACTCAACACAGATGCTGTTTTCACAAGAAAATGGCCGCCTCGGGCAGAACAAATCAGAAAAGTGTTTTAACAGCAATCAGTACGTACTTTAATGACTATTTTGTTATACTGATGTCTTTCAAAAAGCATCAGTCAGGTACAAAATGTGAGCCTTTGCTTTACTGTCCTCAACAGACATCCTCTACAGTGCTTCTTCACACTGAATTGACGGGGTTTCCCGTGTGTCCTACTCTGCCGAGTGAGCCGTCTGTGAAGTCTGATCCATGGGTGCTTTCTCACCCTGGGCTATCAATAATGCATCTTCTTCTCCTCCTGCTAACTGAAGGTCAGAGCTACAAGAACAATTAGATTCATCAAGTTTGTCCGTCAAAGTCTCTGCTGTAGTTGCAGAGGACTGTTCAGTCTCTGTTACAGCTTGTGGTTCTGTTTTAAGAATAAGTCCAAACACGTTATTTCGGATGAGGTATCGAACACACTGCAAAATGACATTTCTTTCGTGTCGGATGTCCTGGGCCAGCAACTGCAAAGAAAGAAGAGAAGATGATGCACATTCCCCTCTGCAGCCGATACAAGCCTAGCAAGCTCTACTCAGTAATTTTGAACATCTCTGAATTTAAATAGTTGGCTCTCTCACACAAGTCCTGGACACACGGAGCAGGAGACTGCCTTAGCAGACACAGCACAGGAAAAGCAACCTATTCCCACATTTGGTGCTTTCCCACCGACCGAGGCTTTGGCAGAGCCAGCAAGCGCGTTTGACAGCGCTACCGCACAGCTTGTCGGGCTGGGCGATCTAAGGGCTTGCTGTCCAAGGGCTTGCTGTCCCCCCCCTCACGCCAGCTCACACTGATCAGACCCTTTACTGCATCACTTCAACTCACCAGCCAGGAGAAAATGAAGCTGACAATTAGCAGCAAGTAGGGGGGGTGTTCTGGCATTGTTTTATTGTTTGTTTTGGGTTGGTTTTGGGGTTTTTCTAGGGGCATGTGTGTCAAAAACCGAACGGGATCAGCAAAAGGCCCAGCATAGCAGAGAAGAGCTGGGACCAGGCAACCAGAGAGGAAAGGCAGCAGGGAGGGAGCTGCCCTCCTGGGCAGGAGCAGGCTGCTAGAGCAGAGCAGGTCGGTGGTCAAACACCACTGCTAAAGCTCATAATCGCCACAGTTCACTAGGGTACTGGCACATGACCGCACCACTGGAAAGGCAGAGAAACACGTGCCCGAAGTGCACGCTTAAGCACCACTCATTTAGCGCCATGAACGCACTAAGGCAGCTAGAACAAGCTGACAAATCTGATGGTACCTTTGGATTAAGCTGTCAGTCTCTTTGCTCAGGTGGTAGAGACCATCACTGAATATACCTAAATACTAGGAATTTCCCCCTCCAATTATCTGACTGTAGACTCAGATGACAATCTTCTTGTATCATGGACTTTAATACTAGGCCACACATTCCGGTACATCAGGATAGCAAGTCTATTAGCATCGTTTACACTTTCCAGATTATACTGTATCCGTAATTTAGTATCCCATGCATGTTTTTGTTAGAAAACCCCTATGAGTAAAAGATACTTATAAATACAAGGAAAGGGCATGTTTCATCAGATACCAGACTGTGGGTTTAAATAGCAGTAACTGGTTTGGGCTATAATCCACCAACCTAAGTCTAGTAGCTTTATCAAAGTCTCAGAGGTCTCCCTCATCTCCTTTAACCTCACTGAAGTTCATTTTGGTATTAAAAAAAAAACCCAAAACATCAGCCAGACAGCTGAAGTTCATTTTGTTATTGTGAGTGTCAGCAGAACTAGTACTCTGAACAAACAACAAGTTTAAAGCAAGTGGCTAAATCTGAACTACGTGATCATTTGCAGGACATCTGTATTACCCATTGCAGCAGATCTAGCTAAATTTGGCTTGTTATGTCACAGAGAAGTATTTTTGTTGTTTTGTTAGAAGTTTCAACAGTGGTTTAACCAGTCACTGTAAAGTTTGCATACTTCTATTTAGACTAGTTACTAAGAGGTGTTACAAGCAGCTGACACCTAAAATGGGATTTCAGAAACCTCCCGCCTGAACAAAGAGACGCGCATTAGGGCAGATGGGCCAGCACAGTGATGTTCTCTTTGCCAGACTGGGAGAAGCTGCTGAATTCCCAGGTGGCCAAATAAGGCACAGTTGGGATGCACCATCACCCTTATCAAAGACTGTACTTTGAACTACATTTTTTAATGCAGGCATGAGTATCAGTGGAGTGATGCTACACAAGCTTTTTATTTTGTCGGCATACAGAATGGCTAAACGCACATTACTGTTTCAATGGCTACAATAAACACGTTTTAGTAGCACCCAAGCTCATGGCCAAATGACTGCCAATAGACATCTGCAGCTAGTCTCTTACCTCCTCTTTTTTTTTTTTTTTTTTTAAAGCATCACTTCACTGATACAACATCCTTTTCTTAGCAATTCTACTTCCTCCCTTTTTGGATAAATTCTCAGCAGTGACTCACTGTAAAATTTCAGCCTTGCTTCCTCAAGGCTTTTATACAGTGACCATTTCTGACAGTGGAAGCCTACCTGCGAATCTCAGGCACTCCTCTGTGATTCACAGCCACAGTACACATCCTTGAACAACAGTTTTGAGCAACATTAAAAGGTAAAAAAAACCCAAAACCCACCAAAATGCAATTTTAAAAAACGGACTATACTGGCAAGCTGTAATTCAGGCTTCCAACATTCTGCCAGCTTCTCTCAGCGTGTGGGACTTCATCTGACTTTTTTCCAGAGTCCTCACTGCTTTGATCACCAACAACTTTGAAGAGCAAGAGATAAAGACAACTGCATGCTTTGGGAGCTACACAAAAGGGCAAACACTTCCTTTTCAGTCACTAGGAGCTTTAATTCTTGGCAGCAATAGCAGTATGTGCTAAAAGGACTATCAAGGGATTTCTCCCACATCTGCAGCTTGGGATGTGCCTTATCAGGTATCTCTTGCCTAAACATCCTGTGCTGTTCCAGAGCCCTGATGTCAGTGGCACCCAGTTTCATCCTGTGTTCTGCCCACAGCAAATTTTCCCTTAATGGGGGAGCTTTATGCTGGCTATTTACAGAATCACCAGGGTAGTCTACTTATCTGATACTGCTTTTGAGTACTAAATGCAATAAAAGCTTCAACGTTTTGTTTCTACTAAGGAAAACCACCAAGCTTCCAAACAGGATGTTTTGCACTGTTACCAAGAACAGAATCATATAACACCTTGGACTCACCCGTACAAACCAATTTTTACCCTTCTGAGAGACCAACCTGCTCTTCAAGGTACCAGTGCTGCCACTTCCTCCGATTGATCTAAACATGCCTACAGAGAAGAAACCCATGCACGTGCAAGTTGCAGCTCACCACCACTTTACGGTTTAGGTCACCAACATTCTTATCAACAAGATCTTTGACAGCACGTGAAAAAATTGTGCGCTCCTCAATCAGAGGAAGGCAGCTGAACAGCAAAGCCAGGCGCAAAGGGAGGAAGATCAGAATAAGGCTGATGGGATCACACACAAACAAAACCTACTGGATACCACCAGAGGGAGGGGAGAGGGAGGAATAAAGGTTTTGTCCTTTGTGCAGCTCATTTTAGGCACATGATTAAGTTGTCATCTCTTGCTCACCAAAGTCAGTCATTACCTGAATGCACAACAGGGTATTTCTATTTGTCTATTTAAGACACTTACACCTTCTCCGAGTGAAACACTCCCTTCGCTGTTTCTAAGACAGGACCTTTGCTAACAGACTACTCTAACTTCCCACAGGGAAGAGAACTGCTCACAAATAGTGCTACTCTTGTGCAGGAGGCATTATTTCAGCACTGAGACTGTTACCATTTCCAGCAGAGTTGGACGGCGCTTCGGAAGGAGAGGTAATGTTTTCTTGCCCCAGTTATCAGGCCCTCTGGGGGGACGTGCATTTGAATTCGAGCTTCTTAACGTCGTGCCGGCATATTCTGGACGTTTTTGATTCGGATTTCGACTCCAAGGAGCGTAAGCAGTTTGAGGCGTATTTCTGAGCGCAGCCTGGTTTTTCTCAGCTTTTGTTGCAGTCTTGACAGGGATTTCTTAAAGAAAGAGAATACACTTTCATCTCAAACTTAAAAGCCTCTTTAACATGCTTATATCTCCATGCACTGGCAGTTTGTTAGTACTATTCTTGCTCACATAACCTGATGTGAAGATGTTCAAGGTTTACTTGGGAGGGTTTTGTTTGGTTTGGGGTTTCTTTTAAAATACAAAGAATAATCTCTAAACATTCACAGAAAGGAAAAAGAGAATTTAAATTCTGCAATACAAAACAAGAAATAGAAGTAGTAAGAGCTGAATGAGATTTTCAAACCTCTGCCTTGTTATCACTTAGAAAGTACATTGTTTCCACTTCACAATACAGCTTGCTGCAAATTTGGCTGCTGAGAAAATCATGATACATTAGGGCAGAGGATGCCAAAGTTCAATTCCCTGCCTGCTAGATGCTCTCTAACTTTGGGTAGGCCATCTAGGGCAAGTAAGGCATAGTAACTATCTGCAAAAGCAAGAAGCAGCAGCAGTTCTCTACCATACGCTGATGCATACTCTCAGAGAAGCACAAAACCCAAGTACTAGAGAGTTCAGGTCTTACTGCAACACCCAGCAGCTTTCTATGGAAAAAGCCCTTAAGGACATGGAAATTAGTTCGCAGGGTGAGCGTAACAGCTTTTTCCTGGCACTATTCAAACACGATTTGAAGAGAGACTGAAGACAGGCTGCTTTTTTCTCCTCAACTAGGGGGAAAAAAGGCTTGGGAAAATTCGATGACACACACCCTAGGCCAAAGACATTTTATGCCACACCTTCAACCCAGGACACACTGCTGAGAAAAGGCAAGCAAACGGGGCGGGGGTGGGGGGACAGGGATGGGAACCCACCCAGTCTTTCAGGAAAGTCTCTTTGAGGCTTTCTAAAGTATGCCTTAGGGCTAAAGGGGGTTAAAAAATTAAAAAAAAAAAAAAAATGCACTGGCCAAGTGGGAGCTATCACCCTACTGGGAACAAGTAATGGCTCCCCCAGTAACCCCAGTTAATGCTCAAAACTGGGAGGAGGGAGGAATGGGGAAATAAGGGGAGCAGAATAATGGCATATCCTTTTACTCCTCCCAGCTTGTCTTTACGCATGGCTTACAGAAGTACTAGTGTGCACTGTCACTGAAAGCAAACTGGAAAGGATCTGTACACAGACTGCAAAAACATCCCTATGCATAACCTTTAACAAGCTTCTCTCTTTACTTGTATAAGCCTAAAAATCAACAGGTACAAGACAGCTCTGAATTACAGCACTGGTACACAGGCCAGAAATCAAAAGGCATTTCCATAGCCAACTGTTCCGGAGATACAGCCACTGAACTGCCACTACTTTAACATCTTTGCTAAAGGTAAGCCACAGCTTACACGTATTTTCTTCTGCAACACCTTTGATTTTTCTTAAAAAAAAATTCTCAAGAAATTTTATGTACTATATAGGTTCTGACTGATAACTTGCAGCTTTCAGCAGTTGGGGATGCAGTTGTAAAGAGCTACCACTGGGCTACGGCACTCGTAAATGCTGTATTTATAAATACACAGGGGCTGGACAATGGTATGGGAGATGGCAAAGGACTAAATACAGGAGAGGTGAAGCCCCACACCATTCCCAAAGAAGGGTAATTTGTGATCAGGTTTTATCACTGTTTGCAGTCCACACCAGCACAGTGACGTAGGGTAGAAGGAGCGAGGAGAAGGGCAGAGGACGCACTCCTACACACCTTCGGGCTCGCTGTCGGATGCGCTGCCGTAGTTAGCCGACAACGAACTCAGGGCAGAGGTGACCTGCTTGGGAACAACAGTCAATCCCAGCCTCCCATCTTCGGTTGCTGCTTCGTCCTTGTCAGATTCTGCAGGGAAAGAAAAGGCAAGAGGGATTTTTCCCAATACTCCTGCATGTCAACAGCCAGCCTTGCTACTGAATCCCCCTCTCACCACTATGCAAGCCTGATGTTGGGCACCGTTGCTCAACAGTGTGGACTGACAGAAAAACCCCACATTTGCCTGTTTGTCCCTCTATGGACATTTGGTGGCAAAGTCATCTCGCCACTGGTTTACAGTCCTGCCAGCAAAGCTATAGAAGCAAAGTATCCTGAATAAGAGTTTGGGCTTTCTGGTTCCTTCTTCACATACCAAACATAATTATAGGTTTTATTATCACGTGTAGGTAAACAAGAGAGAGAGGATTTCGTAATATGTTTTGAAGTCTTCCTGGATTTAGTCCTGTGGAGGCGAGGGATGGGGGGAGAAGGACTCAAAAGCCAGTCAGGGAGGAAAGAGAAGAAGAACAGAAAAAAAGAAAAGAAACAAAAAGGAGAATTAGGCCCATTCAAAGTGAGAATTTAAGAGCAAAGAAATGTTTGGATAGTAAAAAAAAAAAAAGTTCATAAGGGACATTGAGAGAACCAAGGCTACAAATCAGATGATCAGTTTTCAGCAGTACTTCAGACCATTTGATACTTAAATCCCCGCAAAGCATTACGGACATGCACAAGTAAGAGAGGTATTACAGCCTTAAACTACCCCAAAACCAAATACCAGGAAGACAGGAGGCAAGCGGATCAAAAAGGCTGAAATTGAAGATACCAGGAAAACAGAGCCCTACCAGAAAAAGATTCCTAAAAATGAACATACAGAACTGTGATGGCTTTAGTTTGAAACAAAGGATCTAGATGCACTAAAACCTTGTAAAGACTCTCAGGTGAACAGTGCTAGAGTTAGCAAGAAAACTAGGAAATGCTTTTCAGTAATACACCTGCATATGAATTTCATATATATATATATATATATATGTACACACCCGCCCACCCACCCCACTACCAGAAAGATTTTGAGAAACTAGCCTGAGTCTTCTAGAAAAAAGACTGGTTGCAATCTTATTTTCACAAAGAAAGAGTTGTACCCTCTCCCATCCCCCTGTCTGTCTAAGCCTGCCCTCCAGGAAAGCTGCCTCACTTCAAGAGGATTTTACTGAAATAAACACTTTTGAAATCTTTATTTTGAAATCACAAACTTTTCTCTATTCTCTTCTAATATGTCATTAACAATTGGCAATTTGATTCAGTGGAGCACATGCCGTTGGTAAAACAACTTTTAGATAAATAAACTACTTACCTGCCTCTTTCTACTTTGAGCTCTTTTTGGGAAAGACTGATTCTCACCAATTTAGTTATCACGCCAATTTGCAATTACATTGGAAGCTCATGCTAAACACAGTGCATTTTTCTAATGGAGAATACACAGCACCTGTATATACTTTAGCAATTATAAAGACTGCATTTATTTCAAGTTATTTTGATTCATTGCTGCTTTTTTCTCTCTCATCCAAAATGCTGAGTGCATACTGTGGTTGGATGCCTTTTCTTTTTATTTTGTTTACATTTTAAAGAATTACTTTTACTTTGCTTTTTAGCAAATGAGGAAAACACATTTACTGGAACAAATTTTCTCTTGGAGAGTAACATGTTAGGAAGCGTTATGCACTCCTGCATACAACTGATTGTTTCTGGTCAGTAGATCCCTCAAAATTTTACACCCGACAGGTAAAAACAATCTTACCTTATTTCTGCTTATAAACAAAGAGGGAAATTCTGTTTTCTCATCTCCCATTCAATTTCTTGGCTTTGAAGGAACTAGCCACCACACTGAACTTAAGTGAATGCATTATGCAAAAAATACATGCCCTCTAGAGAAAGGGCTGCTGCTGTTAGAAAGGTTTAAATACTCAGACAAAAGGTACCTATACAGTAAAATCATGGACTTTTGCTGTATGGGTTTTTTTAATTCTACTTAGTTATATGGTGTTTGTTATAACTGTATTTCTCAACAGTACAAAAAACTGCAACTGGCTCTAATAATGTGTAATAAGCAAGCACCACATTCTTTTTCTACCCATTAAAACAGAAGTTACTAGCTGTACTTTGGTATAATTAGACTTTTTATCATTAAGTAAAACACAGATGCTGCGGGGAAATACAGTTATATTTAAGCATACTTAAGTTTCCCAACACGCAGAGATTAGCGGAATAAACAAATTGCACAGGGATGCTGAGTTCTTGTTCCCACTAATTGAAGAATATGTTTTCAAGAAGAAAAACTCTGCATCAGATATCTTTCCAGGGGATGCATTCTAGCCTTTCTGCTAAAAATAACTACAGTCTAAGTCAGCTTACATGCCATATTCTAAGAGTACTGCATCACTGCTGACTGTATTATAAATAGTTGTATCTGGAGAGCTTATATTGCTGCCAGCATGTAGAAACAAGACCCAAAGCAGCAATACTTCAGAGAACACACGCATATGGAGAGTATCAAGAGTAAATTGGATAATACAGGAAAAAACAGAATTCAAAGAAAAATGCTGACATTTTAAGTAATTCACTTAACTCATACAAGGAAATCCATTTGTTTTCAAATTCTAAATACTATTATTTTCAAAACCACAAAGGGATATTGAATAGTCTTTAAAAAATAATTTGATTGTTGAAGTACTTTATTCTTTTTCTGGCTTTATAAAGATTTTCTTATTTCACATGTTAGTTTAGCAACCTAAGTTGGTGCACATCCTTTAGGCTATTGTACAGTATTTACATCAGAATGCGTAATACTGCACACAAACTTTATGGCAGCACTTCCAAAACCCTGACTAGCAAGGAAAAGTTTCAGAATCTAAACTTAAAACATCTCAGATGCTATTTCTTTTCCTCTCCTTCCTACAGATACTACAGCATCACTTCCCTATGGCCTGAACCAATTTCCCTTTGCTGTCTCTCCCAGCTAAGTGTTTTGGACAAAAAAGCATTCCTAATCAAGATATTACAGGTCAAATAAGATTATTACGGTAAAGTACTTGTTAGAAGAAAGACAGAATTGAGGTGCCCCATTAAGAGCCCAGAAATCCTCTTCAGCTTGTTATCTAAATAGTGATTTAAAGCTAGTAATGTATTTTAAAACATACAAAGCTAAGATAAATCAGTATCCAGCGTGGTTATTTTTCAAATCCAAGACACACCTACATCCTGTCTCCCCATATCTTCTCCCCTTCAGATTCTGCATTTTTTGGTGATACAGAATAAAATTTAATACTTCCTAATTCTCACAGAAAAATCAGTAAGACATAAAAGCAGACTGCTAGATCTTCCCTATGTGTTTATAATACGATCAACTTGGCTTGCAAGCAAACTTATGTAGAAGTGCTTAATGCTGGCAGTATCTTAAAACATTCTTGGGTCAGCCTTTCCAAATCTGAATTCTTCTTCCTCTTCAATGACTTTGTATTTCAGCTTCTTTCCAAACCACATCTCAGCCAAGTCCACCAGTTTTAGCTCCTCCTACCAGCACATGTGGACCTGAATTCAGTTAAGACACACATGTATCTCAAAGACACGTGAGACAGTATGGACTACGGAGATAGTTTCCTCCATAACAGCCCAAGCCTACTAGGGCAGAAGCTCCCCGAAATGCAAGATTTACCTCATTTCCTTTAGATAAAGCACCGACCCACTCTTTCACAAGAACCACACTGGGAATTTTCTTAGAAGACAGTGTCCTGAATCGGGAGATCTCTCTACAGAAATTTCCATTTAAAAGGAAGTTAAGTGCAAGTTTTAGGTGCAGGGATGTTCGACTTCCTTCAAACTTATGGCCCTGTTGGCCCCAGCACTACTCTAGCCACAACAGAGCAATCCTGGGCTTAGTAACAAAGAGAAGGTAAGTATGACAATAGGCTCACCAGTATTCTTCTCCAAGAATACCGTAAAGCCTTGCATCAATCTTCTACTAAGAGAGAGTTTTCCCATTTTAAACGTGCACAGTTAGCCCTCTTTCAATCAAGGACAGAGTTTATATGGTTTTGGAAATCCCCAGCTCTCCCCACAAGTTGCTAGTTACACAAAAGGTCAGCAATCACTTCAGCAGTACTACTTAAAAGTTCTCCCAGTTCCTTCATCTTACCAACATCACTGTTTGCCAGAAGACTGAGAGGGTCCGTGTCCTTCTGGCATGGCTGAGCTGCCAAAGCATGCTGTTTTTCATGTTCTTTTTCACACATGCCGTTTTCTGGTCCATTGGCTTCATTTTGTGTTCTGTGTGCATTATAATCACCACCATTTTTCCTAAATTTCTTCCAGAATGGGCGCCTTTGTCTTCTCCTCTGTCTTCCTTGCTGCCCAAGCCTCCCTTCGTTTTCTGCAGGTTTCCACATCCCCTTCATTTTGCTGGAGAACAGAAATGCAAAGCTCATACAAATGACAAGCTACGAGAATAAAATCAGTTGATGTAACTAAATGGCTCAGGCCCACATTTACGGTTCAGCAACACAGCATGATGCCAGGACTTACTCCAGCTCAGCTAACATGTGGTGAAAGACCAGACAGGCAGTCACAGCTCATCTCATTGGCAGGGCAATGTGACAAAGCTAGAACCTAAACGAAGAGTTTGAGATTCATGACTTTTATCTTTTAACAAGGCAAAGGGCATATAGGCTAAGCAAGTTCCTTGATCATCTACAGCATGAGGACATAGTGTTTTCATTTCACATAACAAAGTCAACAAATATTCCTTTCGCTTAAGCAATTAAGTCATTCAAAACAGGGGGAACGTGGAATTCAAAGGGAAGCATCTACTATAAGTGTATTTCCATTGCTTGTCTCCTTTTTCCAGTTACAGCTCAGCGAAGGATCTTGCTGCACTAAATCCCTTCAGACGTCTGATACCATCAGTCACAATGAGTGCCTATTCCTACCTCCAACTAACATGCCATTCGTCTTTTTCACTCCAATGGAAAAGGAATAAAAGAAACTTCTATGAGGACAATGATTTTTAAAAACCTGAAACAAAATAACAAGTCCTAAAATATGGGAAGAGCACAGCATGCTGGTTCCACTTGTCTTCCATGGTTCCATAATCTTCCAGGTTACCCTATAGACACAAAACATGTTTCTAGGAAGGTTCCTGGAGAACTTAAACTCTTGTCAAAGTCGATAGATTCAAGAATAGGTGTGACGTAGACAGAAAAACAAATACAGAAGGGACAACCTAAGCTTCCTAAAAATACTTATTTAAGCGACAGAAACTTAATTCAGCAAAACAAGACTGCAACTAATCATCAGCACATTACAACCACCAATGACAAACAAGATCTACCATCCTGAATGAGTGCCAGGGTTCGTTCCGCTCAGCACTCACTCTCTCCCTCAGCCTCACCTACAGCATGGCAGAGGTCCTGTCATCCCTAGTCAACCGTATAATACCATTCTTGGGCAAGAACATCTTCTGAAACTTCTCCATGGGTCTAGACTTTCATAGGTGTATTTCTAACCTCGTACCTTGTCACTGAGAAGCAGCCAGTGGAACATGTGAGGAAAGACAAAACAGACCGTAAAAGCAGGGCAAATGGTCATCTTTCTCCTCACCTACTTTTCCATGGTGTACCACCCAGAGACACTCTCTGACTAGAGATACTCCCAGGACGCTGATGGTTTTGCGTCTCACGCTGTGGGATGCTGTGTGAATGTCTGGCATCCCTGAAATCTTGCAGCAAGGTGTTAATACTTTGTGAAAAAGGACTTCTTTTGGTTTGTCTTCATTCTGATATCTAAAATGGTTATTTGGTACCCCCATCCTTCTCAAGTTAAAAGAAACAGTGTATACCTGCATTCTATTCACCTCTTCCCACCTACGCCATTTTTCTAGACCTCCATCATACAGCCCTTCCAAGCCACCCACTTCTTGGCTTGTGCAGAAATGTTCCCATTACCAACATTCCTCTCTTTCATACCTTTCCAGCCTAATTAAGTCCTTCTTGAGAGGAGAACAGGGCCTGCCATAGCATTCAAAATGGCTTTATATCGCAACAAAGCATATTGCATTTCATTCTCCAGACATTTCATGACAGTATCTAACGCTGATTGCTCAGCCTTGATAGCGTCATCCACCATAGTGCTCCTGTGGCACAAGAGGCAAGCCACCACCTTCCTGTGCATCAGTCTCATTCACAAAAGGAGGCTAATATTAGGTCCCATTAATTCAACTCCATCTAGACAGAGAACTGCACTTCCGAATTTGTACAACTGGGCTCTGAATTCAGGATGTTGTTGTACACCCTAAAAGATATCGAGCAAATATGGGCTCAATTAGAGGTGTTGTCCTTGACCAAGTGTTAAAAACAACATTCTGATTTCCCTGGGGCCTCAGACACTCAGAAGGAAACCCCAAGGTCGCAAACACATCCCAAATGTCAGCCTGGCATCTGCCTTCCCTTCATGAAAGATATACTACTCTTCGCATCCCGTTCAGAGGGGATAAAGAGCCATGCGCTATTAATCAGCCGTTGCAAGACACCAGACAGACTAGCAAAGTGGTCCTTCTGCATCTCTAATCTCACACGCGGGGATGCTGAGAATTAGCAGTTGTAAAGCACTTCAGAGAACCACAAATGGAAAGCACCATAGAAGTGTTAAGTATCTAATCCTTCCTAAATCTTACTTCGCTATTTGCTTTAATAGTACAGCTTGCAGAGAACAAGCTGTCTTCTATTTTTGTCTTATGCATCAGTAAATTTGCCAGATAAGCACCAATTCCAGAATCTTTACTGTTGATATACAAAGCTGAACAACAGCTTTTTGGACAGTTCATGAAGTCTATAGCGCTAGCAGCTCAGGGAAGGGAGGGGAAAAGAGAAGAGTTCTAGAATCAACCAGCGTTAAAGGTCACCAAGTGAAAGCAAAGAACCTATCATTTTGGGGGCTTTTTTTTCCACACAATTTTCCAGATATAAAGCTACTAAACAAATGTAATAGTATGGAACTGCTGATGGACATTTAAGACTACACGATGCATCGGACTCACAGCCACAAGAGTTACCAAATAAACCTGTAGACACCAAACAGTTTGGTACTGTGACAAGCAAAACTCATCTTCACTGGTAAGAATCTCCAAACATAATATCCCTTATCGCTCTCTACAACTCCTTATTGCTCTCTGCAACTCCCTAAAAGGAGGTCATAGAGAGGTGGGGGTCGGTCTCTTCTCCCAAGTAACGAGCAATACGACGAGAGGAAACGGCCTCAAGTTGCTCCAGGGGAGGTTTAGATTGGGTATGAGGCAGAATTTCTTCACTGAAAGGGCCATGAGGCATTGGAACGGGT
>JAVKLA010000008.1:30054275-30088771 GCA_034782735.1 Sagittarius serpentarius
ACTGAACTGAAAACACAGCGCTGTACCAGCTACTAGGAAGACAATTAACTCTATCCCAGCCGAAACCAGGACAATACCCTTGGCAGTGTCAAGGCATATTTAATGTTCATTGAAAAACCTGAACTATGATCTCTAGTGTCTGTACTCACTTCTCTAAGGAACTGACTTTTACTTGATTGACTTACAGGTAGTCAAATGGACACCTTTCTGGCCCATTCGAGAGGATGGTCAGGCGAGGTAAAGGTGATTGAAAATTCACTTTTCCATACACTCAGTCGAAGAGCTTGATGTCTACCATGTCGTTAATGAGAGACGTCAGGGCCCCTGCCTTGCACATGGCTGCTGTTGTGAGACAGCATTACTCCAGCTGACTTGCAGTGGTCAGCTCACTCCTCTTTCTTCTGGTGCAGAAATGTGCAGGTTCCCCTGCACATAGGACAAACCAGCATGGGCCCTGTACTAAAACCTGTAGAAGCTGCATGGCAAGGTGGCTAGCTGGTACTAGAGGAGGTGGCCTGACAGCACACACATGCTCACAGCAAGGTCCTCCCTGCGGTGGGACAAGTGATGGAGAGGTGCAGAATTACAGCAGAAGGAGAAGCCGTGTTACTAACAGGCAGGCAAGAGCGTGCAAGTCCCAGTGCACCGCTTTGAGATGCATCCTTACGTGTCTTCTATCATTTTTACTTAAGGTACCATTAATGTGGAATAAAATATATCTCCACAGTAAAGAATTGCTTCTAAAACAATACCATGGTTAATGTTTCTGTTATTGATCTGCATCCAGCTGTTGTATATACATCTATGGAGCCGCTTGCTGTTTCTGGTGCTGCAGACTGCATCTGCTGTTGGCAAGTTATGAACTCACACACTTTAAGCAGCACTAATTTGAAGTGAATGCCTTATAAATAATCCACACAAACAATCTTTGACATTAATACACATTTAGTGATACTAAACCCAAGCAGATAAAGTTCACAGTGGTTCAAGAAGAAGACCTACATCATTTGTGGCCTTTAAATCCCCTGAGGGCCTTAACAGCAGAGAGAAGCAGAGAGGCCATGTTCTTCATGCCACCTCCAATTACATTTCCTCCCCTGTTTATTTTTCTTCTCCTTCCTCCCCCAGTAAAAATATTCACTCTGATTTTACATGGGGGGAGTGGAAAAAATGAAGGAACTCTTTAGAAAAGTCTTTTCATGTGTTCTGGAGGCTGGATTGGGCCGGATAACTAGAGGGAGATAAAATAAACACGAATTTAGGCTGATGTATTTAATCAGAGGGTATGGCTTAGGTTTTAATTACATTGCTCAGGCACATAACTGATGGGTCTAAAAAATACAGGTGTACAGTACTGACTGAAAGACCTCTGTGGAGTGCAAAGAGCGTGGTGATTCTTGAGACTGAGGCCTCAAGTGTTCTGTGTATTCATTTGAACAGCTGTGTAAAGAGTTTGCGATGCAACCAGTCCTCCTTCCCCTTTCCAAACTGACTAACGTTGGGGTTTTGCTATACATTCAGGAAGTTCAGACCTTGCTTACCAATTAGGTCACAAGTCTTTGAGAGAGTGTCATTAAGTTATGGGTTTGCATCAAAATCATTATTTTGGAGGGTTCTGATGCAAAACCACATGATAAATGTGTGTAAATATATACATATATATTTTTGTGTGTGTGTATATATGCATATATATGTATATATTTTAACTCAGATGAAAGTTGAGAATTTGGGTTCATATGAACATAAAGCTCAGAGCAGAATATGGGACATACAGTCCCACATGGATTGAAACAGAAGTCAGTCTTTGAGAAACAAAACTGCTTATTTTCAGGTACCTCTGCTTGTTTGGTTGCTTCTGCCTGTCCCTCAGAAACAAGGAAAGCTGCTCATATTTGCAGAGTAAAGGAGCGTTATCCACTTTTGGAGATCTCATCCCATTGTACTCAGTGGCATTTTTGCTGTTGACCTCAATGATAGAGCTGAGAGAATTTGCAATGAATAATTAATCTGATGAATTTAGCCTACTTTTCTGCCTGCAGAATATCTGAGGGCAGATTGCACTGTCTTCAAACATATTTATTTGAAATTACTTAACACACTTCCTTAGACTGTGAATTTGTCAGGACTGATTCTCTGGGAGTGTCGGTAGTAAGCAGCGTCCTTGGCAGTCTTTGCTCCCCGCATGAGTGCTCTGAGGGCAACCCACCATGGAGGGAGGTGTTAATGATGTGAGGGACTATTTGGGTAAGATGGCAAAAATGGTCCCGTGCAATCTATGCTTGGCCAGGTGAAGTGCGTCTTGTTGGTTTTGTTGGTTGGCTGCATTTTCAGAAATTTCACACAAAATTGTTATATTTGTATTTCTGAACTTCAAAGTGCAGACGAGTCAAATTTTCTGGTCAGATATTTAGAGACTGGAGTTAGGCTTCCGTCTCATCTGGAGGGACTCTTCTTTCATTTCTCTTCTTTGCTTCTCTCTCTCTCTCTCTCTTTCTCTGTTTCCCATTTTTCTTTACTTTACAGGCACTGAAAATGACTTCTGCTCAGCGTGCCTCTTTTTTATCCATGGTTATTCCTTGTCACAGCTTTATTATGTTGTCTGAGTTGGGTTCTTTGCATTGTCTGAGAAAATGGTTAGTAGGGCTGGCCACTTCCCCCTTATTGGCCAAAGTGAGATTTTTCTCAACTGTCAGCGCTGTGGAAGGATGTGGGAAATCTTCTTTATTTGCATAACTTGGTTTGTAAACATCTTCCTCAAGCTGGTTTACTCACCTGGCTATTTCCATTCTCGGCTATTTCCATTCTCAACTATTTCCCTGGTTTTTGCCTTTTCTTTCCATCATGTCCAAATCTTCTTATAGCCTGGTGTTTCTGGTTATAACCACTCCCTAGCCAAGAGTCAGGGTGGCTGGGAGTGAAGCGGTGGGAGGATCTTTTGTGGCCCAGCCAGCTTGATATATCCTGCATGATCTTTGCACCCTGGAGCGTGTTTGAAAAAGTTGCTTCCCCACCAGCTGGGACTGCTGTATGAACGCTGCAAGAAATGCAGCCTCCCTCCTCACCCCATTTCTTCTACTAACCTCTCTCTGCTTTCTATTCCCCTCTGCCAGTGAACAGAAGAGACATCACCGCTCGCTCTTGAATTTTCCACCAGAGCCCAGTTCACCCCTTTTTCCTGCAGTCCTGCTTGTTTGCTCCCTTCTCCAGAAGTCTTTTATTCCCTATATACACACCTAACATTTTTATTAATGGGTTTTGCAGCTAGCAGAGGAGGTGACTGTTGGCTAAGTGGAAACCTTCTGAATACAGAGCTGCAGAATTGCTGCATGACCGAGTGCTCACTCTGTCCTCAGCACGGGTTTGGTTGCACTCTACCTCTACTGTACCCATGCCATCCCCATAGGTTACCACCCCTTTGCTCAGACTCCTCTCTGTTCCTTGTGATACACACGTGCACACACGCACACACACACACACATCTAAAAGGTGTTAATTAGGGGATAAAAATGCCTGAGAAAGGCTCCTCTTGTAGGGTGGCTGATCAGCTTTGGGCTGGTACCTGACAGGAGCAGAGGAGCTGTGTTTGCCCTGGTTCTAGGAGAGGTTTCCAGTAAGGAGATGGTACCCAGTTACATGCTAGAGGTAGCATCCTCCACCTAGACCTTTCCAACGGCAACTTAAATGACCCTGAAAGTGAGTTTAGAGGAAAGAGCAGCCTGGTATTGAGGCTCTGGTCAGTGATGTCCCATTTCTCCGATCCTCTCCATCCTCATGCCTTGATAATATTCATTCCAGCTCAAAAGAGGGAAAGAATGAGGCTCCACACTTACGATCCTAATCTGCAATAAGGCTTGAAGGAGAAGGGGGGCACCACGTTTTTGTGGGCACTGGTGGTAAATACAGACCTGAACATGTTCTGTGCACCTCGTTGCCAGATGTAGATGAAGGGTGGGAGGCAGACACTTAGCCCCGGTGGCAAAGGTGCCTGATTTCCTGCCGTGTTTGCCCTCTTACAGGCTGAACTGGGCATTCCACAGATTTGCACCATTTGAAACGTCAAGTGCATCTCCATGGAGCTGGAGGCTCTTGCACACAGCTATTCAAATCTCATGCTCTAAATATGTATATGCCATGGAGATCTTGGAAACCGCATGCTGGTTGTGCTGTTTTGCCTCGCCAACCCTTGACAAATTAAGAAAATAAAACTTCATCCAAGGCAATTTCATCAGCACCGTCTCTCATCAGCATTTGCAATATCAGTTAAATAAACATGCTGCAAACTCACCTGCCTTTGGAGATAGTCTCTGATGATCAAATTGGTACAACATGAGATCTCAATCCCTTTTTGCCTAAGATCCATTGCAAATGGGGGAATTGTGTGATATAGGACTTTAAGGCGATAATATGACTTTAAGATGTACAAATACATAAGATTGCTTGGAATTATACACTTTACATATTTGAATGAGAGAGTTCTGAGAGAATCAAGGAACATTTCAGAGAGATTACAGGGAACACAAGGGAAATTTTTACTTAAAAATTGTATATACAGAGCTGACTTTAGACACCTGCAGAATAACTATTAAAAATTAAATTACTAAGCCTAAACTAACTAAAATGTCCTAATTCCCCTACCTGCTCCAAACCTTGATCAGCCAGTCAAGGTCCCATGGGTACGCAGCCTTCCGGAAGGTGACGGTGTATTTAAAGCACAGTAGTAATTATTCAGGACTCTGCATTTAATGATATCTATGGCTGGCCCAGCACTTTGGCTGCGCAGTGCTATGCCAGAGCGTGTATTTCAGTCTCCAGACCCACCTTCTCATTCCCCAAGCTGGCAGATCCAGCCTTGTTGAAAGGAGGAATATGCTCGAATGTGGGACAAACTGTTGGAGGAAGTGCTGTCCTGATACATTCAATCCCTTCCATGTTTCCTGGGGCCTCTGTCCTCTCCGAAATCCCACTCCAAATTTGGATTTGAGCCCCACATATGTCTCCTGCTCATCTTGCAGACAAGTGTTACTAGGCCAAAAGGAAACACTGTCTTATTCTCCCCTGTCTGGAACAAACCATTGTCATTTTCAGCTGCTATTTGCTCGGAAAACAGTGGCTTCTGGATAACAAGGGCTGACGTGACCCAGTCTGCAAATACTGTGTTGTGGCAGCCTGGAAGATAATGTGTGTTGCCGCTGAATTCACAAAGGGGAAAAACTTTGAAACATTTTAAAAATGCAGGTGCACAAATTACTCATGCCAGGAGCAGCAGTGGCATTTTGTAATAAAACCTTGTGTTTATTCTCCACTGTTGAATACACATACCTTACAGTTCCCGAGAGATCATCGTCCTGTGCTATCCAATGAACAATTTACAGATGGATTAAATACATGTGCAAAATGAAATAAAGCTTGCAGATTTATAACGGGCATAGGTTATCCTTGCAGTTGGCACAAAATTCCCGTTGATATGAATGGGCAGTTGGTTCATTTTAGAGTGTCAGTTTTTTTCTTATTTTTCCTTTGTGCCAGATTTTAGGCTAGTCTTCTAAGATATTTGAATATTAAGAATACTACTGGGTTCTCAGTACAAAGCTACATCCAGACAATCAGCAAGCACTAACCCCAATACAGAGCTTTTAAGCATTTTCTACTTTAATTGTTTGGTCTTACAGAAATTTGCTTTGCTTGATACCGATAGTATAACTAGAGTAGACAAGAAGTGGGCCAAGAGTCTAATAACAGTTTGAGGAAGGTCTTTACTGAGTGAGTGCTGAGTCTGTGGATTCCAGCAGTAATTAATTAATATAAATACTAAGAAGAAGATTTGCTGCAAACTCATCTATTGATCTGAAAATTTCAGTCTCTCTCACGTGACAGTTATTGTCTAGACTCTACAAATTATTTTGAAGAATATTTGTTCAATACAAATCATTTGATCAAAACTCTTCTCGGAAAGCAGGCAGGCCAGGCTGCCTCATCCTTTTGCATCTGCTCCTCTATATCAACCTTTGGCCATTCTTCCTTTTTGTTTGAAGTAGCTCCTGATCATAACAGTCAGTATCTGCACCAGTTCTCACTTTGCCTTTCCTTCCTTATTCATTTCCCCAAATTCTCACTGAAAGGCATAGCATTTAGCAGCGTGGAGAGGATAGGAATGTCCCACGTTTAGGTCCATGAGAATTTTACTGAGGTAAAAGACATGATCCCTGGAGCCAGTGGAAGTATATTTGCGCTGTTATAAACCGTAGGACTTTTCTGTGAGGAAAAAAACCCAACAAACACTAAAACAAACAAAAACGTACCCTCCAGTATGTTATGAATATTTCTCTCCCTTACTGTCTGCTGCTGCTAACATCAAGCAATGGCAAGTGTAGATTGATCAGTCGTTGTGAGCAGCATGCTGGGCTGATGGATCAGCAGTGGCGTATGTGCAGCTGTGCAAGTCTGGTATCAAGGTGTGTCAGCCTGTCTCTGCTACCTCGCTGCCCATCCAAGCCATCTTTTGTTTCTGTTGTTGTAGTTCCATCAATCCGGCACGTGAAAAAGAGGAATTGCAATACTCTTCATTGCAAGTCTGTCTGTCTCACTCCCCCCAGCCCTTGGCAGCCACCAGCTCCCCCCAACTGGAATGGGCTTTGTTTTGCCTTCATGAGACCATTTGTGTTTTGTTCTGAACCAGGCTTTCTTTCACCCAGTTCATTTTGGAGGGAGCAAGAGAGGGCATTACATTTGGAGACCTTGATTCTCTTCTCTCACCTGGTTTACAAATGCACAGTGCCATTGGCATTATTCCTAATGATACTTAACCTCTGGAGAGATCCAGGACCTTAATGCAACTGAACAGTGTCAGCTGTGTCTTTTTCCCGGTGCTGTTTTTTTCTAGTGATGTCAAGAGTCACAAGCTGGCACGCTTGGGAACAGAGAAATTCAGGTGACTGACAACACTGAGCAGAAATCCATCCATGCCCCTGGAGAGCCGATATACACGACAAACTGGCACATGGGTAAGCAGGGCTGCTCGGTGAGGAAAAAGCCGACACAAGGTGAGATATAAGCAGAGTCAGACCGCAACACAGTAAAATCAAGAGGCAAGCTCTTTGCGGAATTTTTTCTTTCACATGTATTTTGATTGTAACAACATTTCATTTGTAGCATGAATTGGTTTCTTTCACAGGTGTGATTTGACAATACTGGAAGATGCGTGGTGCAAGCTTCCATCTTTGTTAACACCAGAGAATGTGTACTTGATCAGTCCTATTAGGCATATCAATTTATAATGCTTCCCATAAACTTTTCATCTTAGAAATCCGACAACACTTATTTAAAGAAGAAAAGAGGCAAAGCAACTCAAGAAATGAAAAATATTCCAAGTTTCTTTCACCTAAAATCAAACCCACCAATGCATTGGCTCTGCCCTGGACAGGCAGCAGAGAAAGATGAGGGTTTTCTAGGGCCTGAACCAAAGCGCCTGTATTCTTCCATTTCCAGTGTATGAGGCGATGGGTAGACAAAATGAATTATTACCAGGACAAAAAGGTAATACAAGGTCTCCAGGACTGAGCAACCAGTGACTACCTGCTTGGAGCTGCTGGGCACATGCTCCACTGTAGTTTCACTTTTTGGTTTGCTCTGTAAGTTCATTTTTAGCATTTAGTTTTGAATTTTCATTGAAAGTAGTCCGAGAACAACTAAGAAATTCACTGCATTGTGGTCTGGTGGATGCTGCGCACATCTAGATCCCATTGACATTAGTACTGAGCAGGGACAGTAGGCTGTGGAAACATCATGTCCATGATGGTTCTTTAGGAATAGGTTGTTCATAATGGCCTCAAGTTGATCCAGGGGAGATTTAGATTGGATATTAGGAAGAATTTATTTATTGGAAGGGTCATTAGGCATTGGAACGGGTTGCCCAGGGCAGAGGTGGAGGCCCCATCCCTGGATGTTTTTAGAAGTCGTGTAGATGTAGCGCTTAGGGACGTGGTTTAGTGGGGGACTTGTCAGTGCTAGGTTAACAACTGGACTAGATGATCTTACAGGTCTTTTCCAATCTAAGCAATTCTATGATTCTATGATTACATATGCTTGCAGCTTTAGTCTCAATGCCTAGGTTTGGTTCCTTGGGTCCAAAGCACTTCTGCACCTTTATATCCTTTGAAGGAAGTTTTACTTCAGTCTTTTATAAACCTTTCCTTCCAAAGTCAAGAAAGGCAACCAGTTGGAGGGGGTAGGTAAGTGTTAGGTCTTCTGAAGCACATGCTGCACCAAAGTAACTTGCACTGTCATCATTTAACAAATTATACTAGCCTGACATGAACCCTTTACTGCACTAGTTCAACTGCTTTACCATGGTGCAAGTTTTACTTTGTTTGGTGTCATCCCCTATTTAAAAAAAAAAAAAACAAACAAACACAAACAACACAACAAAGAAAACCAAACAACAACCAAACTAGGCAAGCTCCAGCTTCAGTTCCATCCAGCAGCAAATGGTATTTAGCAAGAGCCCCATAGAACTGAGTCTACTCCTGCCTTCCAGCTCAGTTGTTCTAGTTTAAACAAGTGATATTCTAGAAGCATGGATCATTACAACATTTTTTTTAAAAAGTCTTCCCACCGGCCCCGAAGCAGAGCTAATGAAGTTAGCTGGTTTCACATTAACACTGACACTGAGGGAAAGAAAAAAGAACAAAGACCGTACTGGAAAACAATTCACAATATAAGGGAGAGACTAGATAAAAATCCAAGAGGAGTAAGTATTAGGCTCTGAACAAAGGTAGCAGATAGATAAAGATGATAGAGGGTAGAAGGAAGAAGTAGCACTACTTAAGCTATGAAAATAAAGTTAAATCTTCCTCCCCTCTTCACTTGATTATTGATTTATCATCTGAAAAAAGAGAGTAAGAAGCCAAATCTGCTCATAAAATCTCTCTTGGCCATTTTCAGGCATTAAAGGATTAGACCATGTGGATTCATTACGTTGTGTCACTTCCGTCCCCATTATTTCCTTTTCAGAGACCAACGTTACAC
This sequence comes from Sagittarius serpentarius, assembly GCA_034782735.1. NCBI lineage: Eukaryota > Metazoa > Chordata > Aves > Accipitriformes > Sagittariidae > Sagittarius > Sagittarius serpentarius. Next base: position 30,063,300 of record JAVKLA010000008.1, read on the forward strand.
TCATCTAATGAACGGCCACTAGAATGCGGTTCTCTCAAACAAGCCAGAGTGCAGAATTCAGCAAGAACATCAGATTTCTAATACAATTATTGTTTAATTTAACTGAAGTGGACTATGAAGCACTGTAAACAAAAGAACATTACATCTGCAGTTTGTCAAATGACCTGTCCTCTGTTAAAGGGCAGCTAGATCGTGTGTACAGTGGAAGCAGTAAGTGCTGGGAGACCGCAGTAAGAGAGCGTACTTCTGAACACATTAAGAGGAAAGTAACAAGCTTGTTTCAAAATGCTTACCCAAACTGTTGGGTAGTCAGCACTTCTCCCCTTTCTTCCTTCTGCATCTGCATTGCCTTCTTCCTTTCAATGTTTGCCAACGTAGGAAAATTTCTGGAAGAAAAAAATAAAAAATTCACTGGCTCTTAAATGATTTACTGCACTTTGTCAATTCCCCCTTTACCAAACCGGCATCCTCTATAAACATAACAGATTTTCCAAATGTTTCATGGAAGTTTAAGACTATTTCCTTCTTAAAAAGGCATTGGTGAGGAAAAGAAACCCGAGTGCATGCTTACACATTCAAATTTAAAAAATAATAAAAAAAAAAAAATTACCAGATTGTCATGATTAGATTTACCAAACCATCAAACAGTTCCCTTACTCTTATGGACCCTCTGCCTGCCACTACATATAACAGCACGATTTAGTCCTGCAATTTTATTTTTATGAAGCTTCGAGTATTTGAATGATCTTAAAAGGTACAATATGTCTTTAGCAAACCAACTGCCGAGTTCTTGTAATAAAAAAAAAAAAAAAAACCAAACAGGTTGTAAGAACAGGTTCTGGGTGCACAAGATTCCTTTAATGTGACCGTTAGGGAAAAGCACACAAGTTTCCTCTTGAGCAACATTAAATATTGTGCTTGCACACTGACCTCTAGTTCACCAAAATTACTGCCCCTTTTTAACTCCAGCTTCAAGAAAAACTGCTAAGTCACGCCTATCAAAACAAATCTACTGTTACAACCATCTCCCAAACCACCCATTTTTTCCATTTCTCACCTCCCTCCCCATCCCTCCATAAGGACCAACGCCACGCTGGTTCTAACATGCAAAGCCTGCTGCAAATTACACTCAAAGCCCAAAAATGGCTATGCTGGTTGCCCTGTAAACATTAGCTAGCTAAATCCCAATGCTTTGAGATAAAGGTGGTAAATGAGAAACACGTGCACACCCCCATCAGCTTCTGGATAGAAACACAAAGTGTAAATATTTTATAAGTCTATTAGAATGGAGTAACAAGAAACTTAGAACAGCTACACGCTATATATAGCTATCAAAAAGGACACGTATCTTCCTTTAAATATTTAATCTTATCACATGCATCTTCCCCGTTTTACAACATGAATGTTAAGCATCACATTGATACAAGACAGCTTCAACCACATACCAGGGGAAAAAGATGAGAAGCATTTCCTACAAGACACACCTAAACGTGCTACAGAACCTGTCTCCTTTAAGAGGATTTGAACATGAGCTGTCAACATCTATGTTCATTGGACTTCTCCCAGAAATCCACCATGCAACTCGAGCATGGGGATGTGATGTTTTATCTCTGCTCTTCCCTGTTAGCCACATTTGTTCATCCATGTTATAACATTCCCAGCACACAGCAAGCGTGCAATGAATTATTTAACCTCAAGAGCTTTGCACTGACAAAGACCCCTGTGCTTGGCACCTCTCCACAGTTTTAGGATAAGGTGCTTTCCTTCACACGAGTAAGGCTCACAGCAGGACAGTGAGCTATAAAATAAGTAGTTATGCTCAAAAGAGCCCCAAGCTTCTCTTAGAAATTTTTATTTTTTTTAAAGACACAAGGCAAGACCCTTAATCCTGGAGCAAAGGAGTCTTCAGACTGCTCTTGCAGTTATGCTGATTAAGGACATATTCAGAGACGCTCTCGCAATGTGATTTGAGATGTGACTACCTCCCACTTTCATTCCTACGAGCTACCACTCTCCACCAAGCCACCGTAACGGACTCCATGAAAGCTTTCCGTTCGATTCGTTGCCAAGACAGACAGATTTTTCCTAAACCACCCTTCCAGTTGACACAGGCAGTAACCAACAGCTAAAGAGAGCTCAGGTCGCAAGTCAGAGTACGCCTCCAAAAGCACATATGAAGGCACCTGTAGTGGCTGTGTTTATTTTCTCCAGCTCTTCTCAAATGTTAAATAGCATTTCACACACTGCCTTTACCTTGTGCAGAAAATGTACCTATTTTGACAGCGCACGTGTAGTGTTTCACTTCATTCACAATGAGCACCTGCTAGTTTATTCTTCCATCTGAGGACCTGGTGGGCAGTAAGCTCTAGACGTTCACGTCTACAGGTCACCAGCCTCGGTACAAGGTAAACTGGGTTCACTCCTACCCAGGTGCTCTGCTATGCGACGACAAGGCTGGGCTAAGCCCACCCGGTGGGACCTGGCCAAGTCAACCCCCGTTGTCCCTGCAAGGAGCAAGTGGACCAAAGAGGCGTGGACCAAAGTTACCCACCCACCCCAATGTACCAACCCCAGTGCAACTCCATGACTCATCAGGTGCCACAGCCCCAGCACTAAGAGGTCTGTGTACCTCCTAGCATCAGCTCGATCTACCTACCCATCGAGGCAGCAAAATTCAACTGGACCCTAAGTGAAGACAGATGCCTACAATGGAAACATTATGGTCTTGAGGTACAACTTTATGGCAGACTGCAAACTTTACCATCTAAGGACAGCCACAAAGTACTCAAATCAAAGAGAGGAATTTTTTTTTTCTTTTTTTTTGATGCAGAGGATTCTTATTCAGGAAAGCTAAATTTAGGAAGACTGCTTGTCCTGCGTTTCAGCTGGGATAGAGTTAATTTTCTTTCTAGTAGCTGGTATGGTGCTATGTTTTGGATTTAGTATGACAATAATGTTCATAACACACTGATGTTTTCAGTTGTTGCTAACTAGTCAAGGACTTTTCAGCTTCTCAGGCCCAGCCAGCAAGAAGACTGGAGGGGCACAAGAAAGCTGGGAGGGGACACAGCCAGGACAACTGACCCAAACTGGTCAAAGGGGTATTCCATACCCTGGGACGTTATGCCCAGTATATAAACTAGGGGGAGTTGGTCACGGGAGGCAGACTGCTGCTCAGGAACTAACTAGGCATTGGTCAGCAAGTGGTGAGCAATTGCATTGTGCATCGCTTGTTTTGTGTATTCCAATCCTTTTATTATTATTATTCTCATTTTATTTTTATCATTATTTTCTTCCTTTTCCTCCTGTTAAACTGTCTTTATCTCAACCCATGAGTTTTACTTTTTTTTTTTCCTGATTCTCTCCCCCATCCCGCTGGGTGGGGGGAAGTGAGCGAGCGGCTGCGTGGTGCTGAGTTGCCAGCTGGGGTTAAACCACGACACTGCTCCTGAACAGAGGTGAGACAATGCAGAAAGAAGAGTCTAATCTCAGTCTCTCCACATAAAAAGCCATGTGTTAAAATCCAATGAGCAGGCTTGGGTTTTGAATCCTTCTCAGAAGGCATGCCCTCCTCCTTGCCCTAACAAAACAAGGTTCTTAAGATGTTACCTACAAACACCACTGAAGTCTAAAAAGTAGCCCAGCACTTAGGTTCTGCAAATAACTTGCCAGAGCTTGAATGCAGACAGCTTCATCAGTCACCACAAGGGCTTCACAAACCTAAGCAACTTACTGTAAAAGAGGGAGTTAAACCAGGATGTGATGATCTGGCTGAGTAGACTTCATGAAGGAGCCAGTACTGGCTGAGAAGGCAACCCCATTTCATGGCAGCTGCAGTTTCCAACCATAGTCTATAATCCAAACTGGTTTTCAGGCTAAAATGAGTATATTGCATATACACCAATAAAGTCCAGGGACAGGGAATGGTGACACTGAGCATAATCACTAACATGTGTGCCTTAGTGAATAGATTTATTTTTTTCCTCCAATAAATGAGTGCGCTAGCTGGAGTCATACATGTTTTATAGGCCAGTGTCCTCTATCTTGCTCACATAAACATCAGAGTAAACTAAATCTCAGCAAGCAGTGGAAAAACAGAGCTTTGCCAATGTCTAACAAGAGACCTGTTTCTACAGCAGTTTACACAATGAATTTCTGAGTTGAGAGCTATACAATTTTATCATCTTTATAGGAACAGCACAGTGATCAAATTGCCTCAATAATTTGTTGAGCTGGTCTTGATTGCATATGCACACCCAACAGCAAAGGGGACATGGATAGCCCAAAGGGAACAAATATGACCCAACAGAGAGCTGATAAAATCTTGGTTTAAGACTCTCAGGCATTTTATCAAGCATCGTGTCTCCAGTGCGATTTTACCATATTAGCTGAGGCAGTTTTATTGCTAATCCCTGCATTTCAGAGTAAACTTTATTGTATCTACTTTTACCTCGATCTACCAACACATTCCTTCTACTTTGCTTTGTCTTCTCTACTTTTACCAGGTGCTAAGAAATTAATTTCCTTATTACATATTTAACTACCATGAATGCAACACCAGGGAGGACTCCAAGCTACTCTAGGACTATCATTATTCAACTAGAGAACCACAAATTAATTAAAAGTGGTGCGGTTGACAGTACTGGCCTTCATTCATTAAGCACATGCTCAGCCTATGAGATGTATTGCAAGGAAGTAAAGCAGCTAATCCCTAACTAAACAAAAAACCCCCAACAGATTAAAAACACGGGGGGGGAGGAGGGGGAGAATTTACAAGCAACACACAAGATCAAGAAAATCCTCCAATGTTATATTAGGACCTAAGCAAAAGTAAGTTTAACGATTCACTTTAACACAAAGCAGCCTTGCCACATTCTTTCTAATAAACTTTACTCAAAAAGAGTCACTTAGAAACAGATGGGCTAGCAGGACCCAGATCTCACTTGGGAAGAAGGGTAACAGCAATACCTCATTCTGACACATTAAGGAAATGCACTGCAGATAATTCCCTTTAAGCTTGTGTTTAAGAAGAAATATGCTGAAAACAGCACATTTCTCAACACTTGGAAGGAACAGGACAAATCAAAACAAGAAAAGTAATTGTAATCACCAAAGTTGATGTCAGACTTCACAACCACCTCTCTGCAAAACACAGGGAAACCCTGAGATCCTGTAGAACTTCATCTCTATTGCTGTTCCCTTAATTAGACTGCCTGGCTCAGCAGGTTCAATGGGCCACAAACCATTAAAGAGTCTTTTAGGAAGCAAAGACGTGAAGGCTGCAGCAATGAACAGGGCATTGTACAGAATCAGACAGGAAAACAGCATTCCAACCCAGCATACTTCATTCAGATACTTGCTCCTTCCCAGCTCTCCCCCTTCTCTTCCCTCTACGTGAGCAAGGCTGCATTTTAAACACAGGTTCTTTCCAGAAGATTTGAAGCAGGATACACGACTGAGCAGCGCAGCAGCTAATTAAGAAGAAAAATCTCAACTCTGTAAGTAATTATTTCTAACTGCTGAAAGAACAAGCAAGACAGGAATGTTAGGGATGCAGCATGGAAACAGACATTAAATCACTGCAACCTAATTAGAAACAAACTACTAATGACCTGAAAAGATTCATTCTTAGCTCTGACTGGAGCTTCTAGAAAGAAAAAAGCTTCTTCCTGTCACCATAAACCAAAACTGCCTAATAGCTCAGACTCCCTCTGGTGTCCCTTTTTTCTGTACAATGCAATGTTTACTGTAAGTCAACAACAGACCCTCAGTACTAAACTGATGCTTTGCTGGCGACCCAATTAATGCTTCACAAAAGTTTCAGCTGGGTTTCTCCCTCTGTTTTTTTTTTTTTTCCTGGAGGATGTTAGTACAGCTTCCTTGCCGTACAAAGAGTAACAAAAGCCACCCAGGTAGTCATTCTACACCCATCCATTATGCTAAACAAGATGCCCACAGAAGGACTGAAGTCCCAAAATAAGCCATAGCCCTACTCCATCTAGTGGCTTTGGCTTAGAAGGTCCTAATCCGACATTGCCTTTTTTGGTGGGTGGTCATCACTACAAGACTTCATTTCCATTGATTTTATTGTGCTGCAGTGAACAAAGGCTTTCAGCAATGTTGTACCACAGTCAAATTATATTCATCTGTAAAAAACGAACTGCACCCACCGTAAGATTCTCTAGAAACTCAGCAAAACCAATCTCAGGCAGAGTATCATCCTTACAATTAACCGTAGGTAAATGTTGCTTTGACTCGTAGCACCCGCTCCCCAGGCAAACAGTATCTGAAACATGACTGCACATTCAATTCCTGCTTCCCTAATGTTCTAGTATACAGTAGAGCACGTACTGACATACACACCTTAAACATCATTTCAACACCTAAACCTTAGCATTAGCCACTAGACAGGAACTCTCCCAAACACATCCCAAAACAGAAAAGCATATGAAAAGTTGAAAATGAGTTGCCCACAAGTATTGATGTTTTTCCTTGGAGCTACTGTTAGAAAATTAAGTGTAGGCCACCAGACAGGCAAATCTAAGGACATTTTCAGTTTTTGCTAACACTGTTAACACTTCATATTTTAAGTAATAAAGACATGGAAAGGATCCCTGTCAGAAAAAAAAAAGGACAGCAATATGTAGACTGAAAGCAAATAAAAACCAAGCCCTCAGGTTACCTTTTGAATAAAAGGAAACCTTGGAACCAAAACTAATCTAACACCAAACTTGTACTTGCACAGATCATAGGCAATTTTTGTCTGGTTAACTATGGCATTTTAAACACAGGAAAACAGAAGTTTTTGTTTCTCTATCAACAAGATCTGTTTTTTAAAAAAAAGAGGAACCTACATATCTTCATTTGTAAAAAATGAACAGCAGGTGCAACAGTTGACTGCTGTGATGTGCTGACACACTGAGTGACAAGACTTTGCTTTGCCTTTCTGAAATTTGCAGAAAAAGCTGAAACCACGTCCAAAGGAAAGTTAAAACTTGCAGGGATGAATTTAAATGGGGAGAAGTTTTGCTTCTCAATATGGCAAAAAGTGATGGGAGGCAAATTAGAAAAAAAAAAAAAGATCTCCTACCATACATTCCACTCATTTTTCTTTTTTACAAAGCCACTGTGTAAAAACTTTTTAAGGGAAGCCAGGGTCAAAGCAAGAATGCATTAATGTTGCTTTCTGACGTAAATGCAAGCTGGATTCATCAGTAAGACTGCAGACAACTGGGTTTATTTTCATTTTTAAAAAAACAGGTGACTAGTACAGTGTCCTATCTCATCACCAGTGATCTTGTATCACTTCCCACTCTGCATATAGGACTTTTGCTCACAGAAACAAACCCCGTGTACGGATCACTCGCAAGCCTATATTCTAAGGAACAGAAGTGAGGGAAGTCTACAGCATCTTTCACCTGCTGGAAAAAGGTAGATTTTAATCTGTTCAGCTGAGGAAAAAAAAAAATCAGGGGATAAGGTCTATGGAAGTATAGTGTGAATTTTTAAACACTTCAATGCTGGTCAGCAGAAAAAAAGTTCTACCACCTCACATCACAAAATGAGAAATAATGAGAAATACTGCTTACAGGGGAACTTCACCTTGTACCCTAGGTACAATGTGAGTTAGACTACCTGAGACAGCATCACTCACAGATCCTGTTCTCTTTCAGCAGAAAAGTGTCAAGCAATGCAGAAAGTTCCCAAAAATTAGGAAAACTGCCAGCTGGTGTCTACTGCGACAACTTAAGCTGTGGAAATTTGCACGCAGTGGGATGTATTACAATTATAGTCAGTGCAGTAGTTCCAGATTTCTTAGCTATTAAAAAACCACCAAACACACACATATTTCTGACCTAAAATGTCTCAGTGATCAGGCTAAAAAGGAAATCAGTCGCTCATCTAACCTGGGGTACCAAATCAAACGTCTGGGAAAGTTACTTCCTTCTCAGCTGATACCTTGCCTTCTATTATCATAATGCCAACGATTATAGTCTTTGCAGCTTGCACCCTCCTGGCTCAGGCATTCTGACACAGACCACTACCGCAGGAGTTTTGCGGAGTCAAAGGAACAGCAGCAGCAAGCACATGCTGCCACTGCCTTTCAGCTGTCATCTAATGATCACAAAGGGAAAACACAGCAAAAAAATTTCATAGGTCACAAGTATTACTCACTTTTTTCTTTCTTCTCTCCATCTAGAGATCTCTTCTGGACTATCTAATTTTATTCTTTTAGCACCAGGTGCATGTGCCTAAGGAAAAAGTATTTCACAGGTGTTTAAAAGGAGAAGGAAAAACCCACAAGAAAAGAAAAAAACAAACATCATTCTGTCCACTATGGTAGTACCACACTGTTTTCATCTCCAGAAGTGGAGACTGCACACAGCGATTATAAAATGAATCCATTAAAAAAACCAGCCGTAGTATTCAATACACTTTCATCCACAATATTGTGTTACAACAGATTCTACTGAGCGGTGATACAACTTCCTTCCAGAAGAATGAAAGCAAACCTCTGAAGAATGAGAAAAGGGACTACAGTAAAGATTGCACAGGCTCATATTTTGGGCCCGGGGGATACCTACGTTCTTCCAGTGTATCTGAACTATCTTCTCATGTGCACTGAAATTGCAGCCTTCTTCTGTGCACTGCAAGGTAAGGGAGTCAACTTAAGACACACCAAGTTACGCAAACAAATTATAAACAAGCATTCAAGTGCACTTCAAACTCAGTGCCAGATGCCTGTACAGTTAGTTATATAGAACTCCTACTCTACCCAGCTTCAAAACAATTGTGATTGTAAAAACAGTAAGAAGGGATAAGGTACTTCTAAATTTCATCTGATTTTAGAATAACCAGTGAAGCCAATGTATCTGATAATTGGAGATCACATGAAGTTAACCTATGAGAAAGATCTACAAGACTCTCCAGTTTCAGATTTTGATACTCCTTTGCAATAAAGGAGTGGATTTTTAAAATGTTTTCCACATAAAATCTTTTCACACAAATATTTTATATGCTATACTGATGTCAATGAATTAATTCCTACCACTGGGGTGATTTAGCAATACTCCACAAGACAGACATTAAAATGATTTCAGCAATAAAACCAAAAATACAACTGAGACCTCCCCTACACATGGCATTCAGAAAAAATCTCCCACTAACACTTTTTGTAGCTCTGGAATCTCTTTGCTAAGTCTTCCATTCAAAGAGCGACTACAGCTAACTACTTATCAGGCACAACGTTAAAAATCAAAGTTTAAGTAGAACAAGCCAAATTCATCAACCTGTTTATGTTGTGAAATATGTTCGTCATACTTCTCCTGGTTTTTATAGCCACGGTCACAGGTATCACAATAATGAGAGAAAACTGGCTCTTTTTTCTTTTTGGTCTGCAAAAAAAAAAGATTACATCACCTTGAGATTGCAGTTACAAGATTACAAGGTATTCCTATTTTTAATTAGGTGTGAAACACTTTCATGAGTATTTTTGTTAATAAAGCCATCAATTAAAACAGGTTTCAAAAGTTTCAAAGATAAGCTGACACAACATGAAAGTGAAATTCATATTACTCATCTTCCAAACAAAGCGCCCTGCACTCAGCTCTTTGCACTACCACTTTTCTGATCAGTTATCACTTCTGCAGACATACCAGGCTGGCACAGATTTATCGAGGGCTGGGAGAAGAGCTAGGCTACAGCCCTGAGACTCTTCCCTATCAAGTCAGACCACGCCTGTTCTCACATGACATGCAAGAGCTCCGAGGGGAGCAGAGATCCTTCCTTCTCCCACTACACACATCAAGGTGATCTGGCTATCTGGCCGTTATAACGTAACAGAGCACTAACGTAATTTAGGCACTCGGGCATCACCATGGTAAGGGTTTTTCTCGATTAAACCTGTGTTAGATTTTGGTTGAAATGTATCTATCTTTCAGCAGGCTCAAGATTTGCAGACTGATTATCATACGTTTGCTCTCTTGTAAGGGCAGGCACATTGGACAAGAATATGGGGTCTCTGTAGTACCATGGGACAAGTCCCACACAACTGCCACCATGACAGAAAGACAGAACGGCTGGGGTTGGAAGGGACCTTCAAATATCATCTAGTCCAACCCCCCCTGCCATGGGCAGGGACTTCTGTCACTAGATCAGGTTGCTCAAAGGCCCATCTAAACCTGGCCTTGAACACTGCCAGGGATGGGGCATCCACAGCTTCTCTGGGCAGCCTGTGCCAGTGTCTCACCACCCTCATGGTGAAGAACTTCCTCCTTATGTCCAATGTACATCTACCCTCTTTCAGTTTAAAACTATTGCCCCTTGTCCTGTCACTACAGGCCCTGGTAAAAAGTCTTTCTCCATCTTTCCTATAAGCTCCCTTTAAGTACTGAAAGGCCGCAATAAGGTCTCCTTGGAGCCTTCTCTTCTCCAGGCTGAACAACCCCAACTCTCTCAGCCTTTTCTTCACAGCAGAGATGCTCCAGCCCTCTGACCATTTTCGTGGCCCTCCTCTGGACCCTCTCCAACAGGTCCATGTCTTTCCTGTGCTGAGGACCCCAGTCTGTACCTTCGGCTTGTTATTTTCTTCTGGAAAACGTTTGCTAAACCCAGACGCTTGTTCGCCTTGCCGCTTCTGGGAGAAATTGCCATTTCCACCTCAACAAAAAAAAAAAGTGCCAGTTATACATACAGCTGGTAAAACACCCCCCCCGCTATCTCAGTGGGCCCGCTGTGGTGGGGAAGGGCCTGGGCGAGAGACGAGCCAGGGCTGCACGACCAGCACAGACAGCAGGACACATGCCTGGGAAGGAGGGGGAGTCCTCTGCCCCCCGAGGGTTAGGGACAGCCCCAGGAGACGACTTCCCCCGCACTCCTCACCAGACTGTGGGCCCTGCGGTTGCTCTCCGTAGACCAGAGGGTACCAGGCAGTGGGTAGGTAGCTCTCGGCGGGTGGGTAGCTGTCGGTGGGCGGCGGGTAACTCTCAGGCTGCGAGTAGCTCTCGGCGGGCGGGTGGCTCTTGGAGGGCTGCGAGTAGCTCTCAGCAGACGGCGGGTAGCTCTCGGCGGGCTGGGAGTAGGTGTTGGGCGGCGGGAAGGTGTTGGGCGGCGGGAAGGGCCCGGGGGGGGCCCAGAAGCTCGGCTCCCAGGGGGGCGGCGGGCAGAAAAAGGGCGGGGGGAGCCCCGGCGGCGGCGGATACCAGGCGAAGGGGTTCATGTCAGGCCCGAAGCGGCCGCCCGGGTGCAGTCTCTCCTCCGCGATGCGCTTCTACCACCACGTGGGACCACACCGGCGGCCGCTATAAAATACGTCACTTCCGGGGCTGAGCCGCTCGCCCAGGGGTTAAGCCTCCCGGTCTAGCGCCGGCGGTACGTCATCCGGCAGCGCCAGAAAGGAAGTGGGGAAGCGGAGTGGGACGAGAGGGGGGAGGGAGGAGAAGAGGGGTCGGGCTTGCGCCCCTGAGCCGCGGCCTTGGCGCGCATGCGCCGGCCTTCCCCCGCCATGGCCCGCGAGCTCATCGGCCCCGCGCTGCCGCCCGGCTTCCCGCGCTGCGCCGAGGCGGACCCGGATGAGGACTTCAGCCAGGGTAAGGCGTGAGGCGCGCTCCGCCCCCTCTCCCCCCGCCCCGCTCCGTTGCGGTGGGGCCGGGCTTGTGCTTGGGGATGTCCCCTCCGTTCCACTGCGGAACACGCCAAGGCGTGGGGCAGGCCCCCGGGGAGAGAGGGGGAAGAGAGCGGTCCCCGTGTTTCACCGCAACTCACCGGCGCGTCAGGCCCCTGGGGGGGCGGCCCTCGGGTGTGTTCAGGTGCCGAAACGGGCGTGTGGTAGAGGAGCGGGGCCGCTCGGTGAGTCGGAGTAACGTGGGTGTGCGGCGAGTGTGTCACAGCTCGGTCTGCGCCGGTGTGGTGCCTTGGTGAAGCTAAAGTTCACGAGGGGGGCGGTTTATAGTGACTTTTTCAGAAAAAAAATCTCACGTGACGGGTTACTACGGGTATGGAACGGTCTAAAATTTAAAAAAAAAAAAAAAAAACACTGCATTGGTTTGTTTATTATTTTCCTGCTCAAGTCCCGCATGCGCTCCTAGGCCCCTGTTCTTTAGTAGCTCCGAGTCTGAAGTTAGTGGGCAGAAAAAAAAAAAAAAAATCCGGTGGCTAGGTCTTTGCAGTGTATTTTCCTCTGTCAAACCAAAACACTTCATGAAACTGTGGTTTTTCAGTCACCTTTCCTCGGGATGCACAACTGACTTGCGATCAGCGAGGCTGTGTTGCCTCACCTGCCAGGGTCTCTGATGCTGAGAAGGGGTCACGTCAGAAGTGGGATCTCTCTGAGACTGCCAGGCTGGCTCTTCTGCAGCGGAGCTCATCTTCCCCCACTTAAACTCTGACACGTTCTCTGTCAGTAGCATCTCTGGAAGTAGCAGTTTGAGCGTTAGTACTCCCTGTCTTTAATCCAGGTTCAGGTGACTAGTATATATTTTCAATTTCTGGCAGTGTTTCACTGATCACTTGATTATTCCAAACAAAGCAGCTATGATGGGAAACGTTTGCTGTGCTTGTCCGCTCTTCTCATTTTTTGATCCAGAAGAGGGAGCAAGAGGAAGAGAGAGCAAAGCTTCTGCCTTAGCTGACACCATAGCAACATCAAGCTCTGGGTCCCTAGCATGGCTTTCTGCTGAAGTCCTGACTACACGCTTGTCTGAGCCTTTCCTATTTGTGTTGATGGCTTACTCACTTTTTTCCTGTCAACATACTGATACATGTTGCAAGTATCTATATTGTGTATGATTCCACTGAACAGAATAAATTAAACTTATCATTAGGCCGTGGTTTTGTTGATACCAAGTATTTTGGCAGTATCTAGTCTAGGTTATTCATCGTAGTTTGTCCACTTTTTCTGCCAGTGTACATCAGTCCCGTAGCAGTACAGTTGCACTGACAGATCTGCTCGGGGATTTGTGTGTGAAGTGGATGAAGGAATTTATTTGCCTTTAAAAAAAAAAAACCACCACCAAAACCCAACTATTGGGGGGTTATTTATTTGTTTTTATAACTTTTCCTGACTTAGAACAGCTTGGCACAACAACTAAGCGTACCTGTTCAATGCACGAGGCATACTGCTGCAGTGCAGAGGAGGAAGAGAGAGCGAGTACATTGGTGTAACAGTTTGTTGTGCGGAAGTACAGCTCCGGCTGGAGCCCTGTACCTGGAGATTCTGTGTAGCAAAATCATGTGGGGCTGCCATAAGCATCTTCAGCGCTGTAACGCTTGCTGGGTCTTGAGACAGAATGGGCCTAGAAATTGTTCTGTAACTATTTCCATGTGTATTCTAGATATTTTGGGAGATAATTCACCTTTTAAAGCTGAAAAGCTTTGCCAATATGTTTTCTTTCCTTGTGGTCTCACTGATATTTGAGCTGTTCTTTGTTTTTCTTTAAGAACACTTGTTTTTTTATTCTACTTTCATAGTTTCTGCCTCCCAACAGCAACAAAGTAGGACTTTGAGCAGCCATTCTGAGAATTGTGTCAAAAAGTTTTCATTCAGAACTTCAATGTAAGAGAACAGAACGGACTATTTCAGTTGGAAGGGACCTACAATGATCATCTAGTCCTGAGCACTTCAGGGCTGACCAAAAGTTAAAGCCTGTTGTTAGGGGCATTGTCCAAATGCCCCTTAAACGCAGGCAGGCTTGGGGCATCGGCCGCCTCTCCGGGAAGCCCGTCCCAGCGTTCGACCACCCTCCCGGTAAAGAAATGCTTCCTAATGCCCAGTCTAAGCCTGCCCTGGCACGGCTGTGAACCATTCCCAGGTTCCCATCGCTGATACCAGGGAGCAGAGCTCAGCACCGCCCTCTCCACTTCCCCTCCTCGGGAAGCCGTGGGGAGCAACGAGGTCGCCCCTCAGCCTCCTTTTCCCCAAACCAGACAAGCCCAAAGCCCTCAGCCGCTCAAAACAGGTGGGTTTTTGTTGTTATTCGGATTTCTTTGGCTTAGTTTTGCTGGGCGTTGTTTTCTCCAAGTTGGCGCTGCAGCACCCAGGCCCGCCCTTCCGCCGCCACAGAGCCGCTTCTCTGAGGGGACACCCTCCCCCGCCGCCCCCTCACGGCGGCCGAGGCCCCGCGCCGCCGGCCAGCACCGCCCTCCGCCCGCCCCGGGGCGGTGCTCCGCTCCCCCCCTCCCTCAGCGAGGGGGCGGCCGGGCGGCGCCGCCAGCGGGGCGGGAGGTGGCGGGAGCCGGCGGGCGGGAGCGGTGCTCACCGAACCGGAGGAGCCTAGGCGCCGCGGCGGCAGGTGGGTGCCTTGCGGGCCGGCCGGTGCGCGTTGCTGGGGCGGGAGAATGTTTCGGTGCCTTTCTCCCGATTAAAGGCTTTCCAGAGCTGAGCGCTTGCGTGTGAAGGGGCTACGGCGGCTTTCCAGCGCCGTGCCGGCGGGGCAGCACCGGGTTTTATTCCTCGCCGGTGCCTTCCCCTGCCCGGCAGCGGGGGGGAGAGCGGCCGCTCTGCTGCAGAGCCGGGGCACGGGGGCTTCGCTGCTGCCCGGTCCCCTCCGGCTCTTCCTCCTTTAACAACAAGCGACAGACCGATACGTTCCTGTGGTAGGCATTGCCGTCGGGTTGTGGTTTTTTGTTTTTTTTGTTTTAAATTCTGGGTTAAGCTCTTTTCTAGCGCAGATTTCCACTGTTGCTGAGCTCTGCTTTTCGGTCCGCTCCTAAGCATGCGAAGTCAAGACGGAAAACAGTTCGGAATATTCAACGTGGAGTCCGTAAAACACACGGAGAATGGCGGTTAACGTGGTCGCGACTGTACTTCTCTCTCTGTTCCTTCCAGGTACTTAACAAAAAAATGAATGTTTTCCCATCATGTCTCTCCGTGCAGTAGCTCTAGCCAGCTACGGCAGAACAGAAGTCTTCAAGCACACCCCCCCCCAAAAGGTAAGGCAAGGAAGGCATCTAAATGTTGGCTCGCCGTTTTCCTTAGTGGGAGGGGGACTTTTATCAAAAAAATAGCTTTTAGTTGTCCGTGGTTGCCATGAATTATTTTTAAGTGCTGGCAGTTTCATTAGGGAAATACAGTCCCAATATCGAGGGGGGAAAGGCTGTCTCATTTATCCTGTAAAAGATGTCAAACTGTCAGTGGGTTTTATTGGTTATGGCAGGGTGTTGTGGTACTTTTCACGCCCCTCTGTTGTCGTATTTCCTTATAAGTGCTCTCTGACTGCTTTTTTTTTGGTGGTTTGGTTTTGTTTTGTTTCTTTAGTTTGATAGTTGAATGCTACAGGAGCTCTTCCCCATCTGTGATATAGTTGGAATCATAACATCTTGGAAGTAGATGGAAATCCTTTATCTGAATTCTCAGAACATGGGTTGCTTCTGATAAGATCTAAGAGACGGGAGGGTTATTTTAGCTTTTTTTAAACCTTAGAACTTAACACTCTTAAATATTTACGCTTACTGATAAAGTACTTGCATTCACCCTGGTGTCAGGCAGTTGTGATACTTGCATCCTAAGAGGTAGAATTGCTGATACTAAAAACAGTTTTTAAAAAAATTAAAAGTAATTGATAAAGAATGAGTTCCTGTAGGAACTACTTTGTCCAGTAATATTGACAATACGATGTTTATATGTACAAAGCCTGCCTACATGACGGTTTCTCTAAATTAGAGCAGAGGGAAAAAAAGAAAGCACTATCAGATACTGAAAAGAGTGTTTTTCTAAGCATTGGCGTAGTTAAACACTAAATATTTGAAATTCAGCATGCTGGTTTTGGCCCGAAGTGTAATTCTTCAGTTAAAAGGGAAATTCTTTGTGGGTTTTAATTTCTTCTGCTTTCCGTGAGTCTGAAGGTTATCTGGTCGAGATCTGCTCACTGAGTCACCTTGCTCTCCCACCGGACCACGTGGGGAACGTAGATTTGACAGTATGGTCAGTCTTGCTGTGGGGTTAGAAATACTGAATCGGAAGCATCATGACCACACAAAGCGAAATGCTGATCTGGTATAAGCCTGCTCAGTCAGTTCAAATGCATTCAAATTTTTCGTCGGCTTATACTGGCAGGCTGTATGCCAGGTCAAGTATTATCTGTTTGTGTCGCTTCTCGCTTTATGCCGGGTCAGCCACGTTGCTGACGTGAACCACATGTACTACGTTCTATCACGTTAGGCAGACGTGATTATGTGACCACGCTTGCTCCCTGTCGATACAGCTGGGAGATCAAACAGCACGTGCATCAGGTGCTTGTGGAGTCGGGGCCTCAGAGATTTAGCTCATAGCTTGTATACCTCTAAACGGGCTTGTGCTTCCAGCTACAGATTGGTAGTTCCTTGAGTTCTCTTCCACTTCGTTACTGTTGTTTTGACAGATATATAGGCATCTGATTCAGCATTTTATCTCGTATATGCCTTATGCACATATTTAATTCTCCTACCGTGGAGAGTTTCTTCTGGTCACCTGCCGTCTGGAGTGAAATGCGAGATGCAGACTTGCGATGCCAGTGCTCTTCGGAAGGTGCGTGCATCTGGGGAGATTTTTCAGACAACCAGAAATACAGGCAGTGGTTAGGTGACTGTCGGCAGGCCTTAGCACGGTGTTCTTCCTGCTGGGATGTCGGTGAGACTGGAGATATCGTTGCCAGAGGACTGTTGTCTTATAACCACATTGTCTGCCTGTGTATTCTCGTTCCAGTTAAACCACGAAAGCCTAAAGGTGGCTTTCACCGAGTCAGCGTATTCTTCAAATGCCTCAGCGAGGATTAGCTGCCTTGCTCCGACACCTCAAATCTCTGTTCTCTCAGGTATGCCAATTTGTTCTAAAATGCCTCCCTCTGGGGAGCTTTGCTGGTGCTTGCAGTGCTAGCAAAAGCTATCGATCTTTGTGTGTACTAAACAAGTATGGTCTGGTTGGAGAGGGAACCTTGCTTCCTGGCTTTGAAGATGGGACAACATCAAAGTATATTATACAATTCGAAAGTACAGGGGGGGGTTGCCTTTTAAATAGTAGTTTGGCCCTTTTAGTTATGCTGGCATGTTCAGTGCTCAGGAGTAAAATACTTGAACCGTTCAGATGATTCTTGGCAGGTTAACTCCTTGTTCATTCAGGAAATAGTTTCTCAGATTTTAACAGATTACCATAATTACTCACATGAGTATCAGTTGCAAAACTGAACATGAGATTTTTTTTTTTCTTATTGGAACTAACTTTTTCCTGGTAGTAGCTTAAAATGTGGGTTTTGGTTGGTTTGTTTGGGTTTTTTTTTAAGCTTGGCAGAGCAGAAGCATGAGTTAAATTTTAAAACTTGTTCTTTTTTCTCTTACAATCCACTATGAACAAGTATTTAGCAGAGTAAGTCAGCGTGGTTATATGATTAGTGCTAGAGATGCTCCATCATGCTGGAGTAGTGGAGATGACGAAGGATGAGAGGGGATGGAAAGGCTGTTGGGATGGGTTTTGCAATAGGAAAGTTGAAGAGTTGAAGACAGTAAGACTAAATGTTTTGTCTTGCACAGAAAAGATGCTGTTTGCAGCCCAGGTTAAGGTATTCCTGCGCAATTGAAATGTCAGTAGTTACCAAAATTCTTTTCTTTTCCTGAAAAGATCGAAATATGTTTGTTTGAAAGTCAGCTAGCTTTTATTTTCCCATTCCTGCCCTTACACTGCCATGGCTGGCTACGTTGGCAAGGTGTTTCTTTGCCATTGCAGCCAGTAAAATGTGCAGTTTTGCTGCTGTTTCTGCAAGAGCTTTGTCCTGGTAAGTGGCAGGTGGCTGGTCCCAATCACTGATGAACTCTTCAGCTAATTTTGACCTGGCTTTACTAGGACAGCATTGCTAGCAGTTCTTGCAGTATAGCGTATATGTGATGTTCTTAATCATTTTTTCAGCTTTCTCTTGATGAGAACTGCTCCTCCTATAGACTTGCTTTTCCAAAGTATGTGGGGGTTTTTGTTTTGGTTTTGATCCCTTCATTAGTAAACTGTGTTAGCATGCAGTTGGAGTGCGTGCTGGCTTCCAGGTGAGTTACTCATGGAGACATTTACTGTTTTCCATTGAGGTATGTCCAAGGAGAGCAACCTCTGGGCAAAGTCTGCAGTCTGCAAGACTTGCCGCTTTTTTTACTAGCGGTGATTAACATTCCTCGTGGTTCTAACTAAGAGTTATTTGCCCTGGAAATGAATCTTCCTGATTGTATCTATTCTTAGAATTTTACAACTGTCTTATCTTCCCCAAAGGAGACGGTTGTTGACTTCATTGTTTTGATGTGGTTGGTAGTTTCTTCTTGAACATAGACTTTGTCTCTAACCTCTCCATTGCTTGGATGATGGCAGTTCCTGCGAGGCTTTTTGTTCAAGGTATAGGACTTCAGTTTATTCTTGAAGAGCTACTGCTTGCAGTGCGTGCTTCTACATCACGCTAATGTTGCCGTGTTTGCCGCTAAAAGCAGTTTTTCCGTTTTCTATTGAACTACATTTTTGCGGTAGATCACA
This sequence comes from Sagittarius serpentarius, assembly GCA_034782735.1. NCBI lineage: Eukaryota > Metazoa > Chordata > Aves > Accipitriformes > Sagittariidae > Sagittarius > Sagittarius serpentarius. The sequence continues at coordinate 30,081,775 of JAVKLA010000008.1, forward strand.
TAGGACCTTGGCAGGCAGTACTTTTGATTCCTTCAGAGGCATTATAACGAACTCCCTGTGACCGGGCTAATTTTCTTTATGCGTTCACGTAAATGTTGCCACCACTGTGAACAGTGGACTGAAGGTTACTTTAGCCTTTTCCACATGAGGAGTGTCTGAACTGAAACACGCAAGCATGTGACCTTTTATTACTAAGAGTTTGGTGTTTTTTTTTTTTCTTCCTGCTGTATTGATCCTCTGTATTTCTTGCTATAATGTGACCTTCTCTTTTACTGGCAATAGAACCAGTACCTGTACCGGTAACTGCACCTCATCCAGTTTTGTAGAACAATGATGTTTTCGAGCATGCTGACAATCAGTCACCATTAAAGTCTTAACTAATTGTGTCTGGCTAGCAGCAGCATACTTTACTGTTGGTTTATTGCCTAGCCTTATCAATGACAGAATTGCTTCCTGACTGCAGAAAGCAAGAGCTTTCTTGGCAGCAGAGTGGTGCGTGAATTCAGCTCTTTCCTGTCTTCTCACCTGTGTCAAAAATAAACGTGCATTTTATTCACATTTTAAATTAACCTTTTCTTAGGATTGTTTCCTAACGTCTTGGTTTCTTCCCTTTTCTGAGCAGACGAATACTCAAGGCCAGCAGTGATTGGACATGCTGGAAGTTTCGGGTCGTACCCAGACAGTGCTGAAGCTATCAAAGACATTCTCGTGTCTGTTTTAAACGCATCTGGTTTGAAGCCCTCTTTGGTGCTGGAGCAGACCACAATGCAGGGAGCTGAGCATCTGGACAGTGACGTCGAACAGTGGGAAGAAAGCAGCGCCGGGGATAGCCGTGACGACAGCGACAGCGATTCTGCACATCACAATGCTGCCTGTACACAGACGGACATTCGGTTTACAAGGCACCGGGCGTGTTGGGACAACACGCGCTGCGGTTCCTCTAAACCTTCGCTGGATACTTTCTTTTGTCCCCGTTACTCTGACAGGGATCCTGCTGCTTCCTCCTTGAATGGTTTCGCTCTTTCGGACGCGTCCCCTCTGAAGCGGGACTGCTTTACCCAGGTGACGTTAACAGGAGGCACTGTCACATCGGCGGTTGTGCGTTCTGGAAAAGAACGTTGTACCTCCCCTGAACGAGACTTGACTTTCACAAGGTTTCTTTCCGATTCGGCTGTTGGTAAGCCAGCAGATCTGTTGAAATACCCTGCTGCTTTGGAGCCTGCGCCCGTCAGCAACAGTGACAGCAGTTCTCCCAGTGGACTTTCCCACTCAGAGCCAGTCAATCGAACAGGTAACTTTACAGGTCCGTTTTTGTTTTGAGATTTCTGTGCTAGGAAAGACAACTGTAATTGAAATGGGCCTTGTTTATGGTGGTTGCGAATTAGACAAGTGCTGTCATTCAGAATAGGAGAGGGGAGAAAGAGAAAGCTTAAAAGCGGAGGAGGACCACAGGGAATGGACTCGGTGAAACGGGAGACACTTGTGCTTGCAGTAGTCGTCTTGTCTTACGATGCAGAAATGCTTCTGTAACATGCAGCCTTTGGTAAAATGTAAAAATCAGTGAGCTGTGAGCGATGTAGAACATCCACTGGATGCGGCTTCCACCAGCTTCATCTTGTCGTCACCGTTACCCTTCTTCCGCAAGCAGATAGCGTGGATGTGGGCGTTTGGCCGTGATTCATTGGTGTGTGCAGGCTCCCTGGACATCCCCTTGTGTTTGACGTGAGCTGGAGGAGAGGGGAGTCCTTTGATTCTGGGATTTTGGAGGCAGGGCATTAACATCCATTTTCGTTATGACTAAATCGGCTTGTGCCGGCGTGGGACTATTTTTCCTCTTCCCCTTTCCCAGTGCACCCACCGACTCAGAGACACGCATCCCCATCCGATACGGATCAGGATCTTTTTACCCCTCACCCATTTCCGACCGTAAGAACATCCCGCGTGTTGTCTGTGAAGAGATGCAGACTGAGGGTTGCTAGCAAAGGTTCCTGCAGCGGCAGGGGGCTCAGGGCGGCGCAGGACCGCAGGCGAGGACCTGTTCAGTGGGGATGTTCAGCCTGTGCCCCCAAGATGGCTGGTGGAGCGGCTGGCCTGGCCTCGGGGCTGCGTCTGCCTCTGTGAGGCGTGCCGGCCTTTCCGGGGCTGCCCCTGCCTGCCCCTTGGCTAGGACAGCAGAACAATCCCCTCCTGTTTAATACCCAACGTTGATACAAACGGTCTTTGCTACAGCGAAAGGAAGCATTACTTATTTTATTTATAAAGGGCGTTAGCGGTACCTAAGGGCTTATTCTTACTAGATACTGAGCCTCAGAAAGGTGGTGCAACTGAGGCCTGATTTTCTGCTGGGAAGAAGGCAGACAGCAGCGAGCACTCAGCCTGCCTTTGTATTATGAATAAAAATGGCAAAGGCTGGGTTGTTTGTTTGTTTTTCTTTTTCTTCTCCCTTTGGTCAGTAGTAGTCCTGATGGTGACACTCGGTTCAGCTCCACTGCCAAGCTCTGGTCCTTCCTAGCTATGAACTCCTCCGACGCTTCAGCCTGGCAGCGAGATCTCAAATAGGCACGTGCCGTTGGAGGACTGGGAGCTCTTCATAATAACAGCTTTGTCACCTGGGATAGGCTGTCGTCAGCAGTTAGTATGGCAACAATTATGGTTGTTTCCTTCTGCTGGGTGTTTGGTTGGCCCCGTGCAGTTGAGAGGTGCCCCGTCAGGCGGTTGGAGCCGACTGGGGCCAGTCATGCAGGTTTGGGCGGCCAGGTCTGGAAAACACAGCCCAGGCTCTTGGTGTCAGCGGGGACCGCGAGGCACGTGTGTAAGAACAAATCAGTCGTGCGTGACTCGATCTTCTGGCACGAGTAGGACGTGTCACAAGCTTGCGTTGGGTCCGTCATGTTGCTGGCTCTCCAGAAAGCAGATGGAAGAATACGGCAGCCAGGTGACTGAAGAAGTAGCGTCCTTGATTTTACTGACAAACACTCCTCACAGGAGACAGGATCGTGTTAGGCACTGGTGGTGGCCTCTGCCTGCATTAGACTTTGGTCTGTTCTGTACAAAGTGAAAATTTCTGTATTTCATCGTTCCTTGTTCCTTCCAGCCATTTAACTTGCCCCTGGGAAGCCTGGGGTGAAGGCAGTGAGGTCTCATTCTCTCTCCCCTGCGTTGTGCAGGACTATGAGGATGGGAAAAGCAAATGGCAAACTGAAAAAGAAGAAATAAAATGCCTCATTTGAAGGCAGGAATTACACAAGAGCATCTCCTGACTTGCCCATCCTTTCCATTGCTGCCTTAGAGGTGATGGTTTCTCACTTCTTTCTCACAGGAGAATTGGTGAGGGATGCACGAGACATAACAAAATGGCATAAGATAAATCAGAATAAATAACTTTTTTCAGAGGGATTTTCCCCTGGTCCTCTGAGACTCCTGTTAGGCCTTGTTCATACTTTTAAGGGCCATTCTCTGGTGGCCTCATGCAGCCTTTTGAGAAGGCTCTGTCATTGTTAATGAAGAGCCCGTGACTGAATCTGGGGTTTTCTGGGGGCTTTATTGTGGCTGTGTGTCACTGGCAGTTCACAAGGCTTGTTCTTGCTTTTAACCTCTGTGTGCATCAAGGTCGCTTCCTTCTGTCGCTCTTGAGGGCTCTTTCCCCAGCCCCAGCAGCCTCCAGACAACAGTGCTCAGGAGCACAAGGGCAACCAGATTATTTTTTGCATCAGACCCAGAGTTGCGTCCCATTGCTGGACGTGCTGGGCTCCTTCCCTGTGCTCCTTCCCGCTTTACGGTCTTTTCACTTAAAGATGCAAGTGGGATGCAAGAGGTAAGCAAGAGAGAAAGCTCCCATTAGATTTCAAATTGATATTTAAGATGACTTGCATCTTATATTGTGAAGAGGAAGGAGTAATTTTCCCATTCCCATATTTCTGCTTATTATTTTTAGTTCACAGAGTAATGTTTGTTATGTTAACTGATGAGAATGTAGGCTTTTTTCAAGCTGTAGAGCCTTTAGCACTTGCCTGTACTCCCCACACACTGCTTGCTTATCCAGCGAGGTGAGTCATCAAATAGGCATGAAAATAACCTAATTAAGTGATTAAATCTGTTTTGAAAAGTCAGATCATCAGCCTTTCCATTTTTCCTCCAATGGAGATATTAATAATTCTGTAAAAAACCCACTGTGTCTGTGTCGCTACCCCTGAGCACAGTATTGCCTTCCCAGCCTGGTGTCACCGATGCTCAGGACAGTGTAACGTGGCTTCTATAAATAAGGCAATATAAAGGATCTAAACTAGGCCTGAGAGTCGGTGCTCTTTAGTTGGAGAAAAAGTTTTCATAAATTATTCTCATATTTTGTGGGACTTCTTTCTGTGAATTTAGGAGTGGCAATTTTTTTTTCTTTTTTTTTTTTTTTTTTCAACGAGCCTTTGATTAAGCCATGTTAGCTGCAACAGCTTTAAATGGCCTGTATGGTGGTAGCATTTAGATATGGTCTGTTTTGTCCTGTGAACATCACCAGAGTGAAACAGAAATTGCTTGGTTATAAGGTCAAAGAAGAGGCAGTAAACAACATCAGTCAGTGTAAAAAAAAAAAAAACCAAACCAAAAACAAACCCAAAAAACCCGAACAAACAAAAAATCCCAGGAGTTTTTTCCTTTCATCTCTCTTCAGTGTGCACATCCATAGACATTACATATAATCTTTGTCATCCTTCCAGCAAATTTCTTGTAGCAGTGGTTGCGAGTGCTTTGAAAACAAAACATAAGGGCATGATCTCACATCTTCAGTCCTCTGCGGAAGATTGTGACTATATATATATATGTATATTTATATATAAAAGGCAATCCATGGTGCATCTATAGAAAACCAGATGCCTGCTCTGCTTCATAGTGAAAAGTTCTTAACTGGGAAAAAGAGATTAATTTTGTTTCACATGCTCATCGTACTCAGCAGTGAATGCCAGAAAAAGAAAACTGCTATACTGGGAAGCAGGGAGTGCTGTGGCTAATGCATCCACTCCAGGTGTACGTATATTACCATGCAGTATGGGTTGCATTTGGAAACCGGAGGGAGATTTCCTCGACGTATGGAAACGTAACAGCAAAGTTTTTTCCAAACTTGCTGTAGTCACACGATACCAGCAGTGATTCAGGGAATCTTTTAAGGCTGATGCTTCTCTCTGCGTGCCCAGACAGCAGTGAGATTTCTTTTTCTTCCAGCTATTGTGAATGAGCAGAAAGCAGTGTTAGCTGGCTGTGCCGCAAACTGCAGAGCGTTGCTGTAATCCCGGCCCGAGGTTCTGGCTGCGGTTGTCCCCAGCAGCCCAGGCTGTAGCTGGGAGAGGGCTGGTGTTGGAAGCACAGCGGTGCTGTCACCGCACGGCATTTTAAACTGGGTTTCCCTGGTATGGTAGTTGACACCATGCTTCAGATTGGCAGGGTAGTTCAGATGCCAACGTGTTCCTCATATGGCGCTCTCCTTCTCCTTAACTTCCACCACAACCTCCAGCCCCAACGGTGTTCAGTTTTGGGTAAGAAAGTTTGCTTTGCTTTCTGGAAATCACCCTGCATGCATCCTGGGAGCTGCAGAGAAAGAAATAACTAATACAAGTTCTTGTTATACCCCCAGGTTCTACTACTTTGAACATAAGCGCTGTACCCTTGAACCGTTCGTTACAGGACATCTGCATGCTTCCAGAAGATGTGGAGAAGGTAAGGACAACAAAGACTATTGTTGTTATTTTTTTTTTCCACTTTACGGTGGCAAAATCAAATGACAGGAGGTGTTTCTCAATAACAGAACTCTCTGATGGACTAATCTTTACAAATATTGTATTTTCCCTTTTCTTCCCCTCTGTGGATGAAACTACAAACCTAAAATGCCTATTTCTTCATTTATTTTTACTTCTAATCCATTCAATAAAAATTTTAATAATTTTAAAATAATACAAATATTTTAGAACACTATACATTTTTGCTTTTCATTCCGTCATTTTCCCACACATTCCTTGAGATCAAACTTTAAGATCATTACAGTCACTTTAAAGTTACGTTAGAAAACGTTACGTAAAATTTGCTGCAGCTATGTGCATCTGTATGGGATTTACCTCATGCTTTTACTATCAGGAGCTAGGGAGAGGTTGGAGTTTTTTTCTGAGCGTGTGAGATTACTGTAAAAGAATTACAATGTGAATAACAAGCACAGTAACTAATATTTGCAGTAATTTAAGCAGTTTCTCATGGTTTTCTAATTTGCATAAGGGGCCCAAGTGGTCTTAGGTGCGTTGCCACATAGGCAGCCCATTTGAGCCTATAAACAGAGATAAAGATGGGAAGATAATGCTGTCACACATAACTGTGTGCTAAATGTTAATCTTTTGTAACAATTGGAAAAGAAGGGTTAATGTTATAATTAGTTACTGCAATGAGTAGGATTTAATACAAAAGAGCTTTAAAAATGTGCCTAGAAAAGGAGATTTTTTTTTTTTTTTTCTGGACCGTGGATGTGCACGTGGTCCCATATCCTGGGCCCAGGAGGTAATCATCTATTGCACAGCACTGGTTTTACTGGAGTGGCAACTTCTACATTTGATCTGAAGCTCTTGGTGTCCCTAAGGTGCATTTAAAAAAAAAACAAAACAAAACAACAAAAAAACAAACAACCCCCCCCCAAACACCTAATAAATCACACACCAAAACCCAACAAACTTATGAACTAGCTTTTCATTTTGCTTTTTGTGAAAAGTGTTTCAGAAAGGAGACGATGTTTCTCCGTCTGTAATGTCAGAACCAAAACCAAAGTAACTTGCTTTCAGTCACCAGGAGACCAGTGAGTAGATATCTAGATTAGAAACCACAGTCTGAGAACTAATGAGTGAGGCAAGATCTCATCAGCTACTTCTCCTGTGCAGGTGATTGGGGCTGATGTGATTACAGGTTAAAAGATGTCAAGAGCTCAGTCCATTATGAGTGAGGCTGCCTTTAAAAAACCAAAAAAACCCCCAAA
>JAVKLA010000008.1:30094505-30127068 GCA_034782735.1 Sagittarius serpentarius
CCCAGCCAGCAAGAAGGCTGGAGGGGCACAGGAAAGTTGGGAGGGGACACAGCCGGGACAGCTGACCCAAACTGGCCTGAGGAGTATTCCAGACCATGGGACATCATGCCCGGTACAGAAACTGGGGGAGTTGGCCTCGGGGGTGGGGGATCGCTGCTTGGGAGCTAACTGGGCATTGGTCAGCGAGTTGTGACCAATTGCATTGTGCATCGCTTGTTTTGTGTATTCCAATCCTTTTATTATTGTTGTCACTTTATTGTTATTATTATTGTCATTGTTAGTTTCTCCCTTTCTGTCCTATTAAACTGTTCTTATCTCAACCCACGAGCTTTACCTTTATTTTTCCGATTCTCTCCCCCATCCCACTGGGCGGGGGGAAGTGAGTGAGCGGCTGCGTGGTGCTGAGTTGCTGGCTGGGGTTAAAACACGACAGGCAGTTAGCTTTTGTGTGATGCAATACAATGCAGATTATTGGAACTGTCATTTGCTAATGTACCAAGGATTATTATTTGTATGTTTCCAGGTAGAAAACTAATCTGAACAGTGTAGGTTTCTAGAAAGCAAGCTGTCAGTTCTAAGCAAATAAGCATTATTTATAGCATCTATTAGGAAGCTTTCCATTTCATTGCGTACAATTATAAAATACTTCCCGCAAAAAACATATTTCTGGATTTTCTGTGCAGAACTTAACCATGTCTCACAGCCTTCTAGTCTTTACATCAATCTGTGCGCTTCCTTCTATAATTTGAGATGATAATCCATAGTGAAATTGGTACTTCCAAGGGGATGCTTATTGATGAAAGGTACAAGAGATTCCCTCGAGAGAGCCCCTGTTATCTTCCTCAGAGCAACAGGGAGCTGGCAGATAAAATAAACCAATACATACCTGTCAGATACGAGTTTTCAGTTCTAGGAAAATTACTCAATTTGTTGTTGAGCTGTGTATGTAGTATATGATCTCGAAGGAAATTTCAAAGTTGAAGGGTTTTTTTAGTTTGGATAAATTTTTATGATGCTTGGCAGCAGTTAGGAAAACAGGAATTTGTGTAACTAAGGTTATTTGGAAGTACCGTCTTCATACCTGTTTGGTTACACTTTGCTGTAATTGACACACTCTTGTAATTGTGGGTATCATGCTCAGTGGGCTCACTTGGTGCTTTGATGGTCCCAAGAGTAACTAATATTTTTTCTTTTTCTTGCATTTCCTATGCACAATGTGTTATTTTAATTATAAAATTTAGAAGGTCACTAAAAATAATGTGATCTCTAATAAAGCAAATAAATGCTTGTAGCTTTTAGCATCAGTAGAGGTAGCCTTCTTTCTTCCTTGATTTTTGACATGACTACTCCTGTGGTAAAATGTTATGACATAGCTTGCAAAGGAAAAGAGCAAGAAAAGAGGCAACTTGTAGTCTGAAGATTAGAGAGATGAGCTGTAACACAGGTGGTCACCCATCATATAATCGTAGTCTTTTGTGTGTTCACCCAACTTTTATTTCTACTTGGTTTATTTCCAAAATGCTGGATAACTTGCATGTACGTTCAGAGGGCAAGAGTCTGCTCTGTGTCTGCGAGTACGAGAGATTAAAGCAGTAAAAGGCACTTGCTCGTTTGTTGTTTTGTTTTGTGGGTTTTTTTTTGTTTGTTTTTTTTTTTTTTTGTCCTAGCTCACCATACTGCTCCTAGCACACACTGAGAAAGCAGATTGAGCAGAGCTGTTCTGCACCCAGCCTGATTCCCTGAATAGGTGGGAAAGGTGTGATGTGTGGGAAGAGCCTTGTCTATCTTCCACCCCCGTACACCTGGCAGTCTAGTTGTGCTGACACGCTGAGGCGTGTAAGCTGTGCAGGGTGTAGACACAATGCTGGTAACTGTCTCCCCGCTGCATTGCTCCTAGCGTTGAGCAGATTGCCAGCTGGTGATCTAGCCATGAATAATTGAAACAAATGTAGGCTGTTTGTTTCAATGTATGGACGTACTGTTTATTAGCTCTGTGTGACATACTCGTTCTTTTAGAAAAGCTTTTGTTCTGTTAAATCTTTTCCAGACTTGTCAAAGCAACATATTCATGATTAGGAGCAGCTCACGTGGCTATTTGCAGCTTGTTGAAAATTGTTTGAATCATTCCAGCATAAAATATATATATATGAACAGATTTCCTTCAACTTTGGAAAGGATATTGCCGTTTATCAATGTTAGACAGAAGTGCAGCGCTCATAAATATTCCCGAAGTATTCACACATCAAGGTAAAGAGCGAAGGTCATCTTAAAAAAATTCACATTATACCTCAGAAGAACTCTGAAATGCCCATCTTGAAACACGCATTAGCAAGGACTCCAAGTCCAACAACATGAAAGCATTCTTTGCCATAGGTGAAATCCAGTATTCCTTAAATGAAAGCTTAATTCATGATAAGTTTGGGGTGGTTTTTTTGAACATGCATAGATAGGTACTGAAGTTGCCAAAAGCAGCAAAATGTGTTTAACAGAGTTTTATTTAGATTCACTTCACCTGTTCATAGAGCCTTTGGACATCCAGGAAACTGTGAAGAATCACGTCGGCTGTGTGCTGCCGAGGAAAGACCCAAGCAACAGGGTTATTCATGTGGGGGGAAAAAAAAAAAAGGCATAGAAATGGAAGGCGTGGGAGGGATGAATATGGGAACCATTTTTCTATTCCTTGGAAGAGCCTTTGAGCTATGACAGAAGCAAGGCAGAGTATTTGCGATCTGCTCTTTTTGACAAATTACGCAGATACAGCCCACAACATAGATGTTCTTATATATTTTAGTAGAAAGCTTTTTGTATAGTTTGGTTTAACTGTCTCTCCATGCAAAATAAAGGTACTTGTATACTAAAGTAAAAGATTATTTTGGCCATATCTGTATAGGCTTAAAATCAATCTCTTTATTTTAAATTCCCAGTATAATTTATGGTCTTAACAAGAAAGCAGTCAGAAAGGAACAGAGGAAAATAAAAGCTGTTTCTTTTTTTGCAGCAGCTAGGTAGGAGTGGAACTACAAATTTAACCCAGACCTCTTGCCTGCGTCTGAAACCTCACCAGTGCCCTTGTCCTGGCCTGAGCACACATTAATTGCTTCTGTCTATCTGTCGTCGGCGTTCTGGCAGGACTTTCGGCTTCTTAGGTCCCCTCGTCAAATCCTGACAGTAATGTCACTACAGCAGGGCTGTACTGATTAGATTATGCGGGATTTAGTAGAAGACCATAATTAGCATAATTCAGTTCATGTTGTGTTACGTTTGATTGCCCTAAAGCTCAGAAACTGAAGATCATAATAAACAGTCTCTGCTGATACATTGTGGGGATACTGTCACTTGGATATTTCTTCAGGTGATAATTGTTTGGGGTTTTAGTTAGCTTTTAATAGCTTTAAAGAATATGATGGTGTATTATTAAGAGGAACTCGTATACAAAAGTCTTTTCAGTACTGCAAGCACAGTTTGTAGTATGCTCTGAACTGTTTTCACCATTGAAAAGAGATTCTCACCTGTCTCCTGGAGACAATTGATTTACACTGCTTGCAGAGCCGCTATGTAAAAACAGATCAGTGAAGTTACCTGGGATCACAAAACTTTTCTTCTCTTGTTCCCTCTCCAAGGGAAAATAAACTTAAAATCAGAGCAGGTCGCTGATTCTGTTTATTGAAGGACAGTGAAACTGTGGTGCAAGGCAAGAATGAACAAAATTGGCTTTGTTGCTCGAGAAAGAGTAGCGTATATTTGACCTCCCACCTTTCATTGCTCTTGAATCTGGTGAAGGAAGCCAGGGAAGAAAAAAGTGGATTTCCTTGACTACATCCTGTAACTTTCCCAGTTTTCTTGCATCCCAGGATCTGCAGAGGTCCTCCTGGAAAACAGATAAACTCTTCTGTTATTTCTATGGTGTATGCGTAGGGGGCACACCTGGCATGGGGAGGAAGGAGAATCGCACTTCTCATCAACATTTGATTTTTACTTTTAGATTAATCTATTACGGGTTTTTTTTTTTCCTGCAGCAAACAGTGGAAGGCTGTCATTTAATGTACTGTCCATGTTGGTTATGTTACTTCCTTTCCCCCCCTCCCACCCCGCCTCAAGGCCCATTATAGGTCCTGCATTACCGCCTGGCTTTAGGAAACCTTCGCGGGACACCGGGAATAGCAGATGTTCCATAGGGCCGTCTGTTTCATCGGGATTCCATACCCAGGTCTGTGAAAACAGAAGCCTTTTGTTTTAGTACAAGCTATCTGAAATGCTTAAACAAGTAGGAGCCCGAAAAAAGTCTATTAGACATACTTTTCAGCATGGCGGTTTAATTTTAGACCATAAAGTGTCTGGCATATTTTTGCCTGAGTCAAATACTGAAGCATAAATAAGCCTTAAAAAAAACAAAAAGACTGGACTGGTTTGTTGCGATTTTGCTGTTAGACAGATAATGCTCTCACTGAACACGAGATCTAGGCATCCTAAACTGCAGTCACAGTAATTCTTCCTGATGTTTTTCCATTCTTTCTTTTGGTGTGATGTCCTTCACAAGTGAACATCTTGGCAAAGTTCAAATATTTAAATACATTAAAGAAGTAATGCAACCTGTTAGAATGAAAATATTTACCTGTAATTCAAGCTTTTGCTCCTTTGCTGATGGGGGAGCAAAATGATTGAATATTTCACCTATCTTCACCTCCTTGAAAGTATTTATTAGTGGATACGTTACATAAGTTTATCCAAAAGAATGCAATGAAGAATGATGCTACCGTGTCACTAATTGTTCTTATCAATAGCAAGATGATACCTGTATCTGGGAGTACAGCGGAGCAGGACAGTGACACTGACACAATTTTTCAGTTCGTGTTTTTTGACTGTTCTCATCAGGTTAGGTAAAAACTGGGGAGAAGTCCTATAGCCTAATCCCTGGCCGCAAAATAATGCACATACTACTAAAGACCATTCAGGAATAAGATGTGTGATAAAATACAGCTCAAAGTATGGGGAAGATTCAGCTCCCTAAACATGGGCCTCTAGTGCCATTCTGAGGGATCCGAATCGTCTGCAGCAGGCTGGTAGGTAGGGAGTAGCACCTTAGAGAAGTTTGCATCCTTCTTGAGCAGCACCTCTTAAGTCAGGCAGGTTACCCTAAGACATCAAAACCGATACTGGATAGCAGTGTTTAGGCAATTGAATCTCTCTCATGCTATGATAAACGAAATATTAATTCCTTGTAAGCATTAACAGTCATTCTGTTTATTTCTAAAATACTTAACATTTTTAAGTTTAACTCCCAGACACTATCGGACATGCTAGACATGCTAGGAAGGAATGAGGCAAAGGCTTCTCTGGAACTTCACTTTGTTGATCAGTAGTTGCAAAGTATATCGTTCTCCAGCCTCCTACAGCCAGTGTTGTCATAATCCTTCATGAAGAATGATCGTCTGACATTTTTAAGATACTCATTATCTTGTAACTCCAAGTAATGATTAAGCAATTTATCGTAATGACAAATCTCTTGAGGCAGGGATGTCAAAACTGGTCTGCTTATATATTTTACAAACAAAAAATCTATTTTCTCCTGAATAGATCTTCTAGCATCAGCTTTGTTACAGCTATTACAGAACTTAGCTTATTTTATTTTTTCTCTTCCTAATAATACTCTTTTCTTTTTTTATCTTTGAATATGATGAGGTTTTTTTGGTTTGGGTTTTTTTTTTTTTATTCATTTAATTATTTTGTATTCTAGTACATCCTTAGAGGCAGCTTATTCCATGCTGACTCTTCACTTTTATTGATTTCCCCTTCAAACTTGAAGGCAGTGGGTTTTAATGTTTGTTTAATTTCCTCTTGTTTGAGGCAGGTGGTAACGGAGTGAATTGAACTTAAGACTAATGAGAAAGGAAATGAGACACGCTTCTTCAATTAAAACTCAGCAAGGAATTTGTCTTTCATCCTCAGCTACTTTACAATACAATTTATTATGAAAAGTCTTATATTTTTGCATTTTGTGTTTGTTTGTACATGGGGTGGGGGGAGGTGGTTTACTGCCTTGGTTTCTAAAGATGGTTATTCCTCTTCCCCACCACCTCCTTCTTTAAAAAAGAGAGAGAGAATGCAGTCACCTCATCCTCTAAAAGTTGAAGCAGTATCACAGTGGTAGATAATTAGTGAAAGCTTGACTATGTAACTGTTCTTGAGAAAAACGACGAGAGAAATTGGTGTTACTGCCTTGCGTTGATGGCGTTTATAAATGATCACCTATTTCTCACCCTTCTCAGACTTTCAGATCCATTTCGTGCAACTGGTCACACAGCCGTTAGATTTGCTAAGCCTTTAGTTGCACCTTGTGATCCACAGCCATACGTAGCTGTGTCTCTTGCTACCTGAACCTTGCCTTCCCCACTGTTCATATCTTTGCTAACTCCTAAAGGCAGGCAGGGCCAGCTGGCTTGGCTAGCTTGGAGCAGTGCCACTATAGCACACCAGTTTACTCCTATGTGTACCATTTGCTACAGGAAGTGGCTTATTTCACACCTGCTGTCTTCCTTAGCTCAAATCCCCCTACAGCAGTGGGATGCCAGCTATGAGCAGCCTGAAGTACTAGGCTTGAACTCGGTGTAGCAGGATACCTTTCCTGCTGCTGTCCTCCTCCTTTCACTCGTTCTCCATTCCCCATGCTCCCATTAGGTGACTCTTCCAGTGAGGTTCTGTACTCTGTTCTTGTATTCTCCACTGGGTCACCTCTGCCTCAGGCACCTTATTTTCCGTAGAAGGCTCCTGATACTGTTTTTCCACTGCTCATCGCTCTTGAGCCCTTCTCTTCTCTGATGGTGTCATATCTCAGTTCTAGAATGTCCACCTGGTAACCAGTTTGGCATGACAAAACCAAGCCGTTCCCCCGCACCTTCTTCATCTTTCGTTTGAAACTTCTTTGCCACCACCTTATATTCTCAAGTAACGCTCGGTGCTTCCTGAGTGTACAGCCTTGTCGTCATCCTACTCCCATTGCTTTATCACCTACATTCGGCTGTAGCTTGAATCTTTTCACTTTCGTAGATATTGGGCACCTTAGCTTTGCTTCCAGGGCACTGTGGCATCACCATTTTCTGTCTAGTTCTGCCTCCACCCACATCTGTACCGTTTTAGCTTGGAGGGACCTGTGAGCTTTCTGTACAATCCCTGGCATGCACAAAGATTCTTATTAACGTCTAGTCCCCTTCAAACTCAGTGTTTTGAGCCGTTCTCCAAATAATTGCTTAGAACGCAATGTCAGAAGGGATTGAAGAAGTGAATGACAGAGCCAAGAGAGTAGACTGGCAGATGCTGTACGCCCAGAGGCGCTGTACCATGCGTGCCACGGTACCCTAGCTTGCATGTCAATCTTTCTAGCACCCTTACAGCATCTGAGCTCGAGACAGTTGTCCTGGCAGTGCAGAATCGTGGAGGTGCATCCAAATGTTGCTAGTGATGGTAAAGCCCAAAGTACCAAAGATGTATGTACGCTTGTGTGTTTCAAATTTACCTGTGGCCGCAGAGGCTGCATGGCTGCGTGCGGAGCAATGTAAAGTAGCAGGACTTTGTGTATTGCCACTGTGTTTACCAGTGGTTTTGCCTCAGACAAGAGATGGTGCTTTTGGAAACATGGAGACGAAGTATCCACGTTAATGTGCTAGAACAGATCTAATCTGGAATTTTAATCCAGGTTTTTGTTGTCTAACTGGCAAATGCGTTGCTTTAGGTTTATATGCTCTTCTAGACAAAATCATTCTAATCCTATGAAGCTAAAGTGTTTCTTGATGGTCTTAGCGCTATGGTTGAGAGAAATGTTTCATTTTTGGAAGGTAACAGACAGTAGCGAGGAAGAAGACAATCTTATAGGCCCAATGCCTGCAAAAGGACCAGTGGAGTCTGATGTGACTAAAGAATTTGAACGCAGAGCTCAGAGAATGAAGGAAAAACTTACTTCAGCAGATGGTGTAAGTTGGATTTCTTAACTTCTAATATTTTGTTGATGGAGTCTATTTGTGTTTTTCTTTGCCTGTTTCTGTGTGAACCCACTTGCAGTTCTGCTTGGGTTGCAAAGTGTTTGCAGTTGTTAAGACAAAGAAAAATCCCTGATTTCTGCTGGAAGCTAAGAGATTCAGACAGCAATTTTTGATCATGTGGTTTTTTTAAACACATCCCCGCCCCGCCCCCTTTCTTTTGTAAAGGATGAACCCAAGCAAATTACCAGGGAATCGTGGATGACAGAGCTTCCACCTGAATTGAAAAGCTTTGGATTTGGCCCAAGAACATTCAAGAGAAGAGCTGATGACAAATCAGGTGATAGGTCTATTTGGACAGATACTCCGGCTGACAGAGAGAGAAAGGCCAAGGTGAGCATTTATTCATCCATATACAGGCAGTATGTATGTTGTTGCTATTCTGTGAAAACAAAGTAAGGATATCCCGAGCTGTTCAATGAAATTTTTTTTCCAGATTTTTCTTTGTTATCAAAACTTACTAATTCAGGCTTTAAGGTAAAAGCAAGGAAATAATGATTTTAAGTAACATTTATATTAATTTATTCCCTCTCCCTTCTGTAGTAGTCAGGTATTCTGTATCAGCTCATTGAATTTCCAGTTACAGTGTGTCCAGTTTCTTCTTTTATCAAGCTGAGCAAAAAATACCTGGTGGCCCCTACCGTGGCCTCTACCCTTCAGACGTAATTAAATATAGATTTCCTTGCTTTTTGCTTCAGACATTCTGATTACTATAGCATATGCTTTGCTTCTACTCATCAGGAAAGAGAAGAGACAAAAAAGTCAACCAGTAAGGATAATGAAGAAACTGTATTATCTGGGAGAGACAGGAGACTTATTGAGCAGGTGACTTCATACAATGTAAGTGTAATAGCAAAATACTTCCTCTTCCTGCATTTCCTTTACTTCTTCACTCTTTTCTTCTGATTCTCATTTGTAGTGCTCCTGGTTTCCATGGTGATGCCACTACAGCCTTCCCTTTTAGTCCCCAAACCTACTGCTGATTAAGTCATTAGAACATTTGCCGTAACTTCAACAAGAGCAGGATTTGGGTCCTTGAGCTGCTGCTGAAAACAGTGTGACAGAATTGGGGTTTGTGTATCTTGTCTCAGTTCTAGGTGGTGTTTTCCTTAAATTATCCTCACATCAGGACACAGTTGCTGGGAGTAGACAGCCTTAATTCAAACATTAGCTTGCTTCACCAAATTACCGACATCCCAAGAATAAAACAGTACTAAAGGTGTAACTTTTAGGACAAAATATGCATTAACCCAAAAGAAGCTTGATGGGCTAAGCAGAACAATGCATTAATTACACCATGTAATTAATTACATTAACTGCTCATTACAACAGCATTATTACATGAAGTTTTCCTCAGTCTCTGCAGAAGCAGAGAGTTTTCACAGGCAGGTGTTGATTCACTCACTCTTCTTGTCTGCCGGCCCTGTCCACCAGAGTATACGGACTATTGCCTGCCTTACAGCTGTTCGTTCCGGTTCTTCCCTGATTTATGGCCTGAACACTTACAGAAGACAACCTGGTCTCTGGAGAGTATAATTAACTTGAGAATCGCAGCCTTGGCTTATATTACATGATTGAAGTTTATCTGGCACTTTCAATAATTTATTTGTAGTTCATTGAATCGCATGTCCCCCTTGACTTAGAGGCTTGCAAATCCAGAGCTCTTAGCATGCTGTCTTAAATTTATTCTGTATTGTCTCTTTCTACTGTCATTATGAATATAATAGAGTAATTTTCATGTAAAACTATGGGTTTTGCTCTGTACCATTGCCAGAATAAAACATATATAGGCCTTTACTGTTCCCGAGGTTAATGGCGTTCTCTCAAAAAAAATTTGAAGAAGGCATCTTGTTTAAGAACAATCTTTCTTGGGTTGTTTTGTCATTTGGTTTTCTGATTTTCAGGTGGGTGGCTGTTGGGTTTTTTTGTTCTTTTTTTTTCTTCTTTTAAAGTTTTTTCTTCTATTCTTTCCTATTTCTTTCTCCACTGACCTTTATCAAGGAAACATTCATAGAACAGGAGCTTTCATTCTTAAACTAGTTTCTTACAGTTAATTCTTCCAGTGCTGATGCCATATACATTCTCTGGTGCAATTCTGTCAACACTGACACAGTTACACCAAGAATAAGTATTGTCCATTTGCTGTTTTGCATGAGAATCATTTCTTATGTCATGCATGAATTATTATTTGTACGTGTGATGAAGTAAGTGGACAGGGAGTGAAGGAAAATGAACCTTCGGAATAACGGATCTTGTGTTCCTAGGCATGAGAAAACAGAGCTGCTCATCTTTTGCTCTTCCAGATGGGAAAATTGGTTTGGACTGGTCCTTTTGGCTTGTTTGTAATGATTTGAGAGTCTGAGAAATTGACTACTTAGGGATACACAAATACACTTTACCTGAGTAAAGGAGGGGCCACGTACTCTTGTGAGAACTAATCCTGCTTCTGCGTGAAATCAGCAAAAGTTTTATGTTGTATCTGGGCTGCATCGTGCTCTTTAATAAACACAACTGAAGTCCTTGGTTTGGCAAAACGCATGCTCTGGCTCAAACCTGTGACTTTGTCCCGTGGGCTTGCAACAGCTGATTCAAATACTGAAAAGTTAAAAGAGCGCACATTAAAAACACAAGAGTGCGTGAGAGTAAGATCAAAAGGGTCTCTAGCTTGTTCCTGCCCCTAGCAGTGACCAAAACCAGAAGCTTAGGGGAGTGTGTAAGGAACTGGGCCTGTACTTGGAGGTAGTTCTCTTGCCATGTTGTCTTCATTTGTCTCTGCTAATGATGGCAGAGCAACTTTTCTATTTCTTTGGCATTATTTTTATAATTTATCTCTGCTGTCTGCGGAGGTTCAACAATGTTATGGGTGCCTTTAACATCAGTGAATTATTAGTATTTTATTCAGCATAGACAAGATTACATGTGGTTTCTGCTCTGTGTATGCTAAATTTCTTGTTCTGTTTTCCAGTTACTAAGCTGTCTTCTTTTTCTGGAAGTTTTAGCCTTCCCAATTCCAGTCTTTCCATTTGGATTTTCTGTACGTTGTTGATATTTTGCAATACTTTTATTTCCTCTTCCTTCTCCCATTTTTTCAGGAGTCAAAGAGGTCCGAATCTCTCATGGACATACATCAGAAAAAGCTGAAGAGCAAAGCGTCCGAAGAAAAGAACAAACCTCAAGAAAGAAGGCCATTTGACCGAGATCAGGATCTCAAAGTCAGTCGATTTGACGAAGCACAAAAGAAAGCTCTCATAAGAAAATCCAGAGATCTGAATACTAAATTTGAGCACAGTAAAGGCAATATGTTTTTATAACATAAAAGCATGAAGCTTGTTTGAAGTGAAGTCAATGAAACTTTGAATACTTAATTTTTAAAGTATTTTTCTGTAAATATTTGTATGCAAAATAAATATCCTGATGTTTAACTATTTTCCCTTGTCTATAAATACTCTGGTAGGGAGGATTGTCTGTACTAAAACTAAACTGGTAAAGGAAAGTCCTGGTGAAAAGATAATGTAGATCCGCTACTTTAGAACATCGAGAGAGAGAGAGAGTTGTATATTTTGTTAGCATAAAAATAGTTAAGTAAAATAGGTATTATTTTACGGAGCTCTAGGTTTGATCTTGTGATGGAATTGGCAGTTTCCCCCTTCCTCCTGTCACGCTTAAGATATTCTTGCTGAGCCTGACCTGAAGGCCGTGGAAAAATCCCCTTTAGGCTCGTGGGCAGGACCTTGCTTGAGCGGAGATTCTGCTGGGCGGTATCAGTTCAAATGGCAGCTTTTATGTCCGCCCAGTGTTTTTATTTCTGTGATTCTGGGCCTGTACATAAATACAGGTTTATATGTACGCGGTATAATTTCTGTACTATAGCAGGAAGAGCTAGTGGTAGCAGAATGAAACCTCAAGATTTGCAGATTTAATTATAAAATGGTAGTATACAAGAAGAGAAAATCTAATTTGAATTTCAATTTGTAGGGCTTGTCATCAGAAAATCCATCTTTTTTTTGAGCAAATACAATGTGAAAAATCAAAATCAAGCTTATTTTGTCAGTTAATTTGCAGAGCAGAACAGCTCTTTGGTATTAAAAAGGAAATAAATCTGACATTTAAAAAATTTACATCTGTGCTTAGTGTTCTTCAGCTCTTCTGTGCATGCGCGGAGCAGCTGAAGGGAGAGTTGTGTTATTTAAAATTAGACTTGTGCTTTCATCCTTTTTCTTTCAAGTAATGTTTGGGATCCTTTTTGAGGAGTTACTGTCAGTATCTATATATGAAAATAATTTTATATATGAGACGCTGGCAGCTTGTTTGGAGGTGCGACACGTTTTGTGTATTCAATACGATGGGGTTCACTGTAACTTGAAAAAAGGCGACCGTGACAGACGGCGTCTGGGTTGGTTCATGTTAACGGAGCAGTGACCCGACAAGCCCCAGAAACAAATGGCTAAAAACTTGGGTCTTGTTTTATTGCGCGTGTGCGTGTGCCCAAGGCACAGCCTCCACGCGCTGAGGGGAACTTTCAGTGTTGCGAAAGGAATGCTTGCCTACAATATATTTAGATTCTGCCTTTTTTTTTTTTTTTTTTTTTAACAATTTATTTTGCCATCTGAAAAATCTGCTACCTTCAGGAGGAAGGAGGACTGGGTTTGTAGTGTGTGTTGCTTTCCCTTTAATCAGTTTTGAGTTTCTGAGCCTTTTCATTTTGAGGTGAGAGGAGAGTTTAAACAAGGGCCGTATATTTTTTCCTCCCCTAAAACAGACTTTCTCTTAGTGCTTCGTGCTTTTTTGCCTCGACAGGCGAGGTCTCACTAGGTTTCTGCCTTCTGAGGTGTCTCCTTCCCCTTTGGGGGGAGCTCCTCTGCAGCTGGGAGTTAAATAACATCTCTAGCAATTCAGCGAATGTACATTTCTTAATTGGAAAGGCAGTGCTAGGAATGTTTAGGGGTTTTTTTTAGGCAACTGAAGCAACGACAGGGTGACTAGCTAAATCTTCATGGCTAACAAAAAATCATCCTCATGCCCACTTTTAGAAACCCTGCTGCCTTGAGAAATAAATTTATTATTGGGTGTTGCCTTGCGCAGAAAGAGCTGATCTCCTGAGCACGTCGTGCGGTCCTCGCTCGTTCAGACAAGTCTGTAGCAGGGACGGCGGTTGCTTGTATTCAGATTTTGGTGTTGATCTGTGCGTCGTTTTCATTTTTGTTCTGTGGTTCCTCCTCCTCCTCCACACCCAGGACCAGTCATCAGAGGTCGCAGGGGGCCGGATCGTGCCATCCAGCCGTATCCTTGCTGTTTGCTGGCAGCCCTCCCTGGCCCCGTCGCGGTCCCCTGCCCTCTCCCAAGGACGTGTTTGAGCGGAGGCTCTGTGGCGTTGACAGCTCTCTTGTCAGGGGAGTGGAGGCAGCCCCTCCACGGTCGTGCCGCGGTACGTGACACCTCCGCACGTGGGACGTGCGGTTCTAATTAGCGAAGCCTTGATGTGAGCTGGGAAGGTGTTTTCTCTCATCTGCTGCGTAATATTTTTTTTTTTTTTTCCCCCTGCCCCTCGAAGACTCGATGAAAGCTGCGTTACAAGTTTGAGACAGGGGGAAAGTGGAATTGTTGGGAGTTCAAACTAAGCTTTTCATTACTTTGTGTAGATTGAGTGAACTTTTGAATTGCGTTAATACACAAACTAATCTCCTCTTACGATGCCAAGCCCTTCCCTCGAACAGTCATTAGAACAAGCAGTAACCCAGTAAATTACAAGCTCTGTAAGCTTTTGTGGGAGAAGATGAGCTGTCCTCCACAGTTTGGACGAGCTGTCTCTACAGTTTGGACAAGCTGTAAAGCATTTCTGCAGAAATGTTAGTGCGTGATTTTCCAGAATCTTATTTGAAAAACCAGAATTTATTTCACAGAAAATCCTCACCATAATTGCTATGTAACGTTTCTGGTAGCCAGCTCCCAGCACAGATTTGATGGATTCTGTTGCTTTCCTGCGCTGCCAGCCTGCGTCGCAGCATATTGACTCCAGGCACATCAGGAAACTCTTTTGTAAAAAAAAAATGTCAGGGAGGTTTTCCTGGATGTGAAAAGCCCATCGGTCTAAATTTTAAAGCGCTTGCCTTTGTTTTGTGCTGGCATAGATTTCCTTTATTAATACTGATGTTAAAAATCTCAAGAGTAAGGTCCTCTCCTTCGGAAATGTCAAGCAAGTGTGGAATGTATAGAGAAGCCAATAAAAAGAAGGCTTTTGTGGTTAGGCATATGATAAACTGGATGTTTAAGAGGCATTTTAAAGAATAGTATATGTTAATAACAGAAAACCAAAACCCAAACTGTCGAGCCTGCTGTTACCAAGGATCGGTTAAAAGCAATAAAGACATTTCCAGAAAACTTACTGATTTCTTTGTATGTATCCTCAGGACAAAATATTGAGCTATTGTGTGATGTTTGATCTAGAAAATTTTGTTAGAACATGGTATAGCAGTACTGTCACCTGAGGAAAATCTCTGCTCTTCTGATTTAAACACCTTTTTGGGGAGAGTCATTTTTTGCTTCTGCTGTTGCAGTCAGTGGATGCACTGTGCGTGTTGGCTTTTCTGGATGAAGTGTGTTTCCCAAGTAATAAACAGTAATAGAAATGCATTTTATTTAGGGCTTTGATGGTGTCGTGCTGATAGCACAAAAGCAGCATTGTCGAAATAGCTTTCTTCTCGAAAGAAACAGTCAGATGAAACCATTGAGACTGAATGATGATTGATTGAATCTCAGTGACAAAATCATTGAGATTGATGTTTCTGTGCAGTAGAAAAGGGTTTTTTCCACATAAGAGGTTTCAAAATGCTGGGGAGGGCTCCGGGAGTCCAGGGCTACTCATGCTTGGGGACTTGTTTTGTTTTTGAAATATAAACTCTGTTATTTCTGTTGAGCCAATTATAAGTTGTATGTTGATTTAAGGGTAATATAGCATTAAAAATCAGAATCTGTGACGACTTTCTGTACGTGCGTCCTGAACTTCAGCTGACCCACCTGCATGTAGCGCATATGGTTTGTAATTGGGCAAATAGCTAATTCTCTATTAAAACACATCCATGAGATTTTCTATCTTGAGGAATTGTGTGCAGCGTATTATACCCTGGGGTGGCGGGGGGGAGGCGGGGAGAAGGTTATGTGGTGTCTTTCAGCCGGCAGCTTTAGATTTTTGTCCCGTCCTCACCAGTGACGATGGTGCCTTGTTACCTGAAGCGCGTGAGGAACGCGAGCGCCGGCCCCGGTTGTTGCGCACCAGTGAAATGCATCTTCCCGATGCTTCCAGCTCTGGCAGCCGAATGGGAAGTGGGGACCCTCAGCAATAACTCACCCAAATGTGGCATTTCTGTTCTTTCCAGTCGTGACGTGAAGGCTGACGTATTACCTGTGCAGAGCTGATCTTTTCACAGCAGCAACTTCTGGGTCCTCCCACTGTGGCCATCACCGCAACAAGCAAAAGCCTTTTCTCCATCAGCTCATCTTCGTTCCTCGTGGTTCCGACCGTCTGTTTTCTTACACTGGTTTTTAAACCAGTAATAAATCTCTTTGCTCTTTGAAATTATACCCATTTTGAATCAGCATGGCAAATCAAGCCTTATTTAAAAAAAAATAAAATAATAGCATCTTTCTTTAGAGGCCCTAAGTTCCCACTCTAGGAGACAGCAGCACAGACTGTCACTTCAGCAGGAGCAGCTGCAGCTGTGACTTCTTCTAAATAAGCAATCCAAACATAAATATTCAAAAGCAGTTCTCCTAAGCAGACTTCAGAGGGAGAAAAAAAAAAAGAAGTGGCTGGCCCAGGCTCTCAGCTGCTTAACATTGCCATCGCTTGCTTCACTTCTTAGGGACGCAGTCACTTGTGCTTGCACGTGTACACCTGACCAGGAGTGGGACAACTTCCCGGCCTCGGGGCAAATTACATCCTTTCCTGACTGTCTCTCTCTCGGAGCCTGGCTCCCTACATTTGCCGGTACCTGGGCTGCAACAAAACACTTGATCTACAACAAATACTTCTTGCTGCGTCTTAACTTGCGTGAGCCCTGGAAGAGCCACTGCAGCTCTGCCCATCGGTGCCCCTGGTGCCCTGGCTCTAAGAACGAGGCAGCTGCAGAGCTTTGCGGCTACTCCTTGATGTTTCCTAGGATCTATCCTTAGATCTTGCTGGCCTGCGTGGGGTTGCCACCCATCACCGGCTTAGGGTCACGAAGGAATTTGCATGAGCCCAGTCACAGCGGGGAGAGGGCAAGTGTTGAGTTACTACATCGGCCTCGGCTGATGGAAGAGAAGACTCTTTGCCCACTGGAGCTTGATAGTGGGGTCTACGGTAGAGCAGCAGAGCTGTGACATCACCCTGAACCCAGCAGCCACCCTGGTGAAGTCCCTCAAGCCAGGCTTTTGTTCAGACACAAGAAATCCCAGAGCTGGGGAGCCCCACGGGTACCTGTCTGCCTTCCTTAGCCTCAGCAGGACCCATCGCTGCATTAGCCATGCCCCTCCCTCAAGGGACCTCTTGGAGACATCTCTCCTCTTTGGTGTCTGGCCGGCCGGCCCAGAGGGACTCCTGCAGTCGTGCACTGTTGGGCTGGATCCGGCCTGGCTCCTTGGCTCAGATCTCTGTGGGCATTTATACCCCTTGACACCTACCATCCCCTCAAGAAGAGAAGGGGTGCAGCCACGTGGCCAGCATCCAACAGTCAACCCAACGTAGGTTGGCCTAAGTCCACTATGACTTACTAATTTTTTAAGCATCTCTGAAGAAGCAGTCTCCAAAGCGAGTGCTCTGAAACCGGCTTGGTGCATGTTCCAGATCCACGCTGCTTTGGCTTGGGGTTTGGGGCTGAGGGGGGCATTAAGAGCCTCTGTGAAGACACTTGGCTTGTCTCCCTCGTCAGGATGCAGGGAGCTGCCCGAGCTCACATGTCCACCCAGCCGATGCTAAAACCCAACCATCCCCTCCCTCCCTGCAGCACATCAGCACTGGGGATGGGAGGACTTCCCGGGGGGGGGACCTCGGGTCCCCCACCACCACCACCAAAATCACCCCCAGCAGTGTCCCCTCATTGGTCCCAGGGAGGTCCTATGTTGCTGCCTTGCCAGCCGCCACCCTTGAACTGCCACAGCGTGAGCTGCCCCACAGAGCCAAGCGCCTTCTCCTCCTAGTAGCATCAGGAGATGCTGAAGACACAAACATGTAGTACCATAAACTCTGCCTTCAAAGGAAATTCTGGCATGGCTGCTCTTTCTTGTCCATGTTGGTTATAGATCAGTCAGAAGACTGCATTGTTAAAACCACGGTGGCTGTGCACGTGGTTAGGACACCAGATTTCAATCCCGTTAGATGCGTCTCTGCATGGCTTTCATTCCCATCATGGCAACGTACTTTAATTAATGTTTTCCAGTGGTCACCTCCCCTGCAAAAGGCAAATAGGCAGAAAGAGCTGGAGAGGCACAAGCGTGAAGGAGCAAACAGGCCACGATGCCGTTGCCTGTGGGACGTGGAGGTGATCTGCTAACAGAGGCAAAGGGAGATGGACTCCCAGGTTGCCTGAGAGCAACCACGATTAACTATAACGCAGCGATTTGTGCTCTGCCGCTCATTAACCCTCAGGTACCAAACGCTCTCCTGAGTTTTCTCCTCTAACACGGAGCAAGGTCCTGGGAAGAGCATCCCCAGGAATCACAGTGTGAAAGGGGTGGAGGGGCACACATACAGAAGAGCGAAGACACCAAGGTGCGGCTGGCGGCCGGTGTTTGCAGTTCCTGGGGCCCTTCACCATCGCTGCTTTAGTCATGAGTAAATCAAGATCGTGGTTGTTGCTGAGATCGAGTTTCTTTCCACTTGCCATGGATCCTGGAGACCTGCGATTATATGTATGGACCTCAGCGTGCCTTTTAGAAACCGCTGTGTTCATAGTCCTCAGGGTGGCTGCGCACAGCTGAGCTCAACGCTGCCTAACAGCCACGGAGCTGCAGCCCTGGCTGCGGTGTTCTTCTAGGCATTTATTTGCTATTAAGAGGCACACCCTTGGAAACGGAAGAGGTTTTCCTTTTTCTACGCACTTGGGAAAAAACCCGAGAACGTATATATAAAAAAAGCTCCTGTAACCTACTGGCTCCCTTTTGGCAAGAAAATGTTCGTGAGGGCTTAACACGTCTCCCTGCGAGCCGCAGGATGACAGCTCGGGCTGCGGTGCCAGGCCTTAGCCAAAGCTAAAATGGCTGTCGCAGAACATAAAAATTGTGATTGTAATTCTCCTCAGCCTCTAAATGAAATGGCAGCCTTTGGGACCACACTCGGGCTGCTGCTGCTCCAGACCTACAGCTATTTGCAATTCTAAATAGCGATGCCCGCCATGTTCTGTTTGAATATAACATATATGGTATATTCCATGAAATACATGCAGCTCTAATACCCCACAAGTTTTAAAGCTGTACCATAAAAGGTTACTCCAGATATGTAAAAAATTTCCCTGTTTTCTCATCTCTGCAATTTAGTCTAAAACTTATTTTACATGAACCTCCAAAACTGTCTTGTAAAGGCTTTCTTTGCTGTAACGTCTCGTAGAGCTCCTGAATGCCAGTCATCATTCAGAAGAGGACTCCTAGGGTGTAATTACTGTGGTTTTGAGTTGTGTTTCTTCCCACCTTCCTCTTCCGCCTGCCTTTCCCCTCTTCCCGTTGCACAGTGCACGAGGGAGTTGTGGACGACACACTGGCCTCACGGGCCCTTCAGGCAGGCACAGCTGACAAGAAGGACACAGCGGGGTCAAATGAGTCAGCCGTACGCTGCTAAGCCATGGGAGCACGAGCAGCTCCCTTCCCGCTGCCGGTTGCAGCAGTGTGCAGGCTGGCCCCATCGCACCAGCAGTCAGGGGCGGCTGCCGCACGGCGCTTGGCAAGGCGAGGGGGACTGGGTCCGCTCCACCTCGCCGGGGCTGATCTGACCATGCTAAATGCAGGAGGCCTGGAGAGCATTTACACGGAGGCCACGGAAGACTACTAATCTTTTCTGCCACTGCTTGGGGGTCTGCTTTTTCCTGTTCAGCTGCTTTGTACGTCTCCTGTCAGGGCCATGAAGGTTTGGCCTTTACCTAGAAGGACGTCTGCGCTGTGTGAAAGCAAGCAAGCCCACCTCCCACTGCCTCCTCCTGGTGTGGCACCCCTCGGGCTCCGACGCCCCCAGAGCACCAGGCGACGGTAACTCAAAGCGGTCGGTGCCCATCCGGGGAGAAAAGACATGACAGAAGAACAGCGCCTGGACGAAACGGAGACCGGCCGGCTGCGGGTGTGCTGTCTAGAAGCCACCGAGGGCTTGCTGCAGTTTCCAAGGTAACTTCCATCTTCGGAGACCCAGGTGAGGCTCAGCCTTTACGAGCACGTGGGCAGAATACAAACAGCGGCTCTGAGGTGGAAGGCGAAATGCACACGGGTTACCCCCGCTGCTCTGCTAGCGGTTGCTCGCCTTCTGCCCTTCCACATCCGCCCACCGAGGCGAAGTGCCAGGAACGAGGAATTCGGCCACCGCGGCTGAACCTTCGCGACTCGCTGCCGGAGGGAAGCCAGGTAAATCAAAATTTCCGTAGGTGGCTTTCCAGCTGGAGTCATGACTCGAGAGCCCAGGGACCCTGTTAATGCACGGCCCCTCGGTGCCCACACCGCACGGCTTTGACCTTCCCTGCGCGCTCACCTGAGAGCATCCACGAGTCCACCGGCCAGCATCGGCACCAGCTGGGCTCAGCTCTTGCCTCAAGGCCAGCCCGGGGGTCTTCTGGGGAAATAAAGGAGTCGAGGGTTCCCAAACTTCAGCTCCGTGGCAACCCCGGGAGAGCTGGGCTGCTGTCACAGGAGAACCAGGTAGCTATTCATGTTCACCTCTGGACCGCCCGCTACAAAAGCCACCAGGTTTTAATTGCCTCTGCAAAACCAGCGTGAGAGAGGAAAAGAAGAGCAGTGAGAGGATGCACTCACAGCCACGTACTGAATGCAATACTTTAATTCTTTGATGTATGCATTATTGTCCACAAAAAGAAAGTTTCCAAGAGCAGAGAAACCAAGGCCATCGCCAAAGCCTTCACGCAGTTCTTCCTGTCACTATCATGCTGTGCACGGACAGGGAGCCCGCCCCAAAAATGCCAGTTTCCCGCAAAGCTCACGGACACACGCCCAGGTCATGGCACCGCTGCTGCTGCCGGCCCTGGTCCAGCATCTTCTCTCCATCACCTTCACGCAAGGCAGGCCTCGGCCGGGAGAGGGACGCCAGCGCCAGGCTGAGCCTGTTAGGGCAGAATCTAGCACGAGACCACCACCGCAGTGCCGAGGGCTGTGGGTGATGCTCTTGAGGAGGTTTCTGCACAGTGCTGATGCTCTGGCAGGAACCTGTGCATGGCCAGGAACCAGTGCATGGCCAGGAACCAGAAGGGGACCTGGCAATGACACGTGCTGCAAACACTGTCTGAAAAACTTGGCACCAAGAGGCCCTCCTTTCCAGGTATTTGTGGCTTTCCTGAAATATTCTGTCAGCTGGCATTACCTATCCCAGATGTCAGCTCTGATCCACCCCCAAGACTCCATGGCACTTTTCTTTTTCAAGCATTTCAGAGCACAAACTCCAGTGGCACTGCCGATATTGAAGCATTCCTAGCTCTGTGATGCTGAGAACCTCTGGTTTGGAATACGGACTTAAATTTGGGAAAGGCAAATTTGGGACTCTCACTAGCATCAGGAATTTTTTTTTATCTTTTACCAAATCTACCCTCATCTACAAGCCTTGGACCTTCTCGGCTCACAAATGCTGAGAAGAGACTGGTTGGAGCTTGAGGAGCAGCTCCCTGAGACCTGCTCTGGTGATGCTGTGGCCCCAGGCAGGGGAGCTGGCTGATCTCTCCTTCCCCAGGCAGGCAGGCTGAGCAAATCTGTGAGCAGGGAGCCTGTCCACCCCACACGACCAGTCTTCTCCCTCTGTGTGGCTGGGCTGGCCTGCAAGAAACTTGTGGCCCACTCTCTTGAAGGGTGCGGAGAGATGCGCTTTGCCTTCTCCATTCCTGGGATGAAATGATGTCTCACCATCAGCTGAGGCAACCAGTGAAATTTCTGTCCCAACCCCATGTGTTGAATCCTGCTCATCAAGGTCCTGGAAAACTGAGGGTGGAAGGAACTGCTTGGCCACCAGTTGGTGGTGATACCTCCTGGGACACGGACCTCAGGCTCCCTCCTTTGACACCTCCTGTATCCCTGCTGTCCTAAGGAGGAAACGATAGGGGACTTGGAACCGCTCGGCTGGCTTGAAGCACACAGAAAAGGCAGGGACCCCCACCAGCATTCAACTGTCAACAACGCCTGAGACGAGACACGACACAGGCAGCTGAGGCATCATCCTATTTTGACAGCTGCGCACCCCTCGATTAGCAGCTGAGCACTTTTGGTTGCAAAGTCACATTAAAAACTCTTCACAGAGAGGAATTCTTGGTTTAGCAGCTAAGCTGAGACAGTGAAGATCTGCCAAATGCTTGGGAGTTTGAAATGCAATAGGCACAACTTTGCAAAGGCAAAAGAAAGCTTTTTTCTCAGCCTGTCAAAAGATACAATCTTCAAATCTTCATACAAGTCAGCTGGGATGAAGCGCTTCCCACAGGCAACATTTCTTACGATGTAGTCATTCCACCTCTGATCTCCCAGCCCTGATTCTCAAAGAAAACCTACAAAACCTTCCCTAGGTAAATATGGGAACTGTATCTCATCACTTCTCTGAATACTAACGTTTTAGAGCACGTTACCATCCTCCCTTTTTCACCATTGCCACTAATCTCTCAGTGCTCTACATTGTGCTACTATTAGTCTACAAATTACCTGCTTCTCTTTCCCCCTTAGGAGATAACCACCAATATCCTCTTTATATTCCACGGGTGCTGTCAGATGTCTAGCTCAGACACAGGTCTAATTAAACCCAGAACAACTGCTCCCCGTGTGCAGTGAGGTTTGAAACGCACTGCGTCTTTCCTGAGGAGCGTGCATGCCCCAAACCTTATCTGCTTCCTCCAGCTATATTATCTGGCTTCATAAAAGCTATTACACCTACCTAAAAATCTTTGTCTTTAAACCTTTGGCTCTAACAATACTGCCATGCCAAAAGGCTGCATACACTGGAAATAGGAGGGGTAGCGTGCAGCTGGGTCTGGTTTATAAAAGATAGAGGTGAAACTCTATGACATGCTTCACAGAAGATCTTAGATTCTGTTTCGCAGGACACGGTGGGGTTTGAGCACTAGCTTAAAATCAGTGTTCATCTTTGACTGGCAACACTGATCCATGACTACAAGCCTCCGGTGCAGCTCAGCCTTGCCTTCGCTCCTTCAGCCCCTGCCTGGAAGAAACCCCTCTTCACTTCTCTCTTCGGGAGGCTCCTCTCCAGAAGGGAAGAGGCATCCGAGCTGCTCTTTCACTGAGCCTCGGTTTCCCGTCCGTAGAACAAGGGGGTGACAGTCTCCCTCGGTCCTGGGAAGACAGATTCAGGCTTAGGCACTCCGGCCTGCTGTCACCCCCACGGCTTATCCATCGCTGCTCGTGCTTGCTCCTGACCGTGGCCAGTCTCTCTGCAGGGAGCCACCCACACCGCTCTCCTCCAGGGGCGTGTACAGCATCTGACCGTCAACTTACGTACTACAGGAGTAGGACCGTGTGTCCTACCAACACCTCCCAGGCCACCCGCACGATATCCCTATTGTCCATTTCCACAGCAGGAGAGGACCTGAATCGCTTCTCCTTGAAGCCCGGTATCCTCACTGGCAGCTTCTGAAGATGGCTTACCCAATATCTGCAAAGCCCTCACACGCTACAGCAGCGGCTGCCGCAGAAGATCCCACGGAGAAGGAGCACTGCTCGTGGAAGGCAGCGTGCAGGGCAGGGGATGCGGGACTCCCCACGGGGTGGGCTAAGCCAACGCTGTAGCAATGCCCCCATGGGAAGAGCTGACGACAGAGGGCTGGGCGGTGCAGAAGAGCGAGGAGCTCTGGGACCAGCGGGTACCCGGCCTGCGGGGTGACCCGCTGAAGGAGTATCACAGCAGTATGTATTTATCCCATTCCGAGAACCAACAGAGGAGGTAAACCTTGACTGTGGCCAAGGGTTTAATAAAGCATGGAGACCAGCTGAGGCTCTTCTCGTACCTGGAGTATTTTTAGCATCTCCTCGCTCAGGTTGCTTCTCTAAGTGTCTAGTAAGGGCTGGGTTTACACTGCTCACTCTCACTGGATCTCTAGCAGGATCGTTTTCCTCAGTTGGACCTCCAATTTCCATATATTTATGGAAGTATAATATCTTTGAGATTTGGTTGAAACTGGTGGATGGTTTCAAAAGCTAAGGAGGGGGCAACTGTCAAGCAGACATACACCTACACAGACAGCATGACCACAAGGGCCTCCTTCCCGTAGGAAAACAAGCTAAATGCTATACAGTCATGACATTCAAGGCTCTATTATAATGCAGAAACATAGATGTACAGAAATAATGCTGTGTGGGCAGCCTAAATTTTGGCCTCTTTTAACCTTTGGCTACTTGACTTTGCAATTTTAATGACTCTTTCAAGGAAGCGTTTTTATATGCAATGCAGTACCTCGTGAGATGGCATGTTAACTTTGATGGAGTGTGTTTAGGTGGAGGAAGATGCCTTTTAATTTTGCGTTGATTTTCACCTTTTTTACATTCTTCCCACACACACCCTCCCCCGCTAAGAGTAGATTCATGAACACGTGCACAAATACGCAGAGGATCAGCGACGCAAAAGCCATCCACATCTTTGTCCCCATGCCACAAATGACAGGAGGCCAAGGAGTCTGATCCTTGAGCCTTGCACAGGCAGGCTTATTGAACTTGACAACACCACTTGTGTGTAGAGAGATGACTCACTTGAGCAGAGGCTGTGGGATCTGCCCCTAGTTGTGGAGCCGCTTCCTTCATAGCAAATATTAGCCGTTCAAACAACACTCCTGTTTCTATTTTGGGTCACTGTTTACAAGTACAGACTAACAACAGTGAAAGAATGGGAATCTGCTACCAGCCAGCGCTCTCCTGGCGCTCTCAAAAGCGGCTTACAGAAGCTACATTTCTGGAGAGGGTCAGAATGGACAATTGCTGTAAATACATTAAAAAGATGTTATTAGCTGCCAGAGATTTCACATTTCCTAAGCGGAAGGTGAATATCTGGCACTTTCTCTAGCAGGTTAGAGGAGTAATTATTAGTGTGGAGACTTAGACACTGACTTTTATCTTTGACAGGTTGTCAAGGATTTCTGAGACTAGGGAAGTACCACAATGTTTTCAAAATACCAGCAAATTTTCTAGTGAAGAGCTTTTGCACGGTTTTGGGTGCTTAACTGAAGCACCTCTGAATGGCTGTCAGAAATAATTTGCACCATCCCACAGCAGAGGCAACAGATGGTTTAATATCCAGGCCTTTTGTTATGCACAGACATGTCAGGTAAGTACACACCTTGCCCAAAGGAAATTGCTAGCCATTCTTCTTACATTTGCTTCTCTCTGTGTGAATTCACCTGCTACTCCAACAGCCAGTTCAAAGTCCCTCATCAAAACCGTAACTGTGGTTCAATCAATAGTGTTGTACAAGAGGGAAAATGTCTTGACCCACAAGTGCTCAAAATGGAGGTCAGGCCAAACCTACAACTCATCGAGATGTGAGGACACTTAGCATGACCTGCCTTGATTTTCAAAAGCTGAGTTTTATTGAGCAGTCATCTCGACGATTTCGTGTTGTCCACATTTCTAGTATAGCAGTGGGCTCCTCTCTGTACCGGACTCCATATGCCTAGAAAACCCACGATGGCCTGGCAGGCACAAGGGACTTCCTGCGTCTGGGTTTTCTTCAGTGGAACGGTTGTATGTCCCTGAGATGAGAACAAAAGGACAAGGAAGGCAAGTCCCCCAAATTTAATCTCAGCTCTGCCACTCACCTCTCCACATGGTGAGAAAATACTTAAGTCTTTCCTTTTTTCAATTTTAACCCCCCACACATCAAAAAGTAATGTATAGCTGTTAATGTAGAATTAATATTTAAGATTTAATGATAGGGGAAAAGCCTGTCCAAGCCAAAGGAAAGACTCAAAGTCAGCCAAGCAAGAGACACAAGCAGATGAGAAATCAGACTTCGTTATTCATAGCACGGCCAGAACAATGCCTTCTCTCTCACCCCAGAAGATCTCCACGTGAACAAAGAAAGTTCAGGTAATTTAACCATCGTGCTCTTAGGGAGATGTTACTGCCTAGCGTAACATGCCAGTAAGTGAGGATAAAGCCTCTGGCTGGCTTCAAGTCATGGCTGTCTCAACTCCTGATCAAAAGAGTTAGGATCTTCAGCGGTGGCCAGGGGCCATCGGAGGTGCTGGTGATGCACAGCAGGGATGGCGAGGTGAGCGAGAAGCTCAGCTGGGGCCAGCGTTGTTCTTTGGTGTTTATTTGCGAGGCGGCTGAGTCGGAGTTGGCAGCCATAGCAAATCTTTAACAGCAAATCAGTAAATTAGAGGCAGAGATGTTGAAGGTAGGAGACAGGTCGTAGCTGTTATTGGGGTGTTCCTAAAAGCATTATGTTCCCTCTAAGAAATAACAAGCTAATGTGCCGTGCAGGCATGAACCAGATCTGCGGGGCAAGGCAAGGCAGACAGAGGGGGAATGCTCTTTCTCGAAGAAGAGTGTAGCAAGACGCTGCTGATTTCCTCAGACTGAGGAAGGACAGATTAGGCAAATGCTCTGCTAATAAGAATACTGAAAGGATAATGTTATATGTGATTGATGTAGCACTGGTGATGCGTGAGAGACGGGGCGTTTAAGAAGGTGTATGCATAAGAATAAGAATATAATGGTAAAGCCCTGAAAAAGCTGTAACAACCAGGCAGGTTATTTAAGTGAGGGCAACTATGCATGTTAAAGAGGAGTGCAATTAAATAACATGATAAAATGAGGGTCAAGAGCTCGAATTCACAGGAGAGCAATGAGAGCCGCCCTAAGCCAGAGGGTGAAAGGAGGAAAGGTCCTGCGAGCCTTAGGGCAGGGAGAAGTAACGGGATGAAGTTTGCAAAGCTAGCGAAAATATTGCAGGCTCTGAAGGGAAACCCCACTGCAGTCAGAAACGGCTTTTTGTCATTTATGTTTTTTTCTTCTGGCAACTTTAAGAAAGAAGTTAACATTCAGCTTTGTTAGATAAAGCTTCAATGATTCATCTTTAAGAGTATAGGAAGTGAAGAGTTGAACTCCCGATCGTGCTGGGTCTCCAGAAATGCCAAGCGTTATGTGAAACACGTGTGAGCTTCTGGAGGGAGGTGGACGTATCCCGCAAACTGCAAGTGCCCATTTGAGGGCTGCTGCTGCCAAACGCTGGGTGTCCAGGAGAAAGCATTCTCAGTGATAAGCCTGCTGTTTTCAGCAAAAAGCAGACTATGCGGAAATAGCCTCTGATGATAAATAATCCCAGAATCATTGTATTTCTTTCCCCCAGCCCCGTGTGCCATTTGCCAGAAGATAAAGCAACATGAGGCCGTCAGGGTTAGCTGCGGTCCCTGCCCCTCTCACCACCCTTTGTCACTCCTGGTCTCGTCAGATCTTCCTGTCCTCACCAGTTTTATTTGCTGTTTCCCTCCGTTCCTCTTCTGCTTATTTTCCTCCCACTGACTGAAATGCTGTTTGTGTTCTTCTTTCATGTTTAGCTCCTAATAATTAACTAGGAGGCAAAATTTCAGACATTATTTAACCTCATCCATCAACAGAAATCCAGTAAAATGCAAACCAGTTGTAGGTCTATAACACTTTCTACTCATTCCAGTTTATTCATTTCAGTTTAGTGGGAAAGCCATTCTTGGTGGTGAAGAGAACGTATTTTGCTCTGGTCCGTGGTAGCATTGTTATCTTATGCAGTGAGGAGACAACCCGCTCTCATATAATCCTGTTTATTAGATCATTAGCACTGTTTTAGAGAAGTGCCAACGATCGGCACTTAGGGAAAAAAGAGAGCTGGCAGTAAAGGCCATTAGGTGGAAAGGCTTTGGAGGGAACCTGCAGGCTGTTCGCAGCAGTAATGAAGCAGACACGTCTGATGTCTCCAGTTAATTATCTCATTGAGAGCTTGTTGGGAGACGCTGCTGTGGCTGAGTTGCAACCAGGTGCAAGGGTGGGGGATATGAGGTTGGATGCAAATACATGTGGTTCGTTTCCCTTAACGAAAGCACTTAAATATGTGGCATTGCAGGGTACCAGAGCGATCACTTCTGAAGCAGTGGCACCCACAAACTAGATGCCTTTATCGCATTTATACATATACATAATCTCAAAATTTTATATACCCGCCTATGCTTTCAACTGTGGGCAGCTGCAGGAGGTTGTCAGCCAGTCCTACACATGTTCAAACGGTGTGATCCCGATACAATGGGCTGACAGGCTTCCCAATGGGAGGGTCCTGTTTTTCTTTAGTAACCTTCCAGATTTGTTCTTCTGGTCACTAATGTTGGTTTAGCTCAGTTTAGTCACACAGTCTTCTCCTAGGGTCATTGGAAAGCTCCCTTTGCAAAACAATAGTCCATTAAGAGATAAGTTATATTTCAATAACATAGCTTGGCAACTGTGCGTTGTCTATACCCACGTAATCATGGCAATATCACTGACATATAATCACATTTGTTTAATTATAACACAAGGGAAATAAATCCATTGAAAACATTTTTTTTTTTTGGTAGCTGAACAGAAAATGCCTCGCTCTTCACCAAACCATTAATGGAAAGTCCAGGAGATGAGTGACTGTAGGTACTGGTGACCTTCCGTGCTGAGGTGGTACATCACCAGAGAAAACTCAAGGGTCAGGAAAAAAGCAAAGTGGAGGACTGAGAGGAGGACTGGAGGACAAAGAGGAGCAGAGTGGAGGACTGGAGAACAGGTAGCACTCAGTTCTATGTAACATCTTCTACTCACCTACAATGCAAAGGCACTTTAGAAAGCAACAGGGTGCTCAGAGCTCACATTACCTTTGTGCTATTACTGAGTTAAAAATGTTGCATGCTTAAAACCCCTTCTTGAGAGACACTGGTGAAAAATGCTAGCTAATACTTTTTTATGCCAGAGGAAGGCAAAAAGTACCTTGAGTTAAAGACATAATGTCAATTTTATGGTCACTTTTAAAGAAATTCTTTTAAATGAGGTTCAGATCAGGTATCTCTGAAATTCTCTGACAAGTGTCTTCTTCCTTTTTTTAAAAAAAATTTGCACCTGCATCTTTCAATTCTCTCTTTTATTTTTTCCTTCCTTGACATGGTGAAAATCCAAACAAACAAGAGGCCAAGCTGCCTACAGTCAAGATCACTGCACATTTTTAATGTGATGGAAGACATGGTATGGGTGAAACTGTAAGCACAACTGCAATTCCACTAACCTGAACACTAGGTGTTCTCCAATGCATAGCATGCATAAAAATGTGTGGCTGTAAACACATAGAAAGAATTAAAAAAGATTAATTAATGAATGAAGATTGCCTTCTGATCAGAACTGGGTTTTTGAGTTGTGTTTTCAGGCAGAAGTGTGATGTTTAAGTTTTCATACTGCCTAGCATTGTACTGAAATGGAAGCTCTGCCGTGAACTTGATGCTTTTGTACTTTCTGACAAAGAACAGCTTGGGGTGAACAAGGCTGTTATTAATGTATTGCTCAAAGGCAGTCTAAAAACACAATGGCTGCAACATATATTTTGGCCTTAAAAAGGCACACTGAAAATCCTTTGCTGCCGGAGGAAATAGATATGCAGCTCGATGGCCCATGCTCTGTTTCAGGAATAAGCTACACAGACTTTCTTTTCCCATATTCCAAAATAAACGATCATGCTCTGCCCAGATGTTTTTTTGCCTCTTTGCAGATGATTTCCTCTCTTTTTTCCAGGTTACATAGACCATCTGCAGTGCAGGTAAAG
This sequence comes from Sagittarius serpentarius, assembly GCA_034782735.1. Lineage (NCBI taxonomy): Eukaryota > Metazoa > Chordata > Aves > Accipitriformes > Sagittariidae > Sagittarius > Sagittarius serpentarius. The sequence continues at coordinate 30,123,501 of JAVKLA010000008.1, forward strand.
AGAATGATGCATGACTGGTGAAGATGGCAAAGGTTTGCTGTCCGCTTGCCCTGGCAGTTAAAGCATTAATTTTTTTTTTATTTATTTTTTGAGATTTAATTCTTGCACACTTGTGAAGCCATGGGTTCTTTGCTGTCTGAAAAATCAGATATTCAGGCTATAGGAGAGACCCTTGCTGGCCAGCAGAGCTCTGCTGATGCTGTGCGGTACTGGTAACGGAGTAGGACAAGCAGCTCTGTGACAACCTCACTCCATTAGTTTCCCTCTGTGAAATGAGTGCCCTGCTCACCTTAATTTGTTAATGAGGAGGCTGGCTGACAGGAATGAATGGAGGCAGAGCATTACCTGTTGGTGGAATAGTCTCCTTCCTGGCTCAATGCTCCCAAGTGAAAGTTAGCTTCTGCAGGAGCTTCCCGGTGGCAGCATATCTCATGTCTACCTCCACACCCAAACGTTTTGACCCTGTGGAGGCCCAGCACAGCTCCTGTGTACACAGCCGTACTCAGGGAGCATCCAGATGTGGGCAGCACTCAGCTGCTCCAGCACATGGAAATGCTAGAAAACAGACTGGGGGTGTCACCCCATCCACGGAGAAGAGGAGAGGTGAAACTAGGTTTCTGGGGCATCACCCTTTCCGGGTGAAATGCCTTCTGGAAGCCTGGGAACCAAGGGATGAGGAAACATCTCAAACCCACCAGGGATCACTTGCTGATGCCAAGGGCTCCCATCAGATATGAAGTGTGACTCCCGGGGGCGGTGGTCCTGCACCACGCTCAGCATGAGCAGCCAGAAAAGGAGAAGGCTGCTCCAGCCATCCCTGAGGAGACATGCCGTGAGAAGGAGTGAGAAATCACCAAAACGAGGTCTTCTACCTGCATGAATCTAAGTGAATGCTTTGGTCGTAGATACTCAAGCCCCTAGGCTGCGCGATGGCCAAGGCGCATCTGGCCACAGGACAGATGTCATGGCCTCTGGCTTTTAGGGCTGCCCAGCTCTGGGGCCAGCCAGGCGGCCAGCACGACCTGGGCAGCCTCATGGCCTCTCCCAAACTCTACCCGCCCCTACGAGTCCCCAGCCACACGAGCATCGTGATGGGATGGGGGCTTGCTGGCTGTGCCCCAATGCCTTTTACGGGAAGGGGAGCCTGTGGCCCAGTGGCATGGTTTTTCTTGCAGGGAGAGCCCACGCTTGGACCCCTGTGGCACATCTGGAGCCTGAGCCCCAGAGCAGCAAAGTCACTGCAGTACTTCAGGTAGGAAGGGGCTTTCACGTGCTTAGTGTGATTTCACAGGACCATAGCCAGGAGCTGCAGTCCCTCTCCTCCTCGCCTTGCGCCAGTTACACACTCCTCCTACTCCTCCTCAACCACCATGTGGAAAGTAATAAAGGCAGGGAGTCTGCAAATTCATTGCTGTCAGAGCAGTGAAAAGGAGCCAGAGGTGGCTGTGATTCAGTTTTTCTGTCACTCAAAGCAATGATCTTCTTCTCTGTTATCATGCACCTGGAGTAGGGAATTTTTGTTGCTCTTGTTGAAATTCCGCGCACACACTCTGCCTTGCTTATAAACTGAAACACAAGTTAGGATCCACCTGCTTAATATAATTCAGTGCTTGCAGTTTGGTGTGATTATAGCTGATTTGTTTGATCTAGTGTATGAAAACTGTTTGTCATCTGCTGTTTTACCCGATGTGGAAGGTTTGGGGACATCTGCACAGAGAGCAATATAGATCTCTCTGTTGTATTAGCTCATAATACACTAATTATCATGTGCTCTATTTTATTTCCTTTCTACACAGCCTGCTTCACTTCCCCAAGGGTTTCTCTGCACCAGGAAAAATACAGAAAAAATGTAGTTTTCATCAAAACCGCCGACGTTTCTAAAACAACGTTATCCCACAACTTCTTCCTGCCAGGCAGGGAGTAAGAACCGTGTTGAATCATCTTGCAACTAAAATCGGTGAGGCTGGGGCAAAGGAATCCTGACATCTTCAAGAGCTGTCTTGTGGGGGTTCCTCCGTTTGGTGCTATTAGGGGGGCTCAGGAAAGGAAAGCACGTGGCCTCCAGGCTCGCTGGCCAGCTCTATACCTGCATGGCCGGGTCTCCTTCCCTCCAGTGGGAACCAGCGAGTCACGAAGCAGTGACCAGCACACGCGTGAGTGCTGTCCCTGGGGGCACCCTTGGGGAGATGCGCACACCGTGTCAGGAGCTGAAGAGCCTTCCCAGGTGTCACGCTTTAGCGCTACCCAACAATAAAGCAGGTTTTCCCCACAGAGGATACAGCTGAATGGTTCGAGCACTCTCATGGCTGCAATTCACTTTGCCGGTAGGTCTTTTCCCCCTAAAAACTCCATTTGATTCCTGAGAACTGTTTTCAGTGAAACTTGGCCAATGGTCTCCATCACTGACATCCTGGGTGGGACCACTACCAGCACCCAGGAGCACATCTCCCCTCATCCTCGCTGGGCTTTGAGGAAAGCACGTGAGTTCCCGATGGCAAAACTCCCGTCAGCTTCAACAGGACAACAATCGGGCCTTTTGCATCTTCTGCTGTGCTGGTTTTCAGCCAGCAGCATGAGGGTGCAGCGATTAGCCCGTTCCTAAAACTGATGAAGGGAAAGCATGTGCAGCTGCCGATGACACTGCAGCCTCTTCATCTCACCTAGTTGGAGGGAGACGGGGGTGGGGGGGAGAAGAGAGAGAGGTCGTGCAAGTCTGAATTTGGCCACCTGTCTCCTCAGACACAACATCTGCTTCTGTGCAAGCAAGAAGAAAATGGGTGACTAACACGCAGCTCTGCTGCTCAGCAGCTGGCCCCCGGATCCTCCGCCGTGGAGCTAAATGTGTCCCTGGCAAACAGAAGGTTGAGATTTTAAATGAGGAATTAATGAAAATGAGCTCTTTTCCAGCTTGTTGTCCCTTTAAATTCAGTTTCCATGGAAACGGGTCTGGAGAGGCTGCCTGGCCGCCCTCCCCTCCTGGTTGCCAGCTGAGCCACCCCAATTGCCAGGCTTTTACAGAGGTTTCTGCGATTGTCGTTTACGCCTGGAACAGGAGCGATGGCTCCTCGTGGGTTCCTTCTCTAAGGAGTCCCGAGGTGGTCAGCCAAGGTGCTGTCACCTGCAGCCGGGCCGCTTGCAAGCGGAGCTCCTCTCCTCCCACCGCTCGTCCGGCGGAGCGCAGGCTCGTCCGAACCCGCCGCAACGCCGCCTCGCCGAAAATGTCACTCCTGTTAGAAACGTCCATTCCACCGCTTTTTTCTTTTTTAAAAGTGGTGGCGGGTGTGATCTGAGCACGCAGACTGAGCTGGGAGCGGTGGCAGGGGGACAACTTTGTCATTAATTCAATGTTTATCCTAGGAGAAAATTTGAGAACCCACCTGGGGTACCGTGTCCAGCTCTGGGGTCCCTAGCATAGGAAAGACACGGACCTGGCAGAGCGGGTCCAGAGGAGGGACACAAAAATGGTCAGAGGGCTGGAACATCTCTCCTACGAAGACAGGCTGAGAGAGCTGGGGTTGTTCAGCCTGGAGAAGGGAAGGCTCCGGGGAGACCTTACTGCGGCCTTCCA
>JAVKLA010000008.1:30136518-30181646 GCA_034782735.1 Sagittarius serpentarius
GCACCTCGGCTGTGAAGACAGGCCGAGAGAGCTGGGGCTGTTCAGCCTGGAGAAGGGAAGGCTCCGGGGAGACCTTACTGCGGCCTTCCAGTACTTAGAGGGGACTTATAGGAAAGATGGAGACAGACTTTTTAGTAGTACGATGAGGGTGGTGAGACACTGGCACAGGTTGCCAAGAGAAGTTGTGGATGCCCCGTCATAGGAAACATTCAAGGCCAGGTTGGACGAGGCTCTGAGCAACCCGATGTAGTTGAAGATGTCCCTGCTCATTGTGTAGGGGGTTGAACTAGATGACCTTTAAAGATCCCTTCCACCTCGAACCACTCTATGATTCTATATTGTCTACTATATTTAGCTCATACTGTATTCTGAAGTGGTCAGGGTAAAAGCATTTGAAGTATATACACATACACAATTTATATAGAGTTCTAATATCTGCTTTTCTTGAAATCTGCCTTGTTTTCTTAGGTCCCCAAGTACTTGTCACAACAGTGGAATAAAGCTTCAGGAAGAGGTGAAGTGGGAAAACTGAGGATTGCCAAGTAAGCCTTTGCTGTACCTTTACTGGTTGCAAGTCTTAGAAGAAGTTACCTGCAGTAAAATAGATTGTTGCACCTCTTATAATACGTAATCCTGTTTCTTGCGAACACTGTGCATATTTCTCTGATATCTGAATGGTACTTGCTTGTAGAGTGATTATGAATATAAATTAAATGAAATTATACTGGGGAGTGGCTGTATCCCGTTATATGCTGTTTGATTTCTTAAACCCAAGAAATATGCACATCTAACTGGAGAATGTTCTTTAACCTACATGTGCTATTTTGCTGCTTCTGTTCTCACCTGGTGGCTTTTCCCATTTATTCTTGGGCATCAGCATAACAAAAAAACCTGAGCAGATCAGGAGTGAAGATGAGTAACAAAACTAGAATTTGAATTTGCTTTTTTATCAGGGAAGCTAAACTTGTGGAATTAGAATATGGAAACTAAAACATAAAATATTTTCTTTTGCAGAAATCAAGGAAGAACAGAAGTAAGTAATTACTAAATACAAAGGCTGTGAATGTGTTATGTTTTGAATTCTACAAATTGTTTAGAACATGCTGGTTTCTAATGTCGCATTTTTTGTTACGCCTGTAATGAAGCATTGTACCACAGAATCAGGAGGAGAGTATTCTGTTCATAGCTCTGCCCATAGACGTGGGACTTTGATCAGGTCTCATTGTTCCTTAAGTGTGTTTACCCTTCTGTAAGCAGCAATTGTAGCAGCAACCTTCTCTCTAAACATTTTGAGATGTTAGTGCAGAAGACTGTTTGAGAACTAAGAAGGATGATGATAAAGCAAAAGAAGTTGGAGATGGAGGGTTGCAACTTCAGAAAGTATTTGGTCTTACATTTGGAATTTGGTCCTACTAAATATAAAGCAACCTGAAGGTTTTTCTGCCTGCAAAGGTAACTGCTTTTATTAGCAGCCTCAGTGAATGATAGCAACCTCCTGTACCTTTTACAGGAGGTAAGGGAAGTTGCATTAGTTAGAATTACTTCAACTACCACATAGGTCTGTCACTGAACTGGAAGAAGCTGTGGAAAAAAAAATGGCAGGGAAGCAAGCTGTGTTTGCCGTTCGATAACCTGGCGAAACTCCTTTAGGAATAAGTAGAGTTCTGCTGGAGGTTTGGCTGTTTGATTGGACTCTCCTAGGCTGGAATACGAGCCAACTTTCCTAGTTTTGTGAGCCCCACACCAAAATCTTGATATTGATAAGAGCCACAAAGCTCATTTTGCAGTCCGTGTAGAGCCAAGCGGTGAGGAACCCCATGAGAACGGGTGGCTTCCTGAAGTCCCCGTTGCTGCGTGGCAGAATGAGGCTAAGCAGGACGTACAGGAAAACCACGCAGTGCCAGTCTGAAATATCCCTCTTCGGGTTTCTTGCTGCGTCCTGCAGCTAGGGATTCTGGTTACCCAGTCCCCCAGGTACCTTCTCAGCTCCTGTATTGGGCATACAATGTAAACACAGCAAAGGAGCCATATTTGAACCTCTCCTCGGCTGCATGCAATTCGGGAGTCGCCGGGCTAATAACACTTGTAGGACATCAACAATTTTTCTGGAACTTAGCTGGCTGTGTGAAACATTTTAAAGCACTCGTACTGAACAGTGTCTGAAAACCTATTATGCCTTACATTTTAATAAGTAAAATTAAATTGTTCTCTGACTTCAGGGGGAAGTAATTTAAAATTTTTTAAAAGATGAATAGATTTTATTAAATACATGCAAGCTTTGAATTCTGTATTGCAACAAGAGATCAATATAGTAAGACTCTTATCCCACTCTTTATGTTTTTGAAATGGAAATGTGCTATACTACTTGTGTTTTCTCTCTTTTTCTTTCCCTGTAACTTGTAAAGCTGTGTAATTGAGTCTGTTTAGTAACACTGTGGTAATTGTGACTGTTAGGTGTCATTTACTTTGAATGAAGAGCTTGCAAGCATCAATGATATTGGAGGAAAACCTGCTTCAGTCAGTGCACCAAGGGAACATCCATTTCTTTTGCAAAGTGTGGGAGGACAGACCTTAACAGTGTTCACAGAAAGTTCAGTCGGTAAGTTAGAATTAAAGTTATCTGTTACAATTCCAGTATACATTATTTCAATAAACTGAGTGCTGTAAAGGCTGGAAGACTCAGAAGTCAGATTTTGGCTCTGTTTTGTTGTTATCTGCATACATAGCACTGTTGTATTTTTTTTGTGTCTGTCTCTTCATATGATTGAGTAACTAATTTAAGTTCTCCACATAGGGTTATCATGTACATTTCAGCTGTGGGTCTGCTGAAGAGAACAGAGAGAGCGTGGAGTGCAGTACATTGTGTATTCCCCTTTAGGGTTTTCACTGGAAAAAATGTTTTTGTGTTTCCATGTACTTCTGGGATCAACTAATTTTTTTTTTTTCCTCCTTGAATTGGTCTCTGCTGTGAATATAGTTTTATAAGAACACTGATTCTTCCTCTGTCCAGTTGAACAGATCCATTTTAGCAATAAACACATCTGTTCACCACATTTTCTTGAAGTATATATATGGTTTAAGTGTATTAAAGCTTAATAAGGTCATAATACCAAACAGTGCAGCAGTAAGGTTATCATTTTTCTCACTGCATTTCAGCTGTTCGGCCTGCCTTAAGTTCAGCTCAGTAGCTGTATGAGTGATTAGGGTATTCAAGATCATATGTCCTAAATTGCGTGTTAGACTTAAGGGACATGGTAGTGTTACACTGTACAATAAGTTCAGCAGATTGCCTTGCATATAACTCCCATCTGCTGTAAGGTTTTCTACTGAAATTACGTGGTCACGTTCTGGACGTTAGAGAGAGAAGGAAGGGGTTTGCAGAGCGTAGCTCATTGTCTGCAGAAGGTATCTTAGTTTCAGGCACTTAGGTTTTGGTGTCCCCAGAAGACAAATAATAGTAATATTTTTGATACCTCTGCCTTCTCTGGGGCAGAAAACTACAGCGTGACCAGCTTCTGATTTTTTGATGTTCATTGGCAAGTAATTGCTGTGATGGCAGTGTGATGCTTTCTCGGATAAATGAGGGAGGGAGAAGCCTAACTCACAGGACAGAGTTAGACTACCTAGTAAGTTTGACCACCTCCTTTTAAAAATCTATTTTAAAGATGTAATGGCTGAGCATTGAGATATTAAGGTACAAGTAGCTTGGCTGTCTCAGTCGTGTTTAGAAATACAAGCTCTTGTGCTACAACTCAGGCACTTTTCATTTGTTATCGCTTTCCCTGAGACTAATGTAATTGTGTTACTGGTTTTTCACTTTAAAAAAAAAAGTATCTCTCTCTATTTTCATGTGTGTGACTTGCAACACTTTAAAAATACTGGGTTTTATAATTTGTAGATTACAAATATGGAAAGAGATAGGGAGCAAGTTTTCAAGAATGTTGCAAGCATTTTAGTAGTACCTCATCCTTTTTCGTTTCTCTGTGCCCCAACCTCAGAATGCTTGACAAAAGAGAGAGCTTTCAGGTGTGAAGATGTGTTCAGAGGATACATTCAGTGGCTTTTGCATGTTTGCTGCAAATCCCGTGGGATTTTGCTTCCCAAGATACTTTTTGATACAAAATACTGCTTCAGAAACCTCTAACGGTAACTTAAGCTGCAGTGAGTGCAGATGCTTAACTTGAATGTGGAGTATTTCTTATCAGTGAGAATGAAAGTCATTAGAATGTGGTAGCTAGAAGACGCCCATTTATTTCTGTCTTACCATCTGTAATACCAGTGTTTCGAAACCTTTAGGTACTTAGAACCTGTCCAATTTTTATTTAATTGATTAAAAATTTTGCATTTCTCAGCAACTAGAAATGTTATTCGAGGACCATGGATGTATTGAGTAGAAGTTATTCTATTAATCAGGAGCAAAGGGTAGTCAGTGAAATGAGAAATGTTTGGAATGAAGCACTGAATAAGCATAGTCCTTATCAAAATTGGTTTTGCTTGAGATTAGCAAGCGTAACATGCAGTCAGTGAGTTTTCATGAAACTCGCTTAAATGCAAAATGGCTAAAATGTGTTGCTGTTGTGTTAAAGCTGGCGTTGGCAGTACAATCAAAAATAAACTTTCGTGTGCTTTTCTTGCTTGAGTTTTTTTGGTTGTAAAGATGAATGTGACACAAATATTCCAAATTCCAGTCAGATTTCTTACAGACAGTGTGTTCCTGCAGCCATACTCTTGTGTTTAAATGTGTATCACCGGTATGTTTTGAGCTCCACGGCCAATTTCAACAAATTTTGTAGTGAATTATAACTAGTGTGAAAACAGGTGTCTGAAGAGTGGAATGAAACTGTATGGATATCCCAGCTGAAAGAAAGGCTGCTATCCTATTTGATGCCAGAAAGTCCACATGGAAAAAAACCACTATAATTGTATCATCCATGGAAAAAGACTCAATAAAAACTTACACATCTTTGCGCATTGGTCAATCTGCAGTAAGAGACAATCATAGGAAATTGAAATTCATTCATTCTTACGTTCACAGACCAGTATTTGTCTTCAAGTTATAATTAGCCTATTTTTGTGAAGAGCACTGGTGATGTTGTTCCTTTTTCTTTTGCGAAGTGCACCATGTAACAGAATCAATATGCCAGTTTGAACCGTGGGCCAAAGATTAAGCTGGTATGGAACTGCAGATGGCATTGCTAGTGTTGCGTCTGGAAGGACGCCTTTGAGGAATTACGCAGATGAAATACGGATTAAAAAAAGTGCCTCATGCACTATTGGTCTCAGTCAATACCCTTCAGGACTGCACTAAAATGGAGCAAATGGCATGAAACAGTTGAGTTTCTTTTGTAAAGGGTGGGGTTTTTTTGGTTGTGGGTTGGGGTTATTTTTCCGTTAAGAGCTCCAAGATCTATTCTGTGTGCTGTCCTCTAATTCTGGGATCCTTATGTTGTAGTGACCATCTTTTTGATGGTCTTTGAGAAGGTGAATGAAGGTTGACAAAGCTGCCTCTGAAATATTTTGTAATCTTGGAAGATGCTGCAGGGAGTTTACGTATTCTGGGTAATTCAGCACTTCACATTGACTCGTCAGGTCACTTAGGGCAAGCAAAAGGGATAAATTTGACAAGTAATAATTTCTGCATGATGGATTTTCTAGATTTCTGAATGGTTTTTCTGGGGTTTTTGTTTTGTCTTAACTAAACTTGCTTCTAATACCTGTTATAGTTGAAAGAAATCCTTTCATTCTTACATTGTAAACCTCTGCATCTCTGGTGTCCCGTATTAGTTAAAGGACAGCAGTAGCCTATTCTGAGGTGCCGTTTGTTATGTCCAGAGTCTAATGAATTGCAGTTTCTTGGTCTTCTGCAGTGTGTGTACTAGATCCGAGCTAATACAAAGCTGGATAAAGTGGATCCCATCCCAGATACTGTTAAAAAATCTGTTCTATGCTGGTTTTCACACATGGTGCACTTTCTGTTTAAACTAACTCTGGTGTTTCTTCTGTTTCTTTTCCTTTCCTATTTCTGTATTTTGAAAAAACTCTAGTGAATAATACAGAGTAGTACAATGAACTCCGAAAATAGTAGTTGCAAAATAGCTCCCTACTTCCTTTGCAAGGCTGTTTGCACGTGTGAGACGTTGCGTTGCCTTCATTGCTGGGCGAATCACTAAGACCTGCGGTGGTGTTCCTGAACATCAATTTAGCAAAGCTGGCGGGAAGTGTGGCTTCTGTGATGACTGCAGAGGGATCCAAAGCACAGTTGTCTCTTGCTGTCTAGGTCTTGCTGTCTAGGCTGGTTTCAGTATTATTTCGGCATTAAATATGAACTACATTCTGTTCCATAAAGATCACCATATGTACATCAACAGTTGCTATGCAACAATGCTATTTGTGCTTCCAGTCATTTTATCTTGTCTTTGTCATCAGCCATCATAGCTGTAATTTTTGGGGCGGGAGGAAAGGAGAGCATTTTGCATATATTTCAATGTGTTGTATGGAACAAAATGAATTTTTCTTATGCGTGTATAGCTAAGAACTATCTAGGGGCAAGTCATGGGTTTGATATAGGGTGTGTTTGGTTAAAATAGTTTTTTCTGCGCTTCCTACTGGCAGACACCCTGGCATAAGGAAGTGCTGTAATTTGACGGTTTCTTCCTTGGTTGAAAGAATGGGAACGTGCTTTTGTTAAACATTTAACAGCAAACTCTTCTGATTGTGATTATAAATTAATTCCCTTACTGCTCTAATTGTGCGTTGCTTAATTTTTCTGCCAGCAGGTAGTTCAGGATTGCTGGCTCGAAATATAAATAAAAAATGCAGCTATGTTACAGATAATGATAGAAGTTTCTTACTCAGCTAGTTCTTGGAAAAATGTGCTACTAATGTGACTTGGGAAAACACAGACCTTGGCAGGCAATTGCATCCCTGACTGTAAAGGACTGATGGGTGGAGAAGAAAGTTTTACATTGTAGGCACAAATAAAGTATAAGATATTTCTGTAAAGTTGAGTGAGATGACTCATTTTCTTGAAATTTTGAATATGTCTTAACAACTCCCCCTTCATAAGTGGGATTGCCTTAACGCCTATTTCAGTGACTTTAAATTCCTTCATGCTTGTTCCATCTTACTGAAAGAAAAAGGGTTTAGAGAATTCCGTTGACAGAATGACTACCAGACCTTTGTTTCTGAGCAGCATTCATGCATGGATTGTTTCACTGTTTCATGCTTCACAGAAGATTGCTGGCTCTTAACATTGCATTCTTCTCCAGTTTTCTGAGTCTTCTCTTCTTTCACAATCTAAATTCATGAAATTCATTTTTTTTTTATTCCTGTTCAATAATACACATAACTCTGCCTATATACCTTAGAACAGCTCCTTTGTTCCCGCACTCCTTGAATATTCTCCCCTTGTTTTGGATTGTTTTTTTTTCCCTTTATACAGCTTCTCGTACATGAAAGGACCTTTTCTAAGTTTGTACATGAATCATGCCTACTATATGACTTACAATGCGTGATTGTATTCCAGTGAAAATGAATATTCAGAGGTTTGTATTCTGCATTTTGTAAATTTGTATTTTGAAATATCGGATATATCCAGCCATTTAAAGAAATGTGAAGGGAAGAAGCACTAATAAAAATCCTGGAAAGATGTATGTTTCTTTCATTAAAGCAGTTACTCCTGTAATTGCATTTAATTATTTCCAGTAAAATACATAGTGCTCGGAATCTTGATGCCTTCTGATACTACTTCTAATCATATTAGATGAATGCTTGACTTCTCAAATTTTTCATCAAACTCTTATTTAGGAAATAAACGCCCTCCCTCATCATTCTGCTGTCTTAGCTCTGCCTGCTGAGGTGTTTTGACGTATACCTGTCTACTTTAAGAGTACTTTCCAATTGTCTCTATTTGTTCAGGCTGTCCTTTAACCACATATTCCAGTCTCCAAAATGCTTTGGGGTCTTACTTAATGCTTCTTTGTTCCTTTATGTACTTCAGTCTTTTGTGGACTGTTAGCAGAAGAGGAAAACCTATCAGGAGCCACACAATCAAAAGAAATAGAAGCAACAGCAGCCTTTCAGATCTCTGGCGTTTCTGCAAATTTCTAAATATTTGTGAGGATCATAAAGAAGATGCAACCCCTGATCAGAAAAGCAGAACATGTGACTCAAGCTAGTCTAATTACAGACAGCATTTTGACGGGTCAAGATTTCGTGTGTATTATGGTGACATACAGACCATTTAGAAAACAACTGCGACAGCTTATATCATCTCTCTTCTCCATCTCTAAAAAATGGAAATTATATTTATTTTCTTACTTGATATGAGCATTGTGTGAGGATTATTACTTACTGTAAAATGGGTTCAGCTGGCTGGCAGGGGTAAGCTCCTAATTTTATTTTCATTTTTCTTATCGATACTATAGACTGTTAATTCCTGTACAGTTTTAAACAATTGAGGATATAATACACAAAATATATGGTATGTTAGAATGGACTCAGGGTGATGGGAATAGAATTGGCTCTCTGCCTACTTCATTGACTTAAAATTTCTTTGTTTTTTTCAGTGTCACTGATGTATGTGTAAAAAAAAAAAAAAAAAAAAAAACCACACACAAAAAAACCCACCAAAAACCCCCCAAAAAACCCCAAAACACAACCCAACCCCACCAATCCTCCCCCCCCCCCCCCAAAAAAAAACCCAACAAAAAAACCAACCAACCAACCCAAACCTGTTGCATGTTGTGAAGGAGGCTGAGCAGCTGTACTCTGTACTGATAAAATGCATTGAGAAGACATGGTACAACTTCCTTTACCTCTTCATGATATTAGTACTGAGAAGATTTTTAAAGCAGAGACCTGTGACCTAATCATAAAAAACCAAATTGTCTAGTGATGAGAAAAAAAACACCACTTTTTTTGCAAGGCTTGAATTTTATGTTTTTTTGTCTCTGCTGTTGAGGGCAGATATTGTTTACACATATAAGCAAACACACACACACACACACTCCCCCTGTAGACATGATACATATTTGTCATTATTTGAGTCAGAGATGCTGTTAACAATCTTGAAGTGTGATGTCTTAGGCAGTGATTTTGGCTAGGTAGCTAGTCTTTCATTGAAACAGAGTTAAAAAGAAAGAGCTTTAAATCCAGCTGCGCTTCTTACATCTCAGTCCAGGCAGAGGTTCATATCTTAGTATGTTTGCATGTTCTTTATTACGTCCTCTTTGCTTCTTGTTTGTGTACTGAATGTTTCCATAATTAAGTTACAACTGAGTTAGGGTATTGGTTGGTTAATAACATTGTGCTGTAAATGTGCTAAATACACACAAAGAATAATGTCAATGAGAAGACACATGTTTTTCTGCAAACGGGCTGTCCTGCATGTGTATCTGAAAGTTGGCAGGGATCTTAACTCGCTTTGTGAATACTCATGGGTGGGAAGAGGCCATATAATGATGTTTTCTCATTAAAGAATTTCAGCTTCTAAGGCTAACTACAGCCACCGCTAAAGAAAGAAGGATCTGTGAGTGCTTTTTCCATTTGCATTAGTCCTCAGGCTGTCAGGCATCTCAATGAGAAAACAGGGCCATCAGCCGTGAAAGCCAGCAAGAATCAGTGGCAACAAAAAGGTTTTGTAAGATACTTCATGTTTTCAGTTCTGTTAATACCCAGCCTGTAAATGGCAGAAATGATCAAACTAACTGAACTCAAAAATTACTCTCCCAGTTAGAGCAGTAATTCACTCTCACCTGTAAGTAAATAGTCTGCAATGATGGCTGTGACATGTCTGAGTCAAAAGCTAAGGACAAGTATATTTTACCATTTTTAACTGTATTTCAGATAAGTGAAAACGTTCTTTTTAATCTCTACCTTAGAAGATGTGTAAAAAGGAGAAATATAGGAGGAGCAGTCAAATTTCAGGTTGACAAATTTATGTAGGGGTTTAATTTCATGGGACTTGCTAAGTGTTAGAACTCAGTTTACCAAAATACATCCGCCGGCTGCCATTTCTTGAAACCGTGGGATTGGAATTTCATGTAGAAAGCTGTTTCTGAATCTGACTCTGACATTCACCCGAGTGATAATTTTTTGGCAAGTCACTTTGCAACACGTGTTTCTAGGTTTTTCCTTCATACAAACTTTGATTCTCTGCGCTGTGGAACAGGAAACATTTCTGATTGTGTATTTTTTGTACCTAACAAGGTGGTCTATAGTACTATTTGACGGCCAATGATCAGAAAGGGAAAAGATTGAAGAAATAAATTCTTGCGTGATCTGCAGAAAGGGTAGAGAAGAGATTGATCAATTTCAAAAATTTACCTAAAGCCAATTAAGAGCATTCTTTTGCAGAACCTTGGTTTAGTTTTTTTTTTAAATATACAAAAATAATATTCATTTGTCTAGAGTGACCAGTGACATAAATGGATACTATTCATTGCTTAAGCATAATCCTACTACTGATTTTGTATACATCTGTAACTTCATTCTTGCAGAGCTCTATCAGAGGTGTAATAAAGGTCTCTCATTTAAGTTGTGAGTTTGGGCACTAACGGAGATTTTTTTGTTGTTGTTGCTCCCAGTGGCAAATTATTCTTCAGAAAGTACATTTATAGACATTAATCAAAGCTAGTGAACATGATTTTATCATAATTTATCATTCTTTGCTTTGCAACCCACTTTTTAGATGTAATTTCAAATAATCAGCACAGAAACACTGTGTTTCCTTTTTTGTTCATTTGTTGTTTTTTTTTTTCCCAGAAAGCCAACCAGAAGAAAAATCTGAAAGCAGCAGTGCTGGTGAGTATGGACACTTTCTTTGAAACATTTAAGAACTTAGTTATAACTGCAGCTTTTCAGTTTTACTTTTCAAGAAATTGGTAGATTAAAAAAAAGTCTTTTTTTGTTATATTTCTAGGATAGAATATCATAAAATTGAAAAATTACTTCATAAACTGTCTGCTGAGACTAAAAGCTTAAATTATTAACATTTTTTATTTAAATGAAGGAGAATAAAATTATGAGGGAGAGCTTTAGAAAAGTAATTTTCTTTGGAATGTTATTTTAGGGTGTTTTTTTTTAATTTATCAATTTTTTTTTTTTTAGGTTCATTGTCTGTATTTTTTAGTTTGAATTCTTTCCTCTTGATTGGAAAGTTTGTAGCAAATGTCCAAATCTTTTTTTACTTGATTTTAACTGCATAGACTAAGCAGTCAGAAAAATAGTGTTCCAGTATTGTACTTTCTTCAGTTTTTCTAGTGAAAAAAATTTTCTTGTGAAAGATTTATAAATTCTCTGGAAAGAGTCAATAATGGTTAGTTCACTGATAGACCTATCAGTTACATATTAGTCAGTCCAACAGTGTCTTAAGTGCAGTTAAAAATTCTGAAGGTGCTGCTCAGTTCAGAGTAGTAAATAAAAGTATTGCTCTTTGATTGGTATTTTCTTGTGAAATGGACAACATGCTTTATACTGGCTGGGCTATCAGCCTGAGGAATCTAAAGATTTTATTTCAGGTCTGAGCTAGTCTGTGCAGGCTTCCTTTACTGAAGGAAACAGTTCCAGAAAGTCTTATCCTAACATAGGTATGTGCAAATGCAGTTCCCCAGGAGCTTGAGCAGAGCTCTCTTGAGGCTGCGTGTTCCTAGTCTGCTCCCTTTTCTTCGGCTAAACCCTTTAGGCTTCCATTACGGAAATTCCCAGACAGGTACAAGATGGCATGAGAATGTTACAGCGTCAAGTAGTGTTTAATAAAAATCTCCTTTTCTGCTTTTATTAAAGAGATGTTTCAAAAGTATCATTAACGTACTAGCGCAAATAAGTGCCAATGTTAGCAAGAGCCTGTGAACCTGGGAAACTAGAGACAGCTAATACAAAATATATAGACAAGTCTCAGTTTTGTTAGTAGAAGGATTACTTCTGATGCACAGGGATTAAATAGTAGTGGGACTGGGCTGGCACTCATAAGTGCTAATGGCAGAGACAGCAGATGGACTGGAAAGAGTCTCACGCCCCTGCCTTTCTTAAAAAGCAGTTCCTAAGACTGATGCTAGTGGGTTTTCAAAATATCTTCTTGATAAGTAATTTTTTGGACACTTTAACATGGAGATGTCTGTGTTTTCTGATATTTGACTTTTATTTGAATTGCATTTCAGCATCAAATGTTGTCAAAAGTGTGTACTTCGTGTCTGGCTAGGAGCAGGGTTTGGGGTTTGTTTTTTGTAGGAGGGAATTCTTTGTAATACTGCGATGCTTTTTATTACACTGGCTTAAGCATGTCGAAAGACTAGTGTTAGAAATGTTATAGTCTGTAGACTTGTACTGAATCCAAGGTGTGTTTTCTAGCTTGCAATTTTTCTCCGTTACTTCTTAAAACCTGTTCACTGATGATATGTTAATTGTGGTGCAGTTTTAGAGATTAGTATTTTATACTGCTTGAAAACTGAGACTCACTCCTGTGGGATGTCGCATGTAAAGCAGATCTTGAGAGTTTAACTGCTAAAATGAATCACGGTTTCGATACTTACATTGCATTTCTCTGATGTTCTTTAGTTGTAGGGATGCACCCTTGGTTTTGCTTGCCTTTGGGGTTTTTTATTCTGTTTTGGTCTGCATTTGAATGATTGAATTGTTCGCTCTTCACTCTTGGTGTCTCCTCCTTGTTCCGCGAATATTGTGTAAGATGGCCACGTGTTTAGTTGTTTGTGTTTTTGCTTTGGTCAGAAGAATGAATTACTGTATGCTGTGGGCTGTTTAAATACGCTGACAAGGTGAGTGCTAAACTCATTTGATGGAATCAAGCTGGTTGTGGATTCAGTTTCTGAGTGGTGGTAGTTGGTTACGCTGGGGCATTTAAAGGAGGACTCTCAGCCATCAGTTGCGCGCATTTGCTTATTCACTTTTTTTCTCAGAATCATTGTGGAACTCAGGTGACTTTTTCCAAACTACCTCTCAAGTAATTCAGGTTATTAAGTGCTCCATTTTGCTGTTAATCTACTTTATCTTGGCCTACAATAAGTACTTTTGAAGCAAAGATGATGTCTTTTATGTATTTATGTAGCATTTTAGCACAACAAGACTCTAATGACTGCTTTTGGATATTACTGTAATAAAAATATGTAAGGTATATTTGTAGTTAGAAAGTAAATAAAGAGGTAAATGTGATAAATAACATTCAGAAATCCTTTGATTTATGTCCTTAAAAAGTTCCCCCCCATTTTTACACTGGGAGGGTACTGTCAATCTTCTTATACCATAAGTTGTTAGTATTATGTATGACATTTTTAATTGCATTTATTGTTGGGATGGTTGTAAACCACTTACCACAAGGTGAGGTAGTACCAGCATTGCTGCTCTACTTGATACCATTTGGAGAGAGAGACAACGTGATAGTGGGTGAGACCAAAGATCATCTAGCTGGTATCCTGTCCTCAGTGGTGGTCAATAGCAGATGCCTTGAGAAGAGTATAAGAACAATGCAGAAGCATAGTGATACCCCCCCAAAATACTTCTTCCAGCCTTTAACGATTCACAGCTCAAGAGATCTAGAGCCGGGGTGATGGTGTTTTATTTAACAGGTCCTCGTGGATTTTACTTTGGATGAAGTATCCCTGTTGGTTGAGCCCATGTAAACCTTTAGTATCCATGGTATCTTGAATGATGCTGTGGTTACAGTCAAAATATTCAGGAATCAAGACATAGGTGAAACAAGTTTAAACTTAATTTGAGCACCTTTTGCATATTATCATTTTCGATCACTTTTTCCGTACAGAAATCCTATTTGATTAGTGCTTGTGATAAACAGTGCTTGGTGATTTAACCAATGTTTAGTACCTGAAGGCTGGTTTATGTTAAATGTGAAATGAGTGTAGCAAATTACACACTCAGCTAAAGGGAAAAAGAAATGAGAATTGGCTTTGCTTGTTCCTATATGATGATGAGCAAGTGATTTAAACCCAAATACGTGTAGGTAGCTCCTGTATGCTGATGGCATTGCTTGCACCTACCTGTAAGTGCTGTCAGTGGGGACAGAAGCTGTGAAAACCAAGCATTTGTGCCAGTTAAAGTGTGACCTGCTCCCCACCTCCACCCCACAATAAAAATACCCAGAAGCTGCGCCCTGAGCCTGTGTAGTCTGTTGAGAATCATACGGTAAAGAAATGCATTCTCATGTAAGAGCAAATGTAATTAGGTACTGTCCTTGTGGAAGTACGTTAAATGAAAGTTGCATGGGCAGCAATTGATTATAATGTTGCCGAAGCTTTGAGAACGTAGTTTTGCTCCAGGGGGATGGCAGGGTATATCAGCTCTGTACACAAACTGCAGATGCACTTTTTTCTTCAAGAATGTGTACATCAGGGAGTGTTATGTGCAACCTACTGGTTGAAATTCCTGAACCTTCTTCAAGCCAATTGAAATCCTCTTGTATCTAAATTTCATCTCTTAAAATCTTTGATGTAAGTTTATAGCAAATAGCAGCCTTCAGTACTTAACATGCTTTAGGACAAGGTGTTAGTCATCTCTTTTCCTTAAACCTGCCAGTGAGTAAGACAAATGCCTTCTAGGGAAGGGAGAGGCACCATTGGGGCGATTTCTGATTTGACTTTGGTTGAAAGGAGTAAATTATCTGAGCTGCTGCAGACATTATAGTGTGAGCATAGTATTAAGATTTTGCCAGTTGTGAATGTACGTGTTTAACTGCAGACACAAATAACCAACATCTGAATTGTCTGTCGATCACACGTGCTTCATTTTTTGATGTTGCAATAAAAAAAAAATTTCAGATGTTGGTTATACATGTGTTGGAGTATTTGAAATTCAGTGTATGCACTTTGATAAACACAACTGCATGAGGTAAAATCAGCAATTTTTTGTTAAAGGCATGGAGTTCTTACATTATGACACAGGACTGTATAAAGCTGCTAAATGCACATTTGATTTAATCCTCTTTAAAATGGTTAACATATATTAATTAGACTTGAAAAGTGAAACTAACTGAAAAATGATCATCAGGAGAAGTAAAACAGTAATTCTTAATTTAAATACTAGCTCAAAACTCTAGTGTCAAATATAACTTAGTTATGGAATCTGCCATTTTCAAGCCAGAGAAGCAGTTTTTGTCTTGGAAATGTAAGTGGTTTTGTTGGCAGATAAATGCAACAAAACTTAAAATACAAGCTTCTCAGTAGTTTCCCAGGAGCCATAATCAGTAATGAGACTCCGTTTGTAGCTGTTAAAACACACAAAGAAGCAACAGTTACTGCTTTATGGTATATGTAGTCAAAGGCTGTCATACTGGTTATAATAAATATTGCGGAGAAACAGGGAAAGTACACTGGTAGAACAGCCACAAGGATATGGAGTTGATGTAGTCAACACTAACTGGAGTTAAATTTTTTAAGAACTTGCATAAATGGCCTTAGTGTCCGGCTATTTGTTTTAGTATGCTGTATGAACATTCTAACATTTCTGTTTGCCTGAGCAGCACTGATGTATTTATTGTCATGCAGTCTCTATCCTGAGAACAGAACCCGGTATAAAACGGTGGGAGTTAATCAGGGACGTCTGCATCCAGCTTGTCGAAGTATTGCACTAAGCAGAAGCATGCTTTTGGCTCGTATTGGAGTTCTTGGTCTTCCCTTCTGACTCTCGAGAAATCCCGGGAATTTCAGCCCTGCCTGGCATTGCAGATTGTGACTCCACAAATTGTGTTTGTCTTCTGTGAGGGGGTTTTGCTGATTATTGCAGTTCACCCGCCTACCAGCACGATCACGACCTTTGCAGTATTGCAAATTAGAGCCTTGAACGATGGATCAAAGCGGCAGAGGGAGATCGACTGCTTGCTGCCTTGGCTGGTACAAGGCTGGTGTGTAGCAGATGTAAAGCTAGCAGGAGGCAGTTTCAAAGTAAATAAAAAGAGGTGGTTCTGGACTCAGAATGTAACTGAGCTATCAGATTCCTTGCCAGAAGATGTGGATGTGAAGGTGGTATTTGCTAAAGGCTTACATGACCTTAGAGGATACCAAAGAGGTATGTGGAAGGAGATCTACCAAAGGGTGCTAAGATTGAGAGGACATCTGATTTAAGAGACCTGAAGCCACAAAAGCCTGGTGGGCACTGGGATGCATACCCAGTAGGAGAATCATATGTCTGCTCTGCCCATAGGCTTCTTCATGGATATCTGCTTTTGGCCGCTTTGCTGGTGTCACGATGCTGAGCAAAGCAGACCTTCAGACTGAGCCAGTCCTGTTACTCTCAGGCTCTGCTTTGGTTTTTTTCCCCTATTTTTTTTTTCCCAGTTCTGTACTGTTGTTGCACAGCTTGCATCAGGGATAGCTGAAGTTTCTTCTTTTTAACCATGGAAGTAACTTTTGAGGGGAAAGGCAATGAAAGCAAAAGCAAGAACAGCTCTTCTAAGGTCATGTGTTACCTCTGCATTTGCGAACTGCAGTTGCGAGAGCACTGGAGGCTGAGGCACAGTAGGACCTGAGCTTTCTGTATGGTTGAGTCTGGAAACAGTCTCGTAGAGCTCATTTGGTGCTCTTCCTGAGCTACAAGGCTTTTCCAGACCCAGCATCTTGCCAACAGCTATGGTGATAGAGGAGCAGGAACAGCGTGTAGCTGCGCTACAGCATATTGTCTTACTCATACAGGTTGTCTTAGGGATTTCTGCATTGTACTCTGTGGGCAAACCCTAAAGTCATCATCTGTGCGTAGCAGAAAAGTCTTATAGAGGTGGACTTTTATTACCATATGAGAAGGCATAAAATAGTCTACACGTTAGATTTCTGCCCTGTTGGGAAAGAACGTTATTTGCTGTTCATTTTAGAAAATGTGTTGGAAATATCACAAGACCTGGCAATGCTGCAGGCCTTAGGTAAAGTTCGTATTGATAAGACTCCTAACCTGAGAGTACCTTTTTCTCTGTTAAGCTGATTCTTATCAGCCTGGCTTGCAGGACCTTTAATTTGTCTCCTCTGAGATTACCAGTTTCAGCATTCAGAAAATGTACTGCTTTATCCTTAATACTTGCTAAAGGCTTTATTTAAGTAATAGAGAGGCAATAAATGACTGGGTTTGGTGTTACAGTTGCTTATTCTGTTTACATTTTTTGATGCTTAGCCTGTTCATTGCTAGTTTGTTTGCTTAATTTTTTCTTCCTAATTGAGAGAGTCTGTACCCACCTCTGACCTGTTCTTTTTTTATTCATCTGTTCACTATGGTACAAAATCAAGAACCTCCTTTGAGATAACAAGCAGCTTTCTGCAGAGCTGCAGCAGTAGATTTATAGCTCAAGGTTTTCTATTAACAAATTTCAAAAAAAGTGAATCTCTCCATTCCTCTGACTTCAGCTGCAAAGAAGAAAATCGCCTTTCTGAAACCTGACATATGAAAAGCCAAAAGAGAAATTTATTTTATTTTTGGTCGGTTTTGGTTTTCTTTTTTTTTTCATTTAGTAATTTCAGGATAATGAGACGTTACTTGTGTTGTACAACCTCAGCGTTGCACTGCGTTGGCATCTGTGCCTTCTCCATAAACCCAAGGCCCCCAGGTGACGGTCACTGACGCGGAGTCCCTCAGCCCTCCTCTTCATCTCCTAGCACTCGGGTATTGTAGGCTTTCTCGCCACGCTGCTCCCTCCCACCCTCCCTGCTCACAGAGTCCAGCACTGGAAGCTTCCCTGAGCACCAGTCCCGTGGCTCTAAGGAGCCCCTCGGATCCTCATCTTCCTGGGGCATTTCCCTAGGGAGCAGCCTTGGACTTTTAAATCTGAATTCTCATCTCCTTGGTGTGCTCCTGTAGCTAGTGCAGTGCCATCCCCTTACAGAGGGCACCGAATCTCCCTTCAGGAGATGTCAGCAAGAAAACCTGCTGCCTCCTTTTGGCCAGGCTTTCCGTACCTGGAACAAAGCTGCTGTTGAGAGCTTGGGGTTGAGGTAGTGTCAAACCCAAAAAAGATCTAGCCTGGAAAAGCGTAGTGATCTAGTTTTTCAGGTAACTGAAATAACACTTGGGGTGGAACTAGTGGAATCCCTTTTTAATGTGCAGAAAGATTGTGGGTTTCATGAACACTGTAAACTGAGGTTGTATCCCCAAAAGTCACAATGCCAGTAAACAAGGCAATAGTATAGTCGTTTTTAGCATTATCAGGAGGAGTTTACAGACCTTCAGAATGGCTTGATTTTTAACAGTCATCTTCTAACTACTTGGTTTTGAAACCTTAACATGTTGAACTTGCATGTCATCATGCCCTAACAGGGTTTTAAATGAGTAGCTGCTATTTACAGCTATAATTATTGTACTAGTTTTGTGAACACTTTTGTTTCTGAAGCAGCAGAACAGTATTCTTTTCTGAAGCTTAAAATGAACAAACATAGTGTTAAATGATCATGGCAATGATGTTAAACTGTTACCAGCGCAGACAGAAACAGCTTTTTGGGAGACTGTTGCTTTAGCTGTGTGTGGTACTCCTTCTGCACACATTTTTTAGAAAAGAAATCAACTGTCGGGTTCTACAGGATATTATGCAATTTCTTTCAGAAAGAAAGGCAACTGTGCTTTCTTTTTCTGAGTGCTTGCTCATCCGCATTCCTCAGGTGTCATCATACATCTCCCTCCTACCTTCCCCAGTCCTTGCCGCGCTTCTCGTTTTCTGGCATTTTATTGTGAATGATGATGATTTATAGAGGCAGTGTTTTGAGACAATGTTCTGTGTGGTACACTGGTGCATAGAACTTACAGAATGTCTACTTCAAAAGTAATTAAAAAGCTGTTAATTTTCTGATCTTAAATTTCTCGTGCCTCATCACTTGCTTTTGTTTCAACCTAGTAAACTAAGCAAACCTCTCTCTCCAAATGAAAATACTTGTAGTTTTTTAACTAGTAGTCACTTTCCTGTCAGTCTTAAGAATTTCTGCCCTGTGTTGCAGGACAGCAGGCAAAATTCGGGTTAGGCAATAGTTATCTAGCAAAGATGAAATAATTCTAGCCTAAGAGAATAATATTTATTTTGTCATAGACCCAAGTTAACTCGTCCCCTTCATCCCCAATTCTGATTCATTAGTGAACAGAATTAGGGCAACATGACCCTTCTATGCAAATAAATTGATGGATGAGGCCCTGCCATTATTAAATTGCAATATCTGTCACCTGCACTTATTCTGCTTGTATACTAATGGAGAGGGAAGGAGGAAGATAATTTTCTTAAGCTGTTCCCATCTTATTGAATGGAAACCTTGTAATGCTTTTAAGTAAGAGGTGAAAATAACAATGCCACTGATGGCTGCAAATGATGATGTGATTTTTTTTTTTCCCCTTTAGTATCTAAAGAAATATTAATTACTGTAGAAAAGAAGTGACCGATTGTCAATTACACAGTTGTAATAGGTACAAATGCAAAACCACAATTAAAAATAAGACATGAGTGTTTGAAATGTCAATAGTGCAATTATGATGCTGTGAAACATGGGTCAGTGGGTGAGCAGGTACTGAAGGTGTGGAGTTGGGGCTGTAATTTGACCTTGTTGCACAGCCTGTGTGTTTCACAACATCAGGGCTACCTCCAGGAAACCACGTCTGGCTCTAGAAGTCATTGGGCAGTAAGTGGCTGGAGACTGACAGTATACTTCAAGGGAGCATCATTGTGTATGGCTTTTTGTGGTTCTTATATTCTTTCCTAGGCATCTGTTTTTGGCCACTGTCTTTGCTGATTTCTCCTCTTGAGTCAGGCTGCTGCCCAAGCCTAACAAAGCCCCACAGCCCTCCTGGTGAAAGGGAGGGGTATGGTGAAAGAAAAATGAAAAGTAGTTGTCTGCTGTGGGAGGAAGACAAGATAAGGGCAAGGATGTGAGAGTCAAAGGATCAAAAATGGAGATTGTGCCCAGAGATGCGAAGGATCGGGGAACGGAAACAGTTCACAGTCACCAGGGGACACTGGGCCAGGTAGATCTTAGTCTGACGTAGTGCAGCCACTCTTACTACGTTTTGTCCTTATGTAGGAAAAAAACCAAATAGGTGATAACTATGCCAGTGTACTGCCCAGTGTGATAAAAGAGCCGTTGGCTTCTGCAGCAGTGGAAAAGATGGGCATACAAGTGTGGGAGGAAGGAATACCATGGGTATTTTGGTCAATTTGGCACTGCTCTTTCATGAACAGTCATTCAGGGAACTCACAGCGGCAGGGACAGTCTTTTTTTTAGTGTATGGGGGTCAGTCCTGCCTTCAGCTCCCTCTGTCCCTTCTGAATTGTCTGCTTGGTGGCCCTTTTTCTCACCCGAGAAGAGGGGCAGGGAGGCAAGAGGAGCTGACCTGCATGGGAGCAGGAAGGCTCCTACCTGAGCAATTGAAGATCATCAGAGAAATTATGGAAATCGTCATTTCTTCCTGATATTCGGAGGACTGTTCCAGTAAGTTCATTGTGATCCAGCTTTTAATGAAAGATGAATAGAAATACTTTGCATGCACATCATATTCCAAGTAATGTTGTTAGAACAACTGTTAGTATTTTGACTTAAGCACTTGATTTTGCAGCTTTCTGATTGTCATAGTAGTATTAAATATGCAATTTCCAACCTTAAAGAAAATATAGAAAAGGTAACTGATGTATAAGTTGGTACCTTTTCTGGTACGGCCTACAGTGGTGGAACACAAGCATCTACCTGAGTGACTGAACATATGCAAAATATATTTATGTTATATTGAATATATTTCTGGACTAAAAAGGAAACATTATGCACAGTATGGAATTCTTACATGGTATTTTGTTTGTATACCAAAGCAAGACACTCCCCCACCCTGGTCTGAAAAATTATTCAGGTTTATAACCAGTTTGAAGCATCTAGATCGTAGCTGATATGGTGTGATTCAATGTAGTTGTGAATTTGTTCAATGTGAGCAGGGAAGAGAATGGTTTTGTCACCCTCATCTTCCTTCTGTTTCTGCTGTGTGAATCCAACAGCTGAGTGAGGTGCCTTTGATCAGAGATGGCACGTAAAAATTTCAACCCTTGACACTTGTAGAAATGCATGAGCGCTCATGAAAATGGGAAAAGGCGACAAGATTGAAGTTAGTGTTGCAGCAGATGACACTACATGTATGCCATAGATATCAGTGTTATTTACACAGAAATAAAAAAAAATTGCAGTGAAAAGTGCTTAACGTAATTAATCACTGAGTTTTAAATTAAAAAAATAAAAAGGTATTTATTTTTACTAATGATTAGAGATGTACATTTTTCACTTTAAAAAAAAAAAAAAAGGAGTTTCAAGTGCTCTTTCTTTTCTGTAGGTTAGGAGGGAAGTAGGTACTCTGAACGGAAGGCCTGCCAAATAAAAGCTTTCCAGCAAATCTTTTAAGAATAGCTAGAGACTGTTCTTAGGAGATACTTCAGATGGTTTGAATTTTACCTGTGATTACCAGCTTGTGAATAGCTTATATTCCAAAAGTATTTTCTGTAATAAATGCAGAACCATCAAATTCTCTACTGCTTTTTCATGAGTGAAGTCAGGCTATGGTGAATAACTGGTACTGCTTTCTGATACTAAAGTGCTAACGTTTTCTTGATATTGGGCATCCTAGGAGCCCAACTGAAAGGCAAGCAACCATGGTATATTTTAATTGACATATAAGTATATTAATTGTTTGAAATCAAAATTGATTTTTTGCTACTTTTCTTTTTTCTTTTGAACATCAATGATGTTTTAAATCTCAATCAAAGATCCATTAAAAGTGAAGGTTATAACCAAAAAGCATTTAAGTGAAAATGGATGATTTGACATCTTAGGAGCAACAGCCTCCTCCAGACTTTGTGCTTATACAGGCTGTGTATTTAACAGCACTGAGAGCATGCTTCTTTAAAACTTTTAGATTAGTTATGGAGCTTTTTTAGATTGTCATGTCACTTTTTCTTGCTCATGTAGAGAATTGTGTCCACAAAAGGCTTTTCATGGAATTGTTCTGTGCGATGGCGTTTCTAGTTCTTCTCCTAGAAGATCAGCAGGATTTTGGATTTCTTTTGCGGGAGTTTTCACATTTACTTTTCACGGAAGTCCTACAGATTCTTGTATGTGCAAGATTAGTGGTTAATGAAGATTTTTTTTAAGATATAAATTTGCAGATAACTTGGAGGGAGGAGTGGGCAGGAGGGAGGATGACGCACAGTGATAGTATATGTAAAGAATTGTATTTTGCTCTCTCTCTTTTGTTTGTAGATAGTTAATGCGTTTTGACAAACTCAGAGAAGTTTTGGGATACACAAACAGTTCTTCAGTTTGTATGCCTGACATGCAGAGTGATCTGATTTTTAAACAGTTCAGTTTGGAAAAGTTCCACTTAGAACCACATCTTTTATGATGTGGAAGTCTGTTAACAAGGTGACTGCCTAGAAAAGTTCGTAGTTTCTAGACAGTGGGTTCATTCTGATGGAGTATTCTGGAGAGGCTGGATTTCCCCATTTGATAAAATTACATTGGAATATGTTTCAGTCACTGCTGCCTGTTCTGGAGATGTAGAGTCCCGCTCTTAATTCACCTCTGGCGAGGGACCTAGTTGACAACACCTATTGTGTGTTACAAGTGAAATAGCAGTTCACATTGAAGGGTAAGCGGACTTTGCTTTTGCATTCCCAGTCACTACTAAAGATGGATTTGTTCCGTCTAAAATCCAAAAGAAAACTGTTCTCAGCCTTTCTTGTGTTAGCTGTTTTCCTCAGTTGTCACTTCTAGTATGGATTGTACTGCATTTTGTTGACAATCTTAGTATTTTTTTTCTATATAAAATTGATGTTTTGGAAAAGCTGAGAAACTACTTGGTTGTATTTTCTTTTTTTAATACCATTTTAGTTGAATTTTGGGTTCATATGAGCTGTGAATGATGGTTGGGTTCAATGATGGACAAAGCGTAACCTTAGAGTTAGTACAGCTTCTTTTTGCCTCTTGTGATGATTTTTCGGTCCGCTTTTGTGGAGTGACTGGTTTGTAATGCTTGTGGTTAATTTATTTACAGTTGTTCCATAGAAACCATTAAAACTTGGTTTAACATCTAAATGAAAAGGTTTGGTAAATAGTGGAGATGAGGAGGAAGAAGGTATTTATTCTCTTTCTTAGAGTGACGCATCTGAAATGCCAGCAGGTGGTCTATTCAAAACTAATAGTACTAGTTGCTTTTAGTAAGCCATTGTGCAAAGCAAGGGCTCTGTTAATTCCCTGTCCTTATGGGCACAAATGATTCGTAGGAAATAGCAACTTTAGCATTGCAGGATGTCATTACTGGAAACCTGTTACATGAAACTTTATGTCAAATATTTTTATTGGCCATTTCATATGTATATATAATCAGAGAATTTAACATTCTGTTTAGATTCAACTCATTTCCCACAACAGAACTAATCCCCCCAGCATTATTTGGTTGGTTTACATGTTTTTGGCTGTTGTTATTAATGTAGTCACACAGCTACAAATTTGGTTTTAAGTGAGTTGAGAAATCATTTAACTTTAAAATCAAGTTGATTAATTTTAACCCCTCTTGCAGTCTTGTTTTTTGCAAATTCAGTACAATAGATTAGCATAAACACTAATGAACATTCAAAATCATTTATTCCAGTTAAAATCCATTCTGAATTTGTTATAAGCAAAACATATTTTAAGCCTGCTTGTTGTATGAAAATACTCTCACTGCTGTTCAGCAGAGCAGTTAGGTGTATGCATGTTAGTCATACAAGTACACAAAAATTCAGCTAGACTCTCTGGTTGAAAGACAGCATCGAGAAAACATATATTACAAATAGCATAAAGCATTCAATTTGTGTTTACAACGTTTAGCAGATCATTTATTAAATTCAGGCATAAAATTTTCATTCAGCTTAAGTAAGCCAGAGATGGATGTCATTATGAGATTTACATACCATTAGCTCACATCAATTCATTAGCAGTCGAGCTCTGTGGTACAAGGCTAGTTACATACATTATTTGTGATGCCAGGAGGCTGCAGGTCAAGGAGGTTTACTGGCTGCATGCTCATTTCCTTTGCCTTTGTGATCACTTGATAAAATGAAGTGCATCACTGTGAACAATTGACCCTTTCGAACAATCCAGACTGGTCAGCAGTCTAAATCCACATTTTAAAGCCATCATTATAGCCTCAAACTTAAGAGTTTCCAGGGTGCAGACAAAGGTGTTGTCCTCCTTCAGTACCAGTCGTGTACCGTTTTCAGACTTTATGAAGTACTTGAATTGAATAATATTTGAAGATACCGAAAACTCCTCTGGAAATCCATCCAGCCTGCTTTTGGACACCAGTACAATTCTGGATTTTATTTTTGCAATGAAATCAGGAGCATTACAAAAGATTCTAAGTCCTTGTGAACGGTCGTGGCTGTCAGTTATTTCCAGGAAAGTAGTCTCTCGAGATGCTAGCTGTTCCTTCTCCCACCTTGATTTCACTGCATCTGAGAGTACCTTAAGCTGGAAAAAATCTGCTTCTTGTGCCAAAAGTTGATTTTCTCGAAACCCTTCTGGTAGAAGAAGTTCTCCATTTCGCAGGAAGTTGAGAATGTGTCTGAAAAGGAGTCCATCTCTGTCTATGAAGTAATGACCATCTGCATCGAACGGGCACATTATTTTTCCATTTATGATCCCTTCCAGAAAAGAATCTGGGTACTTGGTTAGTGTCTGTTTTTGTGTGATATATAGATAGCCACCAACATTCAGAGTAATCAGAGACGTTTTATAGTCCTTGTCTAGCTCAGAGCCTTCGGAGTTGCTGTGTTTTTCTTCGCATTCCTTTTCTCTTCTGTTTATTTTTCTCTCCATTATCGAAGCTAGGACAAAAAGCCAGCTATCTTGCTTTATTCTTGTCAGCTTGCAAAGAGATTTTTTTTTTTATTTTTTTTTTTTAAATAGCACCTTTATTCAGCTCCGGCACGATGTTGGAATGGAAATGCTGCTAGCATTGCTCCGACTGTCAGCTCGGGTTTGCAGTAGGTGGCGTATCAGCAGTGTATGCAGGGAGATATCAGGAATATGACTGTAAAGGAGAATTTGCATTTAACTGTATAAGGGAAGAAGGGTATAACAACTGTTTATCTCTTTCTTTCCTTTAAGTCCAGGAAGTTTACATAGTTTGGGAGGCTATTCATAGAAATGCATACTACTATTCTAAATGACACCTTATTTTTAATACTTTAAGATGTGTATGTAGTATCAACTGGCCAAATCACATTTAGTACTTACGGTGTTAAACAGATAGCTTCATTTACATTTCAAGGAATTTCATTTTCACAAGGCGTCTTTTCACATTTTTTTGGTACCGATTACAGTACCTGGTGCGTACAGTGGGACAACACTGAAAGGAAAGGTGTCCCTGCCTATAGAAGGGGGGGGTGTTATCTATGGAGTGTAGGCACATACATGTTCCTCATTTATCGGACACGTGCGCAGCGGGTAAGATGTTTTCACAGAAGATACGCTGGAAGAGGTGCGGAGGACTCGACGGTCTGACTGTCGTAAGTTTGTGGTGAAAGCTTCCATTTGCAGTTGATGGGAGTACCAGCACCAACACAAGAACTACAGCCTGATTCAGTTTCACTTTTTGCCTTTCTCTGTTCCATAGATAAAAACTGTTTTAGAGAGGAATGCTATTTATATGGGTGATATTTTTTAAGTCACCAAGGCCATCTAGCATCAGTTTGTTCTTTCTCGGTAGAAACAACTCAGCTGCCCTGCGGAACAAAGGGTTAGTGTGCCTACAGATAGCTTTGAACATCACATAACGTTATAGCTTAGCAACACTTGAGTACGGCGAGGAGGGGGAAACATCGGCAGAGCGCCCTTGAATCAAATGGCTGTCTTCTCTCCGTGAATCTGTGCTTTGAGGCTCGCTCTCGGTTGCCTCTTAGAAAAAGGTTTCCCCTTTAAACATTTGCAGGTTGGAGCAGGAAGGGGAAAGCTCTCCACACGTCTCTGTGTGTGTTTCCTTGGGGAGCGGGTGGGAGCCGCAGCATGCATTCCCCGGCACGGGCGGGAGCGGGCGCTTACCTTGGGCTGAACCTGGAGAGGAGGTCCCATCTTTTTCAAGATGTATTTTTCATTTTACAGGTAGATGTCTCCTGCTTTGCCCGATTAGCAGTGAAATTCAGATTATTCTTCTGGAAAGTCTTCTGTTCTGTTTCTAAATACTTTATTCCTACTGCTCCCACTGTCTCTAAGGCTGCTTATCGATACTGTAGAGTCATCACTATAATATTTTATTAATTGATAACTGAATCTAGTAGAAATAAATGCACTCTTTTTTTACTCGCTATTCTCCTTGCCAGGGTATCCCTAGCACTGGTATGCTAAATTTTTCTGCCACTGTATGTGATATATTAAGCAGATATTATTCATTTGATTTGATTTATCAGGATTTAGTCATGGTTTTTATTTTAACTCTTTGATGTCATTGATATGTTTAGCATAACTTCAGTCAAAGAGATTTCAACCGATTTCTAATTTTTAAACGTTTGGACTTTTTTCAAAATTAACTCCTTTCACAATCATTGAGTGAATAATTGAGACAATGAGAGAGCCAGTTAGTTTCAGATACTTTTTTTTTTTTTACCATTACAGGAGACATCCATTCAAATTTAGTTTATTGTCAAGTGGTGGAAAATTCAGTTAATGTACTTACATCATGCGTAGCTACAGTGTTGAACCATCTTAGTGGCTGTTAAACCCCAAGAGAATGATTTCTGTGGTGCTTTCATCTTACACAGTGACCTTGAAACACTTTGAAGCTGAAATAGGAATGTCCTGGCACAAGTAAGTAGGGATTTCCAAGGAGAGCTGGGATTTGTAAAAGATATGAATTTTTTTGTGGCCAGCTAAGCTGTCTATGTTTTAAGAGACAGCAGTTACAGAACAGTATCTGCTCACTTAGTTTTTCATGCTCATCATTTTCTCAATGTTCTAACACTTGCAGTTGAAATTTTCTACTTCTGTGAACAAGTAAGTATTCTTTAAAAGATCATGCAAAATCATTTTAGTGGTTTGTATGATAAAATATTCAAAATAGATTTGATGTGGAAAATATACTCTGTGGAAATCATGAATATTTACATTTAAACCTTTGAGACTTGAAAAATGTAGAGCTGCTGTAAAATTTCCATCACCACAAACCCGTGTAACTTTACTTCACTGCAGCTAACCGTCATCTGTAACACAAAATTAAAGCCTGGCATATCTTTGTGAAAACTTTTCGCTTTCTGTGCCGTACTACAAGACAACTTTTCCAAAGAGCCCTCGTTCTTCCTGTGCACTTGGTGATACATATGGTATTGCAGCTCATGTAGTTTTAGTGGGGTGGTTTCATATAGCTCACTGTTTTGTGAAGGTGTAGCTATGTTTAGAGGAAGTGGATTTCCGTTTTTCTGTCCTTTTGTCTGTGTACTGGAAGATCACCCAAAAGTTCATTTTGGTAAAGGTACGCAAGTATTTCTTGCAATCAAATTAGAGACTTTGACCATTCTTGTGCTCTGAGAGTCTTTGTGTTGTGCAGCAGGCATGTGATAGCTGAGATGTGCCCCGTGTATCCTGGATCTTCTTACTTCCCACTTGGCTTGAGAAAGAGCAAGTTGCTGCTGTGCGCTCTCCCGTGCCAAGAGTGAACTGTCTGTTTCTGCCCTATCCAGCTGAAGTAGCCTGCTTGTAGGTGTTGGTAGCTAGCAGTCCTGAAGTGACTGCTGCTTCACAAATTGTTAGTGTCGCCCGTATGCTGGGACTGGCCACTCAAGTAAGGAATAGCGCTGGAATCCAGCAATTGAAAGGATACTGGTTTGGTTCCAGATTAAGTCAGAAAATATACTAAGCACTCTTGCATCCACTTAAGAGAGTGGCTGTAGTAGTAGTACTCCATTTCCGAGTCACTCACCCTTTGGGCTGCACCAGGAGGGCAATCCACAGAGCTTCTCAGTTTCTTGTTGGTCAGACAAGCCATCCCGGAGGCAGTTAAAATGCAGTGCTGTGTCTGTCTATCAGCTACACAGGAAAACAAATCCAAGGAGGAGGGGGCTAGGCATCTGCCCCTCATTCTGTCCTACATGTTTCCTTTTGAAAAATAACCTCACTTCTCCTCAGCTTCCATCCTTTTCCTGAACCTCCTGGTCTGGAAGCTTGAGCACACCTTGGAGCTGATGATTTGGGACTGGAGCACATCACAGGAAGGTTGGTGCTTTACCAATGGTTCAGCTTACTCACGTGTCCGAACATCATCAGCTTCACTGAGAGTCTGCTGTCAGTGAAAATGACCTGGGTTGCAGACAACAACTACTTTTATTTATTACAGTACAGAAGGATATGAGGAGAAATCTCAGGTGTAAGAGGTGGAGAATTTTTGAAATGTATTAGGAAGCCATGCTAATGAAATCTGTTTGGGTTATCGAGGCAATTTGCTAGTCATTTAATGTCATAACACAGAAAATTGGCCAGGTTGTTGGACAATTAAACCATTCAATAGCTACTATCTCACAGTGTTGATAGCAGAGACATTCTCATTCCAATAATAACTCCAGGATGTTGATTAACAGTCATTGAAGACAAGCTCTACACACTAATTAAAATTGAAGATTTTCAAATCAGCATGTCTGAACAATTTGCATTCAAGAGTTTTAAAAGAGCTGTCTAAGAAACTATCAACAGTTGCTGTTGATATTTTAATAATTTTTGAGCACTGCAGTTCTGCAAGACTGAAAAAGCAAATGCTGTGCCGGTATTTGAAAGGTGAATTGGATGGCCCAGGTATTTAAAAACGAAAAGGGACTGTATGAAAAACAATACAGCATCTGACCTGGAAGTCAATCAGTTAAAAATTAAGGGAGAGTAATATAGCACTAATGAATGTGGTTGGAGGGAAAATGGATTGTGCCAAATTTTTTTTCTCTTTTTTATTACAATTTGTTCAGCAAAGCAGGTGATGCTTTTTTATGCTGAATCTTTGAGTATGTCTCATTTGTCATTTTGAATTAGAATACATAGTGTATTAGTTTCCCGTTCATTTAACTGTACAAAAATTACCTGCAGGCTTCAAACTGGCAAATGTTAAGCAGAGAATTATCACTAAAATGTTGCTGTGCATTGGTTCTTGGTCCTATTTATTTTTAGTCAGTGATCAAGAAGGAGATAGTTACGGATGAAGTCTGGAGGTGATACAGACTGAGAATGTAATCAATAAGGAGATACATTGCTGATGCAGAACCATTTCGATGGTTGGTTAGGATAACATTTTAATATGACCAATATGAAGTTTATATGGCCAGGAGTACGCTGTAGACCGGGCTTGAAGTACATATGTTTGTGGGAAGGTTAGGGCAGAGGCTCTGTCCTATGTGTAATGCATCATTGACAACTGAACACGAGGTCATCGTTCTGTGCGGTGGTCAGTAAAACAAATGCAGCATGTATGTTTGGATACCTAAATAAGGGAGTGCCAAGCGAAGACGGGGCGATCCTGTTCTCTAGCCGTGTAGCTACTAGGGAAGGCTGGTCTGAGAAGGGCACCAGCTTTGAGGCTGCCCTTTGAGTGGAAGAGAAATGCCACAAAATGCCTCTTGTCTGGGAGAGCAGAGCTGAGATCTCGTGTAGGGGAGGGCTGCTCCTTGTCCAGCTGTCATATGCAATAGCCTGGGAAGCTGCACAGCGGTATAAATGGGCAGCGGGAACTACTGGGGCTTCTGACTTGGATGCTGGGAAGCAACAGCCCAACTTCTACTTGCTGAGGAGCTGAAGGCACACGTGCCCATAGTCCATCCTTACTGCACTTTCTTCCACTTTTTTCTGCTGCTTGGGAATCATGCGTCTTGAGGCAGCTCTTCATCTCCTCCTTCCCTGGCACCGCTCACAAAGAGCAGGAGCTGGTAAACTCCAGATCCTGTCCCACATGCTGTCAAGTCTGGCTGTGAGAGACAATGTCTCAGGAGAGAAGTTCCTGAACTGAACTTTCTCAGGCCAATAAGAATGATTAAGAAGCTGAAAAATAGGCCTAATGGAAGATTCAAGAAAACATGGTTTATTTTTATTAGGCTTGATGGAGGTGGAGAGTACATAAGTGCTTGGAGGGGCAGAAATGCTTTTGTAGCAGGCTCTTCAACTTAGCCGTCAATGGTCTAACAAGGCCCAGTGGCTGGAAATTGGAGCTGGGTGCAGACAGACTAGAAAACTAACACACTGAATTCTCCAAGCCAGTCCATCTCTCAAAAAAACCCCTATCAGACCATCTTCTGGGTAAACTTTCCCAGTGCCTGTTTATTAAGATTGCCTTAAGCTTTTTAACCACATTCTGTTCATTTGATGGTGATTGTCAGCAGGATTTGAAGCTGGAATCGGCATCTCCCCAGCATATCTCCCTGTCATCTCACTGAAAAAGTCAACAGTTGAAATTCCAGTATGAATTGGCACTGGGGCATTCGGGCAGGGAGGCTGGGGTGAGCATGCATTTGGCAGCTAATGATGAAGCTATGGGTTACGTAGACGAGTCTGTCTGGTGCTGCACTAACAGTGTACTTGTGCCTGCCACCCCACGTAGAGCAACTGAGAGTGTAAGACGCTTGGGAAAATGTCTATTTTCCCTTCTAATCATTGGTCTTAGCTAGTCTTCCAGACCTATTCATTTATCTTGTACTATCTGCTTTATTTTGAGTAGGTATTTTTAACAGAGAATTGCCCCTTTCATGCCTTATTCATCCCTTGGCTTCTAGGCTGATGTGACTGTGGAAATGCCAAGGCAGACGTGTAGCACTTTGGATGTCTTTTCATTACAGCTCTGGTTCTGCAACAAGTGAAGACAGACCCAAGTCTCCCAACTTGAGTTTGGTGAATGAGAGCTAATTAGGCTGCAAAGGGAGTGAAAAATGTGTTCCCCCACTACAGTCTTGCATCTGAAAGTTTACATGGATCTTTGCATATTTATTCTGTGAGACCCTCTGGATGTGTTAAAATCCCCAAGAGGGTCCTGGGAAAGTGGGACTTAAACGTTGGCGATTGGACAGTGGATAAGCTTTGACAGCAGACTAGCTTAGGTGCAAGGTGGTGGTCTTGGAGACTGCAGACAGCCTTGTACTGTGAAGCAACTGGAACATTAAAAGCTGTCATGGTTTAACCCCAGACAGTAACTAAGCACGAAGCAGCCGCTCACTCCCTCCCCCCTGCCTCGGTGGGATCGGGGAGAGAATCAGAAAGGTAAAAGTGAGAAAACTTGTGGGTTGGGGTAAAGACAGTTTAATAACTAAAGCAAAAGCCGTGCACGCAAGCAAAGCAGAACAAGGAATTAATTCGCTACTTCCCAGTGGCAGGCAGGTGCTCAGCCATCTCCAGGAAAGCCGGGCTCCATCATGCGTAACAGTGGCTTGGGAATACAAACGCCATCACTCTGAAAGTCCCCCCTTCCTTCTTCTTCCCCCAGCTTTATATGCTGAGCATGACGTCCCATGGTCTGGGATATCCCTTGGGTCAGTCGGGGTCAGCTGTCCCGGCTGTGTCCCCTCCCAGCTCCTTGTGCCCCCCCCAGCCTGTTCACTGGTGGGGTGGGGTGAGAAACAGAAAAAAAGAGGCCTTGATGCAGTGCAAGTGCTGCTCAGCACTAACTAAAAGATCCCTGAATTATCAACACTGTTTTGGTCACAAATCCAGAACGTAGCCCTATACCAGCTACTATGAAGAAAATTAATTCTTTCCCAGCCAAAACCAACACAAAATCCAAATCTGGATCAGTGGTAATTAAAAGAGGGTATTAGCCAGGACACCAAAGATGAGATATTACTAAGGATAACCATGTTTAATTGGCAGGTTCATTTCCTAAATATCTGGTGTGGGGGAGCTGTGAGGTTCACTGATCCTGATTCTTGAAACTTAAGAATAATTTGAATATTGTGCAGGGTGCAGAGAGATTGATAGTGGCATGTTGGTGTTCAGACAGCTGGGCTGGATGGCTCAGATGAGTCTAGGCTAGTTAGCCTTGAACCTGTACCATAGAAACCAGTGGAAAAATTCTCATGGAGTTCAGAGGTAGAAAAGATCAGAAATATAATGAATGCTGGCAAACATAGCTTTATGTAAAGGTTTTCTGGTGAAACCAACCAAATTTTGTTTATTTTGGAGATTGTGAGTTTAAAGTAACAGCATGTTTGCAATGCTTTAGCATTTCTTATTGGACATAATTCAGAGTCTTGTGACATTCTGAATTATGTCTAAAAAAAAAGATAAATTGCAAGCACAGAACAAGATTAAAAACTGGCTGACAGTTACCAGAAAGTAATTATCAGTAGGAAGCCACTCAGGTTGCAGTTTGAAGGGCTTCCTTCAGGATTAGCAAGAGGGACCATAGCAAGTGAGAATCACTGCTTATAAAATGTGTCGTGATTGACACAAACGCTGGTCAGACAGTGAGTAACTATGACAGGACTGTCATGGTGTGACTGGAATCACTTAATTCACAGAATCTGTTTAAAGACAATGCATTTTACCCAAGCCAAAGGCATTTATACACCTAGGAACAGGGAATGCAGAGCACATAGGTAAAATGTGAGGCTTAGACAATACTCAAAATAGATCTATTAGTGATATAATAGCCAGTCAGCTCCGTTAACCGCCAGAGCTTGATTTTTAGAGACGAATTGATCTTAACCCAGTTTTAGCCATCTAAACATGAAGCACAGTCATGGGACACAGACACCACCACCCCCTCCCCCCCCCAAAAAAGCCCAAAACCAAACAAACCAAACCCACAAAAACCCCACCAGCACAGGTGAATCCTGAAAGAGGTGGGACCAATTTTCTTCTGAACGTCTCCCCTCCACCCTCTCTGAGCTGAATTCAGAGATTCTGCTGAATAACCTTGAGATGGCTGAAGTGAGGTTAGAGAAGTTCCAGCTCCAGTATCTGTTATTTTACCTCCATATATGATTTTGGTAGGACCAGTACAATAGTATTACATCTTATTTTCTGGTCTGTATTCTTAAAACATCAGTGCAAGATTGAACAAGGTCCAGATTAGAGACCCAAAACTGATTTAAGTGTGGTATAAATGCCTTGTGGTGAGATAGTGCATGAGCTTGAATTACTTCATTTATTGAAAAGATGATTGAGAAGTGACTTAATTACAGTGTGTAAGTACTTTCAGAGAGAGAAAACACCAGGTACTAAGAGGCTCTTTAGCATAGTATAGAAAGTCATAAGAAGAACCAACTGCTAGAAGCTGAAGGCAAATTCGTATCAGAAATTGAGCAGCAATATTAGGACCACTTTAGCCAGAAATGTTACTAGGTTCCGTACAGAAGAAAGAGGATAAAATTTACCTGTCTGTGATACACAGGAGGTCAGGCAAATTTGCCAAGTTGTCTCTCCTGACCATAAACCTTAGGAATCTGTAAAACTGGAAATGTTTTAATACAAATTTTCTTTGTTTCATTCAAAACTACCTGGGAAAGTATGGTATTCTTACGCCTTTCAAGGATTTAGTTTAAATCAAACCAAGAAATTTTAGATTAAATCATTTTAAAATACGTGGTGTCAAAGTAATTGCTTTCTGCATTATCCAGGGAGGACAGACATAGATTTCCAGATGTAATAATATTTCAGTCTGTATGGCAATGGAAAAATTAGAGGGGTCTCAGAGTGCCTTGCGTTACTTGGCATCAATACTTTTAAGCATTTTTGTTATCTTTTGTGATGTTGCCAGCTGAAGGTGACAGTGACAGTGTAGTACCCTACACCAACAGCAAGATGAGGCTCTCTGTCGGAGGGACATTTTAAATAGTGCGAGCTAATCAAGCCATTACAGGTCATCCTTTCTTGTTATGCAAGGCTATTCTAGAGGTGTTTGTTTTACGCGTGTTGCACTGGCTCTGCCCAAAAGAGATGGATAAATTGCCACACACACACCCCCCACACACACTATGCACTAGAAAATGGGAGTAGAGAAGCAGGTGTTTGCCCACCATCACTTCTCTTTTCCTTTCTACATGAAGTTACTTCCAATTTTTAGACTTTTCCACCTTCATGGAGGAGGCTGGTACTATTGCACTGCTCTGTTAGTCGTTATTGCTTTAGGCAAAAAGGTTTTCGCGTTGGATGGCAAAGTGATTGTGTTATAGACATGAATGTGCAGAGAGCAGTATGAACTAAAACTTAGCATGGGATCTCCTAGATTACTAACTGCAAGTTTTTTTCTTTTACCTGAGTGTTAGCATATGTAGTAATTACTTTATTGCATTATGTTCCTTTAGCGAACAATTTTTTTTAAAATTATAATAAGATGTAAACAGGTTACTCTTTTTCTGAGGATAGGAATAAAATTAGCTCTTATTTTATCTTCCACTAATTTTGGATACTTTGATGATCAGGTTCTCTTTGTAGATTTTTTTTTTTCATGGTTGCTGACTGTATTCAATACACATTTCCAGAAAATAGTTCCCAGATAATCTGAGTGCAACAATCTAGAGAAAGGAGGACCACACAGTTACCATCTCTTATTTAAAATTTCGTCTTTTTCATTCATTCTTAATATGTAAAACGTCTGATGGCAAAATCAGGAGGTGTAGGGTATACCAGCTGTGCAAGCATGTTTTTTTGTGCATATTTCTTTGGTGTCTAAATAGCAGAGATTTTAGAACTTGATTTGAGAACTTATAATTACATTAGATTTACTAAAAGCTTAGTTAGTGAAAAATAATTCAAGTGTTGACCATGTTGGTGAATCTTATTTTAATGTCTGGTTTTGCTTTGTTTTTTTCATTCTAGATAAACTTTCCTTGGAAGGAATAGTGGTGCAACGTGCTGAATGCAGACCTGCAGCTAGTGAAAATTATATGAAACTGAAAAGGTAGGAGTGCTCTGTTACAAATGGATATGTGATAGCTGATTTTGATGCTTTATTATTGCTTTTCTAGGGATGGTTGACTTCAGTATTATGATGGTCTTACGTAGGATTTATACAGGATCGTATCTGTTCTTGCTTTTGGGGTGGATTTACTGTAGGGAGGGAATGAAGGCTGGCATGGGGCTTGTACCTCCCTCTGGTATTGTCTGGTGGGATGATGTAGACTTCTGCGTTCCATCATGTGCAAAGCTCTTACTAGAGCTCACGTTGTGCCTCTTCATACCTGAACATGTGAATGTGTGGCTATATTCAAATGTGATTAAAGCTGAATTTCCTGAGGACTTAAAGGTTTACATTGGTCTGGTTGGGACATACTTCTTGAATATGGGTTTCTGTATGGATCAGCCAAATTTAATTCCACTTCATACTGTGCCGTGCTAGATGGAGAGCACCTCTGAAAAGGTATTTAAAATGCCCAGAGAGTTCAGGGAGAAGTGCTAGACCTAAACTGGCACGCTTGCTAGAAAAGGTAATGGCTGAAAATGTCAGACGTGGCACGGAAACCACAAGACATGTATTTAACAGAATCATGTAGTGACTTTTGAAAATGTAATCTGATACATCTAGAATTTACCATGTGATTCATATATCATATGGATAATTAACTTGATGGTGTACTTTAGTAATAAAACAGATTTGGAATTGAATTGTTATATTAAATACTTATTTATATATTTCAAGCATGTGGGTTTTAATTAAATTACCCTTTTATATTGTGACTTTGTTGTAAATAGAGAAAGTCAAAGCAGGAAATTTCAGGAAGAGAATCATCTGTGACTAGTTTTAGAATCATCAAAAGAAATGCAGAAAAGGCAAAGTGGTTTCCCCCAGTTCCTGATGTTTTCTGTGTATCATATGCTACATTTACAGTATGTTATGTTTCATTAGCCTCCTCTGTCATCTAAACTGCCTCAGTATTTCCTTATTGTGTTCATTAAATTCTGAGACTGTGTTCTAGCTGCTGGCAAATCAGTACTGTAAGTTTGCTCGTGTACAGTGAACTACTTCATTTCAGACTGTGTTCTGTGATTGCTATCATGATTTTTGTCCTCTGTGTGAAATGGAGTATGAAGCAAATGCGATGTTACTAGAAAAGGACTCATTTCAATCTGGCAATTTTAATTATATACAAATATAGTCTGTGGGATGTATTTGCTTCATAATTGTTTTAATCACAGGTTGCCTGATCCAAGTGTGTTTTGCATTTTGTACGCAGTTTTCTATTAGTTAATCAGATAAGCTTCTTCTGGTAAGGCCACAGCAGGAGACCGAAACAAAACTGATAACTTTAATGACATATTACCCCGACTTTGAATTTTTCAGCATTCTATTTTCTGTCACGCACGCATGCATGCAGCCCCTCCTAGTCTTTGATTTTGTCGTGTTCAACTGTGGTAGGAGCAACAAAGACACAAACACGAAGGCAGCTTTTGTGTTTGGAAGAACAGGCAGCTGAAAACTGATGGTACCATTGTTTTTTTCTTCCCTGTAGAAAAAATATCAGGCTGTGTATGCCTAGTTTCTGACTTTCCATGTTGTTAAGGACTTTTTGCCTTTTACCAAAAAGTTAAAAAAAAAAACCAACCCTATCTGGTGGGAATCAGCATGAGATTTAGCAGATCTAGCAGTCACAGCCTCAGAAGAAATTGGTTTATGTCCAAATACCATCTCTGGTATTTGAGTAGTAGGATCTAACTTTTCTTTTCACTCCCTTTACTCTCTCCCACCCTCAACAAGCTGCAGTCTGTATTTGTGCTTTAAAAAAGTGACAGCATTGAAGATAAACCACATAAGTTATAGAACTGTGTTTATATTAAACCATTTTTATTCATTTTTCTATTTACTCTTGTGCTTTACATGAGAGAGACTCTCCAAAGGTGGAATTGATAATATTGATAAAACAGCAAGTCTGTTGTGTAGGCTTTAAGTGCTACAATAGTAAGTTGAGTTGGGAAGGAAATAAAAGATAAATGCAGTTGCTTCAAACTTGGAAGATCTAGAAAATGAAGTTAAGCTGCACACTGCAATAGCTGTAATCATTTGTTTTCTGAGAGCTGGCAGTGACCAAAAGGGATTATATACCTCCCTGGTATTAAATGCAGATCTGGATCCCATCTATTTTACCATCCAGGTCAAGGAAGTCAGCTGATGGGTGTGTGGCGTGGCGTGGCGTCTGATTTCTGCACTGCAGAGTTTTGGTGAGAGGACAAAGTGATGGTCTTGTGTTGGGGCTGCCAGCAGTTAGGTGGGAGATACGTGTGGCGTGTGGCTTTAAGGTTGGGTAATGAAAGCACAGAATTTGGTGACATGTATGGGTGAAAGCATTATCAAATGTAGCAGAAGGGAGGGGTTTTTTCCCAAGGAGCAGCTTTTGATTTGATTACAGGAAGGGTGTAGATGGCTGATGTTCACAACACTTTGAATACAAAGTACAAATGTGTGTCTAGGGATCACTAGTCAGAAAGGTGAAACAAAGGTTGTGTGACCTTCACTTGGTATTTTCCATTTTGGAAGTTTTGTAGTTGGCACCTTTATTTATTTTTTTCCATTTTCCTGAACGTCAGGTTCTAGAAGGGGAACAAATACCATGAAACACCTGCTATCCTGCACTACTAAAGCTTCACGCTATTGAATTTCCTAGAAATTTTTTATTAACAATGTATTTGTTCTTTGTAACACCTTGATGATTAGTTACGCATTTGCAGTTACCACTGGTGATGCTGTTGAGGCTAGCTGGAATATAATGCGTGCTTTCCAAGCACCTGTCCTAATTTCTGTCTTGTTGGGAGTGGATCTCATCGTCTCCCTTAAAAATATTTGGACTGTGTGGTGAAAAAAATAGGCAGACTATTCCCAACTGCGGACGTGAGGTGGTCACAGAAAATACTGTCCCTATGCTACTCTTTCTGATTGATGCGTCCCCTCTTGCCCCATCAAGCCTGTCAGACGAAGGAAGATGGTGGCACGTGAACTGTGGTAGCAGAGGGTGTGTATTGCAGATGGGGTTACACGCATGGCTCATTGTACAACACACACTGTATTTGCACCAGTCTTGTGCCCCCGCCATCCATGTCACCTTGGGTAGGCTGCCTTTCCCTTCTGCCAGGCTGCCCTAGGTCCGCTCCACATCCACCCCAGCCAGTCCCACCCGAACTAGACTATTATTTTCTTCATCTTCCTTTAGTCAGCTTTCCACCATGAGGCGGCATTATCTGTCCCTTAATTCTGTCT
Source organism: Sagittarius serpentarius (assembly GCA_034782735.1). Taxonomy (NCBI): domain Eukaryota; kingdom Metazoa; phylum Chordata; class Aves; order Accipitriformes; family Sagittariidae; genus Sagittarius; species Sagittarius serpentarius. Next base: position 30,174,652 of record JAVKLA010000008.1, read on the forward strand.
TTCTGAGGCTTAAGACTTTTGTTTGCATTGCCTTCATTCCATGATCCCGGTGTTTAACCGCCTTGGCGTTAATGACTCCGCAAAGAGAGAGGCCCTCCAAGAGGCTTGTCTGCACTGGGAATGGACAGGGCACAGGGACAGAGGAGTCCCCCAAACATTCAGGATCCCCTCAGGCTCCAGATGGCTAGAGAGGAGATGAGAATAAGATTTTGATGCTCCCAAGGGGCTTTTGCTATGCACAAAAGAGGGAAAATGGGGGACTGGCATGCACCCAATCTCAGATTCTCTCTGCCAAATTACCTGTTTCCGTTCTTGCACTGATCCTCATGTATGTTCTGTTTGTCCCTCTGACCATAGCCAACTCTCTTCTTCCCCAATTCTTTCTCAGTCCCCCTTTCCTGTTTCTGGTTACTTCTGTTTCTCCATTTCCTCACAGAAAGAATTCTATTTTCGAAAATAATTTGAACACATCGGTATCATATACACTCAAACGACATTTCATTTTGAGGAAAAGTTAAGAAGAAAAAAAAAAAAATCTCTGGGATTGACTTCTGCAAAGCTCCAATTCAAACTGATGTTGTCAAGTTGAGTAGCTACAACAGGGTGTCTGGGACTGCTCAGGTCCTTTGCAGTGGGGTGGCTGGGCACCAGGTTCACAGTTCTCAGAGGAGGTTTTGAAGGCGCATGCAAAGTGCAGTTCAAGCAGTTGTTGAATGCAGTGTTAGACAGCAGTTCCCCAACAGTAGTGGATGGCAGGCAAAAACTGGGATAAAATCAGAGCCCTTGTTTCATTCTCAAATGTGCCGGTGAAATGCTGATTGCGTTTCAAAATGGCTGTGATTCAAGTGTACATAATCTGAATTACTAAAGTCTCCCAAACTGTACACTAAATAAAAATAAAAAAGGCGTCCCAGGATTACAGAAAGTCTAGAAGAGCTGACAATTAACACTACGGTAAGGCTGGTAATCCCTGTAATTGTCTTAAGTAACTTAAAAATACATCTTGAAGTATCATTAGTGAAAATGGTAGTTGCCAACATGGCGGCTTGTAACAAGGCTGCAAGACTTTTGTGTATCTTCTTGCTTTTTCTGTTAAGAGTTTTCTACAGAGAGTGTGATGAATGTCCTTAGAAAAAGCTACTGGAAGAAACATGCATGATAGGCTTTCAGGAGAAATGGGTTGCAAAACATTCTAGAATAATTAATGAACTTCCACATTTGAAAAGTCAGGTTTCTTTACAGCTGTGTTACAGAGGCCACTAGAAGTCTTGACACTTGGTGGTCTAGGCCAAGCAAGTGAAATATAGTTAGTGCAGATGAGTTGCTCATCTTCTTTAAAATACTGTGAGAACATTGACTGACTGACAGTTCCGTATATTGCTGAAAATGAGCATTATGCCTTTTTTTCTCCCAAATACCCCCTACTAGCAAAAGAAAATGAATAATTTAACCAGCATGCCACTTCATATATATTCTTGTAGATATGCTTAGTTGGCTATGAATTGCCTTTCAAAATAAGTATGTATGAATACATCCATGCATTTTCCACAAAAGCTGACATGCTGCACAAATGCTGTGCAGTTTGTTTGAAGTGGGAGGCCTTTTTTACGCAACGCTGAGATTGCATCTGCCTGTCAGTCAGTGCAACCTTGATTTTTCAAGTATCGAAGATCAATTTCTTTGTCTTGAAGTAAGATTCAGCATAATACAAAAAGATGTTCCCTAGGATGTTTTGAGTAACTCGTAATTAAGTACAAAAAATATTTTTTTTTCCCCATGTGCTAAAATATTTCCAATCCCAGTTTTTCTTGGAGAATAATGTCCAATTTCTAGGAAATTGTCTAATAATCATGTTCATAAGGGTTCAGCTGTACTGTTGAGAGATGTATTTTATATTTCACTCATGTTCCTGGACACCCACCAGTTTTTACAAATCGAGCAAATACCATTCTACTTGTGAACAACTGGAGTGCAAAGTAGCAGGCCCACTAGTACTTAAGTTTCTTTGTCCATTTTTGGTCCATTTGTCACATTTTTTTAAACAAGGTAATGGAGAGGAGCAAGTAAGAAAAATAAGGTTCAAGTGAGATGAATTCAACAGCACAGAGGATTGGTTAGTCCCTATTTCTGAGGTTGGGAGAGTTGCTTTTGTCGGTTTGCTACCTATTTCTTTGTGATCATAGGCTCTTTTCTCTGTCTCTTGTCCTTTCCATTTTGTCTGTTGTCTTTTGCTGTTCTTACAAGTGCTGCTCTGAAACTGGGTTTTAATAGGTCTTTTATATTACCATGCTTTTTTGTTCAGTGATATGAAAAGGTCCTAATTTTGGCACTGCTTCCAGCCATTATAATAATGCTAATAAATAAGGAATAACCTACTGTTCGTAATACAGCAGGTATTTTATCACATTTCTCTTAAACCTGCAGCTGGACATGGAAGGTTACCATATCCTTTTTACCCCATTGTTGTCTTTGGCTTCTAGTAGCCAGGTGTATATGGGCTAATCTGGGGGGGAGAGGGTAGGGGAAAAAAAAAAGAAGAATTAAAAAAAAGAGGCATGAAACATTCCTATGTTTTTACAATGTACTTTAGAGCATATGGATCATATTAGTTAGGGAAACCAATACTCTGTTAAATTTTGGGACAGGCCATTGATCTGATCATTGGATCTCAGTTTCCTTCCTTTTGCACATGCCTGGAGGCAGAGCATGAACAAAGTAGGCTTCCTTGCTGGCTGACTTACTATTCTCCTTATGTTTTAGCTTAAAATGGCTCTGTTACAGCGTGGCATGAAATTTGCCTTCTCCCCGTCTTTTAAGTATTGTCATTTCCAGGTGACGGGCACAGAATCACAGAATGGTTGAGGTTGGAAGGGTTGTCTGGAGGTCATCTGGTCCAACCCCCCCTGCTCAAGCAGGGCCACCTACAGCCGGTCACCCAGGACTGTGTCCAGACACCCCTGCATTTCTCTGGAATTGATATCGTGTGATAAGACGCTGCTGGGATGCTCTTGTGTTTCTTAATAGTGGGTGTACTGAATGTGGTCTGTGCCTTTTAGAAGGTGCATTGTTGAGAGGAGCCTAGCATGAAGGTCATTTTCAGAAAGACAAGAGATACTTACGGATGCATATTTAAGAAGAGTTTATGGTAAATATTGCATTGATTTTTCCTTATACCCCCGGGGAGGAAATCAATAGTTGTAATTGGAGAGTTCTCATTGTCCTGTTTCTTTAACACGGAGTTCATGAAACAATATTCCTCTTCTGCTGATTACACTACTCCTTTTCCCCTGCTATCAGAGGCATTGCATTTAAGAATATATCTAGTTTGCCTTCGTGGTAATTAGCCAAAAAGCATCCATTTCCTTTTTATCTGCTGAAAGGGGTGAGACTAAAAATAGTCACCCTGGAATATGCTCAAGCTTCAGTCATAGCCAGCTTCTTCAGGCTGAAAAAAGCCTCATTCAGTACCAGTGCTCAGCACCAGAAGTTCTGGGTACTTGTATTTCCAGTAAACCTAAAGGTCAGTGGCGCAGATTCCTTCTCTTGAAACCAAAGTCTTCGGTGTTGTACAGTGCTGGAGGTCTTTTTACCTTACTGTTACTGGCGCTACAATAATTACAAAGATGTCTTTGCTGCTAAGGTGCTTTCCAGATTTCAGTGAGGGACTTGTTTAGTACTTAGGGGCATCCTTCCTGTTCCCAGGGCAGCACCAATTCCTTCTTTTCATCTTCTTTTCCATCTGTAGTCACACTATAATGGGTGAAAATCTCTGAAAGAGAGTGCAGTTTTGACTATCATGACTTACCCTTTGTTACCAGACATACTAACCTTCTGTTCTTTTCGTTTACCATCATGCTTGACCCTGTCAGGGAAGGTGGGATAGCTAGCTGGTATAAAAAAGGCCATTTCTACATCGGTGTCAGAGTTTGGATGTAAATCTTCATTTTCTGCGTTGCAGAGCGCACTAAAGCTCATGGATCTCTTCCTAGCCGCCATGCCAGATGCTATAGTCATGCCAAGTACTGCCGGTGTTCTGGGTTCTGCAAAACTGCTTTGGCAGCTACCAGGCTGACGAGCTCAAATTTACACAATATGTAGAATGTCAGCACCACAGCACATCTTCTATTTTTAAGCAACTTTGTTCACATACTACTGATGTTATTTGCAATTTGTGAGAGGTCAGTAGACTAGTATCATCCAACAGTTACCCTGCTGCCAAGAAGCCCCCAAAAATGTATAATATCACTGAGTATTAAAAGTTATCCTTGTGCAAAATCAAAGATTAGAATCACCAGGTGGCAAGCTCTGTTGGTGATGTATTGATTTCCTGGTGTATTAAAATATTTCTGAAATTCATAGAACTGCAGGAAGGCACTAAAACAATGGCCTGAAGGGTGACCTTCAGAGTAGGTGAAGAGTACATGTGTGTCTGTCCAAATACCACTTGTTACTTGGGATGTCGCCAAGTTCAAACGAATTCATAGATGACAAACCATCCATCCTCTATTTCTGGTTCTTTTTTGAGGGAGCGTCTGTCTATAGGGCTCTAATGCGTCTCAAACCGGGGTTCCCTGTGATCAGGGGGTGATTTAATTCCTGAAGACACAGCAAAATTCCAGCAGGAGCTTAGCTCCTGGAGTGCCATAGGGCCAGCTACATCACGGGGGAAGCAAACAGAGGTATCTCCTGTGCTCCTCAAAGGCTCTGTGGGTGGAAAAAGTCTCAGCTTCAGAAATTAATCACAGCATTACGTTTTATGGGAGAACCTTTCATTCTCCAAATACCTCAGGTATTCATACAAGATTCTGAAGCCCTGCAACCATCAGTTAGTACTCGGACGCAATCCTGAAATGTTTTCCAAAGGAGAAGATACTGTGCAGCCACCTGCCAATGCTCAAGTCTGGGATGTTTGTAAAATAGCTTGGGTGTTGAATTCAAATGAACAACATAAAATGAAAAAGAATAGTAAGTTACTGGGGTGGTGGTGGTTTGTTTTTTTTTTAAGAGAGAGATGTAATGTAAAATCCTTTGAATTTCAGTCATCTAGACTACTTACACTCACTTTTTTTCCCCTTGAATTACCTGGATAGAGGGAATGAGACTGTCAGTGTCACAGCCAACAAATCATAGTTAAGTTGAAAATACAGTGAAGGAACTTTAAAACCCTGGGGGTTTTATTTACATTTAAAGTCAAGTGCAAATCATTTTCGGTAATATTTTTCACAAAAACTCTTCTACAGAATGTTACTTTCCACAGCTTGAAAGAAGCAGAAATGAATACAAAAGACCACTGTCCAAAATATTTCTTACGTACATTCATGTGCATGCTCAAATTTAACAGTACTGTAGAACGATGGTTTTCAAATTCTTTGTATTTTCCATGCCAGCATTTAAATACAGACACATCTGCTTATGGCCTTAAGAGAAATATATGTTGCTATTTTAATTCTGTTACCATTGCAAGACCAACGCAGCTGTGAGAGAACGAGATGGTTTCTCTTTGAAATGGTATTTTATCAACAGCATGTGACTTAAATGTCAGTCCTAGTGATGTGCAAATCATGACAGTATTCCTTCCTTTTGAGTCTACACTGAGTTTGAAATTTGCAAGTTGCTCTGTGTTTTTTAATGAAATACATTTCTTAAGTGAATCTTGTAGACAATAATCATACAGTTCCTGGGGTTTCTAGCTATGATCCATTATGATGTTTCTGATAAGCTGTTGCCTCCTTTGTTTGCAGTTAGTGGTTTTGGCTGGGATTTAATCATTTTAATTTCAGTATCTGTGATGCTTCGCTGAAAATTTTGCACTACGCACTAAGCCAGTACCATCAGTGGGACCTAACACAAATGCATTTACACTGGTAGAAAGAGTATATTACAAATCTGGCTGTAAGTATGTTTGTTCAATAGTGCAGCGTCCATGTGAAACCGTTGTAAGGCTGATGTGCTGTATCCATACCTGAGATTGGAACGAGAAGGTTTTTCTGGGCTAACCTCGTACCTTGAATGCTGTGATGTGTCCCATCAGGAAAGTGTAAGAGTGCTGTGGACTCGCCGCTGCTCAGTTCCTTTGTTCCCTGCTGCCCGTGACAGAAAGCTGGAACTGAGCAGTTTTCTGACAACTACCTGTAATCATTAAGGTTTTGGATCAGTGTTGCTTTAGTTTACTATTTCATTTGTTCTTGTATAATGTAGTTGTCTTCTGTAGCACGCACATATATATGGTAATATGCAAGATCCTGCACCTGTGTCAGGGCTGTCCCCAGTGTCAGTACAGACGGCTTGATGAATTGGTTGAGAGCAGCCCTGTAGAGAAGGACTTGAGGATATTGGTAGATGAAAAATTGGACATGAACCGGCAATGTGTGCTCACAGCCCAGAAAGCCGGTCGTATCCTGGGTCACACCCAAAGCAGCATGGCCGGCAGGTCGAGGGAGGGGATTCTGCCCCTCTGCTCCGCTCTGGTGAGACCCCCCTGCAGTGCTGCCTCCAGCTCTGGGGTCCCCAGCATAAGAAGGACACGGACCTGTTGGAGTGAGTCCAGAGGAGGGCCACAGAAATGATCAGAGGGCTGGAGCACCTCGGCTGTGAAGACAGGCTGAGAGAGTTGGGGTTGTTCAGCCTGGAGAAGAGAAGGCTCCGGGGAGACTTACTGCAGCCTTCCAGTACCTAAAGGGGGCTTATAAAAAAGATGGAGAAAGACTTCTGTATTGAGTTTGCGTGGCAAGGTTTTGGTAGTGGGGGGACAACAGGGGTGGCTTCTGTGAGAAGCTGCTGGAAGGTTCCCCCATGTCCGACAGAGCCAGTGCCAGCCGGCTCCAAGAGGGACCCGCCGCCGGCCAAGGCCGAGCCCATCGGCGACGGTGGCAGCGCCTCTGGGAGAACAGATTTAAGAAGGGGAAAAAAGTTGCTGCGGCACAGAAACTGCAGCCGGAGAGAGGAGCGAGAACGTGTGAGAGCAGCAGCCCTGCAGCCCCCCAGGTCAGCGGAGC
>JAVKLA010000008.1:30181746-30238191 GCA_034782735.1 Sagittarius serpentarius
CCCCCCGCAGCCGGGGGAGGGCCCCACGCCGGAGCAGATCTCCCCCCCCCGCCCGGGGAGGGCCCCACGCCGGAGCAGGGGGGTGCCCAAAGGAGGCTGTGACCCCGTGGGAAGCCCGCGCCAGAGCCGTCTGTGCCTGAAGGGCTGGAGGCCATGGAAAGGACCCACGCTGGAGCAGTTTGAGGAGAACTGTCTCCCGTGGGAGGAACCCCCGGCCGGAGCAGGGGCAGAGTGAGGGGTCCGGCCCCTGAGGAGGAAGGAGCGGCAGAGACAAAGTTTGATGGATTGACCGCAACCCCCATTCCCCGTCCCCCTGCGCCGTTGGGGGGGAGGAGGGAGAGAATATTGGGAGTGAAGCTGTGGCCGGGAAGAAGGGGGTGGGCGGGAAGGTGTTTTTACGATTTGGTTTTATTTTCTCATTACCCTACTCTGGTTTGATTGGCAATAAATTAAGTTAATTTTCCCCAGGTCAAGTCTGTTTTTCCCATGACTGTAACTGGTGAGTGATCTCTCCCTGTCCTTCTCTCGACCCACGAGCCTTTTGTTATATTTTCTCTCCCCTGTCCAGCTGAGGTGGGGAGTGGTAAAGTGGCTGTGTGGTGCTTAGTTGCTGGCTGGGGTTAAACCACAGCAACTTCTTACCAGGGCCTGTAGTGACAGCACAAGGGGCAATGGTTTTACACTGGAAGAGGGTAGATTTAGACTGGACATAAGGAAGAAATGTTTTACGATGAGGGTGATGAGAGATGGGAATAGGTTGTTCAGAGAAGTTGTGGGTGCCCCATCCCTGGAAGCGTCCAAGGCCAGGTTGGACGGGGCTCTGAGCAGCCTGACCTAGTGGAAGGTGTCCCTGCCTGTGACAGGGGGGTTGGACTATATGATCTTTACATGTCCCTTCCGACCCAAACCATTCCATGACTGTGAAAGTAATACATGGATATAAGACTGGACAATCAGTCCCATGCCTAAGGCAAGGAACTGACTCCTGCCCATGCAGTGAAGGCACAAATGCCATGTTGCACTGGAGTTGTGAAGACCTGTTTTGCCTTGGAGGCGACTGTTCCAGGTGACTGCTCTGTGCTTTCCCAACACCTTACAAAAAGCCTGAAATGTCCAAATACAAAGTTAAAATGGATAGTGGGGCATCTGAGAGCTGTGAGCTCTTCCTCTTTCAGGTGCTTGCAAGCCACGAGTTTGGAACCAAGGTATGGCATAAAGTGAAACTGAGAGAGATTATATGCTGGTATTTGAAACTGAAGTTTCCAGTCGAATGTAATTAATATATTAAAGCCACTAAATGGAAATAACAATTTAAAAAAAGAGAAGCGTGCTCATCCTCACCGAAGTTTCTGACACACCTAAATGTTGATAATGTTCTGCACTAAAAGTGATTCTGCACAACTGAATTAATATTGTATTCATATCCATGTATATCATAGCAGTATGTATTGACATATGTCACCTGCCCTACCAAAAATTCTTTTATTTTTTTCTCTTTGGGATCCATTGTCTTTACTAAGGTGTTGTAACATAGCTAGCTAAAGCCATTTCTAGCTGGGCCATCTCTGAACAATTTAGAAACTGCTGTGTGCACAGACCAGAACTTACACTTACAAGGTAGAGGAGGGCAATAGTGAAACCTGCGGAAGCAGGCTGACTGAAGTTGGGATGTTTTGGAGGACAGACTGATTTTTTTCAATTGCTCCCTCTGTGCGTGTTTCTTTTCCATCCTCCAGCGTACTTATCTCACTCAAACTTTTAAGTGTGCCAGATGCTCCTAGTGTTGCCAAGCACTGTTGAAGATTTGCTGACAGGAGTTTAGGATGGCCCTTTCTGACTCGATGAAATTGCAAGTGAGTTCATCCAGGGGTTGTCCTCAGTAGCAGTTTTAAAATATAAAGTGATTTAATTCTGTGCTTAACTAATTCAATGTCTTCTATTGATAATTTACATGTGATTTTATAGAAAACTGTCATGGTTTAACCCCAGGCAGCAACTCAGCCCCACGCAGCTGCTCACTCACTTCCACCCACCCAGTGGGCTGGGGAGAGAATTGGGAAAAAAAGGTAAAACTCATGGGCTGAGAGAAGAGCAGTTTAATGGAACAGAAAGGAAGAAGCTAACAATGACACTAATAAAACAATTAATTTGACAATAAAAGGATTGGGATACACGAAACAAGTGATGCACGATGCAACTGCTCACCACTTACCGACCGATGCCCCGTTAGTTCCCGAGCAGCGATCCCCCCTGGCCAACTCCCCCAGTTTCTGTACCGGGCATGATGTCCCATGGTCTGGAATACCCCTCTGGCCAGTTTGGGGCAGCTGTCCCGGCTGTCTCCCCTCCCAATTTTCCTTATGCCCCTCCAGCCTTCTTGCTGGCTGGGCAGGGGAAGCTGAAAAGTCCTTGACTGAGTCTAAACACGACTGAGCAACAACCGAAACCATCAGGGTGTTACCCACATTCTTCTCATCCTGAACCCAAACCACAGCGCTGTGCCAGCTGCTGGGAAGACAATTAACTCTCTCCCAGCCGAAACCAGGACAATAACTAATGCCCGAGGTAGCAAACTTCCAACTTTATTAATGTATTAGTCCATCCTGGCAGCTGTTTCATAGAATTCATTCTGCTGCAAGTCCAAAAAGACCTGCCAGAAATTAACAGGTACAGCACTATCTCGCAGGTGCTGGACACACTGAAACAGTAACTGAGAGAAGTGTGAACAGGCTGCGTCCTAACTGAAGTTAATACCAATGAAGTAGCTACGTTAGGTCTTTGAATGCTTCAGTATTTTTGCAGGAATATCTGGCTAACCCCTTTTTTAATGGTAGTGGCAGAATCGGGAGGAACTGTACCCTGTGACTTGTAATACAAATTCGAATTACTGTCCTGCTGTTCCCTCAGATTGTGTGTATGCGCTTGAGTGCTGACTGAGACCTTGCCAAGGAGGAAGATAAAGAAGAAATAGTAATGAATTAGGAAAAGAAACAGCTCACCAAAGAGCTTTCCTCTGCTCCTTCTGCTCTTGGACTGTATTCAGTTCTGAGGCTTTGCGCAGCACTCCCATTAACAGGCATAGGGAAGTTTGGGGTTTTACAGGGTTGATTTCTGTGAATAACATAAGGCCCTGGCTTCGTGATTCCAGTCTGCAGATGGTGGAGACGTACGGCCTTCTGTCCTGCAGAATTGGTTGAACTGTATTAACTCAGGTTAGAATAAGTTAGGAATGTGACAACAGCTTTCAGATGAAGAATCTAAATGTAAGAAAATAGGCTAACATGGGTGCTTAACTTCTCATGAACCCAGGCTCTCGTTAATCCTTAGACCATCATAACCACGACAATGCAAGTGCTCGGATTTAAAATCAGAGGGAGGTGAAAAAATCACTTGTGAAATAATTTTGATTTAAAAAAAAAAAAAAAGAGGTTGGGGCTGGAAGCAATGAGACGCATTCTGGCTGCTAACCTCATTTTAAAAAGTTCCTGTGTCATATCTGAAAGAAAGAAAAGAAAGGATCCTAGTTCTCCAGCAGTGAGATAGCTATAGCTGTTTCTGAGGTTAAAGAAAGCCCGATGTGCAACACCTGTTACAAGTCTGAACATTATCTGTATTGTAGTTCACTCTCTTTTTTCTAACTGGAAAACAGACAGGAGAAATGGGAGCGCAAAAATACCCATGGCCAGATTTCTCTATGTAAAAAAAGGGAAGAAAATCCCAGCTTTCTGGAATGTATTTTGAATTGAGAAGTCATCTTGAAAGAGAAATTTCAGTGTATGTGAGGGTAGGCGGGAGTATAAAAACGTGTGATAAAAATAGCAGACTACATGGAAATCGACACTGATATGTGGATGCATACCTGGGGATGTTACATGATAACATCAGAGAGAAATATGCATTAGGTCTGTATATATGCGTTAGGTCTGTATTTATATAATACTCTTCAAAATTTAAAAAACCCCACCTTATATAATTTTCAAATTATATTTCAAATAATTGCTTTATTTTGAATTCTAATTTCTACTCAGACATTGGCTCCTGTTCTCACCTGTGGGAACAGCTTAGAAAAATCAAGATGATTTAACTACTCTGCAATTGGTCGCACATGTTGGAAAGTCCCTTTTCAACAAAGTCCTTGAAAAGTAGGTGCTCTTTCTCTGAAATAAAATGCAGGGAATAAGTACTACATCCTGAAAGTCTGAAACTATGATCAAAATGCTTAGAGCACTAAGAAATAGCTATATTGGAGAAATGCCCTTTCAGTTGACAAGAGGTTAATTGATCAAAATCATGATTTTCAAAACAAGTGGGTGTTTCTGTAGGCTCTCAGAATGCACAGCTGTGGGTACAGCAAACTGAGAATTTTCATACACAGTCTTTGGTATCAGAAGCGAAAGATACGTTTTGTAGATTGACAAAATGCATAACTTCATGAGGTGAATTTGTTTATACTGTATAAAATAAACTGCCCTTCAAGTCGGTATGGTAAACCAGCTGGGAAAACCATCGATACGTTTACTCAGCACTGTTTAGTGATTCTCTTACTGTGCCTAATGTCTTCAGAAAAACACATTTCAGATGTGCTCTTAAGTGTCAGTTGGTCTTTGTTATTATCAGCATGATGCAGGAGTAGCATCTGTCTATGGGAATGCAATTTATGATAAAATACAGCTAATTAAATCCCTGGAGGATTTATATTCACGCATGCTGTGAAACTGAATCATACAAATATTTCCTGTTAAACTGTAGCAGAATTAAAGTGTCTGGTTTAATTTCTGTGTGCACCTGTCTTTCTATCACAAATGTAAAGTAGTATGAAATACACTTTATTATTGCAATATTGACCATTGACCCTGAGAGATACTCAAGGTAACTTGGAGAGAAACACCTACAGCATAGTTAATGCTGCTGCATAATGGAGTAGGAGTAATGGTGTAGGGTTTATAAACTGGCACCTAAATCACCCGATCTGAGTAGATTATTAAAACTGGTTTTATTGCTATTATTTTTTAACTTTTTAGCTCTTTTTTTTTATATTAGTAGACAAATATCCAATGTAGTATCCACTCTAGGGGGGAAAATACTTCCCACAGAATGTACCAGTTTGTGGTACCTTAGCAAGGACAAAGCTAGCAAATAGTTTTCCCAGATTTGAGCCATTTTATTACAATCATATGCAGATATTTTTCCCCCTTCTCTGTCCTGAATTCTTAGAGTTGCTTGGTGTGCCACAGAAAGAATTATTAAGTAATTAATACATCCTTTTGCTGTTTTTAAAAAAAAGTAACTGAATGTCACTTGGATATGAGTTTGTACTTTGTGAAGTATGTTTATTATATAGCATTTAGATTTTATTTTTTTTTTAATTTCATTAAGCTGTCTGTAAGTGAAATGCTAGGCTAGTAAATGATATATGTTGGCTGCAGTGTGCATATGTTGATTTTTGTTCCTGAGCATGCCTAAGGACCAGTGCTTGTGGAAAATGGGCTGTGGGTTTGTGTATTCAATGAAGTATATTAGTTGCTGCATAGCCTGTGCCGATGTAATCAAATTTGTCAGAACATAGATTGGCATATGGAATTATTTGGTTTAATTACTTCATAGGCTCTTATAACCTAGGAAGTTGTTTTCTATTACACTTTACTTCACGTTTATAAATGTGTGCAGTACAACTGAAAGAGAGGTTTCACATGCTTTCATTACCTAAGCATATCATTTGTGGAAGTCTAGAAGCTGGCAAAATGGAGGATAGGATAAAGTTTTGGGGAAATAAATAGGACTGTGTTTTTATCTTCTGTGTATATACTGGGACTTCAGCTGTGTGAAGGAAAGCAAGATTTGTGAAGGCTGCTTGAAAAGCAGCTGCTTGTCCTAAACAGGGCGTAGTCATTCATCTAAATTGATGAGAGAAAAGCAAACAAATCATAAACTGATCTATTGATGCTATTTTCCAACAAAGATTTCAAACTTCAAATGATAAAATATGCATTTCTTTTAATATAATTTTACAAAAATATTGTAAAATGGTGTTTAAGGAATCACAGGTAAAGTGTTACCAGCCTTAGTGAATCCAAGCTGGTACGTTTTAGCTATAGGTACACAAGTTACGAAACAAAACGGCACACATATTTCACTTGTGGTTTTACTTCTCTGAAAGGGTCAGTAAATTCAGATGAGTTTACACACCTCAGGGACTTCTTGGTCCCTGAACATCTGGGTGATGAGGCTCGAACAAGACCCTTGAAAACAATATCCTCCCTTGTAGAGGAATACAACCAAATTAAACGTATGTAATTAGTGGTGTGTTCCAATCTGTACATGGGCAGCTGTATGATTGGTGCTGTGTAAATATTACAGAGATAAACATGAGTAATGAAAATCAGGAAGTGCTTAATTATGCATGAAGTAATTTGGAGTTACATAGATTATGGGCAGATCAATTTCAGAAACTAATGAGTGAAGCACAAGTGTCCTGTGTATCATCCAGAGAAGATGAAGAGGATTTATATTTGCCCAAATGTTGCATATGCCATTATTTTAATAAAAGAATAAACATAGAGTTCAAGTCTGGGCTTTAGGAAACCTGGTGAGTGCAAAGTAGAAGTAATACTTCGTGGAGATGTTGAAAACTTGCTAGAAAGCAAGCGCACAAGCTCTTACTAAGTTCAGAAAGACCTGTGTCCTTTTTGGAAGCACGGGAAACATCTTGTTACACGGTCGGCTTTGACATTTATGTGGGCCTTTAATGTATTTGTGTGTCTATAAGTGACTGACGTACAAGACTTTTATTTGGCAAAATTTAAAAGGCAAAAATTAAACGATGTTTTGAATTCATGACACGCTAAACCAAACAAGTGGTTATGAGGAACTTTTAGGGCCTGATCCCTAAATCCTCTCAAATCAAGGAGGAAGACTTCCATTGGGTGCAGCAGGTATTAAATCCAGCCCTTTAATGGCAGTGCAGAATCCTATGTCTTAGCTACATTTTGTGGTCATATAATACTTGGTTTGCTTTTTAAATATGTTTTGCTTTTCTCACTGGTCTGCCTCTGCTATGTAAGCAAAGAATATACTGCTGTAATGGTGGGGTTTTTTTCCTGGAACAAAATGCAAGGTGGAGGCCACCCGTTCTGTGACACTGCCTTCAGAACGATTAAGCATTGCTTTGTCACCCAAGTGCTCTTCGGGTAACCTGCCTTCTCACACTGGCTTGACAGTTGCATCTCTTCTCTTCATTAATCACTGTGAACACAAGCAAGTGCCCTGGACTCAGTTACTGTCTGAATAAAATAAATTGAACCTGGCTTTGTCTTCGGTTTTGAGTGTGAATTGAAAATCCCCTGGGAAAGGAATTGAGGCTAAAAAGGGTCATCTGCTCTGAGCTCTCAGGGACCAGGCAATTAGCACACACTTCCTTTTTGCCTTCTGTTAAAATAAATCAGTAGTTTTCATTCAAAGTATAGGCATCTTCCTTACTTTAAAAAAATCTTTTGCTTTGATTTTGTTCAGAATGTTTCTTAAGGGAAAGAGAAAAAAACTTTTGAAGGTTTGCCAAGATGCAGAAGTACTTCCAGTTCACTGCAATATTTATAAAGAAGGAAAAGAAAAGTCAGGTTTAGAGGATTTAGCTGTATAAAAGCCAGCGGACAAGAGAATCATCTTGTTCAGACATAGCTTCTGGCTGCAGTAGATAGGAGCTTTTTGGAAACAATTCTGTTGAAGTAAATGACTCAAAACAAGCAGATAGTAGCCCATCTCCAAGGAAAATGAAGCTGTAGACATTTTTTTAAAATAAACAAGATTACGAGAAAGAAGTACTTGATTCCATCAACAGTTTCTGTTCCTCACTGAAATAGCCTTGAGGAAGCCATGCTGTGACTTCTGGATGGAGATTAAAGTGCAATAGCAGCTTCACTGTCTCCGCCTACAAATGGATGTGTTTCTCCTCAGAACCCCTCGTGTACGAACAGAATTCTTTCTGATGTCCCTAATCGCCTATGTGAAGTACAGAAAATTAATATCTTACAACGGCTGTCTGTTGGTCTCTCTTTTCTATTTGTTGGTTATCTTTTTTCCTCCGTATTGTGCCTTTACACCTTTTCAAAGAAATCCTTTTTTATTTAGGTAATTGTGGCTTCTTGGTTATTTAACAAACTCCTCCAAACAACCTCCCAGTTTTCTGTAACGTGTTTCTGTCTACATTTTCATTCTTCATTTTCTCTGGCTTGAGGAGATGGGCCTATCTGAATGTCTGCACAGATGCATAGGGTTCCGTGCTTGAGACTATCCTCATCAGGTCATAACTACGTTACTTTATCCTACCTAAATGTAGTAACTCCCGAAATTATTTTTTTTAACTTCATTGTAGTTCTTTTAGTTCTTTTCTATCATGGGTGTGAATACCCGGCTTTGTTGTGGATGTCCATCTTGAACAAGTAATTTCATTTCTCTGCAGTTTCATTAGCCAGCAGGAATAAATGTTTCACTTTTTCCCTCTTTCTGCCTGTTTTTGGCTTAACTATTCAGCTTGCATGTTATCCCAAAGTGGTACCTCTGTGTTTACTCGCATGTTCAGGGCATGGCCCAGTGGGGTTTGTTAATACTCCGTGTAATATGTCTGTATCCAAGGGTCATGAAAGGCATTGCATTTTAGATGGTCGATTTTATGCCGTGTTTTCAAGCAGGGAGGTAGATGTACGAAGCAGCTGACCAGTGCAGATGTGATGAGTGGACTGATAGTGTTCCTCTGTGTGTCCTGCCAGAAATTCTGTGGCATGGTCACTTCCCAGCTTCTGGCAAAAACCAGGTTCATCTTATTTTCCTTTGTCTATAGGGGTCATATGAGATGCTTCTTCCCTCCAAGACTCTGAAGTCAAAAGCTTTGCTTCTGAAATCATACTTACTCGACTCAGGAAGTCTTCCTTTCAATTTTTCTTCTCTCTCTTACACTTATTTCCAACAATAGGATTGCAACAATACGTGCCTTTGTGTCCTTGTATTGGATCCCATCCTTCTGTTAAGAGGTACCTTTGAGCAGAAGCTAATTAAATCTACCGCACATTTGGGATGACGTTAAATGCTTTTTTTCTCATCTACTGTAGCTGTTTATGACATTTGATTACTGGCCCAGTAATTAACATTTCTCAGGACTGTCATTTCAAGTGAGTGAGAAGAAATCACAACAATGTCTAATATGTTTTCTCTTTCTGGATTATCAATTTTATTGAGCTGGAGCGAACACTTAGCACATCCAAATATTCATCTGTTTCTTACAGACCTGCATGTAGCTATGCTGTAATTACAGAGGAGAGCCTCTGTGGCTGCTCACTTCTGATGCGCCGTGGAGGGCATACCTCATGCCTTGCACTGCTCAAGGGAAGGGAGGAGCGCAGAGCCTCTTCAGTTTTCCTGCGAAGTCCAGCGCGTTATGCTTGTCCTGGGATACACATACTGTTATATTTGATGCATATAACGTGTTTTATGCCTGAATTTAAGACTGTCTCTGCTGGGTCAGGGCACAAACTGTCTCACCAAACGTCACAAAGAGTTACCAGTAATGCATGGCTTAGAGAAGACTGTTGGAACAGGGCAAGCACCTGCTGATACTTCTTCAGCACAATCCTTGAGTCTCCAGCAGCTCATACCTCAAGGACTCTGGGGTTGTCCTGGTGTTTAACAGCCATCAATACAGTTATCTTTTGGGAGTTTATCCTTTTGAACCCATATGCACTTTCAGCGTCCATAATGTCCTGCAGCAAGAAGTTCCATCATTTATTTACAGGTTGCGTGAGGAACTGTTTTCCTCTGTTGGCTTTGAATTTTCCTATCTTACAGATTTAATGCTTGCTAGTTCTGGTATTCCAGCCATACAATTGTTCCCTGTTTGTTGTCTTCCTGGACCAAATAATTTCGTAGACCTCAGTCATATCATCTTCTCTCATTTTTCTCTTTTCCAGCCCTCAAGAGTCCTACTCTTTGTTTTCTCTTACAACGTAACTTGTTCTATACCTCTGTGAATTTATACTGGGGCACAACAGTGCCCTGATAGTTCTTGTTTTTTTACTGTCCTTTCAAAGAAGAGAAGACTGCCATTTTTAATGAAATACTGTTTTGTTAATTGCAATATCTTACCGGCCTGGAAATAATCATCCTTGCTGCTGAGGATGTGTAGAATAATAGTGCTGAAATCTCACCCTGGCCTCTCAAGCACTTAGCTCAGGTTCATTTTTGTGATGCCAGCATATCAGATGAGCGTCTAACTAATGTGTCTGCCTGACTTTTCAGCTGCTTATAAGAAGGGGTCTTGTGTATGAGATGTCAGCGTTTCTGAAGTCATCTGGCTGGCTGTCCTGATGGTGGGTGGCACGGGGAGCCAACTGGCCTGGGAGTGCAGGGCTCTGCCTTCCCGGGCAACTCATACGGCTGGACTGGCAGAGATGAGGCACCGCAGATGCTCTGGCAGTCCCTGAGCTAGAGTCTAAGGTAGTTTTTGTCATTTTTGTCACCACAGCAAGCCATGGAAATGGCAGTTGTGAAATGACAGGAATTGCATTAATTTCAGTCAGCAGCTGCTGAGGATACTGGGAAAGCATATTTTGTTTTGGGAACATCATGTTTGGGTTTCCAAAACAAAATTTTGAAGATTTCTGTTCCATGAAAACTTTAAATGTTGGCTTACCTCCTGATTCAAGGTTTTTTTTTTCTTGAAAACACAAAAAGCATGTAATAAAAATTCAGATTTCCAGCCAGCTCTACTTATGCTTCAGTTGGAAGATTATTTCTCTTTTTTCTACATGTTATTAGTAAGAAACTTTATTACAGCTACGCTTTTTGCATTTGTATTTCTCTCATCACTGCAGTGACTGTTAGTGTCCCAGTGTGCTGCTTAAATTTTCCTTTGCCTAATTTTGTTTCATTACTTCATTGCACAGCCTTCAAATAACCTAACTGCTTTTTTGTTTACACCCTTGACATCCACAAATGATGATAGTTTTCAGTCATTCTGTAGCTAAGCTATACCTATTTGTCTCATAGTCTTCTGATTACAGAGTAAATATGCAGCTATGGAAAATACACATTCTCTAATGTATATTAGTAGAAGCAGATGGTGCAATCTGTTCATCGATGGAATTCAGTTTCTAAAACTGATTTAATCTGGTGTGCAGCAAATACCATTCCGGTACCGTCTGTCATGGAACATGTGTGAAGGGAGAAGTCCCATTTCAGGTTGTTTATATTTCATTGCAATAAGGTGTTTATTTCATGTGTTACACAGGGTGTCGCATACCAGAACACCTATTGGAAAGGCATGTTTTTTCAGCACGTAAGACTACGTTCTCTGTTACTTGGTATTTTCATATATGCGTATTTTTCGTTACCTTTTTTGCATTACAAAGCTGTGTACTCCCAGTCCCTTTTGCAAACCTAGTTTTCATGCAGCCATTAATAGAATTTGCACTTGAGAAGAAATGGAAGTGGAGAAGAATTTGAAATTAATTATAACTGCTTTTTGCATATGTTGGTATTTTTCCCGTTGTGAAAAAGAAGCTTCCCCTTTTCTGCAGAATGGAGGATTTTCCAACATTATCAAAGCTGGAAAAGCTGTTCGTGTTCTGTTTCTGCTAAGCCAAATGCAGAAAAGAATAGAGCATGTAGTATCTGTCTTCTTCAGCTCAGACAGATCCTGTAAGCTTGAAAGCAGGAACTACTTAGGCTCTAATGGTGAATTGCTGTAGAAGCCCTGAGGCTCTGTGTAGCTGAAGAAACGTGCTAGCAAAGACAGCTTTCTTCTCCACACTTTACCACAAACACAAAATGTTTGCAGCTCTAGATCCAGATGTTGCAAGCATTAAATACGGGAAATGATAATTTCTATTCCATTTCCTTCTGCACTGAAGGATGTGGGAATCCTCCAAAACCTTGCGGAGTTAATAAAATTAAAGGATGTGGTGGAGTAGAACAAGTAGGCTGAAAAATATTGCAGAAATAACATGATACAAAAGCATCCATTTGGAAGAAACCTGTTAGCTTCTTACCTTTCTGAGTAATTGCTTGACTGTTCCCTGCATTTTGAGAATTAAATACTTGCTACAGCTGTTTCTTTCTTTTAAGTGATTCTGTTTCCCAGTTCTTTTCTCTAGAGTGTCCTCAGCTCCTCTGGACTTAGGGCTAGAACCTAAAAATCAATCTCCCATGCAATATAAACACTGTCCACCAGCTCCAAAGCTGTCAAATGTCACGACTTTCACAGAAGATGGTTTGTTTTCTGTTTCCCCTAGAGATGCTTATAACTTTATTTTTGTACAAAGCCAGTAACTGGGCTGGGATAGAGTTAATTGTCTTCCTAGCAGCTGGCACAGCGCTGTGTTTTGGGTTAGGATGAGAAGAATGTGGCTAACACCATGATGGTTTCGGTTGTTGCTCAGTCGTGTTTAGACCAAGTCAAGGACTTTTCAGCTTCTCCTGCCCAGCCAGCAAGGAGGTTGGAGGGGCACAAGAAAGTTGGGAGGGGAGACAGCCGGGACAGCTGACCCAAACTGGCCAGAGGGGTATTCTGTACCATGGGACATCATACCCAGTATAGAAACTGGGGGAGTTGGCCTGGGGGAGGGTCGCTGCTCGGGAACTGACTGGGCATCGGTCGGTGAGTGGTGAGCAATTGCCTTGTGCATCGCTTGTCTTGTGTATTCCAATCCTTTTATTATTATTGCCACTTTATTGTTGTTATTAGTGTCACTGCTAGTTTCTTCCTTTCTGTTCTATTAAACTGTTCTTATCTCAACCCCTGAGCTTTACCTTTATTTTTCCGATTCTGTCCCCCACCCCACTGGTGGGGGGAAGTGAGTGAGCGGCTGCGTGGTGCTGAGTTGCTGGCTGGGGTTAAACCACGACATCAATCTCCCATGCAATTTAAACACTGTCCTCCAGCTCCAAAGCTGTCAAATGTCACAACTTTCACAAAAGATGGTTTGTTTCCCATTTCCCCTAGAGATGCTTGTAACTTTTTTTTTTTTAACAAAGCCAGTAATTAATACATGAGAAAAATTAATACACATACTTCAAAGTATTGTGTAAAAAGAAAGGAACTTAATAGGAGACGTATGAGTAGGGAAAAGAAAAAGTTTTTGTAAAGTAGTAAGTATAGGTGATATACCGTGATTGTTCCTAAAAATATACCCGGTATGCCACTGAAGAGAGGACAGATAGCCAGCAGTTCACATCGTTCTGAGCTGACCTACATTTACTGCTGCATGTCCTCTGCAGACAGCGGTATGTGTATTGTTTAGTACAGAGTACTTCCCACATCAGTGTTAAAAGTTTTTAGAAAATTTACAGCTCTCAAAATCTCTAATCCCAAGGTAACTTTTTATAAAGTAACAAATTTGTTAGCGTTTCTAAGTGTGGTGGTTTGACCTTAGCTGGCTGCCAGACGCCCACCCAGCTGCTCCTTCACTCCCTCTCATCAGGAGGACAGGGGAAAAAATAAGACGGAAAACCTCATGGGTCAAGATAAAGGCAGTTTAATGAAAGAAAGCAAAGGTTGTGTGCAGAAGCAAAGCAAAAACTCAGTACACTAAGATAGGCTATTTTACAGTGCTATTTGCTACGTATATGCACACTGAATTAAAATTTGTAGAAGTTTTTGGAAAACCGTACTCTTTTCTCAATAATAATAATTTCACAGCATATTATATTTCATGTTTGGATTACTGACAAATTCAGTTCCGTGCAGGTTTATGACAAACCAGTGAGACTTGTGTGGAGCATTTCTTCTTGCATATATATTTTTTTTTTAAAATTGCAGCCTTTGTTGTAATTAAGAAAAACTATGCAGAGCAGGCTTTAAAATACAATGGTCCTGAAGCTTCTTTCAAGACTTTTTTTTTTTTTCTTTGCGGAGGACGTACTCAACCAAATTACACATGCATGGAGTCTGCTTTCACACAGATCTTACTGACAAACCCAATTATCCAGCTTCCTATTAGGGAAGCTAGACAACGTTTGTGCTTCAGCCATTAACTGGTTTAGGAATTTGTCATGCCAGACAAATCTATAATCAAATCTTTGGGGTTTTTTATTTAATAACAGAATAGGTATGGCTTCACAAAGTCTGGGTGAGTTTCTTTGTGCTCACAAATACAGGAACTCTTCTGAAAATCTCTAATGAAGAGGAGAATGCTAATGTAGCAGACCTGAGAAGTGCATGGAGCTAAGTTTATTTCTTAACAAATAAGCTCTTGAGGGAGTATTCAGAAGATAATGTTCTGAGCTACCAAGCTTGTGTTGTTGGTTTTTTCTCCAAAACAAAGGCAAAGTTAGTTTTTAGATTATATTTTTAAAATGCAAAATGAAATCTTACGCTTTCTGGGCTCAGTTGCCTCAAAACCTAGCCATGTCCTTGTTGTGCCTTGTGGTCATTGGTGTGTTTTTAAAAGAAAGATACTTTGAAATAACTTTCAGAATTGTTGGTTTAAACTTGTAGCAGACCTGGAAGCTGAGTCTTGAACCACAGCCTCCAGATCCTGAAGGTATTTTCAAAATACTCAGTTAGAGCTCTTATCAGGGGCTAACGGTGATACACGCATGGCTGTGATGAGCACGGTACCCCCCAAAGATGATGCACAGAAGCCAAGAAAGGCTTAAGAAAATAACAACCACATTTACCCTCTGCAGCAGGACTTCAAAGACCAGACCTTGAGGAAGGTGACTTGAGCCAGGCTGAATGATGCAGGGCTGGTGTAAAACACAGACTGGTGAGCGGGAGCAGAAGTCTGCGGCCGGTGGCCCTTCTCTGCCTGTTGCCATCACCTCCCAGCCGCAGAGCAGCCCGGCAGCTCCCACCCCTATTCCTGCTTGCCGGGCTCCCTCCGCACGGCTGGTTTCTGCCTCTGGCTTTGCTGCAGCCGCGTACCCCCTTGCTCTGCTTGGGGGAGCACAGTCCCCACTCGGAACAACAGCTGAGGGATGTCATAGCAGAGATTTTCAAGTGGAGGTGGGCAGGTATGTAATGTGTCAGGAGAGGGAGCTGGGGAAGCACTTGTTTTGCAAAATAGGAGGAAGCAAAATGCAATTAAACTATTTGAACAAATACAGCAGAGCAGCAGTGCTGTACGAGTGGCAAAGGGAATACAGTTGGCTGAAAGAATGATGATCAAACTTCAAAAAAATAATCCGTTTTCTGCTTTAACTGATACATCTTTCAGTCTGCTCTTCGGTTTGCTGTGTTACATTTCTTTTTTTTCTGCGGCTTGCAGGAGAAACTGCTACGTTTTTCCAGCTGGAGGATAAGCAAGACTGCTTTTTTGCATGGACGAAGGAGAAAGACAGGTTTCTTTCCCTTTCTGTGTTTGCTCTGTTGTTTATAGTGTAGGGTTCCTAGGATTGCTGAGCCTACACAGCTTTTCTTTTTAACTTAATGCTGATTTTGTTTGGATTAAGCATGTTTTCAGAGTTCAGGTAAAAACAATTTGGTTCTCTTTGCTTGCAGGAAGGAGTGTTGGG
Organism: Sagittarius serpentarius; assembly: GCA_034782735.1. Taxonomy (NCBI): domain Eukaryota; kingdom Metazoa; phylum Chordata; class Aves; order Accipitriformes; family Sagittariidae; genus Sagittarius; species Sagittarius serpentarius. Next base: position 30,197,248 of record JAVKLA010000008.1, read on the forward strand.
TGGGTTAATTCAGCAGTTCAATGTGAGCTAATTCAGCAGTTCAGTGCAAGCATATGATTAAGCTATTTAACAGTAGCTGAACTATGCAAGATTATCTTTTAAGCTATCAACGGCAGTATAGTCATTAACACATTAACACATAGGCGTGTGCAATGCTTTCTCCCAGCAGTTTCATTTCCGTGCCCTTTGCCACAGCCCTCGCTGGTTGTTTCCAAGTTTATTTTAACAGAAGGGAGGTGGATGTCCTCAAAAAGGCATTCCACTATCTGGCATTTTAGGTCTGCAGGCGAAGGAAGGAAGAGGCAGAGAAAAACCTCGAGGATTTGAGCCAGCTAGGTTTTCTAGGGAAGTGATCCAAATGTTTCCCAGATTGCCACAAACTGTTAAATTGTTTACAGTAAATTTTAACTGGAAGATCCCCAATGGAGCCAGATGCCGTGGCTGTTTGCAGAGCTATCGGGGGAGTGGTGAGGTATCTGGGAAGTGGAGTTTAAGAGCTGGGAGCGTGTAGTCAGAGGCAGAGTGCTGGCAGCTGTAACTCCCTAAAGATGAAGGGGAGGAGAGGTTCAGACTGAGGAGAGTTAGCTGAGATGCTGTAGGGATGGTTTTTTTTCTTTTGAGGCCTTGTAGCCAACAGTCTGCCTCTTTCTTTCCAGCTTCTTGTTAGCTGTGAGCGGTGTCATTGCAGAGTGAATTGACTGAGCCTGTAAACCATCCACCTTTTTACCAGTAATTCAAGACCCAGGCCTTTCAGGGTATGGTGAAGATACAGCTTTTCTGTCTAACAGGCTTCTTCCTAAAATTCTCCTTTCTCATTCCCGTTAGCAAAATGTTACACCGTTTCTGGATCTGCAGGCACCGACAAGAAGCGTTTGGCTTTGTGTTGCCTGGGCTTACAAGTCCCCCTTATTTACACTATTGGTTTCAAAGCAGCAACGAGCACTGCAGATTAGTTTTGGCAGGTGTTGCAGGGGAGGGCAGAGGTTTGGATCACTTAAAGAATCACCTCTGATTGTATTAGTAAAAGAAAAATGATTTAACAGAAATTTATATAAAAGTGCAACTTCACAAAATTCGACGGCAAGGTCGACTCTCTTACTTAGTACATCGATGAAATGCAGAGAGGAAAATTAAGTTAAAATCAGACTAAAATTATGTATATAGAGACCGAAAACAGGGTAAAAAGAAATATTACAAAGAAAAAGTCCAGTTAAAATTGGTTTCTTGTGATTTGTACAGTGATCGGGAATGTGGAAAAGTAGGGGAGACCTTCCCGTTGAGTCATGAGGTTCAGAGAAGACCCCTTGCTTTCAAAACTCCTGTCAGAGTCTAGGTGCGGCTGGATGGACTCGGAGTCCCAGACTTGGGCAACGGTTTATGTCTAGTAGAGTAAGAGGTAAGGGGAAACCCTCCCGTTGAGTCACAAGGTTCAGAGAAGACCCCTTTGCTTTCTAAACTCCTGTCAGAGTCTAGGTGCGGCTGGATTGACTCCTAGTCCCAGACTTGGGCAACGGTTTATGTCTAAAGGGAGCATGAGTATAATAGCAGCCTAAAATTCATTCACAGCTGAATAAAATTCACTACAGTAGTTTAAGTATAAATTTGAAAGTAATAACTTATAATATACTTGCTATAATATACTTACTATAGACTATTCAGGTTAGTACACGCACGTGCATAAAGACACTAAGAGATACACATATAAGAGAGTAAAAGAGGTATACTGTTAAAAATTCCCCATCAGGTCAGTGAAAAGATTCACTCTGAATGCTTCAGCATCTTTCTCAACAGGCAAAGGGTCGAGCCTCAAGGAGCGGAGCGCATCAGCCCAAGTCGTGTCGGCTTTCGGCGACAGACCCCCGATTTTCGCAAACAGGAAAGTTTGCGATCTCTGAGAGGCGTCCCACTCGGAGGAGGATGCTGGTCACAGCCCGCTGCGGTCCTGGAGAGCTCAAAGGGCCTCACTTAGGACCGCTGTTTGTCGGTTTGGGAGATGATTGACTTTAGTCATCAACAAATCGCTGGAACCCCAGCTGCGCTGGTACCGTTTCACGTGCAGATAAGGAAAGCTCCGAGGCTGTCTGAGAATAACTTAAAACACAGACACGGGATGCTCCAAGATTGTCAGGGGAGGACTGGAACATCGCAGGGTTGTTACGAGAGAGAACTGGCTATCTCTACTCCTGTCTCCTGCTTCCGCCGGGCAGCAGGAGCCCTTGAGACGCACAGCACGACTCCCTGTCTTAGCTGTGTAAGAGTTCCTGGCACAGTCAAGGGTCCTTGACTGCCCAACTCATTACACTTATGCTAAGGCTTAGCGAGACTTCCCGAGATGGTAAATCAGCCTGGAGAGGGGAAAAAAATGCACCACCACAGCAGGCAAACAAAGATTATGTGATTTTGAGTCAAGTCTGTTTATTTTACTTTTAGAAATAATTAATAGTTGAGAATTTAATATTCTTCTTCTAAATTGAAATGGTGTTTAGCAAATAAATCCATTTATTATGGAGAAATTCGGGAACTGAGGAAAATGGGAGGAGGAAAGGAAACTGCATCTCTGAAAATGGAAGTGGGAAAGGAGACTGTCTTTAAAAACACGATAAATAGGCATAGATGTGCAGTGATTCTTCATAATTTTTGATTTTTTGAATCATGACAGGATGTTTTTGTATAAATGATGTAGTGTGGCGAAACTGAAATTATATCACTGGATACTGTTCAGTCAGTAGTGCACAGGAGAAAAATGTAGATTATATTTCATGATTATAATGGTCATTTCTGTCTTTAAAATAGATAAATACCTGAAGGTAACTTCATTTTTGAAGATCTGTTTTGTCTTGGTTTTTACATTAGGATGTCAGGGGTTTTTTTCCTTCTTATTTCCTCAGGCATCCAAGTATAATATTGTGACTAACTGGTTTATAATATCAAAGAAAATATTCAAGTTAAAGCATTTCTTAAACAGGAAACAGTTTACGGCTGCAAGGTCCCGAGTACAGGCGCACACGCTTTCAAACACGTTGTTTATTCATATTGGTGGGAGAGTGGGCAAGGCAGGGTAATCAGGACAGACCTGAAGTATAGAACCTGATGGTCCCCAAAGTTTGGATAAGAGTAGGACTCCAAACTGCGTAATTTTCAGAAAGGTGTACGTGGTGTTGACAGGGTGCCGAGCTGGGAACAAAACTTGACTTTAAACACGTCTTATCCCAGGTTCCTGTTCAAAAATCTCGGGCACAGACATCATTTGTCACCTAGATCAAAACTTGCAGGGTTTAACCCTTTCACCCACACTGTTGTTTTTAGCAGTCTGCATTTTGTCACCGGTGTTTCAAATACTTTATTTCTCGGTTGATTGGTTGGTTTTGTTTGCTGACAATTGAGAATAAACTTTCCCTTTAGTAAGAGGCAAGAGATTTCCAAACATCTGGCTGCAAAGCAAGAAAAAGTCTTGAGCCGGCAACAGGGAAGATAAAACTATTCCTTACACTTTTGCCTTAAAAATAAGAAGTACACTTCTTAATATGTTTTTGCATGTGTTTAAGCTCATTTGTACATTTTCAAGAAGTCTGAACCCTCCCCCAAACCATTCAGTCTTTATTTTCTTTTCCAGCTTACTTTCTAAACTGTCAAGAGGAAGAAGTTGTATAGTTGTTTCCTAAAGGATCCTTTTTGATAGGAAAAACTAAAATATGTGTGCATGCGTAGTTAAAATTGTATGTGATCCTTCTGAAAGGAATACATCTGGCTTTAATTCAGGAGGATAATCTTCATGTTAAAATTAAAGGGCTGTGCTTTTTCTATCCTGCTTAGGTTGCTAATGAGTCACTTTTCCTCGATCTCCAGTCTTTGCCTTCTGTAGTATTAGTAATGGGCTTGTGAGATTCCTGGTGCTTCCTCCGAAGCAAGGAACTGCTTTCGCTGGTTATTCATTCCTACCGATATTTAAGACACGGATGTCTGCACGCGTTGTACGGACTGCTGTACAGACGATGTCGAATGGTTAGCTCAGAGGTAGAAGTCCGTAGGTCTTTGCGTGCGTGTCTTAGCTGAACAAACCCAAAGGGAAACTAAGACTTTTTAACCTACTTTTTCCCCTTCCTTGCTGTTTTTCTGGACTACGTCCACCAGACTCCTCCCTATCTGGCCGTTCCCGTTGTGTTGTGCTTCCCTTCCAGCCTCTGTGTCGCCTCCCTCTCTTTTTCCACGCGGGACTGATGTGCGTCATGTACATCTACATGGCTCTTCAGAGCTCTCTCCGAAATTTCACCTGCGTTCCCATTTCTTCCAGCATGCTGCCTAATTTCTTTTGCTCAGCGTACCTTGTCACTCTGCCCGTCTTAACGCCTCGTCTCATGCCTGTGCTCGAGGTACCCCACATGCTCTGAACAACACAAAAGGACATCCAGATTTTACTTCACCCTAGTTTTAGACCTTTCTGTCACTGAAATAAGCCACAAGTATAAGCACCCTGGTATAAAAATGTGATGTGTCCTGCAGTTTTATCCACTTGGAAGTTAACATGAGGTGCCCATGCAGATATACAGCATGTAGTGGAGCGTGCATGGATGCATTTGCACCCTCGCTTGGTCCTTGGAGAAGACTGTCCCCTCCAGCTCTGCTTTTGTTTGTTGTTGAACTTGATCTGCTTGCTTGTGTTGGGACTGGTGTTAGGCTGAAAACTGGGCAGAACAGAGACGTTCGTGGTGTGTGTATTAGTAAGAAAATGTTGAAAGTATGGTAGGAGCGAGTAACAGAGGGTTTGTTTCCCTTCTGGGCACTGATGGATTGAATTTGATGACTGTAGGATGGAAAGGACTGCAAAATCCTGGCATTTCAACAACTGCAGAGCTGCAGACTTGTCTGCTCTTCCAGAGTACACGAGTTGTAATAAGGAAATGTTCATTTCTTTGCAGTAAGTGATAGGACGAGAGGAAACGGCCTCAAGCTGCACCAGCGGAGGTTTAGATTGGATATTAGGAAAAATTTCTTCACTGGAAGAGTTGTCAAGCATTGGAACAGGCTGCCCAGGGCAGTGGTGGAGTCACCATCCCTGGAGGTATTTAAAGGACACGTAGATGTGGTGCTTAGGGACATGGTTTAGTGGTGGACTTGGCAGTGGTAGGTTTGCAGGTGGACTCGATGATCTTAAAGGTCTTTTCCAACCTAAATGATTCTGTGATTCAATGATTGACCGTGCAGGGCCTTTCCATTCATCCACAGCATGACAGCAGTTGGCCTAAGTCCTCCTGGAAGGGCAAGGAGGGTGCAGAGGCTGCCTTGCTTCACAACGGTGAATGGGCATCTGCGCCCTTAAGGGTGTTGGATCAAGGAACCTTTTCGGTGCAAAAAGGGGTATTGAGTAAAGGGAAGAAGCAACAAACAAAACATACAGAGACACAAACCTGGACAGGGAAGGCTAACGAGGGCAAAGACAAGAAAGAAACTTTGTCAGACACGCTAATGGACGGGTTACTTATAACCTCACTTAAGAGTCACATTGCATAGAAGGTATCTCTGAGTTACGGTTCCTTTTTAAGCTCAGCCCCAGATAACACACTTCCCGCCTGTCCCCGGTATGGACCAGGCACCGCCAGAGCCTGACTTCATCCACGTCAGGACACTTCTAGAGGAAGTATCCATAGACACATGTGAGCTTGATTAAAAATATCCGTGATGTCAAGCAGATCTTACAATTTTCTTTATGCTAACTGCATTAGGACATCACTTAAAATGTTTAAAATTGGGCATCAAATAATAGAGAAAGTTATTCAGTTATATCACTCCTAGAATGCTAAAGACTGTCTTATTTTATCTTTACATTATTTATCCTCACAACCTCGGCCCAGAAGGTTTTTAATCATTTGCAATACTAAACTCAGAGAGGAAAAGTGGGAACTTAGTGGTTTTAATCAGTTACTCCCATTTTATCAAAGCAGAAAATAAAGTGCGTAAGAAATTGTTACTTATTGTAGAATTGCCATTCATATCATCTCGTGTTCTGTATTGGAGAAAGATAAGTAGAATGGGAGTCTTCAGTTATGACTGTGGTGCCTGTCTCAATATTAGACATGAAATTATCGTATACTCACATGATTCATTGCTCAGCCTTCAACATACATAGTCGAAGATGTCAACTTCAGAAAAACCTAATAGGTTTCCTGAACATATAATAATTGCAGCACTTTTCTTGAAATGCCAGGATTTCAGGACTTAAAATTAATTATAAATCATATTCTATATTAATAATCTGAAACATTTCGTTATTTAACGCTGGCAAATGCACTTCTTAGTGCCATTTACATTCAGCTTACCCTCTTCTCTGTCTGCCTGTCTAGTCTTTATAAATGGGGACGGACTCACTTGGCTTTGACTGGGTGTGTGTGCTGGAGTAACACTCAGCGTCTGAAGGAGAATAATAGATTCATCCCTGCAATGGGCTGCAGTCATCCGCCTCCATTTAACGTGAGACAGTAGGACTTCTTACAAGGAAACGCAACATGCTGAATTTGCATGTTGCTAGTTCTTATCTTTCAGATTATATGACAGATTGTTTTGCGTAGCAACAGATTGTCATCATTATTGTTAGATAATGTATATTTTTACCGATGTGGTCATTCTGGTAATTTCCTATGTCATTTGTGGTTGGGCACATTTATTAGCTTGTTTTGGATGAGATTTTGCAGGATGTACCTACCTCTGTCATGTTTGGGATGCTTAGCAAAATAGGGAAGCGAAGAAAAAACTCTGTTGCCCATATCAGGTATTGTGAAACTTCATGTAACACAGCTGCCTGTGTCTGGTTCAAGTTCAGAATTACTGAGCAGAGGACTAAGAGAGCATTAGTCCTAGGCTTTCACTCCCCTGGTACCGGGCTGGGAGCTTCTGAAAGGAGTCAAAAGAAAGCTGCAAAACTGTGCAGAACTGGAGAGTTTGTATTTCTTCCCCTCCAAAGCTTTGGGCAGTGGGTCCGCTCTTTTCCAGTGCATCTCTGTTGGGTGATATTGCAGAGAGAGAAGCAAACCAACTTTTCCTTTTTTGCAACAGTGAGGTTTGCTCCTTACTTACTAGTTAGGGCCCCGTGTAAATACAGCCAAGCAGAAAAAGGTATTGAAACTTTTCAGTCCCATCCGTACAACAATTTCATAGAATCGTCGAATGGCTCGGGCTGGAAGGGACCATCGAAGGCCATCTAGTCCAACACCCCTGCGGTGAGCAGGGACACCTTCAACTCGATCAGGTTGCTCAGAGCCTAATTTCTTTAGAAATGTCAAGAATTCAAGCCCTAGCAGCGTGTCTGATTAATACCTTCTTCTAATCTTGGAAATGTTTGTTTTGTGGCAGAAGATAAATCATAGGAAATTATCTATTCTAAAGGTCTTTGGTTTATTTTTTATTGCTGGAAGATACATATATTTAAAAGCCAGTGAGCACCTCCTCCCAGGAATCTACATATTGCCTTCATCTGTCTCCCTTTATGAGCCCGCTGCATGTTGACAAGTCCCATAGAATATTTCCAGCCTGTTTGAATGTTTTTTCCCCTTACTTAACTGTAGGCACAATGACAGATCAGAGTTGCAGTATAAAATGTATTTTGCTGGGAAATGACCGTGGTGAATTCGATGCCGTGCTGGTTACTTGCTGTATTTCAAGGCAGAAAAGCTATATTTGATCTTGGGGGTGGAAGAGAAAACCACAGTGTGCAGGCTGGTGGCTGCTCAGTCGCTAATTCATTGGCAGTTTTGGGGGAAAAGAAATCTGCATTCTCTTTTCATTTTTTAGGCCAGATATTAGCATGAATTGTGGCGCTAGCTGTTTCAACAAGAGTCAAGTGGGAAATTTAACTCCTTGGAGAGTTGTGTGTAGTTCTGAGCCATAAGTAAGGCTTTTAACTGTCACGCTCGGGCAAATCATAATAAAGAGTAATAGGTAAAAAGCCACTGCTCCTTTAAATCATTGTCCCTGGTGACTCAGAATATCTATTGATTTTTTTTTTCTTTATTCCTACCAACAGTTTCAATTAAGATTCAGCAGATCCGCCCTGAGAAAACCCTGTATAAAACGCTTTGTAATATTTTGGTTTAACACTGCTTTTTAAATTCTGTTTAAGAAATGAGCATTTAAAAGTAATTATATCTGTAACACATTAAAACATTGATCTAAAAGGCTAGTATAATGCCCAATTCATAGCTTTTGTTACAAATTTTTGAGTGTATAATTACTAGAATGTATAAATATATATTTCATCAGCTTTTTTCAAACAGCAGGTATACAAATTTAAAAAGTCAATTATATTCACCGAGACATACTACCTTCTGAATACGGGAGGATTATGGCATGGTTTGGAAAAAAAAAAAAAAGAAAAAACATGCCATATTTTTCCTGTGAATTGTGTCTGTACCAACAAATCATCTGGACAAAATTATTACAGGCTATTTGTCTTTACCCTTTGTAATGCACTAAGCTACTTTCAGTTCTTCATCCACACATGAACCATTTGCTAATTTGGGGTTTATAGTGCTTTTGTCAGGCCCTTTACCTGTATTTGTGCGTTTTGGGGAGGCTAACTCCAGATGTGCAGCAGCTGTTGTTCCACATAGGATTGTGTGACCATATTCCGCATGGCAGCCCGGTGGCAGGAAGGCAACCTGAGGCTCTGTCATTCTCCAGGAGGTCTTGAAAGCTGCAGAAAAAGAAATGAGAAGGGCAGCCATTAGGGAGAAGAGCAAGATGCATGTGTAGAATAAATGCATATTAATAAAAAGGTTTGCCTCCTGAGTCACTGTGCTTCCCATTTAGATTTCCATATTGGCATGTGGCAACTGCTGTAATTGCTTGCATTAAAAAGTAATACTGGGAATGTAATATATTTTTAGTTCTCACTACAGCAACTTATCAGCTAGAAACAGAAAAAAAAGTTAACATTGTACTGTGAGCCGCTTTTCTGAAGACCATCTGAGATCTGTGGGTCGTAATTTGGAAACCTCTGGCAAGAAATCTTGATAGTGTGGTTATCTGTGAAATTTCTTTCAGAGACACATACATATGCAGCTGATACATTTGTCAGTTGGTACATGTAGGTCTTTCTGAAGTCTTCTGCCGTTTCACAAACAAACTTAGATTGTCCGTTTCCATTTTCGCTTGGTAGGCTTCCATCCCATTTCTGCAGCAGGCAGGAAGTTTTTCTTTGCTTTCAGGATTATGTGCTGGGGAGCTTCACATGTTAAATGTAACTTCACTGCCATCAACCTTTGGAGGCCTCTGAGGAGTGCATTAGCTCCGCTACGCATTTGGTTTTCTACTGGTATGGAAGTTAGCAGGTTAAAATAAAAAAGCTGAAATGCATATCCTGCATGGCAAGGGAAAAATGTTACAAAATAAATTGCTGGTGTTCTTTCATGCAAAGAAGGATTAATTTATGGAAGCTGCACTGAAATAGGGGTTGAAATTTCCTGTATTGTAATTTTAAAACGCCAGAACAGGAAGAGACCTTCAATACTGAGGGTTGTCCGAAGTTCATGACAGGCTGTAGGCTAAAGAACTATCAATTATTTTCACGCTTAAATATCTAATTCCCTAAGAAGCTGGAGGGCGTTTAACATCACCATTCTAAAGCTTTTCCTTCTGAGGACAGTCTGAGGTGTTCAGTCCGTATTTTCAGTGTTCTGGCATTTCATCATCGAAGGGCTAATGTTCTTTGGCTGTTTTCCTGAAGAAATGGAGGATATTGTAAATTTACGTTGTCAAGGGTGATGAATATAAAGCCCAGTGCAAGGAGGATTTAGTCATGGAGAAATGCCACCGTTGAAAGCCTAGCGCTCCCCGAAAATGTGAGACCATCTGATGTATTTTAATAGCGTTAGGAACCTTGTCTGTCACTAACCTGTGCTGCAGCTATAATGAGAAGGACTCTGGAACAACATCACAAATCAAATAACTAAATCTGGTTCACGTGAAGGTGGTGCAGCGGCCTTGGAGGGGAAAGGAGAGACAAGAATTCCTAGTTCGTCTCCAGGAGCCCCTGCCTCATGAACAGGAGCAATATCGGTAATCAGGTTGAGCAGGAAATCTCCTTTACATAAAGGAAAAATGTGAAAGGGGAGAAGCGAGGTGAAAAATAGCTACAGTAGGAGAGAGGGAGGACTGGAAAATGCCTCCAGTCAAAACAATAGGAAAAATGGTGAAGAACTGCAAGAAAAGATTTAAAAAAAAAAAAAAATACAAGCCAAACTATTTAAAAATAAAAAAAGTCATTGGGACCAAAAAGAAAAAAATTAAGCAAGGAAGATGTGGAGAAAGAGACAGATTTGGAGAAAAGATATTGATTTAGCTTTAGCCTGTGCCTCTTTGTGAAACATGAGTTTAGAAGACCTTTGGTAACCAGATCAATAAAATCTTTAAAATCATTTAATTAGATTGAAGGCCAAAAGATAAACTCTTGTGATAAAAACTTCTACCTTTATTTGCCAGAACAGGGGTAAAAAGTGGTCACTGCTCATTCACCTTCCAATTGATTTTCCTTCAAGCTATGAAAAAACGTGCTACGTTTAGACAGAAGGTGGCATTGATGTAACTTCTCCTGATTTAGAAATGTAGAATACAAGGCAGTGGTCGCTTAAGGGTAATTAAAACTTTAGAACAAACAACAAGTCTACAAAGATTCAAGAGGAAGCAAGTTTATACCTATGTATGAGACAAAACTGACGGCAACCACTATCCAGCAATACTAGCTATGAAGGATGACTGGCTTTATTTCCAGTTGCTAAAACTAGAGAATTTATTTCTTAATTTAATGCTTACTTCAAATATCATTTATTGAGGTTGTTCAGGTGTCAAATCAGAAGCATGCTGAATTTAAATGTAGGGGTTTGGTTGTATGTTACATTTTTACGAAAAGAAATCAGTTATCTTAAACACAGTGGTTTTTAAAATACTGTCTGTTTTATCACATTGGTGTTCTACATTAGTAAACACGTAGTTATTATTTGCGTTAATGTCACCATATTACTTTTTCTTCGGAAAGAAGCAAACGTCACTGTACATTTATTGGTCTAAAAATCTTACGTTGTGTTTAGTGAAAACTGACTCTTCTACCTGTAAGATAGACCTTTGGAAACAACTTCACTGATGATAACATATTAATTGGATGTGCCATAAAACTGTTTTCTCTGAAGGGACGTTGTCCTGCACCCTTCTAAAGCTTGGTTTCTTGCATCTTCATTTCAAATAGTAATTCTTGAGTGCTAAACCTGAAGTAAATGGAGCACTCCTTCTACACCATCATACATAAGCTTTAAATTACATAGGGATGGGCTTGACAGAATGTGTTCAACCTCTGACCTTCTCAGAGTCTTTCCCGAAGAGGACTGAAGGTCACCTGTTGTTAACTGTATGATTGAGACTTGATTGTACATTGGTTTGAACCTGGGTTGGATTTCTCTGCCTTCATGTTTTCAAAAGTGCTCGTAAAACAATTATTTGTGCTCTGTTACTGTACCATAATGCCAAAAGAAAGGTCATGGAAATGTTTATTTTTACATTAAAATATCTAAGAGAAGGTCATGGAGTCTGACCTCTGCTGTGCTCTGGGAGTCAGCAGAGGTGGATTAAAAACTTTTTCAGCCCTCAGCTAACTAAGCTGGGAGATTCTGGGTTCATTTGGGTTGGGTTTGATCTTTTTTAAGAGCAAGGGCTTTTCTTTCACTTGAGTGTCAGGCTTTTGGAATAAAACTTGTGTTCAGACATGGTTTTTAGTATCTTCCCTTCATAGTTGCTTGGTTTTCAGCATTTCACTATCTTCTGTTAGCATGTAGTGTCCTAATAATCCACAGTCTCCTCAAGCAAAAATAGAGCAGGAGAAACTTAATTCGGAACAGTGCATCTGTTTTGCCTTATGATTTAGGATTTGTTTGCAGCTGACCTTTGAAAAGGGCTGGTTCATACTTGCAGATTTGTAGAATTCATTTTGTGTGTGTGCTTGTCTGAACTTTTTATTAATTCTCTCTTTTTTTTCTTTTGCAGATTACAGATAGAAGAATCTTCTAAACCTGTAAGGCTATCACAGCAGCTGGACAAAGCTGTAACCACGAACTATAAACCGGTGGCTAATCATCAATATAATGTAAGTAGCTTTCAGTATTTTCCCTTCTTCTCCTCTTCAGGAGGAGTCTGCCTCAGGACTCCCGAATTGCTCTGCTGCTGTCCTGCAGCTCTTTCGCTTGCAGTTGGCCACTGTCTTTGGAAGCACTCCATGTTATCTAGTTTCTCCCTGATTTTGTCTTTTCTGAAGACCAGCACCACCCTTGGGGCTAAGGTCTGCCAATTCTAACTCTCCGTGTTACCTGACGGAGGGCAGACCGCCTTTACCCAAGCCTTTTCTAGTGGCTTTATTACATTCTTCCTCTAGTCTTTTTTTGAAATGTAATTTTGAAGTTTGGGGATAAAAGGCAGTTCTGGCTTTGTGCTGAGATGTGGAAGCACTCCTTTGAGCCAAATAAAATATCATATGGAGGTGAGTAAAAGACTTGAAAAGAATCATTAGTTTCCAGTCCTTTGCAGGAACTGACAACGAGTAGAAAAGAGTAACAGCTGATAATTTTTCATGGTTTCATACCTTCATAGTACGTGTTATTTGCATCGTTGGCTTTGTCAATATTACACCCACGCTGCTGTTCCAGATCAGTTGATGTACATACAAACTATAATGTCCTTTTTCTTAAAGATCCTCTTCGAGTAATTTGTATGTATGCATATATAATCACTGTTACTGTTGAATGTGAGAAATGTTAAGTCATACTGAAAATGAGTCACTGTGTTAGTCATTTAAACTTTTACACTTTTTATTAAGATTTTATTTACATAAAACAAATGACAATATACTCGATGATATTTAAGCATTATTCTGAAAGGCAGTCTATTTCCACAGAGCCAAAAATAAGTGTTTCTCTCTCATGGGACTGTTTTGTAGTAGTTACTGTTCAAAGTCTAATCTATACATAGATGATCATACCAATAAAACTATTTCAGCTAAGGGAATGACATTTAACCAAAATAGTCACACTGGTATATCCTGCTATGCAGATGCAATTTTATATGAGTATATTGTTTTATGATGCTACTGTTATTCTCCTTTAATTCTGGAATAAGCTACAGTGATGTACAGCTTCTCTTTTTAGCGGGATTCTGTGCCATTTCCATGACACGAGCATAATTAAAACAGTATGACTTCAACCTGGAGACAATCTTTGAATCTTTATTCCAGTTGCAAACTGCTGTCATCATGTCATTACGGAAATTTAAGTCCTGTGTGAGATTCAGGGGCTATAACCAGGACATAACCGGGCTTCTTAGAAGTTGTGATGCTCTTGTGTCCTAATTAATGTTTTATTGGTTACATAGCTCTCCACGCTAATGGAAATGCATTGGCAGTGTGTTTGCTTTTCGTGTCTACCTTAAAGGTGTTCTGATGGGATAGATCTGGTAGGACATACTTGTACTTGAGTCACTCTTGGCCTTGCCTTGACTCTGAAGGCCCAGGCATGACTACTTTCTACACCATCTTTCTTTTCATTAAGTCTTTTATTAAGGTTCAGGTTAGATGGCTGAAAGGACGTATAGCTGGAAGAACATGTCCATGAACTTTTTAAACCCCTTGGTTAAATTTTTCTGCTGTTTTCAAGCAGCAGTTGCTTTCTTAAAACTTGCTGCATTGCTTGTAGCCGTATGACAGCCCTGTTGGGGACAAGACTTTTCACAAGAAAGAGGAAAAAATGTAAAAACTACTGTATGTGCTGATACATTCAGTCAGCTTCTGGGGGTTTCTGAGGAAAGAATGAGTATCTACTAAATAAGAAAGAAAGGGATAACATTTCCTGAAGAGGTAATTAAATGGGGCTGAAATGTGGCTGCTCCATCTACCCATAAATGAACATAGAACAGGAAGGAGGGAAATAAATTACATGTGGATGGGAAATAGCAATAGCTTGTTTGAATACAAGGACGGTGAAAGTGATTTTTTTTTTTCCCAAGAAATTATATTAAGCCTACCTTTTTATTAGAAGAAATTGCAATTCCATGACGATATATCCCAGGGTTGTAATTTAGCTTTTCTTCTCTGGGAAAGGGACCTTCATCTTCTGTGTATCTGTAAATGTGACGCGTGTTTACAAGGTTGCAATGTTAATATTCTTGCAGCTGGAATCTTTCTGTGATTAATTATTTTTTGTAATACAGCAGAAAAGTTCTCTAGTGGTCCTGGTTACCACTTCAGAGGCTTCTTTGCGGTCTCTTCTCTTCCCACTCTCCAGTACTAAAGAGGTTGGTACCTGTGCTCCAGGGGGTGGGGAAACTTGTAAGACTTCTTTCAAACATCTTCAGATGAAACTTTAGATTTAGTCTCACTTCTCTGTCACCTTTGTATTAGCTGTCTGCTGAAACAGTGTAATACATCAGCTTCAGTATTAACGATACCTTCAAGAAGGCAATTTTGGCAGCTCTTCGGCAAACTTAGCAACATCCTGGGAAGGTAAACAAAGAGAAATTGATTTCTGTATGATGTCTTGCAGGGATAAACTTGCAACTTCTACACTTGACAGCTTGTTCTAAAATGGTCTTTCCTTGACATCAAATGGCATTTTAATGCCTTTTAAATTTAAAAACCACACAATTTTAAAGAAATCTGATTAGTTTACAGTGTAGATGCATTCTGTAACATGACTCTCAAAAAGTACTTTAAGGCTACTGTGTAAAGCATCCTGTTTGCAAAGAAAACAGTACGGAAAAAAATGAAAGGCTGCATTGTAACTTGCTATGAGCAGTGTATTCACAAGGCAAAAAGAAGAAAACAGCAACAGATACCATGCCTTTTTTTTGTTTTGTTTTTTTGTTTAATAGCACTTAACAACATGCTCTGTGTTTTTAGACAACAGTAGGAGCTGTTGCTGAAGTTGGAGAGAAATGCTAGAGTGTTGCTAATTAAAATGTGGGCAACTGCATTTGCCAGCTGCAAGTAACTTTTCAACAAAGGAAGGGTTTGATAATCCGTTTTCTGTGTGAGTTGATTTTATACATTAATGAATTAAGAATATTAGAATATTCACATTGCATTTGTGTAGGCAATACAAACACTCTTCTTTGATTTACTTTAGCTCATCCAGAGAATGTAAAATAGAAGCTCCTACTGGGGAGAGTGTACCAAGGCACTAAAATAATAGAGGAAGAAGAATGCTGGGCATTGCAATTTACTAGGGAAAAAAAAAAAGATTGTGGTTTGGTTAAAAAGACTACCTCATGTTGTTTTCCCGGAGACTGCTATTTGTATAATTAGGATTTTATACCCAGTCATGAAATAGTCCTGTCAGTGACCTAACGTCAGTGAAGGTAATGTTGAGAATTTCCTTATTGTTACTTTGTTCCTTTGTGTAGGAAGCATCAATTTGAAAGCGAGTAGTTTTTTTTCTCCACATCGAGAGAGTTGTAGCTAGTAGCTAGTTGCTGGCTAAGCACATTTTCACTATATGTCATTTGAAGAGGTACAAACAGTACCATGGATTTTTTGTTGTTGTTCTCAGAGATTGTCTTGAGAGTCCCAGTAGCTTTTCCCATTACGCCCATGTTACTTACCCATTGTTGCCATAGCTCTGCCACGTACAGAAGGAATAACCTCAGTGCTTTGCTCTTGTTCTTGCTCCTTAAAAACAAAACAAAAACCAGAGAAGGAGAGGATTGGTGTCTCCCATCACTTCAGCTTGACCTTCCACCTGAGGAGGGTGCAGTTTGTTTCTGTTTCTGTTTTTCTTCTTCTTGTTAATTTTGTTTTTATTGTTCGGGGGGGGGGGTGTAGAAGATTGCAGAAGAGTTGGTAAGAACAGGCGTAAGAGCTGCTGCCGCGGCAGAGTGATGGAGCCTGTAACTGGCTGTCTTTGTCTTTCACACCGCATCTTTCAACTGGTGCCGTTTTGAGTGAGAGAAAAGCTGCTAACCTCAAAACTAGATGCACAATGGTCTTTACATTGAAAAGTGACCTCAGATGTATGCAGGAACCCAGAACTCAGTCAAGCATCACAAACAGAGACGTCTTCATCTCTCCTGCCATCTTCTGGACTCAGCCTCTGAAGTGTTGGATGCCTTTCTGGCAACAAATTAAGGCTGGATAATCCATCTCCTCCTCTTGTAAAATGTTAACATGTGCATACATTCAAAACATTTTTAATGTCCCCAGTCCTAGTGTCCCGTAAACCAGTGTCTCAAATGTAACTGGGCTCTATTGAAAATCCAGTAGAGTGTTGCTTACCGGTATCAGCTGTGACCTGATCAGCAACTTCATAGCAAAACTGGAAAATTCTGTGGATCCCTAAGTCAAAAAAGGCTGAAAACTCAGCCTCAAGAAAGCCCGCTGCAGTTGATTGCAATGGCTAATTAGAAAACTCTGCTTCCAGGAGAATACGGTGTTGATGTCTTGATTTTTGAAGAGGACTCCATAAAGTTGTAGTCATGCTTTCCTTCCCATATGGTACAATATATCCTACAGGACGGTAATTCTGGTGTTTGACCATGAACTACCAAAGGGAAAGAATCCGGAGCGGTTTTCAAACAGGACCAAAAAATACTTGTTGTACTCAACTAGAGTAGGTTAATTTTTAAAATGTTTGGGTTGCTGTTGCTTACACATTTTCTTCTGAAAACACAATGTAACGTGGCACTGTCTGCAACTTTGTGCATGCCAGGTGTTTTCTCTACCTTGGTTTCATTCCATGTAAAATGATGATACTGACACACTTCGTGATGATCTTACTCAGTTGTTTATTTGAAGCACTGTCAGTCTCATTACGTACGTGACAGTGGTTTTTCCCTTTGACTCTCTTCAGCTTACAAAGCAAAGAAGCAGTTTTCAAATACAAACGATGTTAGACGATAGAAACCAAAATTGTTCTTGTAGATGGAAATGAGACTTCCAAAATATATGGTGCAAGGGGATTCTGATCATAACAAGTGCTTTTCAACACCAGCATGCAGTATCAACTTTAGACTGAGATGTGACATAGTCATGTATTTTTTAAGACTGAAGGGACAGCTTCATACTAAAGTAAATTTTAAATGCATGTCTTAAAGCCTGCATACTTTGTTGTCCTCAGGATGCGCCCGTGTCCTTGCAGCAAGTCCGTACACCGTTGCGCTGATTTAGAACATGACTGTGATAGTAGATGACTGCTCTGGAGAAGTGATTTCTCTGGCAGGAAAAATATGAAGTGCTCATCATGTATCTTAGTAAGTTCCGACTTAAGCCAGGTGTAAATTAAAAGCATTTTTAATGCTGCAGACTGCCTAGTGTCAGATCAGTTGAAAATCAGATGCAAAGACCTTTTTGGCAGTCAAACAGTTGATTTAGTGTATTGCTTATCTTGCAGGTAGCACTGTCACACATCTCATACTTCATCCTACATTTCTTGCACCAAGGGGCCAGTCTCCTCCTACTCCCCACTCTTTGTATCGTTTCTGTAGGTGCTTCATACAGAAACCCTTGCTCACGTACCAGGACATGGGTAGTGCTGTAGGTCATAGTAGACTTCTAGATGAATGAGATGTACCCAGCTTCTCCAATACCTGTATGACTATGTGAACGTACCCAGAGAACTGGCCAACTCCTTTGTTGGTGGAGTTGCAACCAACCGAGACAGGTAACCCCTGAGTGCACCCTGGCTGTGCTGCTTGGTAAAGAATTCAGCTTGTGTCATATTACGGTGTCATAGTTTTCTGTTATATTAATGGATCCTAACTGTATTGTGAGTTTGTAGTTTTAAAGTGTGTCAGCTGAGTAGGCTTGTTCATATATACATATATTTCAACGCTGTTGCAGTTCTACTTCATGTGCTTACGATTAGATGCAGTCTGCTTGCATTGTCCTGCATAGTGAGACTATACCAGTAGAGAAACAGAAATTGAATCCACAACAGGGCTTCCAAAGCTTGCAATTAAAACCTTTTCCAGGTCAACAGAGGCTCCTAATGAATTGTCTGTTGGACTTTCAGAAGAAGCCAATGTTTTCACATACTATTGTTTATAGGAAGGCCAGTGTCCTAGGTTTATGTTCCTACTCTAGTTTCTGTGGTGTAGCAGTTCTGCTGTAGATCATGGCAACCAAGACGATGTACTGTGAAGCTGTTTTACTTGATGCTACAGTTTGCTATTGTTGCAAAGCCATTACTGTTTTGAAGATCTTTTGGTTTTTAAGTGCAGAGGCTAAAGAGTTAAAGAATTACACCAAAGTGTATTAGTGCATAAAAATCAGTTGTGTGGGTTTGTGTGGAGAGGTTGTATCTTTTATAACGCTAACGTACAATTGGAAAAGCAGACAAATATTTGGTTGCCCAAGCCCATCTTAGGTTTTAAGCAGAAGCAACAGACTTTAAGCTACAGGTTGGGAACTGTGTGTTCAATTTAATGATGTACATCTGTTTCAGGATTTGAAAGAGAAAGTTGGCTGGCCAGAGACCTGTGAGCAACAGCAAAGGTGGTAATAGTCTTTAGCCACTTTGAGACAGATACCAAGAGACAAGCTATTTTCACTCGGAGAGTAGGAAGGAGTTAGCTGGCAAGGAAACATAGGAAAAAATAAACTGTGCCATAAAACCAGTCTCTCTTCTTAAAAATAAGATTTTTAATATCCAGTAGAACCGTGAATTTTCATTTCTCAGCTTCTCTGAAGGCCTTCCTTTTGAGGATCAGCTTTTGAGACATCAGAGGCAGAACGACTCCCATACAAAATTATCCCACTGGCAGCCAGGCATGTGTCCCTCATTGATCACGTGCATCTCTTCTGCTGTACGTTGTGCCGCTTCAGATTCACCCATGCAGTTTGCCTGAAAGCACTTGATGATTACACGAATTATATTCCCTTCTGGATCACCTTTGTTGGTTCCAAGGAGCTCGATGGTTTTCTGTTATGGAGGGTGGTATTGGGGGTGGATGGGGTGATGTGCTGGCAGAAGTTGCAGTTGGTGCCCTGCAGTGATTGGGGTTTGTTTGGGGTGTGCTGGTCTGTGCAAATCTTGCTTCTGATGCTGAACCTAAGGAAATGCAGGAAGCGTTTCTGGAGGTGATAGAAGTTTCTGCAAAAATATATGGTCATCTTGAGTAGATTATAATAGTTAAGTACTTGTTAATATGCACTCTGAAATAGGATGATGTGTGGCAATGAGGGGCCTCCACTTGCTTGGAAGGTTTGTTTGGGGTTTTTTTTGACTACCGTAACTTTGTGTGTGCTACCCAGGTTTCTCCTGAAGAGACACCATCCGTGTCCTCGAACTGTATCTTCGCTTGGTGAAGATCAGTTTTGTATTGATGCAGTGGTTGCCTTGCGTGCTGTTTCTGGAGCAGATGGGGCAGTGCCCAAGGGCCATCTGAGCATCCTTTGGGCAGGTGGTTGTTACGGTTGTGGATGTAGCCATGTTGGTCTGTGGATTTTCCCCGAGTATGGCAATTTGTAGGTTGTTTGGTATTTGTCATTATGCTTCAGAAGCTGATATCAACAGAGGTGGAGTGAAAATACCAGCTCAGTTTGGATTCCTGTACTGATACGAAGTCTGTCTTCAGGTTTGAGCACATCATACAGGCTCTGTTTCTAGGGTTTTTTACTGGTTAAAGCAGAGATACTTACCTGAAAAGCTTATTGTGCTGAGGACAAAACACTTAGTTTATGTTCATAAAAGAACATTTGAGTGCTCAAAAGAAAATTTTCTGGATGAAAAGCACGAGTCATTGAACAGTGTTTTATTAAATAGAAGAGGCTTTTTATGTCCTAATGTTCAGCACTGAGAATTATACAGCATTACATATGAACGTCTTTAAAATGTGTTTTGTATCTGATAGATTGAATATGAGAAGAAGAAGAAAGAAGATGGAAAACGGGCTCGAGCTGATAAACAACAAGTGTTGGACATGCTTTTTTCAGCCTTTGAGAAACATCAGTATTACAACATTAAAGACCTGGTGGACATAACCAAACAGCCGGTGGTACGTACTAGTAGTCTTGTAATGTAACCATTTTCAGTAGTTACTGTTGTGTATATTTTCCATATCCGGAAAATAGTTCAATATATACTGTATGCCTTTGAAACGGCTCTCTAAATATGTTTTACAACAAACAAATCAAGTTTTAAGTTTGCCATTGTAGGACTGTGTAGGCTACAAAGCATTGCAGCGCTTTTTCTTGACAGAGGTGGTTTAAGTAACCTAAATGGTTTCTTTCTTACTTAGGTTTGCTTTAATACTAGAAACCAAGTTCTGAAATGCTCTGATATCTCCTGTGCTACTCCTGTCCTCACTGAAGTAACAGCCTAGTTCCATTGCTGTTGGCAGTAGAGAGCTTGTGTGAGTGGTCAGCCCTTCCTCCAGCTTCTGAACTTTACCTTGGCCTAGCAACAGGGGTTACTCTTCTTCTGTGGGCCTAGAAAATTGTCTTTCATGGCATTAGTATTAAATGCAAGCATTATCCACGTTAGGAGCTCAGGCATCGTCTCAACACCCCCAAAATCACTTGATTTCCTTTACAAGTAGAATAATTTTTAGACTAAGAGTTTACAGGTTTGGTATTTGGGATTTATTTTGATTTTTTTTCCTAAACACTGTTTTGATACGCAAACAAGAAAAGCGTGAAGACGTGTGCTTGCTTATATGATGGTTTTGTTATCCTGCAGTGTCTGCCAGCCCCTTCATTTATGAACTCTAACTTTCCAGTTCTTTCCCTTCTTCCCCTGTTCAAGCTTTCCTTGAGCAGATCAGGCCAGAGCAGGGGGAGACAATGACATGTGAAGTATCTTTGGGGCTTTTGATGTTTTTCACTGCCGACTTCAATATCTATCCTCAACCCAGCTGCAGTTTTCAGAAAACTTAACGGGACTTAATTATGTTTGAGTCTAAATGGAGCAACAATTTCAAAAGCTGTTAGAGCTAAGGCAGAAGATGGAACAGTGACAGCTGGACTATGGAAAAAATTATTCCTCTGTAAGAGGGGAAAAAATGAAGATGGTTACTAGTTTTGCTCACTTCACATTTAGAATTAAGTGGATCTGTATCAGAGGGTTTGTATAAGGTGCACAATCTGTTTGGTTAGGAAGCTGCACCAAGATGTTACCCAGTTTAAATACATGTAGGTTCACAGTGTTCTTGTACCTTGGAAGAAACCAGTTGGATAATGTATCTGTGTCTTCTATTCCATTCATTTATCTAATGAGTCAACTCCTTATCTGTGTGGCAGGGAAACTGTGTGGATCATGGGAGCTGAGAAAGAGGAAAGAATAGGCGGAAGATATGGAGGAAGGGGCAAGAAAATTTTAAGTGGTTTGGTTTTTTTTTTTTTTGTAGCACATAGGTGTGACAGTCACTACCTTGATCCCTTTGAATGTAAGCAGGTGCAAATTTATCCTGTCTAGCATGACTTCAGCTAGAAATAGTCACCCACAACTCCCACTTAAGCCATGGGAGAACAAAAGTTTTCTTCCTCCTCTGCTGTGATTTACCTCTTGAATGTACCTGTCTCTCTGCATCAGTTCAAAGGGGCCTGGAAAAGCTGAGCTTCTGACAAGTTTCTTCACTAAGCGCCAAAAGTTGGGGAAGATTAATCCAATTTTTGTCTTAGTCGCTGCCCTAAGGATTAGCTGTATAGGGTAGTTCTTAGATTAGATGTATAGAGCAAAATACCTCACATTAATATTTCTGTTACATTTACGATGAATTTCTATGCCTATCTAAATATCTCTGCTGTCATCATATGCTCCTCAATATATTCTGCCTGTAACATAGTAGATCTGTGCTGTGTACTTTCATCTCAGCAAATCTAGCCCTTTTTTTTTTCCAACTATTGTAGTAATACAGATACGTTAAAAGGAAATTGTAGACTCATTTGACCCAACATCACGTGTTACTTGGGCTATATCTTTGCATCTGTGTTTCTTATTTGAGTCTCTCTACTGATGGCTAAAAGTCCTGTAGGGCTCCTGAGATTAATCAACCCATTAAGGCCTCTTCCCCTGAGTGGGCTCTGCGGTCTCAGTTTCGAGCTCTGTGCGAGATTTAGGGCTTTCATGTTCATTCCCGGCCAGGGTTTTGCCATAGGTGTTGGTGCCCGTCCAGCTTCCTCAGACCTGGATATCCTGAAAAAATGAATGCCCAGAATCCTCTTCCTGATGCCTTTCTTCATTCACTGGGTAGCCAGTATGATAATAAATTCAAAACTATCTTCCAGTATGTCATCTACCCCTCGTCTACAGCTATCCTAATTTCCCATCTGGGTTTCCATTGAAAACTTCTGTAGGGAGTTGCTCATGGCATCCATTTCCATTTAAAAATACTATCCCTTGGTTCCTGCTGCTCAGGCGGTGTTCGCTCCGTGTGTGAGCATCCCTGGTGCTGCGGACTTCGACCTCTGGTGTGCAACTTCTGGGTTTTTTCTGCAAATAAAGTATCTGTTCCTAATGCCCACTGTGACTTTATTGTTCACAGAGCAGCTCTACCTGACAAAAAAAATGTAAAATGCCAACAGGTGAATAGGCATGCTTTCCCCGTGCTGTACAGAGGTTGGCTGCTAATTAATCTCTGCTGAGTGTTCACTGCTTTATTTTCTGTCATAGTGTCTAAGATTTGTCTGGGTATGTCATTTCCCCTCTGAGTTTCTAATGTTGAGGTTATTTTCAGATGCGAGGAAAAAAAGCTGCTGCTGCTGTCTCCTTAGCTCCCGTTAAAATGAAGTTCCAGGTGCTTACATCACTGGCTAATAATATTTAAAACACATTTGTCTAAGGGAATCAACATCTTTGTTAGTGAAGTAACAAATAAATAAGGGTATTTTTCTTACGTAATGGTAAATGTGAAGT
This sequence comes from Sagittarius serpentarius, assembly GCA_034782735.1. Lineage (NCBI taxonomy): Eukaryota > Metazoa > Chordata > Aves > Accipitriformes > Sagittariidae > Sagittarius > Sagittarius serpentarius. The sequence continues at coordinate 30,220,116 of JAVKLA010000008.1, forward strand.
AAACCCTTGCTACAGAATATACTGCAAGTTACATGGGAAGTTGCTGCCATCCGTATTTTGCGATCGTGAAATCACAAAGCAAGTCTACTCTGAATGCAAACTACTGTTATATTAGGGAAACCTGGTTTTATTTGGTTTTTCTTTTTAATGAAAAATAACAATTTTCAGTAGTGGGCAAACCTGCTGCCACCTACTCAGATGTAAATACTGAGTGCTCCCTGAAAATACTGCAGTAATTCTAGATCTGGACTTAATGGCTGAGAATGTAATATGCTTTTTATGTAAACAATCAATTATTTGTGAAGAATGGAACCAGTATGGAACCATTGGTCTAATATCAACTGTATTTTTTTCAAAATGGGGTAGATTGTTTGCAGTTTTTCCTTTTATTTCAGTTTAAGTATCCAAAGTGTGAGGTTTTTTTCTTCCCTCAAAGTTTCAGAAGGATTTTCAGAGCTTGGAACTTAACTTCTCTCTCAGAAACTATTATCCCATCATTCTTTTTATGGAAAAATCATGAGGGAAGGTGCAACAGAGCAGAGGATGCCTTAAACGTACAAACAGATTACCTACAGATTAGCTTCTGTGTTAGACTTACATGTATATAAACATATTGAATCCCTTTCTGAGAAGAAATCGTGGGCCCCTGATTAGTGCTCACCAGGCTCTAAAATTCAGCATTTGCCATCACTAGAGGAAGTGGGAGGTTTCTCTTGATGATACAGTATCAGACCGAGTAGTACGCTTCAAGACGTATAGGCCGACCTGGCACAGCACAGACCCAGGTGGAGGGTCCAGGTTTCTGGAAGAAGTGATCCTGCGGGAAAAATCCTAACGTCCCCTGAACTCATCTCATCGAGCCACTTGAACTCAAATATGGCACAGTAGAGCAGGATTATCCCTGATTTGTAATTGTCTAAAAGCTCCAACAGTTCAGCATTGTCTGTGCACGCAGAGTGATTTTTGGGGGGTTCACGCTCTCGGCTGCCCTCCCCAAAACCACTGCTGCTTGTTTCCCCTCCCTGGCCCCGCAGCGGAGACGGCAAATAGGATTATGTTGCAAATCCTCAGTTGCTGCAGTTCACAGTCCCAGCTTGAAGCACCCTTACTTGTGGCACAGACGTTACCTGGCTGTTCAGTTCGGGTTGGTTTTGTTCCATTTTGTTACGCTGCTGAATGAAAACTGTTGGAAATTTTGCCCAGGGAGAAGAACTGCCTGGGGAATCGGGTCTGAAAAGGAGCTGAAATTAAAAGTAACCTTCGTTTAACTGGGTGGGTGGTTTGGAGGCGTGAGCAAGTAGTGAGAGGTGAGAACTGCCTCCTGCAAAATGTCGCCCGAAGATACTGCTGCCGAACAGCAGTGAGCCGCCGGGAGCCACAGCCCGTGCAGCCGTAGCAGTTGGATTCCGCCTGAGCCCCGCGGCTTCGTCAGGCCTCGTGACCTGGCTTCCCGGCGGCAGACGGGGTCCCTCAGCCCAGAAACTGCACGTAGGTGTACTTCATGGGACTAGGTGCAATGATTTCCGTTTTTTCCAGTTCTCATTGATCTGTCTGTGTGGTCTAGAGCAGAATTTAACCTTGAATCCGAGTGGTTTTTCCACCCACTCTGCCATCTTTTGAAGTGCCTGTCAGTGACACTACTGAAAGCTACCTCGCGGGCACGCCCAAGGATTGCAGACAAAGCAGCCGATACGCAGGTATACGCATCTCCACGTACTCGTGCAGAAATCGCTTTTTCACCTGTTTTCATCCCCTTTTAAAAAACGCATTGCACAACAGCGGCGTTGTCGTCCCAAACCGTTTGCTGTAGCCAGCAGCCCGTTTGTCTCGGGAACCCGACTCTTAAATGATGACGGCATCCCTGCAATGGATGAGATGCGGAAGGGTGTGCTGAGGGATGTGTATTGATCTCCTGCTGCCACCTGCTGGGGTTTGCATCCTGCACCCTCGAAGGCTGAAGGACGAACCCCCCCTCCCGCCCCGCTCCCCGCGCACGAAGGCGAGACCCTAAGAAACTAGTTTGTAGACGCAGTTTGTTACAGTCACCTTTCTTACTTGTTGGACAAAGTGGTCTTTTAAGCACCCCTCGCTGCTTTGAGATAGGTTTTTTAAGAACCATTTTGCTACATGAGTCCGAATGAAGTCTTGTTGTTGGTGTGGGATCCGGATTTTTTTGCTTTCTAAATTTTTGATGCGTACCGGGAGAGAAACAATCGGTTTCTCGAAAAGAGATTTTTTTTACTGACAGAGAACATACTTTCCATTTATTTCCCAACTTTAGCAAAAAAATTGGAAGAGTGTAAGGAAGAGACCGGGCAATCGGCCTTTCTTTTTTTCCTATGATGTCATCAACAAATATTTGCTTTTTTTATGAGTCGGAGTATGTTGATGTTTTCACTTAGTGGAACCGTAGGTACGGAAAATACGAGTAACTCAAGTTCAGTATATGCACTCAAAGAGGATTAAATTGCTCAAACTAAAGCAATTACGAATTTAACGTGGGGATTCTTAAACTGTGGTCTGCGGTTGCCATGGCAATCCCCTCAAGTCGGTCCCGATTAATATTTAAACAAACAAGCAGGCGAACGGCTCTTTAAAAAATGAAACAAATCATTGGTGTTTATTACAAAGAGTAAAGGAGGGCGACAGTAGTGAGCTGTCTTGTGTCAAAGGTTATACCTCTGGTATCAGAGCTTTGCTTGGTTTTGGTTTTTTTAATTTCTCTTCCTAGTCTTCACATTAGAATGTATTAGAAAATTCTCTGGCACCTACTCAGCTTTCCTCTAAAAATGAGGCCATAATAAAAGGCTTAAAGCTTTGCAAAATGGCATGAAAACCAACAGCTCGGGGCTTTGATGGGGACTGAATAAGGCAAGGAGTGTCAAGATAATCCCAGCCCAAGCAAGACGAAAAGCCAAGAGCTTTTAACTTAGGTGGAGGAATTCCAACAGGAGGAAGATGCGTGCGAGAACCTCGGCATCGCCTTTCCCAGAGGTGCTGGGAGCTTCGTTTCGGCAGCCCGTGGAGCATCCAGCTAGCTAGTACCCGCCTCTCCGCACCCCGGCCGGGCTGCGCAGGGGCTGCCTGGGAGCCCTCACCCCCGGGGCTCGGGTGCTCCCTGCTGCATCCCTGGGGCTTGCGCCCGGCCTTACACCCGGCCTGCTCTGATACCTGTTGGCACCTGGGGTCCGAAGTCTTATCGCAGAGTCATTATCGCACAAATTGGGGCCCATCAGCCAACGTTGCTGTCCACCCAGTCATTTTTATGAAGCAAGTAGCTGTGATCGAGCAGATCGTGTGACGTCGTGCGGGAAGTGTGGCAATCGCCTGCCTGCGTAATTTGAATTTTTGTTTCCTTTCAGATATACTTGAAAGAAATTTTAAGAGAAATAGGCATCTACAACGTGAAGGGGACCCACAAAAACACATGGGAGCTGAAGCCGGAATACAGGCACTACCAAGGAGAAGATAAGAGTGATTAACAAAAGTGTTTACAAAGAGAGAATGAGAGCGATTGCACTGAGGGAACCGTGGTGGGTTTACAGACAGGACTGAGCATAGCGCAATTCTGCAAGTCTCAAGTTAAATTAAAGCCGCTGATAGTTTGTAATTTTCCGTAGCTTCATTTTTTTTTCCAGGGAATATTTCTTGTACGTTTCTATAAGTGTTTTGTCTTTTGACAGGAAAAAAATGTCTATAGAATAAACTTGTAGTAGATTTATCTTTATTAGAAATCTTTTGAGTTCTGATCTTAATTTTTCTTGATAGCTTTGTGGCTTTTCCAAGCCTCGATGACTTTGAAGGAAAACATGTCCTAGAGGAACCTGTAACTTGGTGGTTTTGCACTCCAGCAGAACCGGGTCAATACCCTCGCTCCTGCTGGGATCTGTCAGGGCTTCATCTGGAAAGCTGCAAAGATGCACGACCCTTTGTGCAGCGTTTGGGTGGAACGGACATGATGCTTCTTTTGGGATCAGGCCTTAGGAAAAACAGCCACAACCGCGGTGCTCATCGCAGTCCTTAGGCTCCACGGGAACAAATCAAGAGAGTTAAACCCCAAAGCGAAGGCTGTTTGATACGCAGGTCAGTGGGAAGACGACAATCCCCTCCAGGTGATTACTGAGAAAAAAAATGAATTGTCTGTCTTATTAGGTACATCAAGGAATAGATTTATCTTTCGTTTGGGTTTTTATGATGTTACCTATGTTTTATGTTTAAGCATATCAATAAAAGCATTATTTTGATTTTTACCACATAATATTCTACATTATTGACTGAACACGTGTTGTGATTTAGATAGCAGAAGTATGAAGTTCTTTTTGCAAACCGTGTTTTTATTGCTGGCTTTGCAACTGGGTTTCCCTGTGTCTTGGGGGAAGATTGCTTAATGTATCCGTGTCTCTGTTCCCCCATTTTTTAAATGCACATTGCAAGGGTTGTCTATTCAGCATCCTTTTTGAGGGGGAGCAGGGAGGGAGACGGGACAGGACTATTTAATTATATTCTCAAAGCTTTTACGTTAAAGAAAGAGCAAAGAAAACAGAGTGGAAAAAAATCATTAGTATACCTGTAAATGAAGCAGAGGTGAGACTTTATAACACAACTTTCACAGTCCCTCAGGTCCTTCAGGTGTGTGCATCACTTCAGCACATAGTAATAAAATAATCGGTCCGTGTGGAAAGCAGACATACCATTATCGGTACACTTGGAAGCAGTGAAAGATTTGGAGAGGGGGTCAAATGCCTTCGGAGGTTTGTAAAACAACTCTGACCCCTTATGCGTAAGTCACATTTTAATTTTTCTCAATTCATTCTTTCTAGCGTTGTTTGTGTAAGTATCTTTCTACAGGTTCGCTTCCTGCTGGTGCTCAGCTTTCCGTGCCATGAAGTGTCCAGTTCCTAGGAGGTGGACTACTGAGGCTTTTTGAAAAGCAAATCACATTCCAGGGATGCGTGTGTGTGCTTTCATAAATACCGCCGTTGACTCCTGTCTCCTCGGGCTCTGCGAGCAGGACCCAGCTTGCTGACAGCTGCAGGAGATATCCGAGGATGCCGAGAGGAACCCAGGAAGTCAGCCTTCGTGTCTTGCTGCCGTACATCATGTGCTCCCCAGCCATAGCCAGAGCCTGCACACATTGCCATCCTCCTCGTGCTGTTCCGACTCCTCCGGAGACTTGCCTTCCTAAGTGTGTAGGATGAGAACTCTTGCTTTTCGTGAGCTGGGCTCCTCTGCTGCATTCATGTCCTGTTTGAGCAGCTGAGGTACCTAGAAAGTCTAGGTCAGCTTCTCCCTTGTGTTGCTCCTCGCGTGATATTCTCAAAGCGCGCCGGAGAACATCATTCAATCCTGATTTAGTAGGATCATAATTCAGTGCCACAGGTAAAACTGACCGTGCCACTTCAGAGGGAAAATGTTACCTTTAGTGGGATCCCCAGCAGGATTAGCTTAGCAGGGAGGTATTTTGGATCTGCTTGTGTTTTTGGTTTCTTGCGAGTATACTGCTTCACAATTTGTCTTCAGTTGAGAGGGACATAATCAGTCGGCGTGAAATGCCAGAAGATATAAGTGAAGTGGGTATTTTATTGATCTGCAGAGTGCCTTTGGACGGGGTAAATACGCTCTACTTGGGACCAATAGAAAGCGTACCAAGCGCACCATTTTTTCTGGGGTTTATGTTTTTTACAAAAAAACCCTGATCTTCATGGGCACCATTAAAAACATGGAGAGTGCCAGAAGCAAACGAGCAGTGGAGTTTTCAACCAGCGGGCAACAGAAAGGCTGAGGAAAGCCAAGGTGCCCTGGTTCACGTGCAGCCTTCTCTGGAGTAGCACCAGTTTTCAAGGTAAAATGGGGAACGGGACAGCGAGGAAACTCCATTTCGAAAAACGGAACTAAGAAATGCTATGCCAGGATAAACTAAGAAAAAACATGCAGTGGACAGTCCAGAAGCCAGGCAACTCGTGAAACACTTTTTTATCTGCTTCCTGCATGATTTTGAAGGCTTTCTAGCTTGTTAGGGTGAGAGTGGAATTTTAGCCCCAAAAGCAGCCACAAAATCCATGTGGCATGAGAGAAGGGCACAGGGAGCCCACAGAGATGCTGACCTAGAGGATGAAGGATGCTCTCCTGTGCCACCACCAGGACCTGTACCCTGCATTCAAGGGCTTTGCTGGCTCCTGCCTGGTGGGAGCACACGCTAAAGGTGGAGTTGGTAGGTGCTGTTGGCAGGTCATCATCCAGCCTGCAGCCAAGCCATGGGGTCTCACAGCGCAAACGGCCCCAGAGACAGAAGTGGCAGGGCAGACACACTGCTAGGGGCCCCATGTTCTCCCTTCTGCGGTAACAGAAGGCACTGTGAGACTGGTCTGACTTCACGCGAGGCTGCGATAAGGATTTAGCGTTTGGGGCAACCTCATTTGGATCCAGCACGTAATAACCAGCAAAAGCTCTCCAGCTCTGCTCCGCTTGTTCTGCAAGGGGACCTTACGCAAGTGCTGTTAGCAGGATTGCCATCTGCCAAAAGAGAGGAGGAGGAGGCTTGTAGGCGTTCAAGTCTGATTCCCCGGCCCCCACAGTTGTATTAATTTAAACTCTGAACTCGCAGCAGTGATAAACACCGATTCCCTGCTGGTCTTCCCGCGTGCTCCTGCCTCTGCTCTCCGCTGAGCTCGGCTCGTGCAGATGTTCTTGAATATTAGGGGTCGAAACACTGGTCCACGAGCAGGTCCCATAGGCACAAGCAGAAGTATCAATGTGCTAAATGCCATTAAATGAGATTGAAAGTGCGTCTACACTCTAGCATTACTTCTCCCAACTGACCACTTCTTTTTAGTCATCAGAACTTCCATACTCGGTGAGCCCAGGCGGTACCGGCACGGCGCTGATGCCGCTGCCCCAGCAGAGAGAGACATCCCCGTGCCGGTGGGCTGGGAGCGGGTGAGGAGGTGCGTGCCTGGTGGCTGCCACTACTACATGGGGAAAGGGGCGGTGGGATGGATTTGAACCCAGCATGGGACAGGCTGGTCCCAGTGCTGCCGTGCTCCGCTCCCCGCCAGCTCGCAGCTCTAAACAGCTGCCTGCCTCCGCTGCCCTGCCTGCAGCCAGCCCGGAGGCTGTCGGTGGGACGTGGGACGGGCAGGACTGCCTGGGGCATGGGAGCAGAAAGCACCAAGGGTGAATATTAGCCGCGGGCCGGCAGAAAGATACACGGCTACGAGACCTCTGCTCCTGCCACCGTGTTTGACACGGAGCTCGGAGCGGGACCAGAGCTCACTAGCTGCTGTGATCCCAGCGGATGCTCCCTAAAAGTCGTCTGTGCTTTGAGTCAGCTGTGTATCGTCTTCACCAGCTGCTTGGAGTTGGCTCCAGCTGAACGTACCTCCTGCGTGTGTCAGCTATGCCCACCCACGTTCACATGTCCCCATCACCAGGATGGCATTTTCATTAGTCACTGTATTTATTGACTAACAAATCATTTTTCTCGCTAACGCAGTTTCAGAGCAGACCATTGCTCCGGGCTCACCTGGAAGATAGCTCTGCTTCTTGAGCTTTTCAAAGAGCTCAAAGGTGGGTGGGTACAACGTGCCCGGTGTCTCATACCCGTGGCAGGACTGGAGGACTCTTTCTTGGCTCTTCTAACCAAGACTCTGTGCGGCTACCAGGCTGCTGGGTCAGCCTTTCTCAGGGAATGCTTAATTATTTGCACAAGGGTGACAAATTCCAACAGGAAAGATCAAAAAAGACCCTTTGCAGAAGAGCTCAGCACCCGGTGCTGCAGCAGGTGTCTTAAGGGTGACATCTGTCTGGCTCAAGAAGGTCAAACTCTTCCACCTTCAGCTCTCATCAAACTCAAAACATTTTTGAGTTCATTGCATTTTGGAATAAAGAATCAATAAATACCTTTGGCTGGGAAACACAGGGCACCTGTAAGCCAGAGGGGGGGGTCAATAAATGCAGGTGCCATGGAGCATCGCTTCAGCTGACTGCACCTAGGGCTTGTCTGATGAGTGAGATTCCAGCACCAGCAGCTGAACTTAACAGCAACCCTGTTCTCCTGCCCAGCTCAGCAAACCTCAGTGCAAGGAGCTGCTTGGTACTGGTCTTAGGAGTACCCCAGCCAAAATGCGTTCCTTGGAGAGAGGCGCAGCCACGTGAGAGGGGCTTTCTGCTCCCGACGGCGTTACACAGGGGTTTGGTCTTTCGCAGCCAGTATGTTTGCAACTACAGGCAAATAAATGGGAGAAGGGAGAAGCTGCAGTAGTTGGGTTTCAGTCTGGAAAGGAGAACGACTGTTTCTTTTCCCCTCTACTCCATTAACTAGTTTTATCTCTGGAGCTCGTTCTTGAGAGTAGGATTTCCACAGGGACCTGAGCACCTCCAGGAGGCAGGGAAAGCTTTCAGCAGCGGCAAGACAGATAACCGAGCACCAGAGGAACAGGCAAGGGCCAAGACTTGATTAACAGCCACGAAGGAAATGACGGAGAGTCCTTCCACAGCCGCCTGGGCCTCTGCCTGCGCCCATCCAGCTGCCCCCACCAGTCTGTGGTGGGACGATTGATAGCACCGGGAGAGGGAAATGAGAACAACCCACCCTGCACATCACAGGTCTAATTTAAGGTCTTTCTTTTTCTTCCAGAGAGGCTCACATAAAACCCAGCACGGATTCCCAAAAAGCCTCCCTCTACCGCCCGGCCAAGCCCAGCCCTGGCAAGAGGCTATTTATACTCCAGCGATGGGAGAGGCTGCAAGCAAGCAAGGGCTGCATCTGCGCGGGGTCCACCGGCCCAAGCACCCCCAGCCACGAGATTTTCCTCCTGCGCATCCTTCCCAAAGCTGCCTGGCCCGCAGTAAGCAAGGTGGCCATGAACACGAAACCTTTACTCGTAGGCAGCTGCCATCTTGCCCATTCAGCTTAAAAAAAAAAAAAAAAAAAAAAAAAAATCAGGTTTACGGGGGTCAAAGCACTCTTAGCCCCAGCACAACAGGCTGCACCCACCCCCTTAACCCCCTTTTTGTGGGCAGCTTGACCAGGCACCAGCAGCCACAGGCAGTTTTACAGCAGGTGCAGACACAGCTGTAGGTGGGGGAGATGAACCTCAGCCCTCGAACCAGACTATTCCAGTGGCAGCAGCGGGGTTTTGCTAGCTGAGCACCCACAGCGGGCAGGGAGGGGGCATCTAGTTTTACACGGCTTTTTCTCTACTACTCCATTACAGAGAATTTGGGAAGCTAATCCTTAAATCCTTTCTGGACATCTAATTTTTTTTGGACATTCCCTATTTAAAAAAAAAAAAAAAATCAGACAGCCACGTTACTTTGGCAAGGCTGCCGGCACAGCCGTGTCTTGCTGAGGATGGGAGGAAAGGGGGCTGGCTCTCCGAAATGCCACCAGTGCTTCCTCCCACCGCTGCTGGTCGCAGACAGGGAGCTGAAGCCCAGCTGTTCGCTCCCAGGATATCAGGAGGGCTGCAGAAAAACGATTGCTCATCATTTTTCTCACTGTGTTCAGCCGCTGCCTCTTTCGCCAGGTTGGTATCACACACCAGAATCGTCTAAAAAGGCCTCCTAGGGTGTTTGGCTCCTTTCTGCCAGAAGTAGGTGGTGATGAATGCAGCTTTAATGACTCGAAGCCCCCAGCAGCTACCCGCATCCTCAACAACACCCTGCTGCCCTCCTGCAGAACACATTCAGGGTCACCAGCTGTTGCTGGCACACCCCAAAAAAAAGCTCCCCCAAGCCCTGGCCACAGCCACTTGGCTGTGATCTCTGCACAACAGCTTCCAGCTGCAGCTTCAACCAAAGGGCAGCCAAGGCACAGGGACCACAAACCAGCACGGTTGCGCTCCCGGCAATGGATTTTGGGCTGTTTAGGGCAAAGACTTTCAGGCTTGGCTAGTTGGTTTTTCTTTCCCTCCTACCAAAACATTTATCTCCAAGCTAAATGAACACAGTCTTTGACTGCTGCTCTCCCGCTGTTGGCTAGCGGCAACGCGGAGATTCACTTGCCGGCTGGTGCAGGGCGAAACATCCCGGTTTACAACTGGAGCCGCATCACGGGGAAGCGGCTGCAGAGCTGAAGCGCAGCCAGAGGTCTGTGGGAGCGGCGGGAGGCGTCTAACCTGCTCCAAGCCAGCAGCAGCATCCGAGAAAGCAGAGGTATCCTGACGCAGACAGATAACAATCGTTGTTTAATAAAAAGCATCCTAGGCAGCTGTTGGTGAAAATGCTGCCAGGACTGCAGCAGGCCAGCCTGAGCCAGCTCAACAGTCAGAAACTTGCTAAGGAAGCAAGTTGCAGCTTTTTTTTTTTTTTTTCTTACATCTTATTTGAAAAATAATCCAGTTTTACTTCTCTGACAACAACCCTGTCCTAAGCTTACAGTAAATCCCTCCTGGCCTTGAGCTAAACCAAGTGAAAAAAAAACAAAAACAAAACAAAAAAGCAAACTAAACCCAGCTCTCTTCCCTACATCCATTCATTTTCCCTTTGCCCTGGCATCCACCCCCTGCCGCCGCCGAGCGGGCAAAGCCAAGGGATGGAGCTGGGCTGGCTCAGCTGGGTACCCAAGAGGGAGCAATGGGGGTACCCAGCTCCCCCAGCCCACCAGACGTTCCCTCCGCTGCTGAACGTCCCCAAGCCTGCACCCTTTCTCCTCAAATCAGGCAGCCAAGGAGCAACACGCAGCTGCAGCAGTGTTCGGACGTTAAAAGCACAGTCACCGGCCCGCAGGAGGTGGGTTTTTTTTTGCCAGCGCTTGGCTGAACCCCTGCACACAGGCTGCGGACTGGAGACCCCGCGGGGAGGCTTTGAGAGTGGAATACGAGTGGATTTGTAGATGGGGCAAGACCCAGCTGGGGCAGCAAAACCGTGAGACAAGGAGGGGGCATTGACAGGGAGCGGTGGGGTGGCGAGAGGCCAAGGGGACTGGCGGGGGGGACGGGACAGACACACAGAGTAGCTGCTTCCTCCCGCCCTAAGATGTCACTCCCTTAACCACAAAAGTAAGAAACCATAAAGGGAGGAGGTTTTTTTTTCCCCCCCCTCTTTATAAGCAATCAGCCTTCCTTCCCCTGCCGGCAGCCAGCTCACGGCCGGTGCTGGCCCCACGCAGGGCCGAGCCCCAAGCCGGCAGAGGAAAGGTTTCTACACCCGGCCGCTTAACCCCCTCCGTGAGGCTCGGAGGGGGAAAGCTATCTGGATCCTTCCCAGCTCCACAGCCCGTCCAGCCACAGAAAATGTCTTTGCAGGAACGTGAGATACCAGCCCGTTAAGTACGTTTTCAAACAAGATGAAGACAGGTTTTAAAGCTGCCCTTCAGTTCAGGCTGTGTTTAAGCAGCAGCAGGGTAGTTTGTTACGATGGGAGATTTTAGTTAATTTATAGTAACTCCAAAGCTGTAGCATTACAGTAGGACGAAGCCTTGCCTTCTCAAATCACTAGCTTTGCAGCCCCCGAAAACAGCTGCTTGAAATGAAGAGGGGCCAGCAGAGGAGGAACTGGGTTACAAGGAAGTACTCCGACTTCATTTCCAACTCCGAGTCGCCTCACGGACTGTTGACAAGTGCGTTTACGAGCCACGGGCCTCCCACTTAACAGCACATGCAACTGCCACAGCAGCACAGCCGAGACCACTGCTTGTCACCGCCACGGCCCTTCCCTGCCTTCAAGCGGGGTTTAACCTCTCCTCCCTGGTGCCTGGCAGGCTTGACACCACAGAGCAGCAAGACTTGCCCTTCCTTCCCCGCCCTCCACCCCCAACCCAAGAAACTGGAGGCAGAAATGAATTTTCGGGAGGCACAGCACAGCCAGCAGCGAAACGACTTCTCTTGCAGCTCGCTGGGGGCAAACAGAACAAAATCCTGCATCTCAAGAGCCTTTGAACTGACACTTCCCCACAACAGGCTGAAGGGAGACTTCCCATCAGAGGCTCTGCCATGCAGAAAAGCATACGAGATGGATAGGAGCATGTAACCCCCTAGTTAGGCATGTTTGCACACACCAATTAAATATCCCAATTACCCAGCGTACCGACAGGACGGCACACAATTTGCCATCAGCCATTCAACCCAACAGCAAGGCTGTGCTCGTCGTGCTTTGAAGCAGCTGCTTCGCAAATCAGCACCTCATCATTTGTACGCAGCTGCCACATGGCAATTTGCTCCAGGCTTGGGCCCAGGGTTCCCAGCCTCAGCCTAACCAGCCAGGCAGGGGGAAGAGCTGTTTTCATTCCCACATACCAGCTCCGCTCAGTTTTAAACACTTCTGACTCACTGGAAGTGGGAGCCAGGGGTACTAGGGGCTGCATGGCCATACAAGCACCCCACCTGCCCACAATAACCTTACTCCACTGAGAAGCGAAAGTCCCCAACTACGCAAGTGCCTGCTCTCCCCTTCCTTTGAGGCTCCCAGTTTTTAACGAAGATGCAACAGGAAGGGTAAGATAACATCCTCGCCTGGCCTCGTTAAACAAATCCTCCGCAAGGAAAGCCAGAGTTGGCGCACAGTGATTTTATTTAGGCTCTGAGCCTGCCTCCGCTGCCTTTCAGCCCCGCTGGGTGAAGGCAGAGCAGCACCGATTTACGTGGCTCAGGTTACACCAAAGCTGTACCTCAGCCAGAAGCGCAGCTGGCCCGAGACCCTTTCTTGGGGAAAGCTAGAAAAAAAAGGTATGTAAATTAAGTTCTCATAGAACTACAACAGGGTCTGTTTAAACCAGACAGGAACCTCCGAGAGAAACCCGGGCACGCTCCACTCCCACCTCCCCAGTCACCTCCCTCCTCCCAGCCTGCTGCCGCATCTCTCCCACCCCTGCAGAAACCCACCTCCGCCTCAGCCCGCCGGCACCAAGGGCCGAACGCTGACACAAGACAGCAAAAATGCCAAAACTCTGATGCGGAGGCCTGAGCTCTCCCCCAGATCAACAGCTGGCGAGTGGGTCACACCCTCCCCTTTCAGGCACCTTCACCTCCTATACCTCTGCCATCCCTGCGGTAAGAAATACCCGTTAAATGATTTGCAGTCCATCCCTGCTCAGGCACACACGGCCACCTTGTCAGCAGCAACATAACCCGCCTTGGCCCCAAGCTGGGGCTCTGCGAAGGCGTTTTGTGTTCCTTTATTCAAACCAGACTGCCACGAGGTCAGGCAGGTAGAAAGCGCAAGGAACCCATTACTGTTGCACCTCGGCAAAAACCAGACAAGCAACGGCCGTTCACTCCAGGTCTGTCAGACAGATGCGCTTCCCGACAAGGAACCCAGCAGGAAGAGTCAAGTTATAAACCCTTAGGTAAGGCTCAAGCCCAGACACGCACCTGCCTTGCGGTAAGCCCAGCATAGGGCTAGGCCATTCCGACATTTCTCTCCCCAAGAAGTACAGAAAACCCCAAAATCCTGCAACTGGACAGAGTTCTAGTCTGCTCCTAAGTAGCTGTCAAAGACAAAGGAGCCAGGACCACAGCCATCCTGTGCTGGAAAACCTAGCAGTTTCACCCTCTCCCCAGAATGTTCCCAGTACCTGGGCTCAGAGAGCGAGCTGGTGTTAAGACTCCTGCTCCATCCATCCTCCTACCTTGATCCTGAAGTCACACTACAACTGAGGACAGACTCAAGAATCCTCGTCTGACAAAGCAGCTCAGCTTGAGTAGCATATGCTCCATTCTGGGTTGGCTGGTTGTGCTTTGGGGTTTTTTGTTGTTGTTGTTTTGGTTTTTGTTTGTTTGTTTTTTTTTTTTTAAATTAGTTTTGGTATCTCTTCCAGAGGCAAGTCTCTGTGCAACCATGAAAGATGAAGGTGGTCCACTCCATTACGATGACACTTCTTGGGCTTTGCCTTACTGACCTCAGCCTGCTCTTGCACTCCAATGCCACAGGTAGAAACCGTGTGAAGTCTGTCTGGAGACAGTCAAGTCACAGCCTGGTCCTAGTGCACTACACTACTGACAGTACGGGTCCTCGGACAAAGACCTTGCTGCAACCTCTCCTGCAAGTCACCTTAAGAAACACACTAGACCAAAAGGCATCACCTAGAATGGGTTTAAATGAGTTTTATTTTAGACAACCTACATGACAGATGTTTGGGTTTTTCTTTTTTTAAAACAATGCCTCCACTCCAAATCAGGGTCAAAATAAGTGAATAAAGCTCAAGATGACATCAGTCCAGTTGTTAGACATTGCCGATTCCTGGTGTTGTGCCGATGAAGAAGAAACAGCAGCCAGCTATGAAGACAAGTGATCCAAAACCATACTGTTTGATTTGTTACTGAAACAAGAGTAGAAAGTGTTAGTTCAAGGTCACGACAGTCCCGGTAAGTTTCTACAACTTGTTTGTGTATTCCCCAATTCAATCTGAGCTGCCACAGGCAGGCAGGCAGAAAGCGCAAGGAAGTTATTTTTGCATCTTAGTGCAAACCAGAGAGCAACAGGAAAAGTGCTCGTGGTCTATCAGAGGATGCCGATCATTTTTACGATCATACAGAGCAACAGGCATCGGCTGCTGAGCAAGCCGGACAGGATACTCATTCACACCCTTTTTGCTTGACACACCAAGTTCCAGATCTCAAGTAAGAGCACATACTAAAGCTCGCACTGTGTGTGTGCTGTCTCTTGCAAAAGCTGTACTAAGAAACAAAACAGGTTTTTTTGCCCACTGGAACACTCTGCTACTATTCTTTTACGCCATCTTGAAGCAGATGGGAGTCACCCGAGTTACACATCCAAAAGGTCTGCCCAAGCAGGGGAGATGCACGCAAGCTTCTGCTCCGGGGACGTCCCTTCCCGGTGACCGCCTGTTCAAGGGCCCAGGACAGACACCCCCCCTTCAGTCAAGCTGCAGGAGGTGGTGTGTCTGGTTTGGCCAATAAAAAAAAGTGTTCCTTTAGCTGGGCTACTGCTTCGCTCTGGAAGTTGGTTCATCTTTACATGACTCGCATACCAGAAAGCCTGTAAGAGGCTTTACAGATAAATTTAGCTGGCTATAAACAGGCCTCGCAAGTCTACAATGACTGGGCAAAACAATTGGTGATCCCACACTGCTAGTCTGCAGTGAATTCCACGGCTCTCCAAATAAGCCAAAAAAAGCAAGTCTTGGGGTCCCAATACTGTTTTGTTGCAACCGCATTCCAACATAGAGTAGCTAAAGATAAAGCAGACCACAGGAGCTGTCCAAGCTCAGGCAGTTGGAGATTCCAGATAGAATAAGGTTAAGTACTCAGCCAAGTATTACCGTGTTCCCAAATTTAGGGCAATATTTAAGCAGACAGTTCTTGCATAACAAAATAAGGGCATCAGATTAAGTGAAAGAAGATGAAACGTGACCATGTAAGGTACTTCAGAATTAACCCCCACAAGAGGGATCCAAAGCAGAAGTGCTCCATTTCAGAGGACGCTGTCTTTAATAGTTTTAAACTACTGCCAATTACACACATCTCACCAAGGCAATTCTTTCTGCATTTCTTAGCTATTAAGTCACCATGAATCACCGCAGTGAAACTACGTCCCCTTTGAACAGCATACAAGGGAAGCTTCAGCCACTTCGTATAGTACGAAGCAGCAATTAGGCTGTACTTACATGAACTTTAAGTTTTTAAACTGGCAGCCACTGTTCAACTTTAAGAGGGATACGACAGAACAAATGATGCATTGAAAGAGCTAATCACGTAGTTAGGCGCAGTCACGCAATTCAGGTCAGTACTTACACACTTCTCAATTTCTAAGCCGTCCTTAAAGAAAATCATATATGGGGTCACACCATCCTCACGGAAATCCAGCAGAGCCACCATACCATCTGGATTCATGTTCTCTCCTACAAAGAACTTCAGAGAAACGTGTTACCGAGACATTTAATGAGCTATGAGCAGGAGGATTTGCCTTTTTTTATACAAGAAAGCTGTAACATCTTCAAGGGATTCTGCTTTCTGCGGCTTGTCTGTTCAGTACCACCTAACTTTACCACGCTGCTATGAGCAGAAGACACAGCAGGGGCCAAAGCGATCCACCTTGCAAGTCTTTAACTCCATGGTTCCTAAATGGTGGTAACTACAAATGGAGTTAACTACAAGCGTGGCAAGCTGAAACAAGATCCCCAAACCCCCAAGAGTCTCGTTATTTCTCCTCCCCGACTCTGAGCCCCTAAAACTCTCCGAGAAGGGCAAGCTAAACATCCTTACAACAGGAGCCCTCAAAACTCTCCACAAGCAGATGAACCAATCACAGTTTGTATCACTGCGATACTGCTATAAGGAGACACAAGTTTCATTACCTGGTAGTTTTTGAAGTTAGCAAGGATGTGTTTGATTTGTTCTGCAGCCCCTGTCATGAAAGGCTTTACTCTCTCTGGCTTGTGTTCCTCAAGCCTGGCTTTGATTCTGGAAGGAAGAAGAGCTCTGAAAACGTGTTCTAGCTTATGTAACTTCACTGTGCAGCATCATGTCATAGCAGAGTTACTAGTAGTCAGCTGTTTGATTTTGCTGCCTTTCCCCCTCTCCCTCTCAGAGCCCCCCAATTTTAACAATTTTGCTAGTGAATTAGCAGAACAGTGCCTGCCACTCATATCAAGCTCATTTTACTTCTAGGCTAGCGGTACACAAAAATGAGCAAGCCATTTCCACAGCACCAAGAGTACTATCTATCAGTATCACAAAGTGTTTTCACCTTTAACACTAACCCATGAGCAACAGAAATTACACCCTGAATTAGCAAAAAGTTCCATTCACACATATTATTTTTATGTTAAGTTAGAAAAGCTTCAGGAAGCTTTTCTTCACCACCTCACCCCCTTCCACATGCATGGCTGGCATAGAGAAATCCGAAAAAACCCAGCGAAGTTACAAATAATATCCAAAGCACATGATCAGGTCCTCGGCCTCAGCCAAGATAAACTTAGATATTCCAGTATCAATTCTTTAGAGCTCCAGTTTTGCCAAGTATTAAGACATTATTGAAGTTCACAGCCAGTTTGGCACCTGTATCAGAACTAACACTTACTAGGAATAAAGTTCAACACTGTTTTTAAAATCTCAGCGGCCTAAGAATTTTGCAATCCCATTTAAAGCAAAAGCCTACTGACACTCACGCTTTCATGTAGTCCTTGATGTACTTCTTGTAGGATTCTTTTGTAAAGCTGGTTTCCTGAAGATGGTGGTTTATTACTATATCAACACCAGTTATGACCGTGGCTTCTGTTCCATCTCCCTCAGGACCTTCAGCAGAGGCATTGCCACCAATTAGAGAGTCATCAATTTGACCCTCTGTCCTGGTGACCATCTAGATTTAGAGACATCAAAAAACTTAACGGCTCTGCAAAAAATCTTAATGCTACCGCTCTTACACATCTATGACCTGACAGCAGGGCATGACTTCAGAGCCACAGTTAAGTGCAAGGAACCTGACTGCAGCCTGAGCACAGATTTCTCAAGCCAGGCTCCTCTCCTGGTGCCTGACCAAAGCTTCATTACACCGCCGGCGCTGTACTCCAGCTTGGCTGCCCCGGGGCCCCCTCACACACCGCTCGAGGCAGCAGCCGGCCCTGCCCTGGCCACAGGCACCAGGCCGTGGTGGGGTCTCCCCCTCTGGGGCCCCGCTGGCAGGGAAACCAGCCCCCTCTCCCCCAAAAACCTGCCTCTGCCACCGGCCCGGCTCCACGCAGCGACCGGGCCCTGACTCACCGCAGCAAGACTTTGCCTTCCCCGCCCGCGCCGCCCCCCCCCCGCAACAAACCCGGGGCGGGCCGGTCACTCACCTTCCCCTCCACTTCCAGGCACAGGCCGTTCGCCACCTCCCGGATCTTGTAGATGTCCGAGAACATCTCGTCCTCTGCGGGGAAGGTCGGGGCGGGGGGGACACGGACACACACACGGCAAGACAGACAGAGGCGGCCGCCGCGTCAGCGTCAGCCTCCGCCCTCCGCCTCCCCGCGCCCGGGCCGGCCCGCAGCCGCCTTCCCCTCACCGCCCTTGCGGGGGGCCACGCTTCGCTCCATCGCCCTCACCTCCCCCGGGCCCGGCGCTCCAGCCCGGGCCCCGCGGCAACCCACACACTTGCCCCCTCCCCCCCCGCCCCCGCAACCACACCCCCCCCCCCC